>OZ012737.1:625543283-626143283 GCA_963859935.3 Lathyrus sativus
TTAGTTTGATTTTATTCCAACAGAGAGGTTCGCGGATGAACTCGCTTATTTGACGGTGATTGAATTGTTGTGATTTTCAGGAATTTGTGGCTTATTGCCAGGAACTGTTTACGCTGCGTTGGGTTTGTTTGAGTTTTTCCAGGACTTGGTTGTCGTTATGGTTTTGGTTGACGGACTCATGGTTGCTGGAATGTTGCATTTTTTCTGCTGCTTGCTTGGCTAGCGTGGAATTTTTTTGATCCACTTGGGTCAGAAGTTGTTGGAACATGTTGTTAGCACCTTGTTTGGCCAAAACCATTTTTTCCAGAATAAGCACTTTTTAAAAAAGTGCTTTTCCAAAAATCACTTTTTCCAAAATCACTTTTTCTCACTATTCTCTCTCCTTGTTGGATTTAGAACAGATATTGCGATCTTGTGCCGAGGTCGGAAAAATAAGTCGGGAGCTGGCGGCAGAATATTCTGTTGCTCTCCCGACGTACCCGATGATGACAATTAACTGAGGGTATCAGAGCCGAAAAAAAATCCATTTTAACTTCTTCTATTATGTTCATCTGTTAAATTGTTTTTCAAGTTCGGGAAATCAAAACTTTGAAGAGGTCGGATTCGAAGACAGCTTTAGGAAAAAATAGGACCTTGCAGGAATTTAGGAATTTATTTTTGTAATTACTATTTTTTGTAATATTGTAATATTGTAAAAAATAGCATTTAATAAATAAACTCAATTTTTGAATTCCTTCTTATACTTTGTAAGAAATATAGAATTTAATGAATAAATTCCAATTTTCAACAAACCGACTTCAATTCTCAACCCGGTGTCTCCGACTAAATTTCTCAATAATTCATCTACTTAAGCTCAACCAAATAATCCATTTAATTGAATTTATTTGATTAAATTCCTCCATATAAATTCATACAAATAAATTCGTCAAACTAAATCTACCCATTTAAATCCATCCGCTGAGTTCAAACAAATCCCTTTGTAAATTAACTCGTACCTGATAATAAAGTCAGTGAATATAGCCTTGAACAGATAAGCAGAGAAATCCGATTAACAGCGAAATAAACTGTCCTCCATATTGAAAATTTCATCTCGTATCTCGACTGATTTAACTCGGTAACTTGACTAGCTCGGCTAGCAATCATTATCAACCCACAGATATTCATTATAATTCCACACGAACCAAAATTCCAATGTTTTCTTCAAAATCGACCGTTGACCAGCAGAAAGCAGGAAAATGTATGTTTGTCAGAATAAATTTTTCAAAGAAAATTCTTGCACCGATTTAACCCGAATCCACTGATGTCTCAACTCATTTAGCTCCATATGGTTTAGTAATCAACAACATTTCTGAAAACCAACTGACGACTAAATCTCGGCTCTTGAATAAGATGTATTGTGTCACGAGAAATCTGACGTCAAAACTACCGTAAAATTCAGCTTATCCTCAAATAAATCACAGGACTCGGAGATGGACACCCTAATCACTCGAGGAACCCCTGATGATGACTTAGCTTCATGAATTGTCGGCAGGCTGCAAATTAATGACCATTTTTCCCTTGACCAATTAAATTGCACATAGAGTGATTTTTCCTACAAAAACCGACAGACTGAGCAACCCGGTTAGCGGTTAGATAAAATGCCATGCAGAATAAGATGAAAAATGTGAAATGAACCTAATAATCTCAGTGCAAAATTTGAGGTATTATAGTTGCCCCTATTTAAATAGCTTCACCAGATGATTTGAGCAGTGGAGACTCGAGAAATCACGGTGAAAGGGATTTAAATACAGATAACCAAAAATTTTGCGCTTAGACGTAGTGATATGCAATGTTATAGACAAAACGGAAACGAACCAATATATTAACAATGTTGTGAAACTAATATGATGTGTATGCTGGAATGATAAACGCGAGGATGCAAACGCTACGACAACACAAGGGATAGACGTGACGAACAACCCATACTGGGGGATACGATGCACTGGGAAAACAACACGACACTATGGAATTCTAAAGTGACGGCCAACTGGTGCGAGCACGACCGATTGTCATTTTAGAAGGAACGGTAAGAATGGGATCCTTAATGGAGATGGAACCGGAGAGACGACCTTCATTGGGGAATATCTGAGTAATTGTGCAACGGATTCAGGCATGACCGGCTGGCACTCTAGGATGACAAGGTAACACAGGATCCACACGGCGGTAGGATCAGGTAAACGACAAGTGCTGGAGTTTTCGGGACATTCCTTTAAACGAAGAGATCAAGCGGGATCTTCAGGAACCGTCGGAAAATATACAAGGAGAAACAAACATCAGAAACATCCGGAAGAACATTGAATGAACTCTGAAACCCACCAGAGATGGTCGGAAAAACATCGAATGAACTATGGGTTGTATCCAAAAACAAAATGAAAACATCTATAGGAGCATACGATGAAGACAAGTCTCTGAAGGTACATCCGACACATTCAGGAAAGCATTAAATGTACGGGAAGAGTTTGAAGACATATCTGGAAGAACATCAGATAAGCAACAAAGGAGTTCTGGAAGAAACATCAGAACCAAAACTCAATCTGCAAAAACATCAGAAAGAGAAACAAGTCCGGAGAAACATCGGGTAGATTCTGGAAAACCATCAGAATCGAAGGGAAATGTATGGAAAACCATCAGAATCGAAGGGAAATGTCTGGAAAACCATCAGATAAGTTCTGGAAGAACATCAGAACAAAGACTCACTCTGGAAAAACATCAGAAAGAGAAACAAATCCGAAAAACATCGGATAGATTCTGGAAAAACATCAGAATCGAAGGAATATCTGGGAAAACGTCAGATAAGTTTTGGAAGAACATCAGAACAAAGACTCAACCTGGAAAAACATCAGAAGGAGAAACATAACCGGAAAAACATCGGATAGATTTTAGAAAAACATCAGAATCAACGGAAATATCTGGGAAAACATCAGATAAGTTCTGGAAGAACATCAGAATAAAAACTCAATCTGGAAAAACATCAGAAGGAGAAACATAATCGGCAAAACATCGGATAGATTCTGGAAAACCATCAGAATCACAAGGAATGTCTGAAAAACATCAGATAAGTTATGGAAGAACATCATAACAGAGACTCAATCTGGAAAAACATCAAAAAGAGAAACAAATCCCGGAAAACATCGGATAAATTTTGGAAAAACATCAGAATCAAAAGAAAATATCTGGGAAACCATCGAATAAGTTCTGGAAAAACATCAGAACAATGACTCAATCTGGAAAAACATCAGAAAGAGACACAAATGACATCCAAGAATGGAGTTAGATAAAAAGGCACTAGAAACCCAATAATGGCTTTGGAAGAAAGGTATAATCACAATATCTGAGAGTGGTATTAGACGTAAAAGGAACAGTCATATCCAGAAAAACAATCGGATAAGAAATGCCATATCTGAAAGAACATCAGATAGACACAACACAAAACTGTGGGATAGGTGCCAAGTAAGTTGGGCTTCGACCACAAGGTAAGATGTGTATAACAACACGACCTCGGGAGAAATGCAATTGAGGATGAAACACTCATGATATGCATATGTAGATGAATTATGGAGATGATATATGATCAAATGCAAATGCAGATGCCGATGACAGGACTCGACTCTTATAGTAAGATGACAAAACTGGAAGACTGATTCCTCAATACGGAGATCGCTGTCATTCTGATTTAGGGACTAAAGACGTTACTGTTGAACCCATCTCTACCACACTTCTAAACTGTATCAAGTTGATGATCCTTGTAGGAAGGATGAAAAGCCGCTTGGGGATCCTTCAAGTAAACTACCCCAGATTAAGTCGTCTGTTATATATGAGCTGGTAGTTACTTCAGCTTGTGAAAAAACTATTTTATTGTACCCTTGGAAGGTCTGCCTCAGTCTGAGTCTTGAAAAATCTTTTGGATAAACCAAATTTGAGAAGACTTTTCCTTGAACAAATCTTGAATTAATTCTTAAGCAGAATGTAAAAGGAACTTGCCCCTGATAGGGTCACTTGACCAAGTTTCTCATTACTTAAAAATTCCTTAGAGGAAAGCCAGTTTGCAAACAAAAATATTCATACAAACATGGTAATGCAAATTTCATGCAACTTTTTGAAATCAAAATTATTTTTGAAAGATGGAAAATAAATGATTCGTTGGTCAGAACACGGTGGTTCAGGACGCTCAAAGTAAAAACAAAGGTGTACTGCCAAAATAAATGATTCGCAAAGATCATTTGGAGTCAGCTTACGCAACCTTGCTATAATATGCTTTTCAAAATAACCTTGCTTCAATTAGGTCTTTTGAGGGTTGTAACGTGACCTGGTTCACAATTTATGAAACAAAGGATAAAGGCTCAACCCAATCTATGTGATAATCTTCAGTCTTACGCTCAGTTAACTCCTATTATGCATTCAGGTTCCTATAGGTTAGGAATTGCACTGATGGTAGCAATGATGGTTCAAAAATCAAGGGACCTATGAAAGGCAGCCACTACTTCCCTATACAACATTTGGTTGTTTTGACATCGAGGATTTTCAAGGTGCAAGGATTTAAGACTCCTCTTTGTATTATACCTAAATTTTGCCTGAGCTGTTACTTTTAAAGCACACAGTCAACGGATGCCCCAGTTTTGCCTAAGTTTCCTTCATAGGTTTTGACTTAGCGGGCTTTTTCTTTTGATTTTTTTTGTTGAAGAAAGCGACTACTTGGATTAAATGATCACGGTGAACCATCATCGACTTTTGACTTGGAAAATATCCTCGACATTTACTTGCTGTGTGCGAAGGAAAATTTGTGAGTACAACCTTTATAAGAAAGGTGTATTGTATGAATACATAACCAAGTTAACTAAGAACTACCCATCCCAAGGTTAAGATTGCGGGTTTTTTGTAAAGAAAGAAACTCCAACTTCTAAGCTCGAAGGGGGTGACAAGGGATAACTTCCTTATTTCTTCAGTATTTAAGGATTGAAACAATGCCCTACATCGTCAACCAAGTTTGATTGAAAGCATACTGACTGCAGTTATGGGTATAACGTTTTCGTCATCCTCCCTCCAATATTTGCATATCAAAATTTTGGACAAGAAGTAAATATTTGAAAGATAAAGCATAAAGATGCAAATAATAGACAAAAGGAATTGAAATTGAAAGTTGCAATGCTCATTTCATTAATGTAAAAGTACGAACATAATTCAAAAGCAAACAACTAATATAAAAAATAAGGAAAGTACAAACAACGAGAAATAAAAGGTCTAGTGACTAAATCAGTACAAGGATAAGCCGTCCTGTCTGAAGCTTCATTTTTGATGCACTGGCAAAGGATTTTTTTGGACATTCAGAGGACTATCATCAAAATCAAGTATTCCATCTTTGACCAACTCGCGCACTCTAGCCTTCGGTGCAAAACAATGCTCCAAGTCGTGGCCTAGGGCACCCTCATGAAACGCGCACTGGAAATCAGCCCTAAATCCAGCTGGAGGAGGATTAGGAGGAGGTGGTAAAGACCTTGTAGTGATCAGCCATTTTTGAACCAGGTAAGGATAAAGTTCCGTGTAAGTCATAGGAATAGGATCAAATTGATTCCTATTTCGATACTGGTCTTGTCTAACAACGGGACGTTGAGGAGTCTGAGTTGGTTGTAGAGCAATAACATGATGATCAACAGGTTGAGGTCCATGGCGAGGTCTTCTTGATTCAGTCATGACAACATTGGTCTGATCTTCTTTCCTCTTTTGGAAATTCCCATAGGATTTCTTTGCACCATTAGAAGATTCGGCAGCTTTGGACACCTTACCATTTTTCAAACCCTCTTCTAACCTTTGGCCAATAGTCACCAGATCTGTAAAGCTTGAAGAGACACTCCCAATCATCTTTTCCCAATAGAAAGGAGACAAATTATCCATGAACATTCCTGTTAGTTCCTTCTCTTCTATATGGGGTTCAACTTGGGAAGCTAACTCTCTCCAGCGCTGAGCGTATTCCTTGAACGACTTTCTTTCCTTCTGAGACATACTTCGAAGTTGACGGCGATTGGGAGCCATGTCCAAATTGTATTTGTATTGCTTCATAAAAGCGTTGGCGAGATCCTGGTAGCAGTGGATGATGTTATGCTCTAAATTCATATACCATTTGAGAGAAGCACCACTCAAACTGTCCTGAAAGCAGTGGATGAGAAACTTCTGATTGTTGGTGTAAGCTGCCATCCTTCGAAAGTACATGACTAGATAGGCTCTTGGACATGAGTGACCTTCATACTTCACAAACTTAGGAGTCTTGAACTTGGCAGGAAAAATAAGACCAGAAACTAAGCACATATTGTCTGCATCTATGTTGAAGACATCAGTACCCTTGACAACTCGGAGTCTCTTATTTATGATCTGAAACTATTCGCGGGTAATCTCGGGCTCAACAAAATCTTCCTGCTCTTCCCCTTGAGCACCGGCAGCATTGTACTCATAGGAAGGATTCTCAAAGGGAGCTTGGACAGTCTGGTTAACAGAGTGGACCACAGGTCTGGGCTCGGCAAGGACGGGAGCTTGAAAAACCGGTCTGACGGTCTGACCAATCATAGCAGCAAATGCAAGAGGTGAAGAGTAGTTAGAAGGTAAACCAAACTCTGGCCAAGTAGAGGGCGACAATTGAACAGGAGGTGGATCCGCGCTTGAAACTTCCTGAATGACGGTCCTCTGAGGTGGCTCTCCTCTGGAAATCAGTACTTGAAGCATCTCGGTGAGCTTGGTCATGCCTGATTTCAACTCATCGATCTCCATTCAGATTTCTGTATTATGTTCCTCTTGCTCTGACATCTGGAGTCTATAGTTAGCTCTAGTCCGATATCTGTGTCGAGGAATCAGCTTGACGACTCAAAGGTACACTGAAGGCGAGAGAACCGAGAATGAGAAACCAAGGAAAAATGCAATGCAAGACATGATGCTAATGCAATGGTTTCAAGAACTTCAACATTTGATTGCAAATGTTTTTTTTAGGAAAAGCTGGAAGAGGTTTTAGACTTTAAAATGTAAGACTTTTTGAATTTGCAAAGGACAGTTGAATTCCTTGAAACTAGGAATGATGTTTTATGAATTCCATGCACAAATACACATAAACAACAAAAGTCCTAGGTTAGGGGAACGTGAGAGGAGTCAAGGTCTACCCATCCCAAAAGGTATGTACTATAGGTTAATTGTACATGCATAACAAGGGTTCTAAAGAGGTGCCCAAAGTCATCAGTCCACCTTTCGGATATTATTAATTTCTCGACTGAATCGGTGGTTAATAATATTCTCAAGAGAACCTCTTTTGAGTGTAGTATCGTGTAACAACTATTTTGGGACTACTCCCTTATAGTCCTCGAACTACGTCCTATATAAGGCCAAAGTGGTGTTAAGGTGCTACGGTCCCCAGTATCACGGACTCCTAGCCTAAAATAATAAAAGTTTTCATGACTATACTCGTTCAACCAAACCATTTTCGAAAGGGTCTCAACTGAGCGGTGATTCTCAAGTCAGCTTGGTCGGGACTCAACTCCCTATAAGCCTCGTCGAATATATCACCTTCATATAACAATGTCACTCAAGCCCGGGTGTAGGAATCATCTCACAATAAAGATACCTCAAGCAAGGTCCAAGATATTATATACAAGCGGGCAAATAATGAAACAAATAGCAAAATAAACAAAGTATGGGTAACCCTTAAAATTTAGGACGGTCCCTAGTGAAGTCGCCATTTTCTGTTGCGGTGAGAATATGATATCAAATAATTAATTAATTTGAATCACAAATCTTTAATTCACAACTGGTCTTTGATTTATCTGAAGGAAAGGTCAAAGAAAGGAAAAACCTACTTTTTGCATTGTAAACAATGCAGGGAGAGATCTAGGTAAGGGGTTGGTTAAGCCTAGGGAAGGTATTAACACCCTAAACTTCTGTAGTACTCTACATGAACCTTTTGTTTACTATATACTATTTTGCTTTAATTCTTTGCTTGAGCTATATGTGCTAAGGGTTAAGAGTGACAGAGAGACCTAAGGTTTAGTCCTAAGTTTACTCGCCAAGACTCGCATCTTGTGCCTACGTATCCGAGGTAGGGGATGGAATCAGAGTAATCGTAGTTCCCCTCGAAAGGGAGGAATAGAAACTTCTCGACTGTGGTCAAGATTTCAATGGGGAATAAGCGTTATTAAGGAAGCGCTTACGTGGAGTGCGGCGACTCCTATTTCTACGTTGAAATTTGAATTGAAATGAAAAGGGTAAACTAGGTATTCCACAACGGGAAACCTAAAACAGAGTAGGGTGACTCCTTATCCTAATTCTAGGGTAAAGGGTAATTTAGTCCACGACGGGAAACCTATGCAATTAGGGTTTTGGAAAATGAAAAGGTCAAAGGTTAGGGTTATTGACTCGGCGGTCAAACGGCTAGACCTAATCCTTTGGAAGGGTTTAACGGTAAACAATGTAGAATAATTAAACAGTAGTATGAAAATAATGGGAAAGTGCGAAAACAGTAAAAGAAATGCACATCGACGATATACTCGCACAAATTACAACCATGAAAAAATGCAAAAATAATGACAGAATAAAAGTGACGATGGTCTCAACTCATTTAGCTCCATATGGTTTAGGAATCAACAACATTTCTGAAAACCAACTGACGACTAAATCTCGGCTCTTGAATAAGATGTACTGTGTCACGAGAAATCTGACGTCAAAACTACCATAAAATTCAGCTTATCCTCAAATAAATCACAGGACTCGGAGATGGACACCCTAATCACTTGAGGAACCCCTGATGATGACTTGGCTTCATGAATTGTCGGCAGGCTGCAAGTTAATGACCATTTTGCCCTTCACCAATTAAATCGCACACAGAGTAATTTTTCCTGCAAAAACCGACAGACTGAACAACCCGGTTAGCGGTTAGATAAAATGCCATGCAGAATGAGATGAAAAATGCGAAATGAACCTAATAATCTCAGTGCAAAATTTGGGGTAGTACAACCGCCAACAAAGGTTTACTCAAATCAACTTGAACACATAATCTGACATATTTTTCTCTTTCCCTCCTTAGCATATTTTTATCAACATTCATTGTTGTGCTTATCCGATCATTAGTAAAGGACAATACTCTTGAATCAAAGTACTCAATTGGTAACTGTTAGCTGGGATTTTCAAACAATGAGGAAAACCCAACAAACAAGGGAAAAGTCTTGGAAGAGCAGCAGTTCGACCATGCTCTAGAATATAGAGAATTTTTATGTTGTTGTTGAAGTGAGTAGTTTGACACCAATTGCTTCGACCAGGCGGGCAGCGTCGCAGTAAAGCTGGTCGAAGAGGCAGTTGTTTGGGCGCAATTATGTCACGTTCAAATCTTGATAACCGCTTCGATTCTTATCTCAAGAGGACACGTGGAGGAAGTTGGAAGGCAAACTACATGCAGAATTGCACGTGGCAAACCAAAGGGAAAGGAACGTTACAGGATAGTTATTTTAGACTTGTATATATAGTAGTTTGTTCAGTTGAATTAGGTGTGTTCATTTGTATTACAAAATCTCACAAAAAAACTCAAAGTATCAGCGTTAAGAGAAACGAGTGAATGACTGAGACAATGTAAGCGCAGATGAGGCATCATGTTTATTGTTCAATGTAAAGTTTCCTAATTTATTCAATTTACATTGCTTTCTTCGTTTTTATTTGAGTGCTTTCAGCATTGCTATTTTTACTTTATACTTTCTGCAAGTAGTCGAGATACTCATTATCGTACTATCTTCACACATCCCCTTGGACATAGTTGAAGTCAATAACCTTAAGATACAAAGAAATTAACAATGAAATAGATCTTTAAGAACTATGTCCTAGGATTCACAAGTTGATCATGCGAGTAAACCATATATTTAGAAACCAGCGGTTATCTACCATTTTTCAAGGTAAACAGTAACCCATATATAAACTGTAAGTACTCTTGATTGGCTGCATTTTGTGGCAAAACATTAGAGTGTGCATGTATGTCATACTGGTTGTTAGGACATACTTAATGATGTGTGTACAGGGTAAGTTAACTATAAGTTAACTTAGTTAAGCTGAATGTCATACAGAATGTCATAACACTGAACATATGACATCTAGCGAGCAAGGTTATTTTTCTGGTATCTATAAACCAGGAAACAGAATAGGAGCTCAAGCTGGATATCAGGAGATTTTCTAGAAGCCCTAGGCGAACTAGAATAACCCTGAATTAAGTGGCAAGTGTGCAGATCATTGAAAATAGGTTTGTTATGAATAAAACCTAATTGATGCACCAAGGCCCAAAAGGACTGACAGCTGCTATAAAGATCAGAAGATGCAATCCTGAAGAGCAGCACTTGACAGAAGAAGAATATGAAAGTGCAGATTGCAGAGTCCTTGTAAGTGAAGAAGGCTAGTCTTCACATGTGATTTTTGTCTAGGAATACTTGTACTCCAAGCAATTGCCTGGTGGATGATTTGCATTGGATAAGTAGATTCTAGGTTGTGTCTCACTCAAAGCTGTGAAGCAAGAGTGTGTGAGTACCTTGATCAAAGCTGTGAAGCAAGATCAAGGTATGTATGAAGTGTCTCTTCATATTGTCTCCTGTAATTGTTTGATATCGTTGTTGTGTGATTGAGGGGGAGTGAATGGGTATACTCAGGTCTAGAGTGTCTCTAGGTTGAAGTGTCATTGGGTAGGGATTAAGTGAGGAGTGTAAACTGGAGGTTTAACTCTGAATTGATTCTACTAATAGTGAATTTCCTTTCTGGCTTGGTAGCCCCCAGATGTAAGTGTTGTTGACACTGAACTGGATAAACAATTGTTGTGTTATTTACTGCTTTTATTATTACTGAGTATTAGCTGTTAAGTAGCAGATGTCACAGTGGATGTTATAACCTTGGGAATAACATCTATCGTGTGCTTGCCAGAATTTCAATTGGCATCAGAGTAGGCACCCTTCCTGTTTAAATCTGGGTGAGATCTAGGGAAAACAAATTCTGGTACTATGGATAAAGATATAGGCTTCACTAATAGACCTCCAATTCTGGATGGATCTAATTATGATTATTGGAAACCAAGGATGATTGCATTCCTAAAATCCTTAGACAACAATGCTTGGAGAGCTGCAAACTCTGGCTGGAAACATCCTGTGAAGATTGACAAGGATGGAGTAGATGTGTTGATTCCTGAAGAGGAATGGAATAAAGAGCAAGAGGCCTTAGCTCTTGGAAACTCTAAAGCATTGAATGCCTTGTTCAATGGCATAGATAAAAACATCTTCAGGATGGTACAACACTGTGAACTAGCAAAGGATGTTTGGGACACTCTCAGAACTACTCAAGAAGGAACTTCCAAGGTCAAAATGTCAAGACTTCAAATGCTGACCACCAAATTTGAAGGTCTAAGAATGAAGGAAGATGAGACTATTCATGAGTTTTACATGAATGTTCTTGAACTTGCAAACACCTTAGGAGCTCTGGGAGAAAAGATGAATGAAAAGAAGCTTGTAAGAAATATTCTAAGGTCACTACCTAAAAGGTTTGCCATGAAAGTAACAACCATTGAAGAAGCCCAAAACATATGCCACATGAAAGTGGATGAACTCATTGGTTCCCTTCAAAACTTTGAAATGAGAATGAGTGATCAGGCTGTGGAGATAAAGAACAAAAGCATAGCTCTTGTCTCAAACACAGCTGATACAGATGGTGAAAAGGAGGAGAATCTGTCTAAAGCATTTGTCTTGCTTGGAAGACAGTTCAACAAACTGGTCAAAAGGATAGATGCTAGGTCTAAACCTTATATCAAAAGCATGCCTTATGATAAAGAGAATTGTGAATATAAAGTCAGCCAAAGCAGAGGAGTACAATGTCATGAGTGTGAAGGATATGGACATGTTAGGAGGGAATGTCCCACATACCTCAAAAAGAAAGGAAAAGACTTATCAGTCACTTGGTCTGATGAAGATTCTGATAGTGGATCAGAAGAGGAATCAGCTAAACATGTCACTGCTCTTAACAGTGTGTGCATATCTGATGATGATTCAAGTGATTAAGAGTTGTCTTTTGAGGAGCTTGCAGCCTCATACAAAAAGCTCCACATGAGAAGCACAGAACTGGTTCAACAAGGAGAGCAACAGAAGAAAATCATCAAGTAGTTAGAAGCTGAAAAGAGAGAGCATCTAGCCACAATTGACACACTCAGAAGTGAAGTACAGGAGTTAAAAAGTAAGAAGGATCAAATGGAAAAATCCATAAGGATGCTCAATTCTGGGACTGACACCCTAGAGGAAATCCTTCAGAGTGGACAAACCTCAGGAGATAGATCTGGACTAGGATATGCTGATAAACAAAATCCTGTGCTAAAACTCAAGAGATTGCAACCTGAGGTCCAGAAGCCAAAAAGGATGTCACGACTAATGTCACAACATCCAACCAACAGAAACTGGAATCAAGTCAAGAGTAGATTCCAAGGGTATAGATGTTACCACTATGGAAAACTTGGTTATATCAAATCTGTGTGTTTCTGGCTGCATGGATTTCCTAGTCATCCTCATCAAGAACATAGAGCTCATGTCAAAAGGCAGCATTAATCAAGAACAAAGAAGGGTGCTCCTAACAGGCAAAGACATTGGGTTACCAAGAATATGGCCTTAGCAGCTCACACTGATCTAAGGATGCCAACCCAAGAGGACGGGTACTTTGACAGTGGTTGTTCCAGACATATGACTGGAATTAAGGATCTGTTGACAAAACTCAACCCTCATACAACCAATCATGTAACCTTTGGTGATGGAGCTAGAGGAAAAATCACAGGTGTTGGACAACTTGACAGTCTTAAAGCCCCAAAATTGAAGGATGTCTTGCTGGTTAAAGGACTGACTGTAAACCTAATAAGCATAAGTCAGCTATGTGATCAAGGTTTAAAAGTCCACTTTCCAAAGAACAAGTGTGTGGTTGTCAATGAGGAAGGTGAGGAAGAAATGAGGGGGTCTAGAGCCAAGAACAACTGCTATCTATGGGAGCCTAGAAGTAACCTCAATACCTTTGCCAATAAGGAAACTAAGGACCAACTATGGCTGGAGAAAGGAAAACAACCACTGAAGATGGATAAGACCAGGTCCAACACATTAGCAAGTGGATCTTCAAAGTGTGCTTCAGAGAGAAGGACAGGATATAAGAAAAGCCATGAAGGGAAGCTAGCCAAGAAGGGATACCCAAAGACTGGTCATCAGGGAAAGATAGATAGGTTATATTGGAATCTGATGGAGTCTATGGAAGCTTCCAAGCATACAGGAAGCAATGTCACTCCAGATGTCATGACCTTGTTCTGTGACATCAAAAGTACCATTCACACAAGTTCTGATGAGTTCAAGGGAGACATGCTCAGGGGTAACGTGTGTAAGTGGCATGAGGGCTGTGCTAAACCTGGTGAGTATGTCAATGATGACATGGTTTCAAGAAGTGTCAAGGAGTCTCAATTTACAAATTCCCTAAAATTGAAGCCCTCCAAAAATGATGGCTTATAACAATTAATAGTAAAGGGGAATTACATTTTGAATTTAAATCATTTAATGATAAATCAAAAAGGTAAGTTCCCTCTTATTGAGCAATCATACCCCATTTCCACTTATATAATACAATCCCTCTACTCTTGGTGCCATCATAAACTGTTCAACTTCCTTACTGTTTCCAACAAGCACAGAAAATCACTTCTTCTTCAAACGTCAACCCTAAGTATGTCACAGCATTCTAAACCATCCTCAACCAAAAGTTTGACCGACCACGATACTAAATCAAACCCTAATGAAGCGTTGGAAATTGCTCCATTGTGCATGGTGACTCCGGACGAAGTATTGATGAATGAACCTAGCAAACCCCATGCAAAGAGGCCAAATGACAGTGTCACAAGTCAAGCTCCTTCTTCTGCTGCATCTGATGATCTCAACAACACAGAAGCTAGATGAACTCATCTTTCCATTGCGAAAATAGTCGCCAACACACTCAACATACCCACGTCTTCTAACTTGAAGGGGTCTGATCCCAAACTGCATGATCAAGCAAATGTCTCACCCAATGTTGCAACATCAAAGGACCCTGCACCAAAAGGGAGGAACAAGGGTGAAGAGGCTAAACAAATGGGTGAAAGCATGCAAGGCACCACAGATACTGAAATGGTAGACCTAGACAACTATTCTGACAATGATCTCATAGTCAAACTCAATCCAGGCATAGCCAAAAGGCTGATGACACGAAAAGGGAAAAAGGTAGCTGATCAAATTTCCCCCAAGAAGTAAGATGGTGAGAAGAGTACTGAGCAAGAAACGTCCACAAGGAAGGCTGGAACAAAGAGGGCTCAGGTTGGACCCCCGAAAGGTTGGAGCAAAGTTGTCACAAAGAAGAAGATGGCTGAATCTATTTCTGAATCAGAAACAGACTCAGATGTTGTTGTCACTGACATCCAGACCAAGGAAAAGCCTTCCACAAGCAAACTGGATGAAAGAATTTCTGAAGTACCGATTGATAACATTTCTTTTCACTATCCATCAAGTGTTATCAGATGGAAATACGTGTATCACAAGAGGTTGGCCCTAGAAAGAGAGCTTGCTCAGAATGCTCTTGAAAACAAAGAAATCATGGCCCTAATCAGAGATGCTGGCTTGGTGAAAACTGTGTCTCAGTTCTCTCAATGCTATGAAACGTTGGTGAAAGAATTCATAGTCAATCTATCAAGTGCATGTGTTGATAGTAAATCCAGTGAGTTTGGCAAAGTATTTGTAAGAGGTGAATGTATCAACTTTACAGCAACTATCATCAACAAGTACTTGGGGAGACCTAATGAAAGCCTGACTGAACTAAGAGTCTCATACCATCAAGTATGTCAGGAAATAACTGCTAAACAGGTCAAGAAGTGGCCTTCCAAAGGGAAGCTTGTAGCAAGCAAACTAAGTGTTAAATATGCTATGCTTCACAAAATTGGTGCTGTGAATTGGGTCCCCACCAATCATAAGACAACAGTGGCAACCATTCTTGGAAGGTTCATATATGCTGTAGAAACTAAGGCTAAGCTCAATTATGGAACATACATTTATGAACAAACCATGAAGCATGCTGGTAGCTACAGTATTAAGGGCCCTATTGTGTTTCCCTCTCTCATCTGTGGAATCATCTGTGATTAACATCCCAACGTCCTAAAGAAGAATGATGTTGCAAGCAAGAGAGAAACTGCATTGTCATTTCATCGTAAGCTATTTCAGGGAACTCATGTTCCTGATATTGTTATGACATCAGCTGAGACATCAAAGGGATCATCAAAACCAAGAAAAGCTGAAGTAATAACAATATTGAAGGAAACTTGCAAGGAACTGGATACTAGAAAGAAGAATCTTGAAGAATTAATCTGAACCCTTGAGCAAGATGAGGGGTCTGAATTCACTGATGAAGAGAGAGATGGTAGTGGTTCAGGTGATAATGACCAAGAAGCAACAGATGATAGTTCTAAGGAAGCCAGTGGTGAAGATGAGGAAACAGGTAAGGATAAATCTGAGGAAAGCAGTACAGAAGACACTTCAGAGGAGAGGTCCAACTCTGCTGAAGAGGAGGAAAAGTAAATGCTGGTGAAGCCTGACTCAGGCTGCTGTTCTGCTGAGCTGATGAAGCTGTGTGATGCTGGGCTGATATTACCTTAAGATCTTGTGTAAAGAATTGTATGGCTTTATGTGTGTAATGCTCCTTATGAGCAGTCTGTTTACAGTATCCTTAACTGCAGTTATGTTACAATGTATAATCTATACTAAGTGTTAGTTGGATTTTAATTTGTGGCTAAAAAGGGGGGGAGAGTGTGTATAATAGAAAACAACAGGTGGAAGAACAAGGAGAACTAGCTTGAACATATGTGCTTTTGTGCATATGATATGAGACTTGCATGCTTACAGGTGTAACTACAGGTGCAGTTGATGAAATGTGTGATGAAAACTGATAGTGCTGTTAGCAATGATGTGATATGCATGTATGTTAGAACTAGGAGCTCAGAGCTAACCTTGTGTGTGCACCTCAGGATGTTATCCTGAAGGTCATAACATCCAAAGCAGACTGGATGAATATGCGTGTCTGCATGATAATTGTAGAGAGTCTAGTGCAACTCTTCAGGGGGAGTAGCATAGGTGTGTGTGACTTCAGAAGGTCATTCTGAATGTCTGGACATCCATAGGATGGATGCTTGTATATGTGACTGCAGAATGATGATGATGAGCAGGTTGTGTGCCCAACTAAACTGATCAGTTGTGGGGGAGAACACCAGAGTGTTACTCAAATAGATGGGACATCTGTAGTGGTAACTACCAGATGGTTAACAAAGTGAGCTAACCGTGAGGACTCAGAAAGGCTTGAGCTAGTATCTATCCTGCATGACAGGACACATCATAAGCCTTCTGCTGTGTGTAAACTCTGATATGATAACAGGTTGTTTTAGCCAAAAATTTACCAAAGGGGGAGTTTGTAAGTGCTCTTGATTGACTGCATTTTGTGGCAAAACATTAGAGTGTGCATGTATGTCATACTGGTTGTTAGGACATACTTAATGATGTGTGTACAGGGTAAGTTAACTATAAGTTAACTTAGTTAATCTGAATGTCATACAGAATGTCATAACACTGAACGTATGACATCCAGCAGGCAAGGTTGTTTTTCTGGTATCTATAAACCAAGAAACAGAATAGGAGCTCAAACTGGATATCAGGAGATTTTCTAGAAGCCCTAGGCGAACTAGAATAACCCTAAATTAAGTGGCAAGTGTGCAAATCATTGAAAATAGGTTTGTTATGAATAAAACCTAATTGATGCACCAAGGCCCAAAAGGACTGATAACTGCTATAAAGATCAGAAGATGCAATCCTGAAGAGCAGCACTTGACAGAAGAAGAATATGAGAGTGCAGATTGCAGAGTCCTTGTAAGTGAAGAAGGCTAGTCTTCACGTGTGATTTTTGTCTAGGAATACTTGTACTCCAAGCAATTGTCTGGTGGATGATTTGCATTGGATAAGTAGATTCTAGGTTGTGTCTCACTCAAAGCTGTGAAGCAAGAGTGTGTGAGTACCTTGATCAAAGCTGTGAAGCAAGATCAAGGTGTGTATGAAGTGTCTCTTCATGTTGTCTTCTGTAATTGTTTGATATCGTTGTTGTGTGATTGAGGGGGAGTGAGTGGGTATACTCAGGTCTAGAGTGTCTCTAGGTTGAAGTGTCATTGGGTAGGGATTAAGTGAGGAGTGTAAACTGGAGGTTTAACTCTGAATTGATTCTACTAATAGTGAATTTCCTTTCTGGCTTGATAGCCCCCAGATGTAAGTGTTGTTGACACTGAACTGAGTAAACAATTGTTGTGTTATTTACTGCTTTTATTATTACTGAATATTAGCTGTTAAGTAGCAGATGTCACAGTGGATGTTATAACCTTGGGAATAACATCTATCGTGTGCTTGCCAAAATTTCATAAACAAAACCGAACATCAACCTATTCAATGTCATTATTCATGGGTTAAATATTTGCACTTCATTCCCTAATGAAGAGATAGTCATCATGGATTAACCATGGACCTTCCATCAACATTATGTATTTATTTTTTTCACTTCTGAAAGTTACTAGGTTGTACTCATACCACATTACCACATATCAACAATACTAATCACCCACATAATTGTCCATATTTATTATACTTTGTTCTCATGAGCCTTAGAACCAATCCTCCTTCATAGAATCTTCACAATGACTCCTTTTTTTCAAGGTTTTGCTTTCATGCATCTCTAGTGAGAATGGACTTCAGACATTCATAATCCCTACACCTTTTTTCTTCTACCTTCATTCCTCCACCTTTTTTTCCTTACCTGAAATGTCTTCCAAGTTATGAACACCACTACATGTCGCTCTAGTCTCCATGTTTTTTCCACAATAACAATAGCCTTGTGCGTAACACTTTTTTCATTGGTTTTTTCTGCATCGTGTCCATGAACTAACTCATTATATACCAAAGACATTGTTAAGTGCTTGAAAAACTTCTATCTTTTCCTTTATCTTTTTTTTGCATTACATTCCTTCCAATCATCTTTCTCATCTTGGTTTGTTCGATTCTCCATCTAAGCCCTAATACTACTCTAACATAATTTTGTACTAAAGTTCTTTAAATTAAACATTTTTATACAAACATAATTTTATTAGATCCCAAATTAGATAGGGATACAAATTCAACACATAGAAATAACAAATTCTACACTATAATATTTATAAAAAAAATATTTGAAAATATCTAATAATATTTAAAAAGAATTTTCCTTTGCGATTTTTGTGTATATTAATTTCACACGTCAATTGTCAATATAACGAATCCTCATTTTTCTTTTCTTTTCTTTTTTTTCTGTCTTCAACTTTCAAATCACAAACTTTATTAAACTTTTCTCCATATTTTCAACTTCCAAAACCCTCTTCTCTTCCTGTTTCAACGGCTTAGATGTTTTCACCTCATTTTCTAGTGTTTTCTTTTCTTCAGAGTAATTAAATTTTAACGGCACCACCGACACCAGGTTCCTTCCTTACCGCGTAAATTAACATCTTACAATATATTCCAACTTCGCCATTAATGCATTACAACTATATAACAGAATATCTTCTTTTCTTTTTTCTTCCATTCTCACAACAACGATAAACCCAAATGGGTTCTCTACCGGCATTCGCAAACGGTTATCATCCAAAACAAAGAATTAACGGCATAATTGACGAAAATACCCTCGCCGATCTCTTTAAATCCCAGCAAAACCATCTCAACTTCTTCTTCGACCGCATCGACCATTCCCAAACCCTAGCATTCACACGCACTCTCCTTGATGCTTCCGGCACCGTCTTCTTCACCGGCGTCGGTAAATCCGGCTTCGTGGCGCATAAAATCTCTCAAACACTCGTTTCCCTCGGTATCCGTTCTGCTTTTCTTTCCCCCGTCGATGCTCTGCACGGCGACATCGGAATCCTCAGTCACCGTGACGTGCTCGTTCTTCTGAGTAAATCTGGTGCAACCGAGGAGCTTATTCGCCTTGTTCCCTGCGCTAGAGCTAAAGGCGCGCGTCTCATTGCTGTGACGTCCGTTGAAGGGAACGCCCTTTCGGCGGTGTGTGATATGACTGTGCATTTGCCGTTGGAGAGAGAGCTTTGTCCGTTTAACCTTGCGCCTGTTACTTCCACTGCAATTCAAATGGTTTTTGGGGATACCGTGGCTATTGCGCTCATGGCTGCACGGAATCTCACCAAGGATGAGTATGCTGCGAATCATCCTGCGGGGAAAATCGGCAAGAGCCTCATCTTTAAGGTCTGCATTTCTGTTTCCTGTGAGTTTTTCTGCTTTTGACCAAATTGAAATAACATAATCTGCATTTCCTGTTAAATTGCAATTACTTAGTTATGATTGGAGATTGTGATGCTTGTTAGAGATCTCTGATTTCTCTTTCTGGATTGCGATTTAGAAGCTCTTTTATCAGAGAATCAATCAAATGAGAATTAGGTTTCAGGGAAAACAATTTTGAAGGAATTATTGCGATCTATGATACTGGAAATACGGCACCGACACTGTCAAATCGACACTGATAATAATTTTTTAAAAAATTAGACTTAATTACAAGTGTCGGTGTCAAACACACCTAGAGGTGATGGTGCGACAGAGATTACGATTACAACTATGTAAAAGATCTTTGAAATTGTTGTGAATTGTGATTTAGGACTTTTTCTATCAGTGAGTTAATTGGATCAATTAGGTTTTCAGTGAGAACATTTTGTGAATGAATGTAATTGTTGTTGTGATTGTGTTTATGTGCAGGTAAGAGATGTGATGAAGAAAGATGAGGAGCTTCCAATATGCAGGGAATCAGATTTGATTATGGATCAGCTTATGGAGCTGACGAGTAAAGGATGTGGATGCCTTCTTGTTATTGACGATGATCGCCATCTGATTGGGACATTTACTGATGGTGATCTGCGTCGTACCCTC
Organism: Lathyrus sativus; assembly: GCA_963859935.3. Classification (NCBI taxonomy): domain Eukaryota; kingdom Viridiplantae; phylum Streptophyta; class Magnoliopsida; order Fabales; family Fabaceae; genus Lathyrus; species Lathyrus sativus. The sequence goes on from OZ012737.1 coordinate 625,563,332, forward strand.
AAAGCTAGCGGGGAAGGCATTTTCAAACTCACTGTAGGGAAGATGTGTAACAGGTAACAACACAGATCTGCACAGGCATTTCACTTAAAAAAAACTTCTCTGATGGTTTCTGCACCCTCTAACATAGGAAGTATTAGACTGTATTTACCTATTCTAAAACCTTTGTTTTCAATCATAGCTCTGTCATAGCACAGCAGAATTTGAACAACTTGCCGTTGTTCTGCAATCCTCTGTTTAGTACAGAGTACTGTCAATCACTGCTCTATAGCATAGCGAAGTTTAAACACATATTTTCTGTGATATTTGATCGACTAAACTGGTTAAAACATGATTTTAATATAAAAGTGTTTGGTTAGTGTTAGATAGAATTGAATCATTGTTTTACAGTACATCTAATTACAATATAAATCACTTCAATTGAAACTCAAATTTGACCAATTAAATGATTTCTGTATGTGATGCTTGCTCCATGACAGCTCTATGGGTACAAACATATGGATGTAATAATATATTGATGTTGAACCTTTGATCTTGTGATTTCAGGAATCCGAGAACTATTGGTCCAGATGCTATGGCAGTGGATGCCATGAAGAAGATGGAAGCCCCTCCATCACCAGTCCAATTTTTGCCTGTGATAGATGATGACAATATTTTGATTGGGATCGTCACGTTGCATGGTTTGGTTTCAGCTGGGTTGTGATTGGTTTCAGCTGTGTTGTGATTATCTCGTATAAATCATAGAGCCTATTTTGCTATTAGTTCATCGAGTCATTCTTTATAGCCCCGATATTAGCATTTGAATCCGAATCCGCCCAATTCCGAGCAGGATTCTGGTGCTCTTCTGTAACTCTATTCCAGAGGGAAATATGAATATTTTTCATCTCACTTGTGGTTCAAGAGTGTAAATTGTTTGATGAAAACAACTTTCTCCACGCCCTACATTTCTAAAAACCCTCAAGAGTATTTTCGAACATGAAAAACACTATTTTTTGTTCAGAAGTCTACATCCAGCCAACACAGAAACTATTTCTTCTGGATGTGAAAAGTTCCTGCCTTGTTTGATGCTAAGTTGGACCTACTTGTCTCATGGTTCTGGCTTTGTATTACTATATCCGTTTGTCGTCTATTTATTGTCTTACTTTCAGGAAGTGAGATGTTGTATCTGAGGATTTTTGTATACTAGTAATTTATCATTGTATAATTAGTTCCTACCTTGTATTGAATGTTAAAAATATGCATGTTCCAAGTTCCAACGATGGTCTATCTAGTTGCTAATGATTCGGCTAATATCACATAGACATTGGTTTTGGGTAATTGAAAATGAACTTCTATTGCCACTTTACACAATTAAATCAGATTTGGTCTTTATATAAATTATTGTTATAACAATTTAACTAATAGATTGAGAAAAGAAAAATATTAAAACACAGAGGTGAAAATGAAATTCATTTAAATAATATCCATCAAATTCATCTAATAATTTGTCCATTCAATTCATCCATAAAACAAAAAATAATTTAATGGATTTGATCCAATCCATTCACTAACTTATATAGATGATTCCATCCATTTTATTTTATAAATCAATTGGATATTATGTTATCACTTATTAAAAATTAATTAAATAAACTATTTTTATAAAAAAATATTAAACATTTCAATTAAACAATTTTTCTTTATTCTAAACACAAAACAAAAACATTTAATTTCTTCTTCTCATCTCAATGTTTCAGTGCTTCAATCGCCATTCATCTCAACAATTGGGTGTTACAATTACAATCCCAAATTCAAATCAGCAACATCTCAACGTTTCGGTGCTACAATATCCCAAATTCAAATCAGCAACAACTAGTTTTCGTAATTGTTGTCATATTTTTGTGTTCTGTTATATGAATTGTGTTGATAGTTTCTGCTCTCATTGACTATGCGATTTCACCCATTTCCTCCTGTTCTAGCATGCTTTTTTTCCAAATTATGTCATGTTTGGGTGTGAATTTATTATTATTGACAAGTAATAATTCTGTTTGTAATGCTGACAACAAATTGATTACATGATTTTACACATGTTTCTACCTTTATGACCATAGGTGATCTTATAAAGTCCTGTTGAAGGCATGCTCTTACATTTTATAGTGTGAAAATACCTACCTTTCTTTTGACATTTGGTCATTGATGCCTGTGTAAACTAGTTTCATGTTCTATTTGTCATGTAGCTCGACTTATCCTCGATGATTAGTTTATAGTGTTCATGTTCCCTCTTTTAAAAACTATGTTTGTGTATTGGTAAAAGCTAGTGATATGGATTATTCAGTTTATTCTTTGTTTTGTAGAAAAAAACTATGAAATAGTTCAGTTGGTTGTCATGATTAATGTTTGGATGTCTTTTCTCAACCATCTTAATTTCATTATACTTTGATCATTCACGCTTTACATTCCTTGAATTTAAGATGTAATTCATTTTGAGCAATGTAGCTTTATTTTATCATATTGTTAGAGAGAACTTTAGGGTAAGGGGATAGAACATGATAGAATATGAGAAAAAGAAGCTGCCTAACCAGATGAAGAAACTCCAAGGACAGAAACCAAAAGCCATCACATCCTGAGATAGGTTAATCAGAATTCACAGGAATAAAACATGATAGAAATTGATTTAGATGAAAAAACAAAGTTTTTTTTTTTGTATTCAAAAGAACAAAGAAAAAGGCCGCAATGAAGAATATAGAAGAGAGATCTAACATTGGAGACAACCACAATTTGCTGGAAAACATATGATTAAATTAGTATATGCTAAGTTTTGTGTAGAATATTATTATCATTATTATTAAGCACACTATTAGCATAGTAGTATTATTTTAATAGTGAGAGAGGAGGGACGAGTGTGGTTTGATAGAGTGAGTGAGGTGGTGATGATGCTACAGCAGTCCAATATGAAAGAAAAAAGAATGTTAAAAGTTAGTAGCACAAGGAAGGAGAAAGTGACACACATTGCATTCCTTAGGTTCTTCTCTCTCCATTGATTCTTTAAGCTTTCTATCATGTGTTTGTCTTTTAAATATATTCCTAAGACACAAAATTCAATATCAACAGAGTGTATACAGAAATATGATTTTCCACTTCTATTTATTTTCCTCATAAATTTCAATGTTACATATATTTGAATTGTATTTCAAACATGAATTTGATTTTTGAATATCTAAATGAAGCACTTCTTATTTTGACACATGTTATTCCTCATTTTGAAAAATCACATGTTATTCTTCATTTTGAAAACTCACATGTTATTGTGATTTGATACATTATTACTTATAAAAATTGAGAGATGAGCATACTTGATGCAACAACGTTTATTTTATTGGATAATTCAATTTGATTTCCTTTGCATTCACCTTCAATTATTGTCAAATCATAGGAAATATGTTTACCGATGGCGATGAACCGTAATTCAAATGGAGGATGAAGTTGATGAAAGTCCAGTCCTTAGTTCAAAAAGACAAAAACTTCTACGGCTTGGGAATTTTTTGAAAAGTTTGTTGACGATAAAGGACTCCCAAAGAGCAAATGCAAAAATTGTGATAAAATTTATATGGCTAGAAATGGTGGTGGCACTTCAAATTTGATAAAACATGCAGTGAAATGTGTTGGAAGAGGGAATAGATCTTCTTATCCGCCACTGGATCAAGAAAAGTATAGGGAAAAGATTTCTAAGGTAAAGTTTGCATCTTGTTTAGAGCAACTTTTAAATGTGACTTCTAAGCAAGTTCGTCAAGACTTACCTACTAGGTGGAATTCCACTTATCTGATGCTTGAGACTGCTATAAATCAACGAGAAGCCTTTACCCTCCTAAGCGATATTGATCCCTAATTTGATTGTTGCTTATCAAACGAGGAGTGAGACGAGGTAAAAACCATAGCTGATTTTTTGAAACCATTTTATGATATCACTGTGTTTTTTTCCAGGTAGCACTTATCCAACCACCAATCTCTAAATTAGTGGTGTGTGGTGAATTCATATGAAAATCAAGGAAGTTGCATGTGTTGATCATAGTGAGTTTGAGAAACAAAATCAATTATGTTGCATGTGTTAATCATAGTGAGTTTGAGAAACAAAATCAATAATGTTGCATGGCTAGAAGAATCAAGAAAAAATTTAATAAATATTGGAATTCTTATAGTGTTGTGCTATCATTTGCTGTCATCTTAGGTCCTAGATATAAGTTGCAGTTTATTGATTGGTGCTATGTGAGGTTGTTAGGTGGTGAGGGAGTACAAGTTACAAAGTTGATTTTTGATAAGTTGAAAGCTTTTTTTTCTTCAAGAATATCTCAAATCCTCAAATGAAGCAAGCACTTCATCTTCATAAAGGTCAATTAGAGGTAGTCTAAACATTCCCTCAAATGACATGCAGGATTTTGGGAGTTACGAAAGTAAATTGTGTGGACCATCAACAAATGAGTCTGATTTGGAAACTTATTTGAATAAAAAAAATTGATCATGAGCAATATGCTGATTTGGATGTTTTGCAATATTTGAAAGCAAATGAGGGTAAATATTCTAAACTTTCTATATTAACACGTGACCTTTTGAGCATTCCAATTACTACAGTTGAATCAGAATCAGCATTTAGTATAGGTGGATGTATACTTGTGTAGCACCCTAATTTTCGACCTTAAGATTTCACCTCCTTGTTTTGTTTTTTTTCCTCTCGTATTATCTTGTTACTTTTGTGTGCATGTTTATTACGACTAACCAGTTCGTGCAGGTACAGTAAAATCAAGCGTCAAATCCTCACAGTTTGTAACAAGGGCAAATGGCGAGTTGGATTGTTATTATCCATGGGATGGATCTGTGTTTGCTTTCTGATCTTAAACGGATGGACTTGATTCATAATTTGTGGTTCACATGTTAGGAGGTTTCCTTGAAATTTGGATAAAGTTCTGAATCAAAATTGAATCCAAGTTACAATTTAGAGGTGTCCTGAGATTTTGCCTCTAAAAGCATCTTGGGTTTTTGAGATCAATTAAAGAATTTGCTAAGACAAGTCTAGAGGTTGAGTACGGAACGCAACAAGGTCAAGTGTTGGGAGGTTTTCATTAATTCAAAGCAATGGCATATATAAGATTTGGTTCAAACAATTTTAGTTATAACATTGAAAAACCATGATAAGAAAGACATAATTCTATTATTCTGTGCTTGTTGAAGAACACGGTTTGCTTCAAATCCAAAGATTACAACAAATTAAGCCTAAGAGGACTAAGCTTTGCTCTCTGAAAAGCGCATTCCCGCTACCCAAGGCCTCGTCAATCTTTAAGATGACACCTAGTTGTCTTTATCTTTGATTCATTCCCATGCCTTGCACCAGATCTTCACCAACACATTTACGGTTTACCGTCGATCGTACCCACCACTGTACAAGTTCATCTTCCAAGTGTACTTTCCAGCTCCCTCGTCAACACATAAAAGACAAATGGTTAGAAAGTTAATTAAGACTACTCTGCCCTAAGTATAGAAGAAAGCGGGAATGACATTTATGGCCGTTGAGGTACTGTTAGATTTTAAATTGAAAACCTTACCTAGTTGTAGTAACTTACTCTATCAGTAAAATCAAGGTAACGTTGTAACGAAGTGCAACACGTCTTTTGGATCTTCTATATTTCGTTGGATTTACGCCCGATCGGGAATTGGATTTTATCGAGGAAGCACTGCACAGAAAGATAAGATGACATTAAAGAGAAAACCAACAGTTCAAATTAAAGCTCATCAATTACCAAATTAACAACAACCAACTGCATACCTCTAAGTTTGGCATCGATTTGGAAGCTTAGAGTAATAAGGCTTTGTTGCCCACTTGAAAATTCCGCATTTGGGATAGCTTGCGTCTTCTACTTTGCACCGGCTATGCTCCCAGCAGTTCCATGAGTTATTATCTGCATAACGAGAAAAGTGTGGAGTTAACCACCACATTTGGTTCGAAAACAGGGACAAGCATCACACAAAAGAACGATAGCTAATTGAACCTTCAGGCAACATAAAATTGAAGCTTTCCAAATCGAAATGGCACAAATCGCTGTCATTAATCACGTAAGCCAAAACATACCTAAACCAAATACAAGCAAAGGCTTCCGCAATGAGCTATGAAGAACTTCGAATTTACCGCAATATTTGATACAGACTTGCAACCAAAATCCTAGTTTACCTCATCTCCAAGACAACTTTGAAGTTGGTTTGATTCTTCTAATTACCGGCACGCTGCGGAGTTTAGGACACTACAACACCAACGTCGGCATACCGTTGAACTATGAAAGCTCATAATTACCGGCACGCTGCGGAGTTTAGGACACTACAACACCAACGTCGGCATACCGTTGAACTATGAAAGCTCATTTAGCCACTACAGTTCTCTCAACCTGTCAAACAAAAAGAAACTATTTTAAGTCATGCTTGAGCTCGACATGAATTCGGAGGAAACAATGAGTACAAGATTAACAGATTCCAGTCCTGATCACCATACTAGTTCTGACAGTCCAAGCAGTACTCTTCGTGGCTTGAGCTCTGACACTTCAGAATTGAGTTTGGGAAAAGTGAGAGCAATAAGCAAGCTACCTGGGGAAGATATCAAGATTTTCAACAATGGATGTGGAAAGAATGCTATAACCCGTAAAATTATGTGCAACGAAATATGGAAAAAGAGATGCAAACCTCAGGTTGACATATGTGATGTCTGTTTCAATCCTTATTTTGTTGAAGACTCCCATTGCAATTCCTGCCACCACATATTTCCGTCAGATTAGGAAGCATTCATGACAGACACTAAATTCCAGTGTGAAAACAACATGCTTTAACGATATTCACCACAATTAACATACACAAACGTGTTCGATTGAAGTAGAAATATCATTATCACGTGGGGTCATGACTTTACTTTCTTTCCGAAGCAGTACCCAACATAGTAAGATGAAAGAGGAAGGTTTCTAAATTACCTTAGATAAGATCAGACAACAATTACACGATCAGACAACAATTGAAACTTTCCAAAACAGTGTTGACAAAGCCATAAACAATTTCCAAAACGGGTTAGACATGTTCATACGGATTTGGGAACTAATTAATCGTAATTTAATTAGCAAATTGGTGAAGGCTATAAAGGGACTCACTTCAGAACGCCAAAGGAATAATACACAGCAATCCAGAATCCAAAAAGTTCCTAAATCAAACCCTAACTGCTAAATCATAGAAACAAGAAACTCATCTTCCATTTTGGAGTTCCGCCACGACGCATCAATCGCCGGAAGCCCCCTTTGCAAGCCCATCGCCGGAAGCCATTAACCACCCGTTCGCACCTCCATCGCGAACCACCCTCGGAAACCCCTGCGGAAGACATTAAAATCGTGAGAACTCCTTTGCTAATTATGTGATTCCTTTGTTTCTTTGTTTGATTTATGTAGTAGGAGAAGAGACGGATCGAAGGATGCGCGATTGAGAGAGAAAGACGAAGAAGAATCAAACCAGAAGAACAGATGAAGTCGAGGTGAGAAGGTAGAGGGAATCGGAAACGAAAAGTGGAGGAGAAGAACGGGAAGACGAAATCGAGAGGGCGGAGAGAGGGGAATCGATTTGGGAATTTAGGGTTCTTGTTATTTTGTTTTTTTTCATTTTTCTGATGCTGTAATTTGATAAACACACACCCACGACACCAATGGTACACCCTCAATCACAACCACACACTCTCACAGTCCGATTGATCACACGCCTTACCCGCACAACCCCACGGTAAGACCATCCACACAACCACAACCAATCTGTCCCTCATTAAACCTCTCATTATCCACTAATCCATTAATTAATTAACCTAATAATTAACCTAATGATTAGCCTTTTTAACCCTCCGTTTTATTTATCAACTCAATTAAACTATTTTCTTAATATTAATTAACCCACTTAATGTTTTTATTAACCAATTTAATAATCAACCATTTCATTAATCTTTTTATTTATTCTAATCAAATCTTTTTGTTAAGTAGAGTTTCTAGTTATTACATTTTTCCTATTATTTATTTAAATACTAAAAAAGTGAATATTAATAGTAAAACAAATAAAACTTCTTTTTTTAACATCAAAACCTTTTATAATTTAATCAACTCATTTATTTGATAATGAACATTTCTTTTATAACTTAAAATGAGCATCTATCTTTTGTAATGACTAAAACTATTTGTTTACTTAATACTAGATATGTTCCATTTTAATATAATTTTATAATAAGAGGAAAACTTTTTTTATAATAAGCTAATTGAATCTTTTTTATAATAATTTGGCTTTTATTAACAACCAACTTTCAAAACTTACTTAATAATAGTATCGACCGTTCCCATTTAGAATTCAATCAATATAACCTTTTCCTAAATATACCCTTCAACTCCGCTCCTAAAATCAACCTCGCCTAAAATCAATTTCACAAAAATTAACCAATCCTATCGTGCACGCTTACGGCTCCGCTCCGATTTTGTTCACATGTTCACAATTCACACTTGTACACTTCAACACTTTCATGCATGTGTATGCCTTTATTTTTCGTAAATTTATCTTTACCATAATTTATCTTCCTGTATTTATATTATCGCATTGTGTAGCGTCCAAAGCAAGAATCTGCGCATGACTTAAAATTTGTGCGTATGCATACCATTTGCATCACATTCCCCATTGATCTTTGATCCCATTCAAGTCGATCTTCTAAGTTTAGATCCTACCCCATAAGGAGGACCTTTTATCTTTACAACATAGGAAAAACAATTCAACAACTCAATCCAAACTATTCAAACATATTAGAGAATAAGATTTTAATCATCTTAAGAGAGATAAAACTTCTACCCCATAACAATTCAATCAATATGTAGGGACTTTGCCTTAGGAGAGATAAAGGCGTACTTGTTGACAATCCGAGTACTTGAGCCCTTCTCTTAAGACGATGTAAAGACTATTTTTCTACAAAGTTGTGGTGGTTAAATCAAGTAATCTCCCTTAAAATGACAACTCGTCTTTTCTCCTAAAACCAGTCAATCAACTACTTTATCCCGTAGGAACTTTGACCACAGTCAAAGAACTCCTCAAACCCTTCAGGGGAACTACAAATACTCTGATTCCACCTCCGTCAGAATATGTAGGCACAAGATGCGATATCTTGTCGAGTATACTTAGAAATAAACCCCTAGGTCTTTCACCCTTAAGCAGATAACCCTTAGCAATAAACAACATAAAATAAGAGGTTCCTGTAGAGTACTACAGAAACTTAGGATGCTAGCACCTTCCCTAAGTTTAACCAACCCCCGAACCTAAAACTCTCTAACCTCTGCATTTTCATTGCATTGTGGGTAATTCATTATTTTTCCCTTCCTTTGGACAAATTAAAGTTCGGTTGTAATGAATTTAGATTCAAGCTCATCAATAGCTTGATATCCAAATTTCACCGCGATAACTTGACAAGTATCGAAACGCTCTTTTACTCGAAAATGTTGAAGCATTGTTGTGTACACATGATTGGCTTTGTGGAACTCCCGGTTAGTATCTACAACATTTCCATTTGTATTCTTTTCATTTATCTTCTTTTTTAATTAATGTATGTTTAATTGTTTTCTACTTTGATTCTCTTTAGTAGTTGCATTTGATTTTGATGGATCCGATTTTGTTGAGGACCTTTCAACCTTCTTTTTCACAACATGAGGTTACTTGTTTGAGATTTTTTTCTTTTCACCCAAGATACTATTACATCATTCATACACAATCTTCATGTTAAGAACTATACATAATCTTAAAAGAAAAACTTGATGTTTCTTGTCTAGTGTTCAACATATAAACAATCTTCATGTTGCTTTGATTGTTGGGATGCTGAGATTGAGTGTTCCTATGGTTGGATTGAGTGTGTTGGCATTGCTGATAGATCTGCATATGATTTGCGTGCCCACTCGGTAATTGCTCTTATTTACTGACTGCTTTATGATAAACTTTAATAATCCAAGACAACGTGATTCTAATGCTTAAACTTTTTGGTAAGTACAATTCAAATTGGTTTTCGTATGATAGGATTCATAAATCTTAATGTGTCAATACCTTTGCTACCTTGAGGAATAGGGATTGTGCACATCAAGTGACCTTGTCATCACTATATAAAGTTTTTATTTATCACTTAACTGCCCCTGGTTTCTGTTTACCACTTAAACTGCTCGAAGTTAGTTTTTTAGGGTCTGCAGCTTAGCTTGCATTTCGTTTAACTAAAAAGTACACTTAAAACTGAATTATATGTTGGTTAAATAATAATACAAAATATAAGGGGAGTAAGTTGGGGAATGGATAACTGACTATCCTTAAAGGCGTTTGGATCCTCTCCTTCTCTTTCTCTCCGTTTTTCTCCTAACTCTATTTTTTACTCATTTTATGTATGATGAAAGAATAAATGGAACTTGAGATATTTTGATTTTCCTTATTGTTGTAGTCCTAGTTAAAGTAATGAAGTTACAACATTTGGATTAGAAATGCTTGGATAAGAAGTGTGTTTTAGTTATGTGTTTGTGTGGTTAAGTTAGTTAGTAGTTAAGGTAATTAGTTTGTGTGTTAAATGTGTTATGAATTGAATTTCTGTTGTAATTTGAGTTAGTATTATGAGATTGAAAAATGTTTTGAAGTGCAATTCGAGTATGAGCAAGTTCTGTGATGTAGTTTTGTGATGATGATGTTGCAATATCGAAATTAGTCGGAATGCAATTCGTTTTAAACTTGAAATTTTGTTGTGATGCAATCAGTTAGAATTGAATTAGTTTGCAGTTAACACAACACTGTTTTGAAATTGTGTTAGGAAAATTCCTTTGAAGTTATGTTAGTGACTTAGTGTTATCTTACATTTTAAATAGCTTCTCATGATGTGGAATTTTCATGAATTTATCTTTTTGTGTTAGATTAAAGTTAAGTATTTTGTTTAATCAAACTTGTAATTTGTGATCTCATTCATAATAGATCTTGCAGTTTGATATTGATCTGCTACTAGTGTAGAGGGATATTAAATTACCAACTATGCTTTGCACTGCCAATGATTTACAAGAGTGGAAAGATTTTTCATGATTTGCTACTAGTGTAGAGGGATGCTAAACCAATTATGCTTTGCTTTGCACTGCCAATGATTTACAAGGGTGCAAAGATTTTTCAAAGGGATTATGGGTTCTTCTCCTTGAATGAGACAACAATTCTGCTACTGAAATAAGAATAAAACTTGAAGACAAGATTGTTAAATTTAGTTTCATTTTTTATAGACTTCATTAACACTAATTCATTAAGATTGTTAAATTTGTGTTAAACAAAAATTATATCATTTCAGACCAGAGTATGTACAATTTATTTCTTAGAACAATATATTTTCCCATTTACTTAAAAGATTTGTTTATATATATATATATATATATATATATATATATATATATATATATATATATATATATATATATATATATATATATATATATATATATATATATATATATATATATATATATATATATATATATATATATATATATATATATATATATATATATATATATATATATATATATATATATATATTATTAATTGGAATGTGAAGAGAGAATAATTTTTTTTACAATTAAGAATAACTAAAAAAATAATTAAGAATATTTTTTTTTTTGTGAAATTTAAATTTTTTAAAGAAATTTAAAAAATAATTAACAACATTAATTTTTTTTGTGCAATTTAATTTTTTTTTGTGAAGTTTAAATTTCTTAAAGAAATTTAAAAAAATAATTGAGAATGTTAATTGTTTTTATGAAATTAAAAAAAATTTGTGAAATTTAATTTTTTTTTATGAAAATTAAAAAATAATTCAGAATATAATTTTTTTTGTAAAATTGCAATTTTTTTATGAAATTTAAAAAATAATTAAGAATATTAATCTTTTTTTGTGAAATTTAAGTTTTTTTTACGAAATTTAAAAAATAATTCAGAATATTTAAATTATGTTTCTATGAAATTTAAAAAATGATTAAGAATTTTTAAATTAATTTTTTGGATGGATGGATATCCATCCATTAGAAATATATTAATGAATGGATGAGATGAATTTTATTTTTTAATGGATTGGATTGAATTTTTATTAAGAGAATTTAGTGAATTGTTAATGGATTAATGAATTGTTAATAGATTAATGGATTGCTTTGATCCATTCATTAACAATCCAATTCATATTCATCCAATCCATCCATTTTGCTACCCCTAGATAGAATACAGTATTTTAAGAACTTGCACGCACTAATATGCTGCATTATTTAAAGACAAAAGAACATTTAATTTGTTGCGATAAAAAAGAGTGCACGTCCTTGTAAGTTCTAATTAGTAGGAAAAATATTAATAAGGATATTAAGAGCATCTATAATTGGAGTTCTTTTGCCTATTTGAATCGTCACCTCATATTCTGTTATCTAGGCATCTGTTATCTTATTCATGGTAACCACTCAAATTTGTTTGCATTTGAATTTTTTTCGATTACAAAATATGGGACGTGTCGTGTAATTTGGACATGAGTACCATCCAAATTCATTTCTGATTATTTTATTATTTAGTTTTGATAATTTTAAATATTTAAAATTGTTTGATTTGGTTTTGTAAAATTATGTTTTAATTTTTAAAATTTGAAAACAACAAAACTTGTTTAGTAGTCTAATTTTACAAAAATCTTTTTGAAAATAATTTTCTATTTAGGAATTTTAAAAACTAAAAAATTAAAATAGACTTTAAAGATTTTGATTTTTGATTTTTAATTTTGGATAGACTTAATTAGTGACGTAGTCATTCTTCATAAATTTTAGATTACATTTTAGTCTTTTATCTAATAAACGTTACATATTAGTCTCTTAAAATCTGTTTTATTAATCTAATTGGTTCTTTCCGTTAAATTTGTGATAACATGTTAACTTATGCATACGTGGTATGACAACAAATTAATTGTTAAAAAGTCAAGTTAACATATGTATTAAACAAGTGATATTTTGTTTAAACTGAAGAGATTTTGTTTTCAGAAGTTAAAAATCTCCGCAAATAATTAATAATGTGTATAGAAAAATATAACAATTTTTCTACTTTCCTTAGAACAAAAAGAAATTGGAATGACATGCTCTTTTCCGATTGAAAAGATAGTATATCTCATTATTTGTGTATGTGTTAGCCTGAGATTTTTATCTAAGTAAAAAGTCAACAAAATGATAGTCAAACTACGTTGACATTACTAAGTGTCTAAAAGCTTCGACATATCGGCTATATTGACCCATTGGTTCGACTGAGTTGTGAGTGGAGTCGATGACAAGAATGACATAGAGGAGTCTCAAGAACAGATCCATAAGATTATGATCACTCTCTCTTCTAAACATGTTCATGTTAGAACACAGATTGGTTTTTAATAATATCTCTATGTTTTGATGATAACTATCATGAAATTTTGTATTAAAGAATTATATACTCTAAAATTTTATTGAGAATGTTTGCTGCAAATGTTAAAGTAAATATCACTCCAGAAGCAAATTAGATATGAACATAAGAAATACTCAAGGCTCTGAAGCGTCAGAAGTATCTCTTAGAAGACTCTGAACGCTGCCTCCAGAATATTCTGAGCGCTGCCTCCAGAAGAATCTGAAGCAGAAGCTACAGAAGAATCTAAAGCAGAAGCTGCAGAAGAATCTGAAGCAAAATCCAGAAGCATCTGAAGCAATGAAGAATTCTGTATGAAGAGTTTTCAAGCACAGTTACTTCAGAAGACTCTGATAGTACTAACGCTGCCAGTACTGAAGATCTGACCCAAAACTCTACTCTGAACTTATACACGCTGAAAGCACACTTGCTGCGAAGACTCTGATTCAGCAAAACTCTGATGAACATCAGAAGGCTCTGACCAATTTAGACTCTGATGTTTCTTGCTGAAAATTGTTGAAGAAGAATTCAAAGATTATGTCCGTTGGAATAACCAAACGACTCTTTCCTTATTTATGCTAGACACAAGAACACAGACAAAAAGGATTTCTCTGTGCATTCTTCTTCTAGGAAAGGTCACATGATGTGAAGACAAAAAGGCTCAGACCTTTTTGGTACACTATTCTCAACGTGAAAAGCTCTTGGATCACTGTGCCTATAAAAGCAAGTCTCCATTCATCTTTTTCAGTTGACGAAACACTTGAAAAGAATTCATAACTAAGCTCTCATACAACTCATACATTCTTGCTAGAATTATTTCATTGTTCTTCATCTTAAGTGAAAAATCACAGTTGTGATAAAGCTTTATTAGAAGAATTTTAATACTTGTATTTATTATTACATTTGATTGTAAGAGAACCTTAAGAAGATCCAGTTAGGATCAGTAGTTCTTGAGAAGACTTTGAACAGTTGTTCTTAGTGCTTACTATTGTAATCAGTTGATTAAATAGTGGATTAAGTCCTTGTTTGAGAAAGGCAAATCACTATAGATAGGGTGGACTGGAGTAGTTGAGTTCAACGAACCAGGATAAAAATTCTTGAGTTTTTATTTCTAAGTTTTATCTTCATACTTATTCAACCCCCCCTTCTAAGTATTTTCTCACCTTTAGTTCAGAATCTTAAAAGATCAGCTAACAAACTTTTGACACGTAGTTGAAGTCGACACTTGAAGGGTTAAAGACTTTATGATATTTTAAAGTTCTAAGACTAAGTGATTTGGAGATGCACCCACCTTCAACAAAAGCATATAGCTCTTTCAGAGACGGTTATCACCAATTATCATCACCTTATGGTTAGTTTCTAAAAAATTACAGCCTTGAAGACGCGTAGAGGTAAGTTAGAACACAAAGGCCTAAGTAGTGTGACACATGTCAGATATGAAGGTAAGAAAAGTACACAAGAAGAGTGGCTGGGTTGTGTTTTCCATTTTCTTAGTTTGTATCTGATCAGAGTTCACAATATACACTGGTGTTCAGATTCTGGTTAATTCTTAGCAGTAAAATGTTAACAGAAACAAATAAATAACAGCAGAAGATACAAAAATTTATACTGGTTCCTCCCAAACTGAGAGCAGTCCAATCCACTTTCTTCACAAGAGATTTTCACTATAATCAAATCATGATTACAATTGCTTATGCATTCTGCATAAGACTTTTACAATTGCTCAGACCCAAGGTCCAAAACTTCTGCTCAAGCTCCTTACTCGAGAATTCTTGCTTAGGTTTCATGAACTCAAGACTTCCTTGCTCAAGCCCTCAGGCCAAGACTTTTGCTCAAGTCCCTCGGACCCAAGACTTCTGCTCCAAGCCACTATGGCTGAGCCTTCTGTACCAAGTCCCATGAAACGATCCTCCTTGCTTGAACCCCTTAGATTCAAGATTTACTGCTCCAGTTTCATGTACTGATCTAACCTGCTCAAGCCACACTGGTTGAGACTTCTGCTCCAGGTCCCACGAAACGAGCCTCTGTGAGGGTCAGATGGTGGTGGAGGTGTTGGCGGCTGGGAAGAAAGGAGAAGATCTAGGGTTTTTCTTGAGATGATGAACAGTAAACCCCTTCCTTTTATCCCAATTTCCTAACCCTAATTTCCCTCTCCTCCATCTGTGTTTTTTCAATTTTTTATTTTCTTTATTTTCTTTCTATTTTTCTATTTTCTTTTCTATTTTTCTTTAAGTTAATTAATTACTAAATTTCTAATTTAAATCCTAATTTAAATTCTAATTCTATTCCAATTCTAATTAAAAAAATCTAATTCTATTCTAATTCTAATTAAAATTTTAATTAATTAATTAATACAAAAATTATATTCTAAACTAATTAATTCTAACTCTAATTCTATTCTAAACTAATTAATTCTAATTCTAATTCTAATTAATTAAAATTCTATTCTAATTCTAATTAAAATTCTAATTAATTAATTAATACTAAAATTATATTCTAAACTAATTAAGTCTAATTCTAATTCTATTTAATTAATTATTATTAATATTAAAATCTTATTATTATATTATATTAACATTATCTAAAAATAAAATCATAAAACAAGAATAATGATAAATAATAAAAAAAAGAAAGCCACGTGTCACAATTTCATTGGGCTAAAAAATGAAAATTTTAAAAACCAACCATTGTTAAATAAATACGCTAAAAAAAGCAAGCCCGAAAAATATCAATTATTCTAGACATTTTGACGAAAATAAAACGGATATAAATGACCAAAGATCGGCCGACCAAGGTGCTTGAAAAATTAAATCAACCACACAAAATATTATTTTTGCTGAAGAATAGGTTACGATGTACAAGCGATGCAAATTGAAAATAAAGTCGGGCGAGTGATGATTTAAAACAGGTAGGGCAAATTTAGGGTATGACAGATGCCCCTATCTAATTACCTTAGACTGGAGAGAATGAACAGCTACATGGTGTTCATTTTAGGGTGGAAGTCAATTAGATACAAGAAGACCCCAAAATTTGTCCGACAAGCAAGTAAAATGCAGAGAGATAAGATATATCAGAACGGGATGGTAGGATGCAAAATATGAACGAGATAACCTGATATTCACTGGGTGGTCGAAGTAGTCCCTTATCCATTAAGGTTCTTCGCGATACTAAGGCAGTATCTCGGAACACAAACGAGATTTCTTCGGGCGGTCGAAGCAGTCCCTTATCCAATAAGGTCCTTCGCGATACCAAAGCAGTATCTCAGAACACAAACGAGATTTCTTCGGATGGTCAAAGCAGTCCCTTATCCAATAAGGTTCTTCGCGATACCAAAGCAGTATCTCGGAAAACAAACAATATTTCTTCGGATGGTCGAAGCAGTCCCTTATCCAATAAGGTTCTTCACGATACCAAAGCAATATCTCGAGTGATAAATTTTCTGGGGAATAGTTGAGAAAAATTCCTATCAGAGGAAAGGTATTGTCCAAACTCTGCAGGGGAGAAGCCTTTAAGAAATTCTTTAGATAACCTCTGCTTGGGGAAGTAACAAGAGCAACAGTTGTTGGGTACTATAATTATCAACTGCATGGTTGAAGAATGACTTGCTTGGGAATTAAATTCCTCGAACACGTGCGGGGTATCAACTCTTTTCAGAGAAATACTGCCGACTTTGAAGGAGGACTAGTCAAGATGCTTGAGAACCGATCTTGGATCCTGCTATGCTAGGTTGCTGGGGACAGTAATGCTATGCTCTATGATGCACAAACATGCAACTAAGATGCAACTGCTAGGGAAATCAAAAATGCATATGCAAATGATTAAAATGAAATGCACATGAGAATGTAACCGGGTAAACAAATCCTTTGGATAAGGCTGTATCTTTCTGGTTTTCAACAAGGGATTATTTGGGAATAGACAAAGCAAGGTGAATAGATTCATGGGGAACACTGGCATGTCAACTCGGGGGTTGAGAGAAACAAAACTAATATTGACACGGGGATCGAGGATAAATCAAAACAACAAGTCAACTCAGGGGTTGAGAGAAACAAAACTAATATCGACTCAGGGGTCGAGGATAAATCAAAATAACAAGTCAACTCAGGGGTTGAGAGAAACAAATATCGACTCGGGGGTCGAGAAAATAAAGACATCGACTCGGGGGTCGGAAAAGCACAATTGATGTCGACTCGGGGGTCGAGAACAACTCAAAATATCAACGCGTGGGTTGAAGAAATAAAGACAATATCGACTCGGGGGTCGAGAACAAATCAAAATATCAATGCGGGGGTTGAAGGAATAAAGATGATATCGACTCGGGGGTCGAGAAAACAAATACATCAATTCGGGGGTCGGAAACAAATCAAAATATCAACGCGGGGTTGAAGAAATAAAGACAATATCGACTCGGGGGTCGAGAAAACAAAGACAATGATATCGACTCGGGGGTGGAGAAAATAAAGGCAAAAAATATCGACTCGGGGGTCGAGAAAATAAAGGCAACGTTGACTCGGGGGTCAAAAGTTAAAGTAAGGTATCAACTCAGGGATTGAGAAAGGCAAATGATCATGCTATGTATGCATATGGTACATGCCAATTATATGTGATGCATATGCGAGTGCAAGTAGGTGATTGGTTTATGAAGGTGCCAACAGGATGGACTTTGGTAGTTGCCAATGAAGGATTGAACTTTAGGAGAGGTGCCAAGCAGGGTTGGACTTTTAGGAGGTGCCAAGCGGGGTTGGACTTTGGTAGTTGCCAATATGAATTGGACTTTAGGAGAGGTGCCAAGCAGGGTTGGACATTTAGTGGTGACTGCCAATATGAATTGGACTTCAAGAGGTGCCAAGCAGGGTTGGACTTTAGGTTATGATGATGCTAGCCAGGTGGACCTTTATGTGGTGAAAGTATTTGACTTCCCGACACACAGTATCTGACAGTTCCGTAATCAGAGGATAGATGCGGGTGCTTCTGGTGCCCCAAGTTGGATCCTTTGCAGAAGTGGTCTACTTGTTCTTGTAAGAAACCTCACTTCTAGAAGATATGTCATGATGGTTCATGAATGATGGTATAAGCGCTGTGACGTGACCAGAGAATTTTAATTGTATGAGCGTAACGACTTATCCATAGCATGTGGATTGCGCGAGCGTAACGGCTTAACCAATGCATGTTGATCGTGTTTTTGCTCTGCCCCAAGGCTTTTGACGCTTGTTGACTTCAACAATTACTGGCGTCTGGCACGGCCTGCTTAACCAAATTGAAAGTAATGAGGGAAGTTTCCTCTGTTCAACTAGTCTGCCTCAGTCTGCAGGGTATTTAAAGAATTTTTCTTGGAGTGTGATCATACCATGACATAGTCTGAGATGATTTGCCCCAGTGTCTGGATCTTGCAGCAGTATGCCCCTATTTGAACCTCGGAAGGACTTGCCCATGATTCACAAGGTTATGAGGCAGTCTTGATTCAAGCCAGTACCAGCGAGTGACCAAGTTCTTCTTTGACTGCTCTTGGAATTTCCATAATGCCAAGTACTGATTTGCAGTTTAAATTTATTCGTTCAAAAATTGTAATTTTAATGCGACAATTATACAAGTTTTATATAATTATTTATCAGAATGATGTGAAAGTGTGTGACGAGTGGACAGTTAATCCAAACGTAGTGCTGATTTAACTGGTGTGTGAAAGATATAGCAAGAATATGACACCGATTTAGAGATTAACAAATATGTAGGAGTCAGTTTACGTAACCTTGCAATAGTATGCTTTTAGAATAAACCCCGCCTCAATTAGGTCTTTCGAGGGTTGTATCACGGTCTGGTTCACGGTTATAGAAACAAAGGATATAAGGCTCAAAATTTAACTTTAACCCACCCCTTCTTCGTGATGAACTCCAGTCCTACATTCAATTAATTCTACACATGCACTTAGAGCTTGACGGTGTAAGCTTGATGATTCAAGGTATGCTTGAAATAGCAGTCAGCTTTATTTTGTTTTTTTGATGGATGTCAGTGACCCTTTTGATTCTAACATAGTGGCCACTGAATCTTATTTTGTTTTTCTTGAGGACTTGATGGCCTCTTTTGATTTCGTTCTTGATCCCTAACTTTTGCATGGACTGATTCTGCTCTTCGAGTCCATCGGGATTTCCTTGATTTTTGCCTAAGTCTCCTTTTGAGGTGTTTGACTTAGCAGGCTTTTTATTATATTGTTTTGAAATGCTTGTGACTGCCAAGTCATTGGTCTTTGGGGAACAACTGTCATCTCTTGGATTTTGTCTCATGATTTGAGTGCACACTCAAGTTAACTGAACACTACCCATGCCCCTAGGTTAAGTGTAAGGGTTTAGAAATTCGAAGGAATACTCCTACTTCTAGGCTCAAAGTGGTTGACTAGGGACTAACTCCTTATCTCTCCGGTGTTTGGGGATTTAAAATAATGCATGTACACCATCAACAGAATTTCATCCAAAAGCATACCATCAACATTTATGGGTATCATGTTTTCGTCATCCTATCTCAAATCTTTGCTAAACAGCAGTGCGATAAAGGAAGTGAAGTAAATTTTTTGTGATTTTTACGGTAAATGAGAAAATGTGAGTGAATACGAATGGATTTGATCAAACAATACATAATTATCACATTAACAATACCATTAATAAACAACAACGTCTAAAAGCAAATAACACTTTAACAAAAAAGAAACTACAAAATGCATAGAGATGATATGAAAACTGCCAGCATTGAGGAACTGGGCTTTTCTTTCTTGATCAGCTTCTGGACTAGCTTTCTTGTTCATCGAGACCAGTATGATAACCTTCCTCGCACCTACTCTCTTCAGCCTCTTCCATATCATGGATTGATGGATCTGCCTGACTAGATGAAGGATTCATGTGGATATGAAAACCTTGATGAGTGAATGAGATTATCTTGGAATCAATCAGATCTTGAACCTTATTTTTAAACTGCTTGCAATCTATAGTGGAATGCCCCATGGCGCCAGCGTGGTAGCCACATCGTGGATTGGTGTCAAAGCCTGGTGGGTATGGAGGAACCATATGATCTAAGCCTTTTGGAACTATCAGTCCACTACTGATCAAACGTGGTAGCACGTGACTGTATGTCATTGGTAATGGATCAACGTGTCTTTTTGGTCTTTTGTTATAGTAATGTCGTCATTGCAGGGAATTCTGTTGTGTAATCTGTTGTTGGTAAAGGGGATCTTTATTGACAGAAGGATATTGGCCATGTGGAGAGACCGGAGTCACACAGGTAGACCCATAGGATTGCTGACTTTGAATAGTTGAGATGCTTGGGTACGGAAGATAAGGTACCGAGGATGGAGCTTGGGGATTATCCCAGATTGTACTGATTTCATCCTCTTCTCCCCCTTGGGAGCTGACGACTAATTCACTTTCACTAGCCGGGATGTTTGAAAAGTCGTGAAACTTTCCCTTCTTGAGATGGCTCTCGATGCGTTCTCCTACTGATACCAAGTCAGCGAAGTTGGATGTCCAATTGCCTGTCATCTTTTCCAAGTATGGTTCATGCAATGATTCTATGAACATGTCAACCAATTCTCTGTCTAAGAGCGGCGGTTGAACGCGAACAACTACTTCTCTCCACCTCTGAGCATACCCTCTGAATGATTCATTTTCTTCTTGAGATAGGCCTTGCAACTGTGTGCGGCTGGGAGCCACATCAAGATTATACTGGTATTGCTTTACAAAGGTGTTGGCTAAGTCCGACCATGACTGGATATGGTAACCCTCTAGTTGCATGTACCAACTCAACGATGCTCCACTCAGACTGTCTTGGAAATAGTGAATCATAAGTTTATCGTTGTGAGCATAGGAGGTCATCTTTCTGCAAAATATTACCAAATGTTGCTTTGGACAACTATCTCCTTTGTATTTCTCAAAATTTGGAATCTTGAACTTTGGAGGTACTACAAGTCCAGGTACCAAACACATATCTAAGGCATTCAACTCAAAAACATCACGCCTATTCATGGTTTCAATTTTCTCTTCCAACACGCGACATCTTTCAGCAAACTCAACATCTTGAGGCCGTTCAGCATTCCCTACTAGGCTTGTCCCTTGGGAATTTGATGTAGTGAATGCAAATCTATGGTACTCAACAACATCATGGAATGAGGTATGCTCATCTTGAATAGTGTGACGTTCTTGTATAACCTGGTCCTCAACAGGAATCTGCACAGGCTGAGGTATGACGTTCTCAGTGACTATAGGCCTTGGAGGGTTGTTCTCTCTCCTTGACAAGGCTAACATAGCTTCCACAAGTTGGTGTTAGATGCCAAACTTTGCTTATTTTCTCTATCAAATGTTGGCATCTTTCATTCTTTTTGTAGGTGAAAGTGATTAGAATCACTCATGTTTTAGATGATATGCTTCATTGTTGAAAAATGCCTTGGTTGCTTTGATTTGTGTGTTATTATGCAGAAATTAGGCACAAAACAAGTGAATAGTAAGACACAAGAAATTGGGCAAGGAAACCAAGACAGCAGAAAAACATCATAAAACTCGTCGTGGAAGCTCCTAGCGAAGCTTTCCAGAAAACTTCACAAAGTTCGCTAGGCGAACTATGTAGCGAAGGCCAAGAAACCCAATGCATTATTCACACAGAAAGAAAAGGGCCCTAAAATCGCTAGGAGAAGGAGGCAGCGAAGAACTCGCTAGGCGAAGTGGTAGCAAAGCTCTGGCGAACACTCCCAGACTTGAGGCAGTAACTTTTTGGACAAGAATTCGATGTGCTAAGTGTGTAGCGAAGCGTTCGCAGTGCGAAGGATTGCTCACACAGCGGACATATGGAAAAGTCTCAAAGGCGGTTTAACTGTTCAGAGGCACCTCAGGTGCCTAATTTGATGTTCGCAATGCGAGCATGACAGATCCTGACTGTACTATATAAGTACTTTTATTGCTTTTTAGGTTATTATGTAATATTTTTTGCATCAGAACTTATATCTCTTCATTTTCAATTTTATTTTTTTAGAGAGAGAAATACAAAACCCTAAGAGGGAGGAGGTAAGATCTTTGATCTCTTGTTGGGGTTTGGATGTAATCTTTTGATACCTTATGTATTTCATCTAATATATGTTTGTGAATTAGTTTTGATTCTCTATTGATTGATTGTCTTTGATTTCTTTTGTGGGTCTTGACAAAACCTTTTCACATCTTGGATTTAAGATTTTCATCTATCAATGAACAAACTTTTGACATGGTTTTGTAAGTTGATATTCATTGTACCTTCTATTGTATTGTGTTGATTAAGTAGCATGGGTAGCATGAGTAGGACCGATACAGTATTGTGCGGGTGTGTGATAATAGTGATGAAGAACAATGTTCACATACATTTGGCAGATTAGATGAATACATGTAAAAAGGGTTAAGTGTATGTACGTATTCTAATCATTGTGTTTTATATGAAACAATTCGATATGAGTGTTGTCTTTGTTTACCTGTTTATCTTTGATTTGAACCTCTATAGACATGTACTCTTCAGATCTGGATCTAGGATGATTACCTGTTAGGTCCTAAACTCTAGACATAGACTTAGGCTTAGCATTTGCGTGAGTATCAGTCCTTAAGGCTCTGTGTTGTGTTTTTGTTGCGTGAGACATCACCAATGAGACAACACAGTTGTTCTCTCGATGTTGCGTTAGAGATGACCTCTGTCGTGGGTGATACATGAGGATATTAGACGAATGATTGAGTTGTGTTTAACATGATCAGAAGAATGCACGTGTTATCATATGATGAGATCCAATCCAACAAGGCTCCATCTATATTTCAGTCTTTACTTTATATTTTCCGTCTTTATATTTTCTGTTTTTATTTATGGTTCCTTGAACCTTTGAATCCAAAACTTTTGAACAACAAGCTTAGAAATGTAGAGATCGTTGAACGGCGTTCTTTCATCACACTGATCCCTATGGAGATGACAAAACTGGATACTTAATATTTTTGCTTGCTGCTTTACCGCACCAACGGTTGGTCCAGCTGGTTCTTCATTAAGTTAACATCTGATTTTGAGGAGAATTGGTTCTTCTCTTCTGAGTTCATGATTCTTCTGGAAGCTGCTCCAAGTCCGATACGGGTGTCGGGAAATCAACTGCAGATTATCGACAAAGGAGGGATGAGTTTTCTGGCTGAGAGAATGATATGCAATGCAAATGAAATGCAAATGAAATGATATGCAAATGCAATGCAATGCTCAGGGTCACAGGCTCAATCATGTTCTAAGGTCAGATAGAACAACGGATAAATAACAAATAGCCCTGACTAAAGAGAACCCCATAGGTAGGCTCTAAACGGGTAGGTTCCTAGAGTCATTGATCTTTTCGAAGATATTATTGCCATGACCAAGATTCATCCGATAATAATACCCTCGAAGGATCTCTTCTAGCTGAGGTTTTCACGTCGTCCTACGAGAAAGGCTCCTCACGAGTCTCTACTACACAACCATTGAGTCCAAGGTTTCTAAAAGGACCTCAGAGTCATAGATCGAGGTTGAAAATATCATTGTCAGAATAACGATACGTTCAAGGGATCTCATCTGATTGGGGCATTCGTATCAACCCAACAAGGAGTGACCCTCATAAGTTAACACTACCAACCACCATGGAATATGTTTAAAAGGTCCTTAGAGTTATCAATTCAGGCCTGAAAACATTATTGCCATGGCAAAGGTTCACCACGATAATAACATTCCCAAGGGAATCAACTCTAAGCGGGGCTTTTGTATCCTCCCAACGAGAAAGACTCCTCGAGGTATTCCACTACACAACCACCATTCTAATCCTATGTTTTTCTCGGACTTGGGTGTAGAGCCATCTCACAAAGTTCCAACAATCAGATAACCCTAACAGTGTCACAAGAAATAATAATAGGATACAATAAAGATAAGCAAGCAAGCAACTAAATAATTAAACAAGCAAGCAATAGAAGAACATAAACAAACATGTGAATCTAACTCTCGCGAGTCGAGTCAAGTTAGGCTTGACTCTCTCTAGAATAGGGCTATGCAGTTCCCCAGCAGAGTCTCCATCTGTCGTACCTCGAAAAATATGATCCTCGTGATGGGCGCGGAAAAAACGTTCGAACAGAGTCGCCACCGAACTTTTTTCCTTCCAAGAATAGGAAACTATCGATAAAACCTTTAAAGAGATAGAAACATGGTCATTGCAACCAATATTCTAGGTTTGGGAGTCGGTTATGTAAAGCGAAGGTATTAGCACCCTCTACGTCCGTTGTAATCAACGAGAACCTCTTGATTCAATTCGTGAGAGAAATTAGCTAAGTTTGTTTATCTTCTAAAGGAATTTCTTGCTAAGGGGAAAAGGGTGGTTTTATATTAGGGTGTTCGCCAAAGATTGGGGCCTTGTGCCTACGTACTCCCTCATACAATGGGAAAGTTAGAGCATCGTACTTCGTGGGACTATGGGAAAGTAAGGGAATTGTGGAATTGTGCTCGCCAAGATCATCGCAATCTTGTACCTACATATCCTCATTAGGGAATGGGGAATCATAGTAGCCGTAGTTCGGCCCACTACGATAAAAGGTTTGTAAACGAACGAGTGTTTAGGTCGTATTATAAATGCTAACCATTGGCTTGTCTGCTTGCTAGGGGAGGCTGAAGCACGAGTTTGTTATGCGCGGAAGAAAGGACTAAACAATTTTCTCTGGTAAGGTATGTTTGAGTTATGGATCGCACGGGGGCGAGGAATTAGTCTCTCGGGAAGTTTCAATCACACGGGGGCAAGAAAAGAGAGTTTGATTTGTTAAGTATTTTGGTTTGGAAAAGAGGATATATTTGAATAGGTTTTAGGGTTTGGTCGCACGGGGGCGAGATAGAGAGTTTAATGTATTGGTTTTGCTAGAGGTGACGATTACCTGAAGCTTAAGAAAGGCTTCTCGGGCCCAAGTAATCGGGAAAGTGAGTCAAAGGTTTGACTCTCTCTTTTTTTCAACCTTAATTGCAAAGGAATTAAGTATCGTTCAACTAAGTTGATCGGATGACGATTACTCGAAGCTTAAGAAAGGCTTCTCAGGCTCAAGTAATCGGGAGAGTGAGTTAAAGACTTGACTCCCTCTCTTTTTCATCCTTAATTGTGAAAGAATAGGATGTGGTTCGAGTAAACTGATCGGATGATAATCACTCAAGGCTTAAGAGAAACTCCTTAGGCCCAAGTGATCGGGAAAGTAAGTTGAAGACTCAACTTTCTCTCTTTTTCAACCTTAAGGATGAAGGGATTTTGGTATAACTAAAGTAGTTTATGAATGAAGACTACTTGAGGCTTAAGAAAGACTCCTCGGGCCCAAGTAATCGGGAGAGTGAGTCAAAGACTTGGCTCTCTCTATTTTTCATCTAAGAGGGGGTTGCGCAGGAAAAGCATTGAACGACGGAAGATGGTTGAAGTATTTTAACGGATGAGGATTACTCGAAGCTTAAGAAAGGCTTCTCGGACCTTAAGTAATCAGAATGAGTCAAAGACTTGACTCTCTCATTTTCTCATCTAATATTATGAAATATCTTTGATATAATTAGAGTGGATTAATCGGATGATGATTACTCAAAGCTTAAGAAAGACTCCTCGCGCCCAAGTAATCGGGAGAGCGAGTCAAAGACTTGACTCTCTCTCTCTTTTTCATCTAAGTGTTTAGGAAAATAGATTTGAATTCGTTTATCGTTTTAGAAGACAATTGTTCGAGCTTAAGAAAGACTCATCGGGCCCAAACAATTGAGGAGAGGAATCGAAGACTCCATTTTAACTCCCTTTTCATCTTTATTGAAATGGTGTTTAAATATGATTAAGGGTATTTATTTGAAGAAAATACTCGATGTTGAATCGAGGTTTGAAATTGAGTTTTAAACGTGTGCACTAGAAAAGTGGGCTAGTCTTCTAAATGACCAACTAGAGATAATTGATCAAATAGGTCTCACTGTAAGGAAGCCCAGGAGTAAGCTTTAAATATTGTGTATTGTGATCAACAGGTTGATGGTAATGCTTAGAAAGCAATCGACTTACAAGGTGTAAAATGGCTCGACGAATCGAGAATGCATTTTTAAAAATGGTTTTAAAGTATTAAAGCAATCAAGATAAAAACAATAAAATTATTACATTTTGTGGGAGTTGGGGTACATTATATCGAATGGGGATGAAATGAAACAATTAAATCGAACCGAAGTGAATGAATACTCATTGCAAGAAGGCTCAAGAGTAAGTCACAGGACTTGAAAGTAACCGTAATCAAAAGCAACCAAATTTAGGATCGTGTCAAACTCATTTAGATTAGATTCAAGTGAGAATCCCTCCATACATAGACGTTCAATAACTTATGCATCCAAATGATGTTCGAAAACAAAATTAAATTCGTGCTCCGAACGTGCAATGCAATTGAGTAAACCAAACAACAAACTAATATTATTTTCTTGGCTTATTATTAATAAATTTAGCAAACCAACCAAATGATTAATAGAAATCTTAAAAACAAAATAACATGACTAAGGCAAATATGGGGTGTGCAAATCAAAAGTCACATGGGCTTTGAAACAAAACAAATGGGCCCAAAACAAATATATAAAAAACTATCATCAAATAAATAATAATAATAATAATAATAATAATAATAATAATAATAATTATTATTATTATTATAATAATAATTAAATAAGTAATTAGATAGATAACTAAACATGATAAAACTGAAGAGCTTTATAGCCTAAAGAAAATTTATTATTGAATGTTGTTAAAACTGAATTACACTAGTGCGTTTAAATACAAGTAAGTTATTTGTACTTCAAGTAACTTACATGCTAAATAACTAACTAAATAACTAATAACTTGGATTATATCATAACATACCCCCTTAAAATATGTTATCAAACATAACATAATCATAATCAATCTAAATTATTCCTAAGTTCAGTGGAAACTCTGTTATCATCTCGAGCGTGCAAACGCCCGCAGTTATTTTTTGTGTCGTGGTAATATGTCCCTTTTTCCCTCAAGTATTTGGATACATATTGTATAGCTTGACTACCCAAATATCCTTCTCCACTAAAAAACATACTCAACCAATCAAACCTATCTTTCCTCGCCCCGCGTGATCAAAATCCTTTTCACAAACGAACAATGTTTTATCCATTTTATTGTGATGCAAACAAACACTTAAACTGCCCTCATGCAAGCAGACAAGCAAGGCTTAACCGCTAGAATGCGACCTAAAAATTCGTTCACTAAAATCAACCAATAAATAAGTGGTTTCTACCAAGAATTATGTAGCTTTTAGTTCCCCATCACACCTGGGGATACGTAGGAGCGAGATTCATCGTCTCGTTAAGCAATATAACAAAAAACCTAAAAACATATTTGTCTTGCCCAAAACTACGTAGCTTTGAATTCCTCATCATACCTGAGGATACATAGGAGCAAGACTCACAATCTTTTCAAAAAACCTAATAAAAACTTGCTTGCGCCCTTTTTTGAGGGTGCTAATACCTTCCCTTTGCATAACCAAATCGCGAACCCGAATTTTTTTACGAAGACCATTTTCTTTTTCTTTTAAGGGTTTTATTGATAATTTCCCTTACCTTTTGGAACAAATAAAGACTGGTGATGACTCTGTTATGATCTCGGGCGAGTGAACGCCCGTGATCATTTTTCGTGCCGCGACATCTATCTATTTCGAGACATGGTAATACACATATGCCTAATTATTTAATTGATTACATGCATTTTTTTCTTCTTTTAGGTAATTGGTATCACTCAGATTATATAATCTGACAACACATCATGACATGAATTCGAATTGTAAAATTCAAAGACATCCCAGACATGCACATATTTTCTATAATCCAAATTATTACATAATGCATGTTGACTTTCAGTTCTATTATTGCTTGTTGTCTATTTGATTAATTAATTAATTTTTAATTAGTTTCTAGTAATGGACATGAATAATATATTAAAGTCTAAATCTAGAGAAAATACAGACAAAACAACTTTCTCTTCTAGATAGGAGTGTCAGCGTATGATACACGAGGATATAACTGGTCCGATTAAGCAACAACCTCATCTTTAGGAGCCTAAGTTGGAGAAAGCTAAGGTATATCTAGGAGGATCTTCTGAAATGTTTGTATTTACTCCATCTCAAAATAAAATCCTTTCAAAGTTGTTACACATAGATTAAGAAAAGTAATGATTGAATGGATAAATGTAACAACTTTACAAAACTATCCTTAATTACTATTGGTTGTTATACATTGTCTTAAATGCATAGTATGATTTGATATCTTGAAAGTAGTGCAGACAATATTTATTAGGGATAAAGTTGGTAAAAATTAATTAATGTTGCATTGAAAAAGTAAAAAAGACACTTATTATGAGACAAATCTTTTAGGCTAAAGAGAAATTTATTTTGAAACGGAAGGAGTATTGTGTTTTTATGAAGAACATGTGACTATAGATAATTAGGAAGGAGTTGTATGATATGTACTCTTTGATTTATTTTAATTTATTTGTACATTGTTTCTATTTTTTTCAATTTCATGATGAGTAATAAAAAAAATTACTTGGCTATAGACAAGGAATGGTTCACTAATGACACTCAATACAATGAAATAGTTAACATTTCCATTACAAGCTTCAACACATTCATAATACAATTGATAATGGCCTACCGAAAGACTTTTTAGAGATGTGAGGAGACAAACACCTCTCACCCTATTTTTGGGAAGATAACATTAACATTGGACAACATGTTCTATTATTGGCATCTCACTATCCAAGGACGTATCCTTTACCACACAATTGTCACCAAAGTCAAAGTAGTGGGTATGATGGTTAAGCTACTTGTATCAGACACGATGGATATCCTTAAAAGTTGTAAATACTAAGGGGGTCATGCATAATTCAATTTTCTCAAACATAAATTTGAGAGATGATAGGCCACAAGTATAGGTTTATATCAAAGTAATACAAAAAGTTATCATTCATAGATACCAATATTCAAGTACTATTCTCTACCGTTGTAACACCCTTTTTCTACCCCACAATTATTATAGCAAAATAACACAGATATTAGAGTAAATTATTAAATTCAATAAAAGCCACCACAAAAGGGCGTACATTTTCCAAATCCTCAAAATAGGTCAAGGCTCCGTAAACAACGGGTTTTCCCCAAAGTACATCAAATTGCACAATGCAGCGGAACTCAAAAGGCATAAATCAAGGTTTTCCTCATACGGGAAGATAATCAAAATAAACTCAAATAAAACATAGTTTAACTCAAAAGAATCCAACCCGATGTTACAAATCAGAGCAAGACCCTCTAAGTTAACCAAAAAGGTTAACAACTCAAAACTTCAAAAATAATCCTCGACGGCGTCCACGGCTAAACCTGGTCATCTGCACGTTACCCACGTGGAGGCAACATTCAAACAGACAAGGTAAGTAAAACGATTCATAATAATAAATATAAGAATCAATATATAAAATGGCGTCATTTTCATATTCAACATCATAATCATCAAGGAACATCAAAGGCCATAACATTATAAATTACACCAATTGTCACATAAATGCAAATGTAACAAGACTCATGCATGTGGTACCAATCATCACAGCTCGATGGACACTGGGCCATCAACCCTCCATAAATCCCCATCAATAGGATCAATTCGATACAAGAACGGTAGAACATCAAAATACCTCACATCCACACAATGAGACTGAAGTCACAAAAATCAAGGTCCTGAACCGAAGTTCAGATGCACATGAATGCATGATGCACACGTCAATAATCATCCTTATAATAACATCATAGGTGCATCATCATTCATCAAAATCATCATCATAAATCATGTCACCATAGAATGATCAAAACTCATGGAATCAACATCACAAATCATCACAGTTCCTCATGGGAATTCATCATGCAATCATGTATTAATCACATATAAATCACAATTATACTCATGGTAATTCATCATACATTCATTTAATTACATAGGAATCACAATTATACTCATGGTAATTTATCATACATTCATTTAATCACATAGGAATCACAGTTACACTCATGGTAATTCACCCAGAAAATCACAGCATCAAAAAAGCATCAAGACATCACTGAACCAGAACATAATTGACCTCCCAAATATATTAGATATAAAAATATTGGGAAACCTATTTTCTTATCTATACCATGTCATAACTATGTTCATTAGCTTTCCAACGCTTCAAACAGGGACCAAAATGGACTTACGAATCAAAAGTTACGTTCAAAACAATTTCGACTGAAAACATGAACAGTCGTGACGGACAACATTCAATTTTCTGTGTTTATCCCAGTTGGAAGCCTTCCGGACCTCCGATTTTGATTCCGTAAAAACCCAAACTCTCATAAAATTACAACCCATTCAACACTATAATTATCTCTAGTAAATTTACATTTTTAACACAATTAAACCATCTAATCATTGTTTTAAGATTATGCCTAAAACCTTTAAAATTAAGGGATATAAGTTCAATCTCGTATCATATTTACACTCTAAATCAAAAATTTCCCTACAATTTCCCCAAAGGCATCAGTGTCACTTACTATTAAATATTTTTATTCCTTCAGGGTCAGACAGGTTCAAATCATGATTTTGGCCACGAAGGCCTAAGGTTCCTTTTTCCCAATGAACCATTGTTAGATTCACTAATAATAGCTCTAGGCCACGAATGCCAAAGATCAATATTTCTCATATCTATCCTCAAACTCTTAGGAATACTTACCACTACACCATAATCATTAGAGTTCTCACTATCAATTTCCCTATAGGGTTAGACAAATGTTGAATCAGAGTTTTGGCCATGAAGTCCTAGTTTCCCTTTTACTCTAATGAATTTCCATGGTTAACATCTCAATACTAGATTTAGGCCACGAAGGCCAAAATCCCTGTTTCTCACAATCAACCCCAAAATCCCTTAAACCTTAAATCGACCTTAAATACGTTGAATTTACACATTGAAAATCATGAAAGGTAATACTCCCCATACCTTAATTGTCGATTCAAAGCCTTCTCAAATCTTTTCGGGAACCTTCCGAAGCTTTTGCCTCCAACCTTCCTTCTCAGAGCTCTGGCCTCAATTCTCTTCACGATCTAACAAATGAATCCTAATTCCATCAAACTTCCTTTTTGTTAAACCTAGACTTGGGCCTCACGATTGGGCTTTTCCCATATTATCCTCACTAACTCCTCTTAATTATCCAATTTGCCCTTATTTCACTTATATTTGTTTTAATTAATAATAATATTAATATATTCATATTATATATTATTATTCAAAATAAATAACCCAAATTCCATTAATCCCCAATATTCCACAAAACCACTGAAAATCACCAAAATGTGAATATTCTTATTTAAATAAATTAAAGAAATATTCCAATTAAATTTGGGGTGTTACAACTCTCCCCCACTTAAAAGAATTTTCGCCCTCGAAAATTACCTCAAGAAAACAGAGTCGAATACGACTCCTCATATGATCTTCACGTTCCCAAGTCCAACTTTCTCCAACTGGTCCTCCCAAAACTACCTTTACCAAGGAAATCTCTTCACCTTGAAGTTGCTTCTCGTTCATCAATCCGAACTAGCAATGCCTCAACGATCAAATCACCTCTCACTTGTACATCATCCATCTGAATCACATGCGAAGGATCTAGAATGTACTTCCTCAACTGAAACTCATGAAACACATCATGTAATTTCACATGTGACAACGGTAAAACAGCCTAACATGCTACTTCTCCCATGCTTCCGCTGCGCCACTCTGATACAGACCAACAAAACACGGTGTGAGCTTTCTGGACTTCGAAGCTCGGCCAACACCAGTTACCCGCGTAACTCTAAAAAACACATGATCTCCCTCTTGAAATTCAAGTGCTTTCCTCCTTTTATCATGGTAACTCTTCTGACGACTCTGCGAAACTTTCATCTTTTCTTGGATCCTCTTGATCTTTTCAGTCGTCTCTTGCATAATCTCAGGTCTGAGTACAACACTCTCGCCTGATTCATACCAACATAAATGAGTCCTACACTTCCTTCCATACAAAGCCTCATACGGTACCATTCTAATACTAGAATGATAACTGTAGTTGTTGGTAAACTCAATCAACGACAATGATTTTCGCAGATCCACCTTGATCCAACATACAAGCTCTCAACAAATCCTCTAAAGACTGGATAGTTCTCTCTGTCTGTCCATCCGTCTGCGGATGATAGGCAGAACTCAATCTCAACATGGTACCCAAAGCTGTTTGCAAGCTCTCCCAGAACCTCGATGTAAATCTCGGATCTCTATTAGATACAATACTTGAAGGAATATCATGCAGTTTCACAATCTCGTCAATATAAAATTTGGCCAGCTTCTGCAACGAATAATTGATCCTCATCGGTATAAAATGAGTTGATCTAGTCAATCTATCAACAATCACCCAAATTGAATCATATGCCTCTCACAGTCTTCGACAAACCCGACACAAAATCCATGGAAATACTATCCTATTTCCATTCTGGAATATTCAACGGTTTCATCATACCTAACGGTCTCCGCTGTCCAATCTTCGACTCCTGACAAGTCTAACTAGCATACACAAACTCAACCACTTATTTCTTCATCCCTGGCCATAAAACAATTTCCTCAAATCCGGGTACCTCTTTATAGAATCGGTATGGATACTCAATCTCCTTCGATGTCCTTCCTCAAGAATACTCCTTTTCAACTTAACAATATATGGAACACAAACTCTATCACAGCATCTTATGATACCATTTTCATTAATCTGAAAATCAGCTCTTCTACTTTGATTCCTCAAATTCAACCGATCTACCAACTCAAATCAGATTTATGACCTTCTTGAATCTTATCAAGAATACCACTAGTAAGCTTCAACAATACCAAGCTTAACTCCATAAGAAATGTCTTCAAAAACCAAACTCATATGACGAAGTTGCTCAATCAGTTCTAACTCTTTTACCATCATTATCGGTATATACAAAGATTTCCTACTCAATGCATCAGCTGCCACGCTTGCTTTATCTGAATGGTAATTCAAACCAAAACCATAATCCTTCAAAAGTCCCATTCATCTCCTTTGTCTCGCATTCAATTCTTTCTGATCAAAGAAATACTTCAAACTCTTATGATCACTAAACATCTCAAATCACGAACCAAACAAATAATGTCTCCAAAGCTTCGGCACAAACACAATAACAACCAACTCTAAATCATGCGTCAGATAATTCCTCTTATGCACTTTAAGTTTCCTTGAAGCATAAGCTAAAACTTGCTGATGTTGCATTAGCACAGCTCCCCATCCCATCAATGAAGCATCACAATATACAACAATGGTTCTGCTGGATTCGGCAAAATTAAAACATGAGCTGCTGTCAGCCTTCTCAAAAGCTCTTGAAACTTTCTTCACACTTTGCATCCAAATAAAAGCTTGAACCTTCCTAGTCCATTGTGTCAATGGAAAAGATAACTTGGAAAAATCCTTCAATGAATCTCGATAATAATCTGCCAACCCAAGAAAACTTTTAATCTCAAAAATAGGTTTTGGAGCTTCCTATTGCAATACAACATTCAACCTTTAACATATCAACCGCAATAACTCTACTCGAGATCACATAACCAAGGAAACTCACTTACTTCAACCAAAACTCACACTTTGACAATTTTGCATACAACTGCTTCTCTTTCAACGTTGATAACCAATTTTTTAGATGCTCAACATTATCCTCTTTACTCTTCGAATATATCAAAATATCATCAATGAACACAACCACAAACTTGTCCAAATAGGGATGGAAAATATTGTTTGTGTACTCCATAAATACACATGGTGCATTAGTCACACCAAATGGCATCACGAAATACTCATAATGTCCATACCTTGTTTTAAAAGTTGTCTTCAGAATATCATCAGGCTTCACACGAATCTAATGATACACAGATCTCAAATCTATCTTACTGAACACATTTTCAACAACCAACTGATCCATCAAATCATAAATCCTTGGAAGTGGACACTTATTCTTGATAGTCACCTTGTTCAATTGTCTATAATCCACACAAAGCCTCACAGAACCTTCTTTCTTCTTAATCAACAAAACAGGTGCACCCCACGGTGACACACTCGAACAAATGAATCTCTTCTCAAGAAAATCTTCAAGTTGACTCTTCAACTCTTTCAATCCCAATGCAGACATATGATATGAAGCCATCGATATTGAACTAGTTCCAAGAACTAAGTCGATTGTAAACTCCACTTCACATTCCAGCGGTAAATCACTTATCTCATTAGGAAAAACTTCTGGAAAATCACAAATAATTGGCACACCACCAACTTCCTCACTTTATTAATACTCAAAGTTTACATCAAAATAAACGTCTCAGCACCATTCTGCACCGACTCACCAAAACAATCTGTAAGCACTTAGCTTAACTCAAAACAATTCACTGCACACGCCATCTATGCTTGCAAGACACGTCTATCCCATCCAGCATGACTCCGTCTACTATCAACAGGAGATTAAGGGTGATCAGTTCCTCAATTTGTCAATAGACAACCGAAAATCATAATGGGGCATAAACCATCTTTACCAAACCATAAGAGTGTTTGACAACACACTGAGCCGCCACTCCATACTTGCAGCATCCTGGAGAAGCACAAGCTTCTCTCCCACTTGTTTCATTCCCACTTCTGCAGACAAAGGTTAGAAAACAAACGTGTACTGATAGTGTTTTCACACACATGTCGCATACAAGGGAACAAATAACATTATACAACTTGGCCGGACGGACCGACCTGCTCTAATACCACTAATGTAACACCTTTTTTATACCCCACAATTATTATGGAAAAATAACAAAGATATCAGAGTAAATTATTAAATTCAATAAAAGACACCTAAAAAGGGCGTACATTTCCCAAATCCTCAAAATAGGTCAAGGCTCCGTAAACAACAGGTTTTCCCCAAAGTACATCAAGTTGCACAAAGCAGCGGAACTCAAAAGGCATAAATCAAGGTTTTCCTCATACGGGAAGATAATCATAATAAACTCAAATAAAACATAGTTTAACTCAAAATAACCCAACCCGATGTTACATATCAGAGCAAGAACCTCTAAGTTAACCAAAAAGGCTAACAACTCAAAACTTCAAAAATAATCCTCGACAGCGTCCACGGCTAAACCTGGTCATCTGCATGTTACCCACGTGGAGGCAACATTCAAACAGGCAAGGTGACTAAAACGATTCATAATAATCAATATAAGAATCAATATGTAAAATGGCGTCATTTTCATATTCAACATCATAATCATCAAGGAACATCAAAGGCCACAACATTATAAATTACACCAATTGTCACATAAATGCAAATGCAACAAGACTTATGCATGTGGTACCAATCATCACAGGTCGATGGACACTGGGCCGTAAACCCTCCATAGATCCCCATCAATAGGATCGATTCTATACAAGAACCGGAGCACATCAAAATACCTCATAGCCATATAATGGGACTGAAGCCAAAGAAATCAAGGTCCTGAACCGAAGTTCGGATGCACATGAATGCATGATGCATACGTTAATAATCATCCTCATAATAACATAATAGGTGCATCATCATTCATCAAAATCATAATCATAAATCACATCATCATAGAATTATCAAAACTCATGGAATCAACATCACAAATCATCACAATTTCTCATGGGAATTCATCATGCAATCATGTATTAATCACATATAAATCACAATTATACTCATGGTAATTCATCATACATTCATTTAATCACATAGGAATCATATTTATACTCATGGTAATTGATCATACATTTATTTAATCACATAGAAATAACAGTTACACTCATGGTAATTCACCCAGAAAATCCAGCATCAAAGCATCAAGACATCACTGAACCAGAAATAGTTGACCTTCCAAATATATTAGATATAAAAATATTGGGAAACCCATTTTCTTATCTATACCATGTTATAGCTATGTTCATTAGCTTTCCAACGCTTCAAATGGGGACCAAAACGGACTTACAGATCAAAAGTTACGTTCAAAACGATTTCGACCGAAAACATGAACAGTCGTGACGGACAACATTCAATTTTCTGCGTTTATCCCCGTTGGAGGCCTTCCGGACCTCCGATTTCGATTCCGTAAAAACCCAAACACTCATAAAATTACAACCCACTCAACACTATAATTATCTCAAGTAAATTTACAATTTTAACACAATTAAACCATCTAATCATTGTTTTAAGATTATGCCTAAAACCTTTAAAATTAAGGGATATAAGTTCAATCTCGTATCATATTTACACCCTAAATCACAATTTCCCTACAATTTCCCCAAAGGCATCAGTGTCACTTACTATCAAATATTCCTATTCCTTAAGGGTCAGACAGGTTCAAATCATGATTTTGACCACGAAGGCATACGGTTCCTTTTTCCCAATAAACCATGGTTAGATTCACTAATAATAGCTCTAGGCCACGAAGGCCAAAGATCATTATTTCTCATATCTATCCTCAAACTCTAAGGAATACTTACCACTACACCACAATCATCAGAGTTCTCACTATCAATTTCCCTACAGGGTTAGACAAATGTCGAATCAGAGTTTTGACCACAAAGACCTAGTTTTCCTTTTACTCCAATGAATTCCCATGGTTAACATGTCAATACTAGATTTAGGCCACAAAGGCCAAAATCCCTTTTTCTCACAATCAACCCCAAAATCCCTTAAACCTTAAATCGACCTTAAATACGTTGAATTTACACATTGAAAATCATGAAAGGTAATACTCCCCATACCTTAATTGTCGACTCAAAGCCTTCTCAAATCTTTCCGGGAATCTTCTGAAGCTTTTGTCTCCAACCTTCCTTCTCAGAGCTCTGGCCATAATTCTCTTCACGATCTAACAAATGAATCCTAATTCCATCATAATTTCCTTTTTGTTAAACCTAGACTTGGGCCTCACAATTGGGTTTTTCCCATATTATCTTCACTAACTCCTCTTAATTGTCCAATTTGCCCTTATTTCACTTATATTTATTTTAATTAATAATAATATTAATATATTCATATTATATATTATTATTCAAAATAAATAACCCAAATTCCATTAATCCCCAATATTCCACAAAACCACCAAAAATCACCAAAATACAGATATTCTTATTTAAATAAATTAAATAAATATTCCAATTAAACTTGGGGTGTTACAACCGTTCCTATGTGTATCTAAGTTATTTGAAAGACTAGTTCATTCGCGCTAAAATGTAAAATATATGATTTCCTTAATATTAGAAACAAGAGTCCAAGAGAATAATTCTTATCTTCCAATTTCACACATACGAATTGATATACCGATTATAACCAGAATTAATATTTTTGTAGGAATTACCAAAACTAGTAGTAACACCCGCTTTCGTCGGCGCGTCACTGAACCTTAAACCCGTAAATCATCTACTTTCGCAGCATGAATGTTAAGTTCAAAAATATTTTTTTAAGTAAAGGTAATCTCTCTATCAATTCTGAAATGCTTTCGCAAATCTCAAAACCAATCATTCAAATTTCTAAGTCAGATATCGTTTATGCCTTTTCGACACATAAACAGTATCTTCGTGCTCCGACTTTCGTAGAAAACATATTTTTTTTCAAACAAAAATTACTAAAAAGTATATCATTCTCGTTACAATTAATATTCATACAATTCACATGAGGTCCATATGTATGACAATTCTCATGTCTCAGACAATAATCGATTTACTCGGACATAATTAAACATAAACCAACATAAACATACAATGCATTCAACATAAAAGCAATAAAATAGAACATGGAAAAAAGTAAATGATTTTAAAATTAAGAATTCTCTAAAGGTAGACTTTCGATCGAATAATACATCCAACCAGAAACTTAACACTTGCATAACGTATGGAGATAAGAGTAATTTTTACTGCAAATAAAGTGTTAATCCTTCACAATGTGTTACATTATATTTTATGTACTCCCCATGGAACTAATTAACAGTTGGATCCACTCAAAGACGTGCAAAATGAAGGAAAACTTCTTAGGAAAACTGTTAGTATGTGAGAAACAAATTGGAAATCGTGGGTTCTAGACACCATGATCGGTGTTATTGGTCTTGACGGGCTTCCTGTCATGGTTTCAATTGATGAATTCATTGTTCCTTCCATTCTCTATGACGGTCAGCCCCGTGTTCCATGACGGGTTTCATGGTTAGTCACGACGAGCGTTATTCCCCATGACAGGTCACCTATTATTTTTGTTGATTGCTTGATTCTCTTATGCTTTTTCTTCCTTTTCCTTCCATAGTCAATGTCAATAGATGTATATTTGAACACAATGAAAGTACCTAATGTTTGCATTAAAATGAAAATAAAAGCATACGAAAAAACGGAAATAAAGCTACATAAAAATGGTAGATACACTTGTAGTCAAACTCCCCCCCTCCCCCCCCCCCCCCCCCACCCACTAGAATCGTTGCTTGTCTTTAAGAAACTTGGCTTGCCTAGTGTTGCACCCTAAAATTTGACCAACAATTATTTACCCATCAAGTGTTTGAAAGTTGATGCCTTCATCAGAAAGTTCAAGAGATCCTCAGAGGGATTGGTTGAAACCAGAGTTGTGTGCTTCATAGCTTGAGAGTCGTGGGAGCTCCTCAGATGATTCTGAGACTTGGAGAATGAACTTGATGATTTGAGAAAGCCTATGAGATGTCTTGAAAGCCATCATGAAGCCCAGAGAGGTCATTATACAAGAATTCAGAAGATTCAACAATGAATGGAAGAATTAGGGTTTTGACTGGGTCAACCCTGGGATAACTGAAGATTTGGAGAAGGTTGAGACCTGATCCAAGGGCCATGAGATCATGGAATGATGTATGGAGATGTTATAAATATGATTCCTAGACCAACTCATCATGATTGAGGAGTTTGAGAAGTTTCAAGTTAGGGTTTCCAAGGATTGTTAGTGAAAAAACCCTAGTTTGATCCCTATCTTCCAGGCAGTTTTAGCTCAAGATGTGATTGATATCTCATCTTCCCCACAACATGAATGTTGTAGAGCTTGTTCTTAGCTTTAATTTGAGTGGTAGAAGTCCTTGATAGGATGTGCAGAGCTCAAGTTATGGTTTTGACAAATTACAGGTCATCTGGGGTATGTGAATCTGGGTCCTTGAAAGTCACCCAACTTGCAGACAACTTTTGCCCTAGTAGGATGATTCCTATGATCTCTTGGTCAACATGAATGTTGAAGAGCATCTTCTTATCTTTCTATAGAGTACTATAAGTCCTTGATAGGATTTGTAGAACTCAACTTATGGTTTAAACAAGACAGGGGTATTTTGGTCATTTGGTGATTATAGGTCATTTTAAGCAAAGGCCATATCTCCTATTTCCAAGCCTCAAATGAAAAACCTCAAAACATAAAAGTTGTTCAAAATGGGATTTTAAGCCTAGAAAAGTGGTCATGAGTTGTTGAAAAAGCTTGTAGCAAGGATTTTCAAGAATGGTTGAAAATGACCTAAAAATGACTTATAAGTTAAATGGATCCAAGTTGGAAATTGGTTTGGAAGATGTACAAATCCAAAATAGGTCATCCAATATGTCATTTTGAATCCAAACATCATTTTAAAAACAATGGTTCAAATAGATTTTTGATTTGAAGCTTAAAAATGGAGGTTGCTTTGTAAAGTTCATTCTTGCATCTTAAGGAACCCATGAGAAACTTCACATAAGGCAAAGGCAATGCTTGTTTTTCCACACACTCCTTCTCAATATCTCACAAGGGGAGATTTTAAAGCAAAATGACAAGCTTAATGCATGAGATGAAGGGATATACAATATGTCATTACAAGAGAAGTTTCATTACTTTCTAGATGATTCTCAAAGTTTCTAGATGAATCTAGACTCTTCCATTGGTTTCTATATATTGGTTGGATCATAGTGAAGAAAAGGTTGGTGAAAGGTTGGTGAATCCATTGGTGAAGAGTGAGAGGAGAAAGAGATATCCAAGGTTTCCTTCAAGTGCAAGTCAAGCTCGATTTGATCTCTACAAGCCTCATCCATCACAATTCTTGCAAACAGAAAGATATCCACCATTGGAGGAGCATCTGGAGGAGATTACAAGTCTTGAATCAAGCCCTAACATCACCCACCATTGATATTTGACAGGTTGGTGTTCTTCATCATACCTCCATATTTAGGCCCTTTCTGTTAGATTTCTAGGTGTAAGAATAACATGCTAGGTTAGTTGATGATGTTCTGAGAAGTAGAGAGCTTGGCATAAGGTTTCATGGCAGGTCACGATTTTTTCAAGATTGTAGAACAAGCTGTGTATTGAGTTTTAATGGATATGATATAGCATAGATTGGTTAGGGTAACATGTAGAACAAGTTTGGATCAGTAGGATTGAGTTCTATCAAGGTTGATACCAGAAGAAAATGGTGGAACCCTAGTCTTGAAGCTCTCTGTTTGGAGGATACACGATGGATCAAAGAAAACTATGCGTATGGTCGTGTTCATGGCAATCAGTAGGTCATTTTTGCTTTTGGAATTTTTGGATTTCATCAAGTAACAAGGAGGAACGAGGCTGGGGAAGAATCGTGCATGGATTCTGTTTTGGATGAAACCCTAATGGCATTTGGGGACGATGACCTCTGACCGTAGGATCTGTCCAATCTAATTGACTAAATCATCTCATCCAACGGCCAGAATTTAATTTCAAAACGGAGGGAAAGTCCAACATCAAAACGTTGCCGTTTCATTTAATGAGGAATCCTGGGCTGAATGCAATTTGTGATACTCGCACCCCACCAGCGGCCCAGTCCAACTTTTAAACAGAATTTCCTTGCTATTCGTACCATCTCCATTTCATTTTTCTTTTAATTTTTCTTTTGATTTTCTGATAATGCATCTGGGCCTAGCCATTTTCTATTCGCACCCCTGGTTTATGGGCCCATCATGATATGAACTAGGGCATATTCAGGTTGACACCCCCCATCCCCTTTAATTCAATTTCTTTTGATTTTGTTTCTTTTATTTTCTTGCATATTATAAAAATCATATAAAATGGAAAATTGATTATTTTTTAATGCTTGTTTTTTCTACATGTCCATAATTCTGTCTAGAAAAATATCAATAAATAAAATTGGCATTTTCTTTTCTTTTAATATTTTTAGTATATTTTTCATGTAAATAGCTTTTTAATTGGTTTTAGTTGATACTAAATTTTGTAGAATTTCTTTTAGGACCTTCCCTTAGGATTTTTGAGCCATTCTTTTTGGCATAGTTAGATATTGAATCATAGTTCCTATAGGATTTAATTCATGATTTTTAGGTTAAAATTTGATTAGTTTGTTTAGGTTAGCATTAGCATAGCAAAATTAGGGTTTTATTCAACATAAGTAGATTTGAACAATTTTGTCTTGGGTTTTATAGGCCAAATTAGTGTATGGGGAATATGTGGGTTAAGGGTAGGTATGTATAGAATCCCCTAGAATTTTACTAGAATATTATATAGTATTTTAGTATTTTTAATTGATTTTTGAATGTATGGTTAGTATGTGTGTTGCTTAAAGGCATAGTTTGTATTGTTTTGCTTTCTTTTCTTCTCCCTTGAGTGTGTGAGTCTTGAAGATTGAGTTGAAGACCTTGTGGATCATCATTGAAGACTTTGAAGACTTTGAAGAGGAGCTTAGTTTTAGCTTTTGTTTGTTCTGTTTATAGGATCATAAGTACATAGGTAGAGCTTTAGATAGAATAATTTCATTCAATAAACAAGGAGTGTCTTGTTCACCTCCTTCCTTATCTATGATATAAAGTCCCTTAAGGGTATTCACCTCTCTCCTTTGGAGGGATTAGTGACCTTGCCCTATGAGGTAGAACTTTGAGAGAGCCTTTCCTTTTGATGTTAAGTCCTTAATGGCATCCTTTGGAAGTCAGTGAGCACTCTAGCATCCTCACCTCATCTTGTTGATTGAATCTTGTTTGTTGGAGCATTTGGGTTGTTGAAGATAAAGAAAGCAATGAAGAGTATTGAAGATTTGATTGAAGATCTAAAAGCCATTGAAGATAGAAGCTGAAGCTTTGAAGAGGATGATTCCTTGGAGATTGTTGAAGTCTGAAGACTTTGTGAAGATCAAGTTGATACCTGAATATCCCTGAAGATAGTGAAGCCTGAAGGTGGAGCTGATCAAAGAAGCTGAAGCTTAAGGGAGAAGATGAGTTGATACTCATGTTGTAAGGTTGATACCTGGAAAGCAGTTGATGATTGAAGTCTGAAGACTGAGTTGCTGCTGGAGGAGCTGAAGCTTTCTTCTGTTTTTCTTTTCTGTATTGTGTGTTTTGCTTGAATTGTCTGTTGCATTAGATTAAGTTCATCTAGAATAAGTTCAGTCTAGGAGCATGATTGCATTAGAGGTTGAGTTGCTCCCTCTGCTTGTATTGTTATTGCGTGGCTTTGCTTGCGGGTATTCGGTAGAGCCCAGCTCCCTTGTGTAGCGGTAAAAATCGTGAGCGTAAGTTATTGACTAACTTAACTCAAAGAAAACAAGAGTCGCCACCGCACTTTTATTTTATCCAAATAAAGGAAAGGAAAAAGAGCGAACAAAACCAAAGAGTTCTAAAATAAGAACACGAGACAGAGATCGGGGTAAGGGGGTTGGTTACGCAATGGGAAGGTGTTAGCACCCAAAACGTCTATAGTACTCTATAGG
The DNA here is from genome assembly GCA_963859935.3 of Lathyrus sativus. Taxonomy (NCBI): domain Eukaryota; kingdom Viridiplantae; phylum Streptophyta; class Magnoliopsida; order Fabales; family Fabaceae; genus Lathyrus; species Lathyrus sativus. The sequence continues at coordinate 625,606,620 of OZ012737.1, forward strand.
AGCCCTTTGAAATATTTACGCTTTTTGGTTTGAAAATGGTTTGTTTGAAAAGAGATTGGGGAGATGAGAAGAGAATTATTTTTTTATATTTTTTGTGTTTGGAGAGACTTATCGTCTCATGCCTACGTACCCATAAAGTGCAATATGGAATCAAAACCCCGTAGTTCGTGGTACAAATGACAAAAATTTGTTGGTTTTGATTGATTTTAGATGTAAAGACAAGTCGTCATTTCAAGGAGAAAACTGCGACTATCCACCCACGAGTATTAAGACAACATTTGCGTCACATAAAGATGGAGGATTTGCTTGGATTATCAACAAGACTATCACTCAACATCAACGTGGACAATGTCAAAGTCTTAATAATATGGGGAACAGGAGATTTACATCTCAACTATAGAAATGAATCATGTCTAAACTTTATGAAAAGTTTTAAAGTGAAAAAGTGCATAAAGGCACAAAAAGAGTTGATGAGTTTTTGTATTTTTTATGTCTTTTGAAATTGGTCAAAACATGATTAACATTGATTGACTTTTATTAAGAAAAACAAAGTTTAAAAATCACTTGACGAAAGTCAAGGTTTTATTGCGAAAGCGGTTTTGAAGTTTGAAACCAAGAAGGTTTTGAAAGAGGGAGAAAGTTTTGAAAATTTAAGAAGGGGAGGAGATGAAGTGACTATCCTAAAAACCAAAATAAGAGCTAGAGGTAAGAAAGATCTAACCGTCTTGTAGCACACTCCATAGCAAGCAAAAAGAATTCCATCCGATTTAAAGCATAAGCTAATGAGCGAGCCAAATAAAGGCTAAGATCCACAATACTCCAAGCATAGGAATGAGAGTCCTAATTCTAAGTCCAAAGGTCCATGAAGTCCAAGGTCTAAGAATGGTCCAAGAGTATAACCACAAAGTTAATAGCACCAAATTTTTAGATGTTTTATCCTTTATTAATGTTTTGAACAAAGTATGGTCCAAGTGGACAAAAGAAAAATGACATAAACATAAACAAAGATATGGTATGAAATGATAAAATGGAAGCATAAAAGTAAAAAATAAGGAGTAAGAAGAGAATATAAACAAAATTAAACAAGGATATTGTTAGTGAATTAATAGTTAGTGGTTAGAACATATGATCAATGATGATTAATTCTTGCACTTAGACCAAGATTAATGAAAATTCATTAGAGGATTGATAGAATCAAAGCCTCCTAACAATGATTTTCATAGGTATTGGAGTTAAGACAAGCAACTAAACATACTTGGACTTTTAAACGTAAGTTTGAGCCACGAATGATCATTTTCCGATTAAGGGACACTTTAGCGCTATGTTAAGCAATCGTAATCGGGTTTATGTAGAAACCACGACTATCTGAGGTCGGTCAATAAAATGTTAGTGTTAATACATGTTAGAGAAGTGATATGTAAATCACTCTCCTAAAACATGCCACACAAAAAGAAAAGAGGTAGTGATCTCATCATAATCAAGATTTTTAATTAATTAATCAAAGGTAATCTATCACTATTCCAAAGTAAGGAGAATTATCTCAATGATTATTCGTCCATAGATTTGAAATAATGAAGATTAAACAACCTTGATAATCAATAATCTATGATCCATAGATTTCATCGATCAAAAAAAAAAAAAAAAGAAAGAAAATAAGAATGAAAAGAAATCACAATTTGAATCTTAAATCGATTAAATTATCATCAATATCAATCACCTCTCTTGGTGGATAAAAATCAACACCCAAAGTCCATTGATATTGATGAAATCCTATTAAAATTCAAGATCCAAAACAACCAACAATTGATCCAAATTAAAATGTTTTCAAATAATTTTTTTAAAGAGCTTTTCAAAAAATATTATTTAAAAAAACTAATAACAAAACAAGGTGGAAAAGTCCACACGACCAAGCTCTTAAAAAAAAAGAAATAAAAAATTGAAATAAAAGCAAACGAAAAGGAAAAAGAGAAAGAAAAACAATCAAATCGTCATCTTCTTCGTTCTCAACCGCGACACTGTTCACGGACATGGATGCTTCGGTGCTCTCTCAGATCGGAGCGGCGGGACACGAAAAGTACGCGGTTGCAATCGAAATGCAAAATAGACTCCAAATATGTTCTCAATTTCAAACGAAACTCAAATATAGAAGCACGTTCAGAAGACGAAGTTTCGACGGAAACCGGTAACGACCTTCAATTTGAAGTGAATGACGATTGAATTTCTCTTCTTCTTCACGTTTCTGAAGATGTGTTGTATTGATGAAGATTTGCTGCGATTTGTGAGATGCGAAGGTGAAATCCGGTTTTGATGGTGATGGTTAAAGAAAAAAATGAAGGATAATGTTGATGAATTTTCAAGGATTATGAAGGTTAATTGAATGAAACTTGAAGGTGATTGAAGGTTGGGGTGATATTTCTGCAGAAGTTTTCTGGCTTTTCAAGCTTGAAGAAATGAATGAGGTATGTGTGGTATTTATAGATGAGAATGAGTGAAAATGATTTGCCGTTTGGGTCTTTTTTCTGCGTTTTGGGATGCAAGGTTATGCGTGACTTGAGGAGAAACTTTTTCATGTCGTTTTTTATTTTTCCTTTGTAGCTCACGTGTTATTCTCTTTTTCTGATTTCAGCTCAAATTTAAATATGTGACGTGGATTTTTTTGCTCATGGCTTCACTTGGTGAAAGCTTTAAAGGCTTGTGGGGTCAGCTTGGAGGCAATCTCACAGCTTGAATTATATTCACATGGCTTGGGATTATGGCTCAGATACGTGAAAATTGCCGCCATTTTCCATTGATAATATTGAAGCTTCCACGCCGCCATTGATGTGCAATCATTAAAACCAAGATGCGGCATTCCTACGTCTTTCACAAACAAGCCGAGCTGAGCCGGGAACAGACTTACTAACTTCATTACATAATGCAGAATTTGAATCCTCCTTCACTTTCTTCTAAACAGTCTGAAACCTTGTGTAGTAACCAATGATAAAACTAAGGAATCCGTATAACCTCGTACTAATGAGAAATCTGAATAGGAGATTGCTCTGAGACAGGTCTGCTCTCCGACCAAAGCTCCAGGTTGACAGTGCCAAAATCCCAGTGAACAAGACACTTCAAAATCTCTGTAACATTAAATCGATTGACCAGTGCTAAGCCAAGACATTTATCAACAAGCCTCCACTCACCATCAGGAATAAGGTGTCCTTCGAAGATTTGCTCCCCACCATCTGGAAAGACTTCATGCGTCGATCCATCAATTGAAGTAAATGAGACAAAAGATTCTGTCGGGTGCAAAAGATTGAATGTTGGGTGAATTCTTAAGCAGACCAGCCTTGAGAATCCTCCAGAACCAGCTCCGACGCTGTGTGCTATTTTGCTAGAGTTGATTTGGATGATGTTAGCAGCATTCTTTGGAAAATATATCTTACGTTGAAGAGCCAATCCTCCACCAATCATCACCCTCTAATACCACAGATTCCTCCTCTCCAACATGCCCAAGTTCTCGATTGGTTATAGAATATTTCTCAGAATCAGCCAAAGATTTCGGCAGCAAATTTTAAAGCCAGCTCAATATGTTGCAGACGGTAATAGAAAGATCACCACAACTTCATTGTGTAGAACTTAATCTGTTCAGACTTGTTTTTTCAAATGCGGATGAAGAACATGTTGCCGTATATTCCTTCAGGACAATACTTATCCTATCATCAGCAAACATCATAATAACAAGAAGATCATTTCCAACCCAACATGTTCAAGGAGTTGAGCAGGAACTTGAGCTTCCAAAGGGTTAGTTTTGCTGGAGAGAGTTGGAAAATAACTTTCCCCGTCGGCAGTCATGGCTTGTGAGATTCGATTTGCATAAATGGTGACCAGCTTCAACTGTGTGCTGTTGAGGCCTTGCAAATATGGCCAGAATGCTTTCCCAAGCACGATATAAATATCCACCAAACAGAAAACAACTGTCTTGTGAACATCTGCACTTTGGCTTCCAAAAGCTTCGAAAAGAGCGGGTAGAAACGAGGGTAACTGGGCCATCAGTTCCTCCTGAGTGAGCCTTCCCACAAGCTTTGTTAAGCAATTAATGCAAGTGACAAGCGTTTTATCATCCTCGGTAACCAGTAGAGGGGCAATAACACTTAAACATCTGAATGGATCATACTGAGATAAAACAATGGTCAGACAGTGCTCTGCTTCATTTGAAACCTTAGGAACAATATCTTTTGTAACATGAAGTAGTTTCTCAATTACAATCTCCAATGCATCTTTCTGATTTTTGAGCATTTCTACTATCAATGAAAAAGCAAGCTCTCTGACTAAGGAATCTGAATCATCCAGTACCTCAAGCACAACTGTCAAAATCTGATTGAAGTACTTGGTCCAAACAGACTGATCATTTGTTGTAGAAGCTTCTATTAACTGTTGAAGTGCAGTATGTTTATTTGAAACAGGGCTTCCATCATTAGGATTGCATATCGTATGAAGAATTTGAGGAATGTTGGGCCCAGTGTCTGTCATAGAGTTAATCTTTACAGCTTCAGTTGAGTGATAATTAGGTTCCAATGCAGAAGAAAATTCTTCATCATGTGCATAGCCTTCACCAACATCTAAACGCTCTAATGACATCAGACCATTAACATCTAGACGAGGAGTTGAAAGACCCTCGAAATTCATTCTACTGTCCACTTGTCCAAGTTGGCTAGATTGAGGGCCAAAATTTTGACCCATTGGATTGACTGAATATGCAAAATCTTTGGGTTTTGAGCTAAGACTATCAAAGTTAGAATCAGTCTCAAGGTTATGGTTATGATTATGATCCTCACTTTCAACAGAAGCTGCTGGACCAAGACTGGATTTCAAAAGGGTTGAGTCCTGGGAACTCCACTTCCGACCACCATCACTATTTAGGGAACCAACCGAATATCTTCCAAGGTATTGGGTTTTTCTAGAGAAACCAACATACCCATCTTCAGATGATGTTCCTACAACATCAGATGGATCATAGGAAGACTTGGAACGTTGTCGCTCTTTCTTGTTTTGCATATAGTTTATTAGCTCTACTTCAATGCGAGGGGTGTACTGTTTAAGGGCTCGTCTCAAAGAATTTTGTTCTTCCACTGATAAACTCAGAATGAAATTAAGAACTGCAGTTGAATCGAAGTGAGTATACACTGATATAATGCAAGTAATAGCTGCTTCTTTAAGCTTGATATTCTTGTCATGAACCAAAGGGGTTAACTTAGCAAGCCACAATTTTAGTATGCCAATATTAGCAGCACCTTCTGCATTCATTGTGTGCTTGTTAAAGGAATTGATTGCAAATTCAATCACGGCCAATTTAGCCTTTGGAGACCTTTGTTCGTCTAGTGAACGTAACAGTGCAGGTAAGAGAGAATCGACACTGTAAGTTTTGCCAACAATTTCCAATGTGGTTGAACATGGCTGCCTAACAACCTCCTTAGGATCAATTAACCGAGAAAAGACATGTGGTAATATTCTTTCCATGTAACCCTCAAAAGGCTCTCGACACGCCGAAACAATATCTGCTAGTGTTGAAAGAGCAGCTTGTGCAACTTTATGGTGAGGGTCATCCAAGTGCTGGAAAAACAACTTCATTACCTTCTCAAAATTCTGAACAACTTCTAGAGTTCCCTTTGGACCCTGCTACAACAATGAGTGAAGATAGTTAAAGGCAGCAACCCTAGAAGACCAGTCAGAACCTGACCTGAGTCCTTCTCTCAAAGCTTCATGAAGGGATGCTGGTCCATCTGCTGAATGAAGAATCGACGTGAAATATCATCGCAAAATGGCGACATATATTGACAACAAAATCATCTGCAGAATCTGTGAGATCTGGCTCACCATTGGCAGCAATGATAGTCATTAAAAGAATCTTGAAAACAGATTTCTCAGCCATAAGTTGAGTCTTCGTCTTAACTCCTAAGTCAGCCTTTACATCAATTGACTCAGACCTGCGTGAAGAATGATCAACCGTAGAAGCCAACAATGTAGACAGCTGTTTGGATGTGCTTCCCTCACTAAGTGTCCTAACACCCACAATCACAGATCCTCTTGAATCAAAATTCTCAGCTGCTCGTGAAACTTTCTTATTTTGTCTGCACTGTTTTCCTCATCATCAAACCATTCTGCTTCATTCCGTAGCATGGCTGAGAACATTATTCTCCTAACTCGTTCTGTCATTTTCTCTCCCATAATACCAAAATAGAAATGCTGCAAAAAAGTGGCAATAACTGTTACTATACCCATGCCGCCAATGATCAAGCACCAGTTGTCTATCTCGTGTTCTAAGTGATGTTGATTATCAATTCTGTAGTAAGCTGCCACCACAAGGCCAATAACATAAGCCAGGAGAATTAGATGTTCTCTGAGAACACCTTTTGCCACCATTCTTACTGATGCTTCAAGACGCTAAATTGCTTGATCAAAAGTACATGATATTCCCAGTAATTCTTGAATTTGCTTAATAGCAAAAGGAACGGAACGCCTGATATCAATCAAATGAAGAACAGGAAGTCAGGAATCAAGTACAATCCTCCAAGCATCACCACTTTTTTTGACAGCTTCCTTCTCAAGAATGACGTCCAATGCTAACTCACCATTAGAATTTTGGACGGATTTCGGACCCATGTGTTTGTGCCAGGATTAACCCAAATTATATTTGCAGAGCTGATACGAGGGTCTCCTTGGATTATTGCATCTAACAAAACTCAGCAGATCAAGTCAGCAAGGACTTTAGTGGTGTGGTCTAAATCCTTGCCATCCGGCCAAACAAACGTTACACAAGGTGCAGAATAATTGGGAGAAGAGCAAGACTCGCTGAAAAATAATTCAGTTCTCTTAAAAAATGATAAAATTTTCTTCTTCCGACTAAAGGAATTAAGTTTCTCTTGGCATTTTTGGTAAACATCAATCATATTTATCTTCAATTTCTCTAACATCGCCTCATCCAGATGAATATGACCAACAAGGCCTGCATCTTCAGGAATTTCACTGCGTCTTCGCTGTTGCTGGTATTCAACAATGAAATCCAGGGCAGCATCTTTGAGGCTTACTTTTCTCAATTGATTTTTAACCAGATATGCAGCATTTTCACGACAATAACTCCTCCCACAATCACAATCATTCAAGTATAAAATTAGGCGACGATCATTTGGTTCATTCTTAAAGTTCACCTTGCAAACAAGTATTTTCTTCATAAACTCCCACGAAGAGTTGCTACTAGGACTAGCATCAAGGACTGCTTTGGCATGGAGATTATTTCATGATCTGCATCAGAAGCTTCAAGTTTCTAAATAGTGACGTTTGGCATCATCAACACATGAGCGACGTTCCCCTTGCATACTAACTGCCATTTGCGAATAAATTCTTCATCATGTGGCCGCTCAAATACAACTGTGCTGCTAAGCTCGTTAAGCATTGCACCGATCCCAGCATCGATGATGTGGTCTTTGCGTCTCGCAAGCGCTTCTGTACTTCTCTTCAGAACCAGTTCAGGATGAAAGCATACACAGCAGAAACATTGTGTGTGTGACCATCTAGGGTCTGAACACAAATTTTGGTCTGATAATCCCATACCTTTGCTGTTATCGCCAGAACCGGTGATTAAATAAGGTTTGTTGGCAGGCCTCAAACGACCAAATCCACGTGGAACTGCTGCTCCAATCCTGTATAAGATGATGGTGCATGTGCTTCACTATTAATCAAATTCTTCTTAAAAAAAAATCTGCCAAGAAACCAGCGAGTCCTTCCAAGCCACTCATCATTTGGTGACTCCACTGTCTTGCAAGGGCATAAGCAAGTTTTATCCATGTATCAATAGTCTGGTCAATAACCTCTCATCAAACAAAATTTGAGAAGTAAATACACTCATAGAGGCTCCTAAACTTAATGATGAAAATGCCATCTCAATCTCTACAAAAACTTGCTTGTACGAGTCAAATGGGAAGTCTACAGAAAGATAATCCTTATGGAAGCTGAAAGCCTTATGGAAGAATTCCACTGTATGATGTATTTTTTCCAGATTCGGTGCCAAACACAGATGTGATATGAGGCCAAATTGGTGATCGGGAAGAACTTTAAATGGGGCAACAGCCAATGATATCCACCTTGCAGCAAATGGAACATCTAATTTAGAGACACGTTTTCCGAGGAGGATTGTCCTTGGTTAAGACCTGGTATAATAAGCTTCCAGTATTGACAGCCACGAGATTGCGTGCTACATTGAACTCCGAGTTGTAGCAGCATTGCTGTAAATTGTCATCTATACAAGGGAACCGACACCTTGCTCTCCTCATTTGATTATTAGTATGCAGAACATTATCTCTGAAGTGGATTCCCGGTCTCTGCCTTTATTTGAACATTTGTATCTGGACCTTGAACTTTGACAAATGTCTTGTCTTGTTGAACTCTTGCCTTAAATTTTCAAGTAACTTGTATTCCAAGTAAGCCATATGCATGTCTCTTCCAAATTTAACTTGAATCAAATTCTTGAATAAAAAAAATTCTTAAGAAATTGATGTCATAATGAACCCAAAGATTAAACTTCAAACATGCTTTAGAATCACTTGGAAATTGCACACTTGAATGAACACTTTGAACTTGCATCCCAAAACAAACATCTTGATTGAACATCCACCAAACTTGACTTGTACAGACAAAACTATGAATCTTTGATTAAAACAGGGCAAACTTCTCATAGAACACTGCTTAATAAACTGATGATTCTCCACAAGACCACTTGACCTTGAATAATCATTGTTCCTGAGAAAATAACCCACTGCCACAACCAATTTGCACTTGAAGCAATCTCTTGATAGTTTAACCAAGATGAGGTCAAACTTCCATTTGATTTAGATTTTAATGAATGTCCTTGCCATCAATCTCCTTGCAAAACCCTAAACACACAGAGAAGAAGAAGAAACAAACAAATTGAAAAATATTTTTTGGTATTTTGGTTAGATGTTAGTAAACAGAAACAAACACAAAGCAAGTAAGAAACAACAAGGGACCTGGGAGAATAAAAAAGTATGATCTTGTTTGTGGAATGATATGCAAATGAAATGTGGGATCTTAGGGGTAAAAATTAGGGTATTACACCTTGCCCATGTGGTTTGTTTGCCTGATGGCATTTCATTTCTTTTATCTGTATGATTGCAGTTTACTGTTTATTGCTTGATAGCATGTTGTTTATTTTTCAGTATGATTACTGTTATTTCATGATTGGCTTGAGGTTGAGATGAGCTTGTGGAGGCTGAAGCCCCACACACATTTCCTCCCTCACTTGCATTGCATGCATTTTTACTGTTTAAGCTGATGCTTTGTCTGTTTTGGTGTATCATTGACATGATCCCTTAGGACTCTCATTTCCTTTGATAAGGAATTGATGATAGAACTTTAGGTTGAAACCTATGCATGACAACTTCTAGGAGTTCCCTGTTCAAACCTCAACCATAGGATGAATCCTTGGCATGACAACAGTAGGACTTGATAGTCTCCCTCCTAGTTGGGCCTGTTCTCTTCTCATCTCAAAACAGTTTAAGATACAGTAATCATGAATGATTTCTTTCGTACGTTACGAGCCTTAAGCTACTTGAGAAAGGATTGTGGGAGAGTTTCTTTTCCACAGTCTGGATGTTTAGTATGGTACCCTTTGGGTGACATGCGACGCATTCACTCTCAGGTCATAGTCTCTAGTGCGGTTGAAATCGCAAACACAATAAAAAAACACTTCTTTCAAAAACAGGAAATAAACCGTAGTTTCCCGAACTACGTTTGCTCTGATCTTCCATGCAGTGTGGAAGTACGTAGGCATAGGATGCGATATCCTAGCGAGCTACCTTCCCCCGTAACCCTTCATAGGCCGAACTACATTGACTCTGATTTCTCATTCTCTGATGAGAATACGTAGGCATAAAGTGCGACGCTTTGCCGAGTCATTTTTCTTTTCTTTTTCAGCCAGCCTTGATAGGTAGATAGATTATAACCAACCCATCCAAGTAAACACAACAAGCGAGGATCCCGTCGAGTACGACAGACGTGAGGGGTGCTAATACCTTCCCTTTGCGTAACCGACTCCCGAATCCAGACAATGGTTGCGATGACCTTGTCTTACCCTTTTTCGTCAGGTTTTTCCGATCGTTTCCTTTCCCTCTCTAAGGGATAAATAACGAAAGGTGGCGACTCTTCTGTTTTGCCGGCACCTTATTTTCGCGCAAGCGACAGCTGGCGACTCTGCTGGGGACTCCAACGGTTCCCTGTGCGAGTCAATCCTATCGTTTGTGTGTTTACTTGTTGGGTTGCGTTTATTTATCGCAATTTACTTCTCGCACTTTATTTCCCGCATTTTATTTTCAGTACAATATGATTATTTGTGCTGTTGTGGGATGGGAGTTCTGATGAGTGAGAAGCCAGACCCAGGCTTGAGTGCACTGTAGACTTATAGTGGAAATTAGTGGGCGCGTGCTTGCTTTGCAAGCACTAGTGTCTCATGAAATCCATGCTCAGACGAGGTTCATCCGGTTGGCTTCACTTTCAACCCTTTGGGTTGAGACGGTTGCTGGTTTGGTGGATTGTCGACTCTGGGGACCGATCATTTGTGATTCAGCTAAGTGAGGCCTCTTCAAGACTTGATGATGCCACTCCTTCTGGGAATCGTATCGTCAGTTTTGAAAGTCTGTGACGCTGATGAACGCATAGGATGCCGTACCTTGAGTCAGTTTAGGTCCATACCTGTGAGTGGGATTGGGTTTATTGCAGGAAACTTTGACCTTCAGACTACCTGGTTTTCTTGACAGTGAATCAGTTATGTTGGTACCAGGGTTTCTCAGTCGCAGATTTGTCTGTTCTTGGTAGAGCAGGGTTTGATCAGAGGATCTTATCACCAGGTGTATGTCTGTTCTTGATAGAGCAGGTTTGATCAGAGTATTGTCATCAGTGGTTTGTTCTTGACAGAGCAGATTTTGAGCGAGGTCTGAAGATCTCGTCAGCAGATGTTGTTTGTTCTTGACAGAGCAGATTTTGAGCGAGGTCTAAAGATCTCGTCAGCAGATGTTGTTTGTTCTTGATAGAGCAGATTTTGAGCGGGGTCTGAAGATCTCACCAGCAGATGTTGTTTGTTCTTGATAGAGCAGATTTTGAGTGGGGTCTGAAGATCTCATCAGCAGATGTTGTTTGTTCTTGATAGAGCAGATTTTGAGTGGGGTCTGAAGATCTCATCAGCAACTGTATGTTTGTTCTTGATAGGGCAGATTTTTGATTTGGGGTCTGAAGACTTCATCAGCATATATTTCTTGATCATACATTCGAGGTCCTTATTATCAGACATCTGTTCTCGACAGAGCAGAATGTTGATCTTATGTATATGGTCCTATCAGATGGTTGTTCTTAGCAGATCAGATTAGTGGTCTTACACCGGGGTTTTCCTCTCATCAGTGATTGTTGATACAGAATCTCCACAGTAGCTATCCGGATATATTATTGCATGCCTGCATTTTGCATTAGTTTGCATGTTCATTTGCATTCCATTAACGTGTGTCTGTGTTGCAGGTACCGTTTCCCCGATCCAGGATTTCTCGCCTCCTACTGTTATTATGGCCTCTCTCAGGAAGATTGTTGCGTACAAGTTCCCGACCCCTGATGTGTCGAAGTTGACTGGTCTGATAGCTCTAGCAGGTGATTCTGTGAAGGATAGGTTCAGGAAGTCTTATGGCAGGTTGCTCAGTCTGGTCTGCAAACCTTCTACGTCCGAGTTGAATGGGTTACATGCTCTTCTGCAGTTCTATGACCCTCCTCTGAGGTGTTTCACTTTTCAGGATTTCGTTCTCGCGCCGACGCTGGAAGAGTATGCTGATTTGCTGGGTGTGCCTATCAAAAGGCAGATGCCTTTTGTCCACATGGATGCTGAGCCTGATCTGGATGGTTTAGCTTCTTCACTCCATTTGGGCGCCTCTGAGTTAGTAGTGACGAGTTGGAACAAGGTTCCTGGGTTCTCCTTGCAGTTTCTGATAGCTAAGGCTCAGCAGTGTGCTAAGGACAAATGTTGGGACGCATTCAATGCCATCCTTGCTTTGTGCATATATGGCATTATCCTGTTCCCCAACATGCCTGATTTCGTAGACTTTGATGCATTTCACATCTTCGCCTCAGGGAATCCAGTCCCTACTTTGATCAGGGATGTCTATCACTCAGTACATTACAAGAATGAGAACCGGAGAGGGAAGAATGTCTCATGCTGCGTACCGTTGCTGTACAAATGGTTTGATAATCATTTGCCCAAGAGGGGTTCTTTCTTCTTGTCTGCAGCCACAGCCGAGTGGCCTGAGCGTCTGATGAGTTTGTCTGCAGAAGATATTGATTGGTTCGTTGACAGAGACAGGTTAGGTACCGAGGTGATCTTTAGTTGTAGTGGGTTTCCTAATGTACCTCTGATAGGTAGGAAGGGTTGCATCAACTACAATCCGGCGTTGCTAGTTCGTCAGTTCGCATATGCTTTGAGGACTCCGCCGAAGGAGGAAGAGGTACAGGAATCTCTGTACCTCACGGGTACTCTAGAGGGGGATTTGTTGTCCAAGCTTCAGCATGCGTGGAACAGTATCAGCAAGAGGGGAAAGCCTTTGTTGGGAAAGAGCAACAGTCAAGCCTACCCTCCTTATTCAGCTTGGATCAGAGCCAGAGCCAACGCTATAGGGATGCCATTTCCTCATGTCAGACCAGAGAGTCCTCCACCAGTCGAAGAGCCTACTACTGTGTCCATTCATCAGCACAATCAGGTATTAGCCGAGCGGGATGAACTGAAGCGGGCGAACGCAGAATTGGAGAAGGAGTTAGCTCAGCTTCGAAGTGAAAGGAACGAAGCCGTGCATGCTTTCAAAAAGCAAACAGAGTCGGTGAACCAACTGGGTGCAGACTTGGCAAAGCAGATCGCTGATCGGGAACGCTTGGGTCAAGACTTCAGGGCTGTTAATGATGTACTAGCTACGAAGAAGCAGCATTTGGACGAGGCATATCGGAGGATATCTAAGTTCGACCAGCATTGGAAGACCTCCCTGGCCACCAGGAAGGAGCGAGAGGACAAGCTGATGCTGCAGATCTCTAAGCTAGAAGCCGAAGTAAAGGACAGTGAGCGGAGGTTTGATGAAGAGACCGCCCGCAGATACACCGCCGAAAGTCGACTCAACAAAGCCCTTGCTAACCTGAAGGAGCATAAGCTGATGTTTGAGTCTAAGAAGCGGAAACTGGAGGATTGCTTTGGCGAAGGAGCTTGGGAAAGTTCAGTTCAGGGGCTTCAGCATACCATCGTGCAGAGAGAACTACTCGTCGAGGGGTTACTCACTTTGCCAGATCATCCAGAGACGAATGAGTTATTAGCAGAGTATCGCGCCCGTGGCCGTACTTGACTAGTTGTATTCCTGTTGTTTTGATCTTTGCTGTATGCTGACCATCACCAGACTTGTTGGCTGAGGTCATGCTGTTGATTTGTTTTGTACTCGCTGATACTGTGTACTGCCTTGACAGGCCTTTCCATATATATATATATGAGATTGATGTTTCCATGATTGGGCTCGAATTTCTTCGTCTTCTTATTATTGTCAGCACTGGCACTAAGGCACTAGGATCGGGGGAAATCTCCCAAGCACACAGACACACGCATGCATCTGCATGAAGCATTTGCATGGCGTACATTTTGTTGCTTTTCCTAACCTTTAATGTTTACAGGTTTTTCAGGTTCACAGGTTCCGAGCTGCTTCCGATCTCCAGGATTGATCAGAGACTCATTCACCGTTACTCAACTCGCGCTAATCAGACTAGGATCATGGATCAGGTGCAGTCAGATGTTCAAGAGCTCCGTGAACGGATGGATCGTTTTATGGAACTGATGCAGGTGGTCGCTAATGGTCAGGACCAGCTTCGTACTTTGGTTCAACCTTTGATCTCCAGGGTTGACAGTAACGGCATACTTCATGGCGGGGTTGTGCCTACTCCTCCTCCAGTTGATGCTCCACAGAATGTTGTTCCTGTTGCCGGGGGCAACTGCAGTGCTAACGGCAATCTGATGACTAATATCGGACTCAATGCCGCAGGCGTCGGCAATGGTAGTCTGGAAGCCAATGTTAACATAGGGCCGGTCAACGGCAATGCTGGTGTCGGAAATCTGTTGGTGCCTCAGCCGTGGCTTGAGGATCATCAGGATGACGTGTTTTCCCAAAGAGGTATAGAAGCAGAGTTGAATGCTGAAGCTCGACTCAGGTTCAAAGCGCTGGAAGACAAAATGAGAGACATTGAAAATCAGAATACGTTGGGCGTTGATATGTCCAAGCTGGGGTTAATTGTTGATTTCAAGGTACCTCATAAGTTCAAGGTGCCTGTCTTTGAGAAGTATAAGGGTACTACTTGCCCCCGTGTCCATCTTCGATCTTATTATAGAAAGATGTCCGCCTATTCTGACGATGAGAAGTTGCTGATGCACTTCTTCCAAGATAGTCTTTCTGGTCCATCCCTCGAGTGGTATATGGGCCTGGAGCCCGCTATTGTGCGCACGTGGAAAGATCTCGCTGAAGCGTTTGTCCTCCACTATCAGTACAATAGCGACTTGGCCCCAACCGAGTTCAGCTCCAGAATCTCTCACAGCGGAATTATGAAAGCTTTAAAGAGTACGCCCAGCGTTGGCGTGAATTGGCTGCTCGGGTTCAACCGCCGATGGTTGAGCGCGAGCTAGTGCAAATGTTCGTGGCTACCCTTCCTGGAATCTACTATGAAAAGCTGGTCAGTGGCATGTCTGGAACATTCTCGACTCTCATCACTATGGGCGAGCACGTCGAGAACGGTATAAAAATCGAAAAAATCCAAGGTGAATCATCCTCAGCTGGAGGAGGTGGTAAGAAACCCTACGCTGGCAAGCGTCGAGAAGGGGATGCAAGTGCTGTCACCAATGCTCGGAGAAAGGGCAAGGGCCCTCAGCAGCAGATCGCTAGCATAAATATCCCAGCAGCTCCGCCGCAGCAGCAGCAGCAGCCTCAGCAACAGAATCAGCAGGGGTATAGAAAATATCAGAATCGGGCTCCTTTGGCAAATCGTCATTTTGAGGCTCCACCTATGTCGTATGCACAGCTTCTGCAAACTTTGCTTCAGCTTCAGCTAGTTCAAAAGAGGACGTTGGCTCCCTTGACAGGGGCACCACCACCGGGGTATGACGCAAATGCTACTTGTGATTTCCATACTGGGGCACCAGGCCATACGATTGAGAACTGTAAAGCTTTTAAGCACAAAGTGCAGGACCTGGTAGACGCCAAGGTCATTAACTTTTCTGATAGTGTGCCCAATGTCACCAAAAACCCTATGCCTCATCATAGGGGAGGCGGAGTGAACGCCATTATCACAGAGGAGAGTGCAGACTTGCTGACTGATGTCAAGAACTTAAGGACGCCGCTCAGTTTCGTCAAGGCTAAGTTGCTGAAGAAGGGCTTCTTTCCTGGATGCGGAGAGTTATGTATGGCTTGTGCTACACTTCCTGATGGGTGTGAGCAGCTGGTAGAAGGTATCCAAAGTCTGATGTCTGAGGGTATTTTGCAGTTCAGCCGGAGCGTTGAAAGTGTGTCAGGGGAGGTCGTGCTGAAGCAGTCAGATGAAGTCGCTACCATCACCATTCCTCGCCAACCTATTACTATTTCTGCGCCTCGACCGCCTACCATCACTATTACCAGGGCCGGGCCAATCCCGTTCGAGAGCACTAACGCCGTTCCATGGCATTATGGCGCCGAAGTCTATTGCAATGGTCAAAAGTTAGAGCTGGAGCCGCATGGGTCGACTGTGTAGAGTCTCGCAGGAGTCGGTGGTATGACTCGAAGCGGCAGAGTGTTTGCACCAACAGAGGTTGCGACAGAGAAAGTGGTCAGGGCTGATGCTGCTGATAAGGGTAAAGGCAGAGCCGTCGAAGAGGTCCCTTCTGGGGCAGAAAAGGATTTGCTAGTTAAAGATGCCGAAGAGTTCATGCGATTAATCAAGAAGAGCGACTACAAGATTGTAGATCATCTTCATCAGACTCCGTCAAAGATCTCTATTCTCAACTTGTTGCTGTGTTCTGAAGCGCACCGCAATGCATTACTGAAAGTATTGAACGCTGCCTACGTGCCACAGGAGATATTAGTAAATCAGCTAGAAGAGGTGGTAGCCCATGTTAACGCTGGCAATGGGCTGGGATTCACAGAT
Source organism: Lathyrus sativus (assembly GCA_963859935.3). Taxonomy (NCBI): domain Eukaryota; kingdom Viridiplantae; phylum Streptophyta; class Magnoliopsida; order Fabales; family Fabaceae; genus Lathyrus; species Lathyrus sativus. The sequence continues at coordinate 625,622,835 of OZ012737.1, forward strand.
TTAGAGCTGACTCCTAAAGGGAGAGATCACAACAGCGCCTTGCACGTCTCGATAGAGTGCAGAGGCACTATCATGTCGCATGTCCTGGTGGATACGGGTTCATCACTTAATGTGCTTCCGGAGAAGGCATTAATGAAGTTGGACACTCGTGGATTGCTTTGCATGCCCAGCGATCTGGTGGTGAAAGTCTTTGACGGAACTAAGCGCCACGTTTTCGGAGAGTTGACCCTGCCGATTCAGGTTGGTCCGGAGACGTTTGATACGGTTTTTTATATCATGGATATCATGCCTGCCTACAGTTGCCTCTTAGGTCGGCCATGGATCCATGCTGCTGGTGCCGTGACGTCCACACTGCATCAAAAGCTCAAATATGCTGTCGGGGGAAGCATCGTAACCGTCTGTGGTGAGGAGGACATTATGGTGAGCCACTTGTCATCCTTTAAATATGTTGAAATGGACGGCGAAATCCATGAAACTCTCTGCCAAGCATTTGAAACCGTCAAGGTGAAGGAGGTAGCTCCGGTCGTCATAGAGAAGCAAGAGATGAATCTCTCCTCGTTCAGAGAAGCTCGGGCCGTCGTCGAAGCCGGTTCCACCCCAGGCTGGGGGCATGTTTTGGAGATACCAATCAAGCAGGATAAGTTTGGATTGGGGTATTCCCCTGAAGCTGAAGCTTCATCTTCTTCGTCTGGCAGTTCGTCTCGTGGGATGGGGCCGATCCTATTTACCAAGGGCGGAGTGATTTTCGAAAGCATCAACGCAGCGTCTGAGGACAATGGGGATAGCGATTGTGATCTTGACGCCTGGATTCAGCCAAGCAAGCCGGGCGAACGCCTCAACAATTGGACCATCAAGGAGATTATCCAGCTGACAAGTGAAGAGTAATGATTTGCTTTTTACAATCTTTGTACAACCATATGTCCTGCCCGGGGCATAGTGGTTTTATTGTCAGGGCCTTGTTGGATTATGTACATGCATTTTGTTAATAAATCAAAGGCGTTTTCTTCGTACTCAAATATTGTGTTCTCTGTTATTCCTGTTTTATGTTTATTTCGAAAAACAGTAAAATGGCAACGGGGTTTGTGCTAACCTGCATATCCGTGCTTTAAACTTAACCCTTGTTATTGCAGGATCCACATAGACGACATCGACTCTGGACCCTCTACGGCTCACTACGACTCCGATTGCCCGATCTATCAAGCCGAGGATGAGATTGATGAAGACGAAGACCTTCCAGAAGAGTTGGCCCGCTTGTTGAGACAAGAGGAAAAGGTTATTCTGCCTCACGAGGAGGATATTGAGATCGTAAATCTGGTTTCTGAAGAGCTCGTCAGAAATGTCAGAGTAGGGGCTGCGCTGCAGAATGATGTCAAGCATAGACTGGTCGAGATGCTTCGAGAGTATAGTGACGTCTTTGCTTGGTCATACGAAGATATGCCCGGACTTGACACAGACATTGTGGTTCATCGCTTGCCGTTGCGAGAAGATTGCCCTCCAGTCAAGCAGAAGCTTAGGAGGACGAGACCAGATATGGCTGTAAAAATCAAAGAAGAAGTCCAGAAGCAGTTGGACGCAAGATTTCTAGCCGTTACCACTTACCCTCCGTGGGTCGCCAACATAGTGCCTGTACCGAAGAAGGACGGTAAGGTGCGCATGTGCGTCGATTATCGGGATTTGAATAGGGCGAGCCCTAAGGATGATTTCCCGTTGCCTCATATCGATGTGTTGGTCAACAACACAGCCCAGTTTTCCGTGTTTTCATTCATGGATGGCTTCTCCGGTTACAATCAGATTAAGATGGCACCGGAGGACATGGAGAAAACGACGTTTATCACCCCCTGGGGAACATTTTGCTATAAGGTAATGCCCTTCGGTCTGAAGAACGCAGGGGCCACTTACCAGCGAGCAATGGTAACTTTGTTTCATGATATGATTCATCATGAGATCGAGGTCTATGTTGATGACATGATTGCAAAGTCCCAAACGGAGGAAGAGCATCTGGTCAACTTATTGAAGCTTTTTGAGAGGCTTAGGAAGTTCAGGCTGAGGCTGAATCCTAACAAGTGCACTTTCGGAGTGCGGTCCGGAAAGTTATTGGGGTTTATCGTTAGTGAACGAGGTATTGAAGTTGATCCTGCGAAAATAAAAGCTATTCAAGAAATGCCAGCGCCGAAAACAGAAAAAGAAGTTCGTGGTTTCTTGGGTCGAATAAACTACATTGCAAGGTTTATCTCTCAGCTCACGGCCACTTGTGAACCGATGTTCAGGCTTTTAAAGAAAGATCCGGCGATTACTTGGAATGAGGATTGCCAGAGGGCATTCGACAAAATAAAGCAGTATCTTCAAGAACCTCCAATCTTGATACCCCCAGTGGCTGGACGGCCATTAATCATGTACCTGACGGTTCTGGAGAATAGTATGGGGTGCGTTCTCGGTCAGCACGACGAGACGGGCAGAAAGGAGCATGCCATTTATTATTTGAGTAAAAAGTTCACCGAGTGTGAATCTCGATACTCGATGCTGGAGAAGACGTGTTGTGCATTAGCTTGGGCTGCCAAACGTCTACGACAGTATATGCTCAATCACACCACTATGCTAATTTCGAAGATGGATCCGATCAAGTACGTCTTCGAGAAGCGGGCTCTTTCGGGCAGGATTGCCAGATGGCAAATGGTGTTAACGGAATATGATATTCAGTACGTCTCCCAGAAGGCCATTAAGGGAAGCGTATTGTCTGATTACCTTGCCGAACAGCCAATCGAAGATTACCAGCCGATGAAGTTCGAATTCCCTGACGAGGATATTATGTTTCTCAAAGCGAAGGATTGCGGTGAGCCATTGCCCGGTGAGGGGCCGGATAGGAAGTCTCAGTGGAAGTTGATATTCGACGGAGCGGTTAATTCCTATGGAAGTGGTATTGGGGCTATCATCACGACTCCTCACGGATCCCACATCCCGTTTACTGCGAGACTGACGTTTCCAGTTACCAACAATGAGGCAGAGTATGAAGCATGTATTATGGGTCTAGAAGAGGCAATTGATTTGAGAATCAAGAATCTAGACGTATATGGCGACTCAGCTCTTGTAATCAATCAGATTAAAGGGGAGTGGGAAACTCGTCAAGCGAATTTGGTGCCGTACATGAATTATGCCAGGAGGCTGCTTCCGTTCTTCGATCAAGTGGAACTCCATCATGTACCCAGGACTGAAAATCAGATGGCTGATGCCTCAGCCACGCTGGCTTCAATGTATAAAGTCAATTTTTGGAATGAGGCTCCAAAAATTGTGCTTTCGCGTCTTGACAGACCGGCATTTGTCTTTGCAATCGAGGATGCCGCCGACGGCAAGCCATGGTTCCACGACATCCAGACCTTCCTTATGACTAAGGAGTATCCTGCGGGTGTGTCAACCCAGGATAAGAAGACTCTGAGGAGGCTATCTGGAAACTTTTATCTCAATCCTGATGGAGTGCTGTATAAGAGAAACCACGATCTCGTGCTACTCAGATGTGTAGATGAGAAAGAGGCGAGTATGCTCATGGAAGAAGTCCATGAGGGCACATTTGGTACGCACGCCGGCGGGCATGCCATGACGAGAAAGATCCTGAGAGCAGGGTATTACTGGCTGACGATGGAGTCGGATTGCTTCAGATTCGCGAAGAAATGTCATAAGTGCCAGATTTATGCTGACAAGGTTCATGTGCCGCCGTGCCCATTGAATGTCATGTCCTCCCCTTGGCCGTTCTCCATGTGGGGCATCGACATGATAGGCAAGATCGAGCCCACTGCATCCAATGGTCATCGTTTCATTCTGGTAGCTATCGACTACTTCACCAAATGGGTGGAGGCAGCCTCGTACGCTAATGTGACCAAGCAGGTGGTAGCTAAATTCATAAAGAGGGACATCATCTGTCGTTACGGAGTTCCCGAGTGGATCATTACTGATAATGGTTCAAATTTGAATAACAAGATGATGAAGGAGCTGTGCCAGAGCTTCAAGATTGAACACCACAACTCATCTCCTTACCGGCCGAAGATGAATGGCGCCGTCGAAGCCGCCAACAAGAACATAAAGAAGATTGTTCAGAAGATGGTTGTGACGTGCAAAGATTGGCACGAGATGCTGCCGTTAGCCTTGCACGGTTATCGTACGACGGTGCGTACATCGACCGGGGCAACTCCTTTCTCCTTAGTGTACGGTATGGAAGCTGTCATACCGTTAGAAGTGGAGATTCCTTCTTTGCGAGTTTTGGTCGATGTGAAACTCGACGAGGCAGAATGGATTACGAATCGTTTGAACCAACTCAGCCTGATGGACGAGAAGAGGTTAGCATCGATTGCATTTGGTCGCTTGTACCAAAGCCGAATGAAGAAAGCTTATGATAAGAAGGTGCGTCCTATAAGCTTTCAGACAGGTGATCTCGTCCTGAAGAAGATTCTTCCGCCACACTCCGATCACCGGGGCAAGAGGACTCCGAATTACGAAGGACCGTATGTCGTCAGCAAGGTCTTCTCGGGAGGAGCTTTGTTGTTATCCACGATGGATGGTGAAGATTTTGCATCCCCGGTGAACACGGACGCAGTTAAAAAAATACTTTGCTTGAAAGAGACCCGCTGGACAAAAAAGAAAGAGTCCAGGCAAAAAAAGGGCATCCCGGCGAACCAAAAACAGAATAAAAGGTTCGGGCAAAAATTAGGGATATATTGAAAAATGTACACCCGCGAAGTCGAAAACCTACACTGGGCGGCTTCGGCAAAAAGGGGTATCCCGGTGAACCGAAAACCCGCAAAGGGCGGTTCACGCAAAAGTTAGGGATTTGAATAAGCAAATGACTACGTTCCGCGTGGGCTTTCATTGTTTAGTGGTTTGGAGGACCTGAGGGCCGTTTATCTGAATCAATCTCTTCCGAAGCTGAAGCATCGGAGAAGTATCAAAGTCGAGTGGGTCTTAGAGGGATCAACTCATGGTGTTCGTCTACGCCTCGTTGCCGACATTTGTATATACTAATGTATATTTATGTTTTATTTTTGCGCGGCTTCCTCATTCCAGGAGCTTGCCTCTGTTGTAAAACATTTTTTGCCCATTCAGGGGTTCACCATCAATAAAATGCATATTATTCAGCAATTCTGCTTGCCTATTTAGCATTTATCTGTTTTGTTTGCGAATGGAAACGCCGACGTTTTTGATAAAATGCGCATACATAAACTTACGGGCCTAGGCCCATTGATTGTTGAAACAATTAATTACCTGAATATTGTCACGAGGTAATAACCTTGATGGGCCCCTTTGAGGAGGATATCTTGTCCGTTTGTTTGTGTTGTTGCAGGTGTAGCACCTTCCAGAAGATGTGTCGTGCGCATCCCGAAGCAGGGCGAGTCCTCCTTCTCCAGCAGAGTTCAGTGGCCTCTCCTCCGCAGAATCTGAACGTAGAATAGTGAGCATTGATATGTCTCCCCGGGCAGAGATGATTCTCCTCCCCAAGCAGACGCATCCTGAAGGAATGTCACCTCATCAGCTGGGTCGCGTGCCGAAGCTCGTGTTTTCCCCAGTAAGGTCACCGAAGCAGGTGTCTCCCCCAGCACCGGGTCACAAGTGCAGGTCTCGTAGGAAGCTATTCGTACGCCGAAATATGCAGTAACTGATGGTGCCAGACTGAAGTCTCCTGCGGAATTGAGATCCCCCATCAGAGTCGTATTCTCTCCTGAAGTTGGATGATTCCCTCTTCCCCAGTAGAGTGTTGGAACAGCTGATGTTGTATTCCCTTGCAGAGTTATACTCTCCCCCGAAGTCGGATGATTCCTTCTTCCCCAGCGGAATTAGAATTCCTCATCAGAGTTGTACTCTCCAGTGAAGTAGAATGATTTCTCCCTCCCCGGCTGAGTTCGCAAACCCCAAGAGAGCCGAATCCTTGGAACCAGTTGAGACCGTGAGTGGTTTTCCCTAGCAGAGCATTGAGCAGCTGACGCTGTATTTCCCCAGAGTTGTACTCTCTCCAGCGAAGCAGAATGACTTCTCTTTCCTCAGCCGAGTTGGCAGATGTCCAAGAGAGCTGAATCCTTGGAAGCTGATCAGATCATGATTGGTTTTTCCCCAGTGGAGTGTGGAGCAGCTGAAGTTGTTTCCCCACAGAGTTGTTATCCCCAGATAGAGTCCGATTGATATTGGCGTGTCCACGTTCTCCTCAGCAGGATGATTCCTCTATCTGAGTAGTTCTCTCTCCTTGACAGGAGAATCTCCCCTCGACATTTATTTTGCTGACGGGATCCCATCATTGTGCATGATTGCATAGCATTTAGCATAAACGCATAGCATTTCCATCGGGTGGGGCATGGCGCCGAAGCATATGCATCATAAACATGATCTAGGTTATCATCATTTTACAGGTGTTCCACCAAAGGACCAGTTGCTCAGGACGATTCCTGATATTCTCCCCAACGAGGTCGCTTTCTTAAGATGATTCTTAAGACCCCGATGTAATCCCCACAGTCGCTCGCTCAAGATGATTTTTGAGATCCCCAGCGAAGTCTTCAGTTCAAGACGATTCTTGAATTCCTCAGCAAGGCCGTTTGCTTAAGATGATTCTTAAGACCTCAGCGCAGTTTCCCGAGTTGTTTTCTTAGGATGATTCTTGAGCTCCCCAGTAGCGTCCCCAGCAAGAGTTGCCCAGGAAGATTCCAGGAATCCCTAGCAGATTGTTTGCTCCAGAATGGTTATCAGTTCAGGATGATTCTTGAAGGTGCCCGACGGAGTTTGTTTGTTCAAGATGATTCTTGAAGTCCCTAGCAGCGTGAAATGTTTGCTCCAACAGTGATGTCTAATCTGAAGATTGACTTCGTAAACGCCTGAAGGCGATATCAGAATGTTCCTGTGGATTCGGATTTCCGTGTTGATGAATCAACGTGTGTCTGAAGACAAAGTTCAAAAGTTTGTAGATGCAGCTTTTGTGTGCAAGGTGATCCGTGTTGGCCTGAAGACCAAGTCAGTTGTCCTGAGGTGATGATTGATTGCGATCAAGTGAATTGTGGTTTTCCCGACCGGTGTCGAGGCCTGGAGGCTATGGTACCACATTGACTAGCGGTTTTTCCCGACTGAAGTCGAGGCCTGAGGGCTATGGTATAACCGAACTAGTGTTTCTTCTGACTGAAGTCGAAGATGTTTCTCCAGCTGAAGCGGAGTTTGCCTGAAGGCAAAGTGTTTGAATCCCCGTAGAGTCATGAATGGCTCAGGATACCACTTCTCTGACTGAAGTCACAGATTTCCCAAGCTGAAGCGTAGGTGCCTGAAGGCAAGGTTATCCCCAAGGTCATGAATGACCTAGGATTCATTTTTCGGACTGAAGGCCGAAGTATATCCCTGACTGAAGTCACGGATACTCTATAGCAGAGGCGGAGTTGCCTGAAGGCAGATCCATGCATCCTTGAAGGCCAAGGATCATTTTCTTCAGACTGAAGTCGAAGATACCTCAGGCAAAGTTTACATCCTTGAAGGCCAAGGATGCCCATCTTCAGACGTACTTGAAGATCTTTTCTAGCTGAAGCTGGAAGTGGCCAGGGGCCAGGGTTTCATATAGCTTTGATGTTGAAGTTCTACGGTGGGCAGTGTGCAGTAGCATTCGGATGTTCGTTATGGTTCTGAGGGAGGACCCCAGATCAGAGCGTGCCCGGTTAAGTCTCTCATTCCCAGCGGAGTAGTTTCAAATACGCAAGTGTACCTTTTATTCCATTTACCAGGGGTGAACCCCAGGTCAGAGTTGTTCAGTGTTTGTGTTCGACGGCGAGGTTGAACGTTTGTTTTGACGGCGAGGTCAGATCATGTTTGTGTTCGACGGCGAGGTTGGATGTTTCGATTTGACGGTGAGGTCAGATCATGTTTGTGTTCGACGGCGAGGTTGGATGTTTCGATTTGACGGTGAGGTCAGATTATGTTTGTGTTCGACGGCGAGGTTGAATGTTCGTTTTGACGGCGAGGTCAGATGATGGTTGGATTTGACGGCGAGGTCAGATGATGTTTGGTTCCGGCGGCGAGGTTGGACGTTTGTTTGACGGCGATGTCGGACTCTTTAACTCCCCAGCAGAGTGATGTTTGTTTCCGGCGGCGATGTCAAATTCAGTTTTCCAGCGGCGATGTTGGGTATTTTGGTGATTCAGGTTCTTCAGTTCTCCAGCGGTGATGTTGGGTGTATTGTTTGTTTCCGACGGCGATGTCAGGTCAGTATTTCTCAAGATATTCGTCGTGCGGCTAGTATTGCAGTATTCGAAGATTTGTTCCCCGCAGAGTATCATGTGCTTGTGCAGTTGGAAAATTTTCGGGTTTACCGGTATTCAATCGTCTCGCACCTTGATTGGTTGAGAGTCGTTCGCTCCTCACCCAGTCAGGTTCAAGCCGTTTGAATAGGGGCAGCTGTTGCACCCCAAAATTTGACCAACAATTATTTACCCATCAAGTGTTTGAAAGTTGATGCCTTCATCAGAAAGTTCAAGAGATCCTCAGAGGGATTGGTTGAAACCAGAGTTGTGTGCTTCATAGCTTGAGAGTCGTGGGAGCTCCTCAGATGATTCTGAGACTTGGAGAATGAACTTGATGCTTTGAGAAAGCCTATGAGATGTCTTGAAAGCCATCATGAAGCCCAGAGAGGTCATTATGCAAGAATTCAGAAGATTCAACAATGAATGGAAGAATTAGGGTTTTGACTGGGTCAACCCTGGGATAACTGAAGATTTGGAGAAGGTTGAGACCTGATCCAAGGGCCATGATATCATGGAATGATGTATGGAGATGTTATAAAGATGATTCCTAGACCAACTCATCATGATTGAGGAGTTTGAGAAGTTTCAAGTAAGGGTTTCCAAGGATTGTCAGTGAAAAAACCCTAGTTTGATCCCTATCTTCCAGGCAGTTTTAGCTCAAGATGTGATTGATATCTCATCTTCCCCACAACATGAATGTTGTAGAGCTTGTTCTTAGATTTAATTTGAGTGGTAGAAGTCCTTGATATGATGTGCAGAGCTCAAGTTATGGTTTTGACAAATTACAGGTCATCTGGGGTATGTGAATCTGGGTCCTTGAAAGTCACCCAACTTGCAGACAACTTTTGCCCTAGTAGGATGATTCCTATGATCTCTTGGTCAACATGAATGTTGAAGATCATCTTCTTAGATTTCTAGAGAGTACTAGAAGTCCTTGATAGGATTTGTAGAACTCAACTTATGGTTTGAACAAGACAGGGGTATTTTGGTCATTTGGTGATTATAGGTCATTTTAAGCAAAGGCCATATCTCCTATTTCCAAGCCTCAAATGAAAAAACTCAAAACATCAAAGTTGTTCAAAATGGGATTTTAAGCCTAGAAAAGTGGTCATGAGTTGTTGAAAAAGCTTGTAGCAAGGATTTTCAAGAATGGTTGAAAATGACCTAAAAATGACTTATAAGTTAAATGGATCCAAGTTGGAAATTGGTTTGGAAGATGTACAAATCCAAAATAGGTCATCCAATATGTCATTTTGAATCCAAACATCATTTTAAAAACAATGGTTCAAATAGATTTTTAATTTGAAGCTTAAAAATGGAGGTTGCTTTGTAAAGTTCATTCTTGCATCTTAAGGAACCCATGGGAAACTTCACATAAGGCAAAGGCAATGCTTGTTTTTCCACACACTCCTTCTCAATATCTCACAAGGGGAGATTTTAAAGCAAAATGACAAGCTTAATGCATGATATGAAGGGATATACAATATGTCATTACAAGAGAAGTTTCATTACTTTCTAGATGATTCTCAAAGTTTCTAGATGAATCTAGACTCTTCCATTGGTTTCTATATATTGGTTGGATCATAGTGAAGAAAAGGTTGGTGAAAGGTTGGTGAATCCATTGGTGAAGAGTGAGAGGAGAAAGAGATATCCAAGGTTTCCTTCAAGTGCAAGTCAAGCTCGATTTGATCTCTACAAGCCTCATCCATCACAATTCTTGCAAACAGAAAGATATCCACCATTGGAGGAGCATCTGGAGGAGATTACAAGTCTTGAATCAAGCCCTAACATCACCCACCATTGATATTTGACAGGTTAGTGTTCTTCATCATACCTCCATATTTAGGCCCTTTCTGTTAGATTTCTAGGTGTAAGGATAACATGCTAAGTTAGTTGATGATGTTCTGAGAAGTAGAGAGCTTGGCATAAGGTTTCATGGCAGGTCACGATTTTTTCAAGATTGTAGAACAAGCTGTGTATTGAGTTTTAATGGATATGATATAGCATAGATTGGTTAGGGTAACATGTAGAACAAGTTTGGATCAGTAGGATTGAGTTCTATCAAGGTTGATACCAGAAGAAAATGGTGGAACCCTAGTCTTGAAGCTCTCTGTTTGGAGGATACACGATGGATCAAAGAAAACTATGCGTATGGTCGTGTTCATGGCAATCAGTAGGTCATTTTTGATTTTGGAATTTTTGGATTTCATCAAGTAACAAGGAGGAACGAGGCTGGGGAAGAATCGTGCATGAATTTTGTTTTGGATGAAACCCTAATGGCATTTGGGGACGATGACCTCTGACCGTAGGATCTGTCCAATCTAATTGACTAAATCATCTCATCCAACGGCCAAAATTTAATTTCAAAACGGAGGGAAAGTCCAACATCAAAACGTTGCCGTTTCATTTAATGAGGAATCCTGGGCTGAATGCAATTTGTGATACTCGCACCCCACCAGCGGCCCAGTCCAACTTTTAAACAGGATTTCCTTGCTATTCGTACCGTCTCCATTTCATTTTTCTTTTAATTTTTCTTTTGATTTTCTGATAACGCATCTGGGCCTAGCCATTTTCTATTCGCACCCCTGGTTTATGGGCCCATCATGATATGAACTAGGGCGTATTCAGGTTGACACCCCCCATCCCCTTTAATTCAATTTCTTTTGATTTTGTTTCTTTTATTTTCTTGCATATTATAAAAATCATATAAAATGGAAAATTGATTATTTTTTAATGCTTGTTTTTTCTACATGTCCATAATTCTGTCTAGAAAAATATCAATAAATAAAATTGGCATTTTCTTTTCTTTTAATATTTTTAGTATATTTTTCATGTAAATAGCTTTTTAATTGGTTTTAGTTGATACTCAATTTTGTAGAATTTCTTTTAGGACCTTCCCTTAGGATTTTTGAGCCATTATTTTTGGCATAGTTAGATATTGAATCATAGTTCCTATAGGATTTAATTCATGATTTTTAGGTTAAAATTTGATTAGTTTGTTTAGGTTAGCATTAGCATAGCAAAATTAGGGTTTTATTCAACATAAGTAGATTTGAACAATTTTGTCTTGGGTTTTATAGGCCAAATTAGTGTATGGGGAATATGTGGGTTAAGGGTAGGTATGTATAGAATCCCCTAGAATTTTACTAGAATATTATATAGTATTTTAGTATTTTTAATTGATTTTTGAATGTATGGTTAGTATGTGTGTTGCTTAAAGGCATAGTTTGTATTGTTTTGCTTTCTTTTCTTCTCCCTTGAGTGCGTGAGTCTTGAAGATTGAGTTGAAGACCTTGTGGATCATCATTGAAGACTTTGAAGACTTTGAAGAGGAGCTTAGTTTTAGCTTTTGTTTGTTCTGTTTATAGGATCATAAGTACATAGGTAGAGCTTTAGATAGAATAATTTCATTCAATAAACAAGGAGTGTCTTGTTCACCTCCTTCCTTCTCTATGATATAAAGTCCCTTAAGGGTATTCACCTCTCTCCTTTGGAGGGATTAGTGACCTTGCCCTATGAGGTAGAACTTTGAGAGAGCCTTTCCTTTTGATGTTAAGTCCTTAATGGCATCCTTTGGAAGTCAGTGAGCACTCTAGCATCCTCACCTCATCTTGTTGATTGAATCTTGTTTGTTGGAGCATTTGGGTTGTTGAAGATAAAGAAAGCAATGAAGAGTATTGAAGATTTGATTGAAGATCTAAAAGCCATTGAAGATAGAAGCTGAAGCTTTGAAGAGGATGATTCCTTGGAGATTGTTGAAGTCTGAAGACTTTGTGAAGATCAAGTTGATACCTGAATATCCCTGAAGATAGTGAAGCCTGAAGGTGGAGCTGATCAAAGAAGCTGAAGCTTAAGGGAGAAGATGAGTTGATACTCATGTTGTAAGGTTGATACCTGGAAAGCAGTTGATGATTGAAGTCTGAAGACTGAGTTGCTGCTGGAGGAGCTGAAGCTTTCTTCTGTTTTTCTTTTCTGTATTGTGTGTTTTGCTTGAATTGTCTGTTGCATTAGATTAAGTTCATCTAGAATAAGTTCAGTCTAGGAGCATGATTGCATTAGAGGTTGAGTTGCTCCCTCTGCTTGTATTGTTATTGCGTGGCTTTGCTTGCGGGTATTCGGTAGAGCCCAGCTCCCTTGCCCATGTGGTTTGTTTGCCTGATGGCATTTCATTTCTTTTATCTGTATGATTGCAGTTTACTGTTTATTGCTTGATAGCATGTTGTTTATTTTTCAGTATGATTACTGTTATTTCATGATTGGCTTGAGGTTGAGATGAGCTTGTGGAGGCTGAAGCCCCACACACATTTCCTCCCTCACTTGCATTGCATGCATTTTTACTGTTTAAGTTGATGCTTTGTCTGTTTTGGTGTATCATTGACATGATCCCTTAGGACTCTCATTTCCTTTGATAAGGAATTGATGATAGAACTTTAGGTTGAAACCTATGCATGACAACTTCTAGGAGTTCCCTGTTCAAACCTCAACCATAGGATGAATCCTTGGCATGAAAACAGTAGGACTTGATAGTCTCCCTCCTAGTTGGGTCTGTTCTCTTCTCATCTCAAAACAGTTTAAGATACAGTAATCATGAATGATTTCTTTCGTACGTTACGAGCCTTAAGCTACTTGAGAAAGGATTGTGGGAGAGTTTCTTTTCCACAGTCTGGATGTTTAGTATGGTACCCTTTGGGTGACATGCGACGCATTCACTCTCAGGTCATAGTCTCTAGTGCGGTTGAAATCGCAAACACAATAAAAAAACACTTCTTTCAAAAACAGGAAATAAACCGTAGTTTCCCGAACTACGTTTGCTCTGATCTTCCATGCAGTGTGGAAGTACGTAGGCATAGGATGTGATATCCTAGCGAGCTACCTTCCCCCGTAACCCTTCGTAGGCCGAACTACATTGACTCTGATTTCTCATTCTCTGATGAGAATACGTAGGCATAAAGTGCGACGCTTTGCCGAGTCATTTTTCTTTTCTTTTTCAGCCAGCCTTGATAGGTAGATAGATTATAACCAACCCGTCCAAGTAAACACAACAAGCGAGGATCCCATCGAGTACGACGGACGTGAGGGGTGCTAATACCTTCCCCTTGCGTAACCGACTCCCGAAACCAGACAATGGTTACGATGACCTTGGTCTCCGGATGGCTTGGTCGATTCAGCAGCCCTTCAACAAGCTGGTTTCTCCTCTTAAGAACACGGCGTACATCTTCGGCAGTTTCTTCCCATGTTGCTTCTCCGAAGCAATCTTCTAACTTTCGCTTCTGAGACACTGCTTCATCTCTGGATTTGATTGCCTTGTTCAGTGCATGCTGGACACTATACCGGGTCATCACTTCTTCCTCACATTTCTTGATGCTAGACTTCAACTTCTCTTCGAGGTCGGAGATTTGCTGCTTCAGCTTATCTTCCCTCTTCTTGTTGTTAGTGAGTGTGGCATTCCAAGTCTTATTGCAAGAGGATATTTCTCGGTGTGCTGCGTCGAGCGCCTTCTTTTTGGCTTCCAGCATGTCATAGGAACTTCTGAACTCTTGCCCCAGACGTTCACGCTTTTTCTTTTCCTCGGTCAACTCAGCTCCTAACCTGTTTACCAGCTCGATCTGTTGTTGGAAAGCATATACAGCCTTGTTTTTCTCACTGCGCGCCTGGGCTAACTCTTGCTCTAACCCTTCGTTAATCTTCATTAAGGCTTCTTTCTCTCTCACAATTTGCTCATAGACTTCCCTAGAAACGGTAGTCGGCTCTGCTACCGGAACGGGAACAAGAATTGGTGCATCTGGAAACGGCATCCTCAACTGACTAGCCCTCTCCTGAATCCAAACTCTATAAGGTGCATAGGCCTGACAGTCATTCTTTCCTAACAACGGCTTCCCTTTGCGGTTAATACGCGTCCAGGCATGCTGTAACTTGGCTAATAAGTCCCCCTTCACGTCTCCAGTGAAGTACAGAGATTCCTGTACTTCTTCCTCCTGAGGTGGATTCTTCAGTGCATATCCGAACTGGCGAATGAATAGAGAAGGGTTGTAATTGATACACCCTTTTCTTCCAATCAGTGGAACATTGGGGTAACCAGAACAACTAAAAATGAGCTCAGATCCCAACAGGTCTCGATCAAACCATACAACGTCTTCAGAAGATAGCCTCATCAAGCGCTCTGGCCAACCAACTGGAACTGTGGTCTCTGCAGCAGATCCTCTCTTAGGAAGGTGACTCTCAAACCACATACTCAACAAGGGCACGCACAGGTGAACATTCTTTCCTCTTCCCTTCTCATTCTTATAATGCAGTGAGTGGTAAAGATCTCCGAGTAAGGTAGGTACAGGATTACCAGCGGCAAACAAGTAGAAAGCATCGAAGTCCACAAAATCCGGTATGTTGGGAAACAAAACTATGCCATAAATGCACAAAGCCAACACAGCATTGAAAGCAACCTAGCACCCGCTCTTGGCGTACTCCTGGGCTTTACCAACTAAGAACTGAAGTGAGAAGCCCGGAACTCCACGGGAAATAGTAGTCACAAGTTCAGAAGCATCAACATGCAAGGCTTTTGCCAATTCCTCCGGCTTGGGTTTGGCGTCATAATGAATGAATGGAACCTGGTTCTGCACGGGCAGCTCAACATACTCAGCGTATTCCTCCAGGGTTGGTCCCATAATAAAGTCAGAGAACGTAAAGCATCTCAAAGCAGGGTCGTAGAATTGCATCAAAGCATACAACCCATCTAACTCTACCTCTGTAGGTTTATACACCAATCTCAGTAGTCTACCATAACTCATCCGGAAGCTCCTACGAACACCCTCATCAGCAAGAGAGATCAACCCCAATAATGGAACAATATCAGGAGTAGGCAATTTGTAAGCAACTGTTCTTCGTAAGCTAGTCATGATCAAACACTCAGAAGTCTGGGCACTAGAACTAGGGAAATGCAAATGCACCTGCAGCACAGACACACGTTAGTGAAATGCAAATGATAATGGATATGCAGGGATGCAATGCAAGTAACATTCAACAGGGACCAAAGCTGTAGCTGAATAGCCTGAACCCAATCAAGAAAGGTCTCAGATAGACCATCCGGAAGTCATCAAACCCTGGTCTCAGATAGACCTGAAATAACACTCCAATACTGGTCTCTGACAGACCTCAAACCATAACTCCAACTGGTCTCTGATAGACCTCAAATCACATCTATAACTGGTCTCTGACAGACCTCAGAACTCTCCAACTGGTCTCTGACAGACCTCAGAACTCGTCTCCAAATGGTCTCTGACAGACCTCATAACTCTCCATAAATAACCAGGATCTCTGATCAAGAAATAACCGGTATCTGAAGGTCTGGTTACCTGCATAACCCCGAATCCCCTCACAGGTGGGTGGCCCTATAACTGGCACAAGGTACGGCATCCTATGCGGTCGTCGGCGTCACAGACTTTCAGGGTTGATGATACGATTCCCAGAAGGAGTGGCATCATCAATTCCTGAAGAGGCCTCACTTAGCCAACTTCCAAATGATCGGTCCCCAGAGTCGACAATCCAACTAACCAGCAACCCACGCCAACCAAAGGAAGGGGCAGGAGGCCAACCAGAGGAACCTCGTCTGAGTGTAGATTTCATGGGACACCAAAGCAAGCAAAGCAAGCGGGCGCCCACTAATTTCTACGCTAATTCTAGGTGCACTCAAGCCCAGGTCCGGCTTATCTCTCAGTATCAGAACACCCGTCACACCCCAAATACAGCAATAATAATCAATATATGAAGCTGAAAATACAAGGTTAGAAATATAAAAATAACTCCATACAAAATCCTCGACGGGAAAACAAGCGTTAGGATTGACTCTCTCAAGGGACGTTGGATCCCAAATGCATAAGAACCATCGCAGTCCTTAGCAGCCAGGGGACGTTGGATCCCCAGCAGAGTCGCCAGCTGTCGCTACTGCGAAAATCGGCGCCGGCTGAACAGAAGAGTCGCCACCGTGCGTTATTTATCCCACGGGAGGGAAAGGAAACGCTCAGAGTAAACCTCGCACAACACGGGAAAGGTATGGTCGTCGCAACCAAAACCTGGGTTCGGGAGTCGGTTACGCAAGGGGAAGGTATTAGCACCCCTCACGTCCGTCGTACTCGACGGGATCCACGCTTGTTTTCGGGTATGGATTGTTATTCTATCTACTCTACAGGTCAGGGGTTAAAAAGAAAATAAAATGAAAAATAAAAATGACTCGGCAAAGTATCGCACTTTATGCCTACGTATTCCCGTCTGGAACGAGAAATCAGAGTCAACGTAGTTCGCCTACCTACGGGAAAGGAGGGGAAGGTTGCTCGCTAGGATATCGCATCCTATGCCTACGTACTTCCACACTGCATGGAAGATCAGAGCAAACGTAGTTCGGGCCACGTACGACACAAGCTTGTCTTGATTGGTTTTATTCCTTCTGAAAAAGGGTTTCTTGATTAGCAGTCCCGGCGGACAAAAATGACGTTTTGATGAGTTCACATTCTTTTACGAAAGAAGTGTCTTTTATTATGTTTAAAATCTTTATGTGTTTTTCTGTTTGTTTTGAGGAAGAAGAGACAGAACTCTAACCTACGGTTGCGAAGGGAAACAAACTAACCTAATGTTATCATGCATGGGTTAAGGCCTAGTGTCTATCATGCTCCTCTCTTGCACAGAGAGAAACAGAGATCCTACGGGATAGGCAGAAACAGAAACAATAACAGATATATACAGTAAAACAGTAAAATGCATGGATGCAACAGCACAAGCGAGGCAAGGGAGTCCCACTCAACCTCGAACCTGGAAAAGGCAAAAGTGAACAGACTTCACTTTCAACCCAGCAGGGTAAACAGAAAACAATACAGTTCAGAAAAACCAATCAATACATCAGCAAATGAAATACATCAACAAAAGCAACAGCCTCAGCAGCTCTGAATCAACATTTGGCTTCCAGTAATCTCCAATCAGCTACAGGCTTCAACAAGCCTCAATCTCCATCTCCATGGCCTTCAGGCAAGGGCTTTGATCATCAGTCTTCTATCTGCAATGGCTTTTCTTCAAGCTCAAACCTCCAGGATGAGGGATCAGTCACAAGAGTGACTTGGGTGTTAAGCAATCAGTTGACTACCAAAGGTGGTGAACAGACTGCTTCTAACACAAGAGACATTTTCTCTCAAGAGTTCTATCTCATAGACACCATCACCAAGCCTTCCAAAGGAAGGGGGTGAGTGTCTTAGAGAGACTCTGAATCACAGAGAAGAATGGATGCAGACAAGGCAATCCATGTTTGAGAAACAAACTTTCTAACCTAGAGCTCTGCCTAGCTCCTAAACCCTAGTCTCCTCAGCATCTGCTAGCAAGAATCTTCTCCTCAACTCTGGAAGTTGATCTTCAACATCTGGATCTCCAATGGCCTTCATCTTCACAAGTCTTCAGCTTCCCCAGGGCCCCAGACAAACCCAATACCCAAACAAGCAAGCAGTAATCCCCAGAGGGCACACCACACCAGTCAATCAGATATACAGACAGTATTAATAGCAGTAGGGGAATCCTAACTTTTTCTAAGGGATCTAGTAACTACCCATAGCCCCTATAGTCCCATAACTAATCTAGTTGAATCCTAAGTCCTAAGGGAAAGAATTGAACTTCCTAAGTCATCACCTAAAAAACCCTAATTTGTTCAAGATGTTCAAACCTATTTTAATCACCTAAAATTAATCTCTAAAAATGGGAATTAAATTGTTTCTACAAGTTGAATGTCTAATCTAAACAATATAAAAAGAATGAACAAAAAATATTAAAGCATGTGATAGAACAAAAATTATTAAAATGATGCATGAAATGAAGCTATTTAATATGACATTTATTTAGAAAATATGGAAAAAATATGAAATAAAAATAAAAATGCAATTTTATTTTCCCATAATATTCTAGACATCCTAAAGAAAATATTGTAAAAAGAATGAATTAAAAATGGCTTTTTATGAATTTATTATGAATTAATGAAAATTGGTAAAAATTAAAATGAATTAAGAAATAAAATGAATTAAAAATGAGGGAGGGGGTTAGAATAGCAGATACGCCCAGTTATAATCAGAATGGGCCACACAGCCAGGGGTGTGCGTAGCAACTTGAGTTAGGCCCAGAAACACTCAGGAATAAAAGAAATAAAAGAAAACGCCAGGGGGTGAAAATAGCACCAAAAACACGTTAAGATTGGTTTGGGCTCACAACCTGGGGGTGGGGATAACAATATAACCTGAGGCCCGCCCGTTTCAATTAATGAAACGGTGCGTTCTGGCACCAACTCAATTTCCCTCCCAAAATCAGATTAAATGAGAGCCATTGGATTTCCCTCTTAGTCAAAAGTCACACGCGAAATGGATGGACACGATTGTGTCTTCTTCCTTGGATCTGAAACCTAGGGTTTCACCATGAGCATCCATGCACGAACCAAACTTACACCAAGCTGTTAGCACTCTACAAGCCACGAATCAACATGATGTAAACATGAAAATTACTCTACAACTCTCCCTCTACACGTCTATGGCACTAATTCAGTCTGAAACTCATCACAACTCTCAATCTGATCAAGCCAAGGTCTGGTCACCATGAAATTACTCTGATATGCACCATCACAATTCTTCATCAAACTTACCCTAATCTACTCTATGCATAATGGTGATTAACCTGCGCTATCAAGCTAAGATTCTAATGCACTAACCTAAGAGTTTCAAGCCCTAACAGTTTATGGCACCTGCTAATCAACATCACCAAACCTCTCCAAATTCACCCTAACTGTTCTACTAACCTTCTACATCATGTCTAAACTAACAAAGCTATGCCTAACTAACTGAATCAAACAATTTGAATGAAAACATACCTGGTGTAAAAGCTTGAAAACAGCTATGGAAGATTGAGGATCTGAGGCTTCCAAGGCTTGGATCTTGATCTACACACTCAATACTCAATTCTGTATGCAATATTTTGGAGCTTCCTGGCTTGAATTATGATGTCCAATGGAAACTTCAACTTTGATGTTCTTGAAGAAAGTACTCGAAAATGGATCCTAACCACCTTGTTCTTGATTGAATTATACTCTATGATGATGAAACAGTATGAGAAAGTTGATTAGGATGATGATTTGGTGAAGAATTTGTGAGATTGGAATGAAACTTCAATGAAAAAGAATGAGAAAGTTTGTGAAATTCTTGGTGAAAATGAAGCCAACCCTTGCTAAATTCTCATTTCATGAATATATAGACCTCATATGAACATTCTAGATCCATCTTGCACATTCCCTTGCTTTCCAACTTTGATCCATTTTGGTTATGTTTCTTCAATTACAAGTAACCAAAGATAACTTTCTTTTTTTCTTCTAAACTCAAAAAGTGTTTGAACCATTGTTCTTAGAATTGTTTTTCCATTCAAAATCATATATTGGAAGTCTCCATTTGGACTTGTAAATCTCCCAAACCCTTTTCCATCTTGAATTTATTCACTTTATAAGCCATTTTAGTTCATATTTTGACCAATTATGCAACTTCATGTTATGAGCTTCTCCAATAATTTGTGACCTTCTTTCTAGACTTAAAATCCCATTTGGAGCAAGTTTGATGTTGTAAGTTTTTCCATTTGAGGCCTCCTTGTATGAGTTTTGGACATAGGATAAAATGACCTGTAATTCACAAATGCCCAAAATACCCTTTGCTTGCCAAGACCATAAGTTGAGTTCCACACATCATATGAAGGCATGCCATACCATTCTAGAAAGCTAAGACAATGAGGAACAATTCTTATGTTGACCAAGAATTCATTTGAAATCTCCTTGAGGGGCAAAACTAGCTTGGAAGTCAAGTCACTTTCACAGACAAAAATTCAGACACCTCAGATGACCTGTAACTTGCAAGGACCATAACTTGAGTTCTATAAATCTCCTTGAGGTCTTCCACCACTCAAATTAAAGGTCTTGAGATCCTCTACAAGTTTCATGTTGGCCAAGAAGCCATTTGAAGCTAGCATTTTGACTTATCTTGCTTGGAAATTTAACCTAAACTAGGGGATTTTACAGAGAAACCCTAATTTAGTAACTCCTCTTCTCCTTGATTTCTCTTGAATTCTCCTTGGCATATCTCCATATCCTTCTTCATATGTCCAATGATGAACCCCACATCTCCTTAATAGACTTGAATGCCCCTTAAATCAGTCAATTGACCTAGGGTTGACCTAGGGTTGACCCAGATGAAACCCTAGTTGACTGTCTTCAACTGTAGCTCTTGTGCTCTCATCAATGACTTGTATCCTTCTCCAAATGACTTTCTAAGTCTCTAATAATGTCTAGATACTCTCCATGCCTTCAATCCACAGCTCACAACCCTCTTGTGGACCCTCAGATGCCCTCAGCTAGGAGATGGACTCAAGGCTTGATCTGTTGAACTCTTTGCTTTCAAATTCTTTCCTGATGACTTGAATGAGATTGAATTAGGATAACAACCTCTTGATAGGCCTCTAGAGATGAAAATAATGATTGGTCCCCTGTTGAATGACTTGCTATGCTTATGTTATGCAGATGGTTAATCTATGTACATGACCCTATATGCTAATGCTAATGATAATGAAACATAAACTAAAGGAGAATAAGGTTGGGCAAATTTTAGGGTGCAACAGCTGCCCCTATTCAAGCGATTTGGACCCGATTGGATGAAGAGCCCGGAGCCTTCAGACATTCGCGGTACGAGACGGTTGAATACTAGTGAAACCAGAAATTTGCCAACCGCAAAAATAAATTGCGCTCCTGCTTGAGGAACGATATTCATCAGCTGAATCTGACTGTTACAGCAACCCACTGATCTCGTGCGACTGTGTTGGGGATTGTCTTCATCGTTCTGAAGAGGATTGAATTATCGGAAACTTCGTCCTTTGCTTGTCCACGTCAGGACTCTATCTGCTGTCAACTCGGAAAAAACTTCAACAACTTTGCTGGGGACGGCTCGTCTGCCTTCTCGTCAGAGATAAATCGTCCACGTTAGGAATAAACTCTTCCACGTTAGGAATACCACCGTCCATGTTAGGACTCACCTTTCCACGTTAGGAATAACCGTTCCACGTTAGGAATAACAATTTCTTTGATTTGTCCACGTCAGGACTAAACTCTTCCACGTTAGGAATAATCTCTTTCTTTCCACGTCAGGAATCAATCTTGATATGTCCGCGTGAGGACTCAATCTTTCCACGTAAGGAATGCTCTTGATATGTCCACGTAAGGACTCAATCTTTCCACGTAAGGAATGCCAACTTCTTTGCGATTTGTCCGCGTCAGGACTAAACTTTTCCACGTAAGGAATGCCATCTCAATCTGTCCACGTAAGGACTCCATTCTTTCCACGTCAGGAATTCTATCATTTCCACGTAAGGAATTCTCTTCTGATATGTCCGCGTAAGGACTACATCGTCCACGTCAGGACCCACTTCTCCACGTTAGGAATAGTAATTTCTTTGATTTGTCCACGTCAGGACACTGACCTCGTCTTGATATGTCCACGTTAGGACTCAGGCATCTTTGACCTGCTGAGGAAATAAGACTCGTCCACGTAAGGACTCACACCCTCGTCTGATCTGTCCGCGTCAGGACACCAACACAAAGAGTAATCACTTTTGTCAACGTCATGACCTCCCATTCCACTAATTTCGAGAAACTGAATCTGCCCACAATAGGACTAACACACCTCACCGATCCGGGGAAATAAACCTGTCCTCGTTAGGACGCCCACTTCTGAAGAAAACCCGTCATTCTAGGAGTAAATTGTCCGCGTCAGGACTTAGTTCTCCAATGATCCTCACCCGCAAACTCCTTAGCACTGACGTGACAGCGACTTTGAGATGGACTCTACTAGGGATGTCTGGAAACCAACTATCGGACGCCTGCTCTGATAACCGGCGGTGGCCTCTGAAATTCTGACTCATGGAACCCGTTGATGACAAACAAACTCTGCTTGGGGATAAGGAGACACTTATCCTGGCAACTCTGATGGGGAAAATAAGAGACATTTACACAAATAACCCTGCTCGGAGACAAAGGGAACTTCATCATGATAATTCTGTGGGGAATAATGCCAAAGCTGACATTTTCGTCGAATGTCTCATGCCGAGATCTTGAATGTTTGGCAATTCATTTGAGCGAGAGCTCTCTCCACCTGAACTGCTAAAGTACAGAACCTGCTTCAGCAAAACAAATGCTGGGAGGTGATGCCGACTCCGCCGGGGATATCCAGATGCTACAGAATTATTCCAGCAAAATAAATGCTGGAGGGGTGAAGTCATCCCCTGCTGGGAAATTGGGAACTCACCAAACACCTTGTTGAGGTAACCCCCTGCTGGGGAAAACAACTTTGCTGGGGAATAGCAGATGCGCATAGTTCGATCGGACTTTCTGCTGGAACGTGAACTGATATTACACTGGTATCTCTGATAAAATAAATGACAGGAACCATCACCAACTCTGCTTAGGAGAGTTATAATCTTCGAATTCCACTGGAAGGAAAGAAAACACTTGCAAAGAGAATTCTGCTGGAGATGGGATGATTCTCTCGGGAAAATTAACTGCCTCCGCTGGGGGAGAGCGCATGACCCTGCAGGGAAGGATGAACCTGTCTGAATACAGCCTTACGATCTTAGAATCGCCACACTCTGCTGAGGACGAATAACTCTTCTGGAGCACGTCCTTTGGATAAGCTACGGCTAGCTGGGAAATTCTATCCTTCTTCAGGAAAAACATGCATGCCCTGCGTGGGACCAAGTCTTTCGTTATCGCAATCTTTTGATCACCTTCTTCGTATGGTTATGAAACCTGCAACAACACAAACAAAACACGACAAGCCTATGCAATCAAATCAATTCAGGTTAGTGACGTTACACCCAGTTAATTCAAAGCTTTAGCAATTGTTGGCAAGGGCCAGCGACGTTATACTCATGCTAGTTTCATCAAACTTAGGCGTTTTATCATGCGCAAAACAGTAAAGAACAGGCATCAAGTACTGAATAACACATTTTATTGATCGGGCCCCTGAATAGGCGGAGTTTTTGTACACGGGATGTAACTCCTGAAAAGAGGAAGCTACGCAAAGCCGATATACAAGTATGCACAGGAGGCATAAATATTTTGACAAATTAAATTTTGTACACATGTCGGCAACGGGATGCAGATGAACACCACGAACTGATCCTCCTATGACTCGTCCGACTCCAATGCTTTCCCGGTATCCCCACTTCTGAAGAGGTTGTATCCGATAACTGACTCCTCAAATGTATTCTCCCGCATTGATGCTCATCGCAATATCAAATTCGGACCGCAGTCATTTGCTTTTTACATCCCTAACTTTTGCGTGAACCGCCCTTTACGGGTTTTCAGTTCACCGGGATACCCTTTTTTGCCGAAGCCGCCCAGTGTAGGTTTTCAACTTCGCGGGTGTACATTTTTTCAATTTTATCCCTAACTTTTGCCCGAACCTTTCATTCTGTTTTTGGTTCGCCAGGATGCCCCATTTTTGCCTGGACTCTCTCTTTTTTTTTTTTTTTTTTTTTTTTTTTTTTTTTGTCCAGCGGGTCTATTTCAGGCAAAGTATTTTTTAACTGCGTCCAAATTCACAGGTGACGCAAAGTCTTCCCCGTCCATGGTGGACAACAATAACGCTCCTCCTGAAAAGACCTTACTGACAACGTATGGCCCTTCGTAGTTGGGGGTCCACTTGCCCCTGTGATCTGCTTGCGGCGGGAGAATCCTTTTCAGCACAAGGTCGCCCGTCTGAAAGCTTCGCGGAATTATCTTCTTGTCGTACGCTTTCTTCATTCGTCTTTGGTACAAACGACCGTATGTCAGAGAAGCTAGCCTCTTCTCATCCATCAAACTCAGTTGGTTCAATCTATTCGTTACCCATTCTGCCTCGTCCAGCTGAACGTCTCGCAACACCCTCAGAGAAGGGATCTCAACTTCCAATGGTAGTACCGCTTCCATTCCGTATACCAACGAGAACGGAGTTGCCCCGGTTGATGTGCGTACCGTCGTACGATAACCGTGCAAAGCGAAAGGTAGCATCTCGTGCCAATCCTTATAAGTCACCACCATTTTCTGGACTATCTTCTTGATATTCTTATTGGCCGCTTCAACAGCGCCATTCATCTTGGGTCGGTAAGGGGAGGAGTTGTGATGTGCGATCTTGAAATTCTGACAGAGCTCCTTCATCATTTTGTTGTTCAGATTTGAACCATTATCTGTGATTATCCGCTCGGGAATCCCGTATCGGCAAATGATATCTCTCTTGATGAATCTAGCCACCACTTGCTTCGTTACGTTTGCGTAAGACGCCGCTTCCACCCACTTGGTGAAATAATCGATTGCTACTAGGATGAACCGATGCCCGTTAGAAGCCGTCGGCTCGATCTTTCCGATCATATCGATTCCCCACATCGAGAATGGCCATGGAGATGACATCACATTCAGAGGACTCGGAGGCACGTGTATCTTGTCAGCATATATTTGGCACTTGTGGCACTTCCTTGCGAACTTGAAACAATCAGTTTCCATCGTCAGCCAAAAATAACCTGCCCGCAGCAGTTTTCTCGTCATAGCATGTCCACCAGCATGCGTACCAAAGGCACCTTCGTGAATTTCCTCCATGAGAAGCTTTGCCTCTTTTTCGTCTACACAACGCAACAGCACCAAATCGTGGTTTCTTCTGTATAAGACGCCATCTGGATTCAAGTAGAAATTGCCCGCTAATCTCCTGAGAGTCTTCTGATCTTGACTGGATGCCCCAGCCGGATACTCTTTATTCTTCAGGAAATTAAGGATATCGAAATACCACGGTTTGTCATCAGATGCTTCATCAATAGCAAATACATAAGCTGGCCTGTCCAACCGAGAGATAGTGATCTGGGGAGCTTCGTTCCAGAAGTTGACTTTGTACATGGAAGACAAAGTGGCGAGGGCGTCAGCCATTTGATTCTCTGCCCGCGGCACGTGATGCAATTCAACCTTGTCGAAGAAAGGCAACAATCTCCTTGCATAATTCATGTAATGTATCAAATTAGGCTGCCGTGTCTCCCATTCCCCTTTGATCTGATTCACTACCAGAGCTGAGTCTCCGTATCCGTCTAGATGTTTGATTCGCAAATCAATGGCTTCTTCAAGCCCCATTATACAAGCTTCGTATTCGGCCTCATTGTTGGTAACGGCAAAGGTCAATCGGGCAGTAAACGGGATGTGCGACCCGTGTGGCGTCGTGATAATTGCCCCTATTCCGCTACCGTAAGCATTCACAGCTCCGTCAAATATCATCTTCCACTGGGACCCCGGCTCTGGTCCTTCGTCTGGCAACGGCTCTTCGCAATCCTTCATCTTTAAGTACATGATATCCTCGTCAGGAAAATTAAATCTCATTGATTGGTACTCTTCAATAGGCTGCTCCGCCAGATACTCAGACAGCACACTCCCCTTTATAGCTTTTTGCGAGACGTATTGAATATCATATTCAGTCAAGACCATCTGCCAACGGGCAATTCTACCTGACAACGCCTGCTTTTCGAATATATATTTGATTGGATCCATCTTCGAGATGAGCATGGTTGTATGATTCAGCATGTACTGCCTCAAACGCTTGGCGGCCCAGGCTAGCGCGCAACACGTTTTCTCCAGCATTGTGTATCGAGATTCACAGTCTGTAAATTTCTTACTCAAGTAATAGATTGCATGCTCTTTTCTCCCTGTCTCGTCGTGTTGACCGAGAACACAACCCATGCTTCCCTCAAGAACCGTCAAATACATTATCAAGGGTCTACCTGCCACCGGGGGTATCAAAATAGGAGGCTCCTGCAGATACTTCTTTATTTTGTCGAACGCCTTTTGACAATTCTCGTTCCACGTTACAGCTTGATCTTTCTTCAATAGCTTGAATAACGGTTCACACGTGGCAGTTAGGTGAGATATGAACCGAGCGATGTAGTTCAATCTCCCTAAAAACCCGCGCACCTCTTTCTCTGTTTTAGGCGTCGGCATTTCTTGAATCGCTTTTATTTTAGCAGGATCGACCTCTATTCCTCTTTCGCTTACGATAAACCCCAGCAGTTTACCCGATCTCACCCCGAAGGTGCATTTGTTAGGGTTCAGCCTCAGCCTGAACTTCCTAAGTCTTTTAAACAACTTCAGCAGATTCACCAGATGCTCTTCCTCCGTCTGGGATTTGGCAATCATATCGTCAACAAAAACTTCGATCTCTTTATGCATCATGTCATGAAAGAGAGTCGTCATCGCACGCTGATATGTTGCCCCAGCATTTTTCAAACCAAAGGGCATCACTTTGTAGCAAAATGTTCCCCAAGGCGTTATGAAAGTAGTCTTCTCCATATCCTCTGGCGCCATTTTAATTTGATTATAGCCTGAAAAGCCATCCATGAAGGAGAATACGGAGTACTGAGCAGTATTATCAATTAACACGTCAATGTGAGGAAGTGGAAAATCGTCTTTTGGGCTTGCTTTATTCAGATCTCTATAATCCACGCACATTCGCACCTTGCCATCTTTCTTTGGCACTGGTACGATGTTGGCAACCCATGATGGATACTTCGTCACAGCCAGGAAACCAGCGTCCCACTGTTTCTGCACCTCCTCTTTGATCTTCATTGCCATATCTGGTCGAGTTCTGCGAAGTTTTTGTTTGACCGGCGGGCAATCTTCTTTCAGTGGCAGGCGATGCACAACCATATCGGTATCGAGCCCTGGCATATCTTGATACGACCAAGCGAATACATCATTATACTCTCGGAGCATTTCAACCAGTTTTCGCTTGATATCACTCTGCAATGCGGCTCCAATACGAATATTCTTCTCAACCCCTTCCGACCCCAAATTGATAATTTCGATGACCTCGTCATGAGGCATAATGGCTCTTTCCTCTTGCTTCACTAACCAAGACAGTTCTTCAGGAACGTCGCTATCTTCGACAACCTCTTCTTCGGTTTGGAATACCGGGTGCTCGAAGTCGGGACGAGTCATAGGTGGCTCAAGGATGTCATCTGAAAATGTTATCCTGCAAAAGGAATGGTTAAGTGCTTCAAAATGCGTATAAAGCGAATAACCACATTGCCATTTTATTGAAAAAAATACAAAACAAGAAAGACAGGGATTACGGTATTTGCACATGAAAAAACGCCATTTATTTAATGATTGACGCGCAATGTTTATAACAACACAGCCCTAAGCAAATCCTGATGCCCCGGGCAAGACATCAGATTATTCAACAATTAATAAAGCAAAGCATTACTGTTTAAACGTCACAGGAACAAGCTCCTGAATAGACCAGTTGCACAATCCTTGTCCTGGCGTGCTTGGCTGAATCCAGGCATCCATATCACAGTCGCTGTCTCCTTCATCAGACTCTGAAGCAGCGTTGACAGTTTCATGACATACTCCACTGGCAGAGATGGTGATTGACTTTCTGAAATGAGGGGCCCCCACGGAAGGAGTTGATGACGACGGTCGGTACCCCAGTCCGAACCGGTCCATTTTCACCGGAATGTCCAACACTTTGCCCCAGCCCTTGGCTTCTCCTGCTTCCACTAGCGCTTGAGCTTCTTTATACGATGAAACGGCTATCTCTGGCACTTTGCTCGGCCCGGGACTCTTGTCCTTGATGCGCAAACCTTCGAATGCCTGGCATGGCGTCTCGTGGATCTCTCCGTCGACTTCCACATATTTAAACGAAGATAGATGGCTGACCAGGATGTCTTCTTCTCCGCACACGGTGACTACGCTGTCTCCGACCATATACTTTAACTTCTGATGCAGGGTTGACGTGACAGCCCCTGCCCCGTGAATCCAGGGTCTCCCAAGCAAGCAGCTGTACGCGGGCTGTATATCCATGATATAAAACTCCGTTGCAAACACTTCCGGCCCCACTTGCAGAGGCAAGGTAATCGATCCGAAGACTGTTCTCCGCGTGCCGTCAAACGCTCTGACTACCAAATCACTGGGTGTACACAAGATCCCTCGAACATCCAGCTTCATCATCGCCTTCTTGGGCAGCATATTCAAAGATGATCCGGTGTCAACCAATACGTGCGACATTGTCGATCCCCTACACTCAACAGATATGTGTAACGCCATATTATGGTCCCTCCCTTTCGGAGTCAAGTCAAAATCAGTAAAGCCCAGACTGTGGCCTGCATTCACATGTGCCAATACTCCTTCTAACTGATTTACGGAGACATCCTGGGGTACAAAAGAAGTGTCCAGGACTTTCAGCAAAGCGTTCCTGTGAGCTTCCGAACACAACAGCAATGACAAGATAGATATTTTGGACGGTGTCTGCTGCAGGTGCTCCACAATCTTATAATCACTTTTCCGAATTAAGCGCATGAATTCTTCTACATCCTTAGATGCTGCTTCTTTTTCATTTGCTTGTGCTGGAACATTCTCAACCGCTTTCCCTTTTCCTTTCGCTATTCTTTCGGCCTCCACTTCAGGAGATATAAAGATCCTGCCACTCCTCGTCATGCCTCCTGAGCCAACAACATTATCCGCAATCTCCGCTGACTGCTTGTTAACATCGATCTTGATCCCATCACAATACACCTCTAGCCCATATGACCATGGGACTGCTTTCGTGTTCTCATACGGGATTGGCCCGGCTTTAGTTATGGTAATCGGTGGGCGCTGAGCTGGAGCTGCAATAGTGATCGTCTTCCGCGGAATCGTCACCGTGGCCACATCACTCCGATTATCCACTACTGCCCCTGCCGGCTCATCAGTTGCTGTTCTGTCAAACTGCAATACGCCATCATCAATTAAGGCCTGAATGCCTTTCTTCAAATCCTCACACCCCCCAGACAGGGCCCAACAATCTAAACAGTACTCATTACATCCTGGGTAAACACCTCCCTGCAACAGTCGGCTCTTTATTTCGCTCAGCGGCGTCTTCAAATCCTCCACATTCATAATAAGATTCAGACCTTCCTCAGTCAGCACGGCGTTCGCCCCATGATTAGGCATGGGTTTCTGGACTATGTTCGGACCTGCCGTTCCGAAATTGATAGTCTTGTTGTCTAAAAGATCCTGCACAACGTGCTTAAAAGCATGACAACCTTCTATATCGTGGCCCGGGGCCCCAGAATGAAACTCACAGTGCCTATTCGCATCGTAGCCGAACGGGGGAGTCCCCGTTATCGGTGCCAGAGTTCTTTTCTCCACCAGATTCAATCCCAACAATGTCTGCAACAAATCAGCATAGGTTGAGGGAGGCTTCTCAAACACTCTTCTCGGTTTATTGCCCTGGAATCTTCGCTGAGCTTGCTGTGCCCCTTGCTGAGGCTGCTGCTGCTGTGGCATTGGTTGCTGCTGAACCGGTTGTTGTTGCTGGATTGGTTGTTGCTGATAGGGGATTGTAACACTCGACACCTGCTGCGGCTGACGATATTGATTTCTTCCCCTGCCTCGGCCTCGGCCTCGGCCTCCAAATACAGCGCTAGCTTCGCCCTGACGGCGCCCACCATAAGCTTTCCTATTACTGCCAGATGCAGTTGATTCCTCGACTTGGAACTTTCCTTGCTTGATGTTCCGCTCAATCTTTTCCCCCATCAAAATCAGGTCTGAAAAACTGGCCAGAGAAGTATGAAACAGCATATCATGAAACAGCCCGGTGAATGTGCCGACAAACATGTCATTCATTTCCTTATCGTCCACAGGAGGACGGACCCTGGCAGCCATATCGCGCCACCTTTGCGCGTACTCTTTAAAACTCTCCCCCTTCTTCTGCGAAAGCCCGGCCAACTGGACCCGATTGGGTGCCAGGTCGCTGTTATACTTGTAATGGGCTACAAACGCCTCCGCCAATTGCTTCCATGTCTTGATATCAGTTGGCTCCAACCCCATGTACCACTCTAGGGAAGGGCCCGACAGACTATCCTGAAAGAAATGCATTAGCATTCTTTCATCAGTTGAGTATGCAGACATCTTTCTGTAATAAGCTCGCACATGCACTTTCGGACATGTGTCTCCTTTGTACTTATCGAACGCAGGCGCTTTGAATTTAATTGGCACCCTCAAGCCGGGTACCAAGCCCATGGTTGCCATGTCCAATCCCACAGCACTCTGATTTAGGACTCCCTTCATTTGCTCTTCCAGCATTCTAATCTTTTGGGAATCATCCATCGGCCCTTCAAAACCTCCTCCGGAGAAGGCGTCTTCCTGCTGATCCTCTTGCCACATACCGTTTCCAGCCCCGTACCCATCATACGCATTATTACGTCCAGCTCTGATCTGATTCATCCCCGGAGCTCGGCCTCTGTTGCCGTACCCTTGAACACCTCCAGCAGGACCATAAGCCATAAATCCAGCACCGTTTCCGTTTCCAAAGCCTCCGTGACCCTGATTGACCATACCATAGCCATCTTGCCCAAAGCCTTGAGCATTAAAGCCATACTTGCCAGTGTTGTCAAATCCCTGATCGTTGAATCCGAACCCAGTATTGACAAAGCCATTGCCTCCGAGATTATCTGCCAAATTGACATCACCCAGCCCAACATTATGGACGGCAGTTTCATTCCCCACTCCGACGTTACCATTCACAGCAGCGGTAGCGTTGTTGACGTTAGCAGCAGTCATATTGACCACGGGCGGAGCCACTGGCGTGGGAGTGCCGTCTCCATGAGCAGTATCAACCCGGACAGACTGATGATCGTCGTTACCATGACCAGCGTTGCGAGCCAACAGAGGCTGGACCATGGCCTGCAAGTTCTCTTGCCCTTTTTCTATAGCTTCCATGGTCTGCATGAAGAGGGTGAGCTTCTCGCGCACGTCCTGCATCTCGTTCTGAATTTGGTCCATGACTTTCCGACAGTTGGAGCGTGTAGAATAGCGGTGCGGATGTTGATCTGGAATCCTGTTAAGTACCTGGTACAGAGCAGGAAATAAGACACCATTCAAAGATTACCTGTAATGCAATATGAATATGAATGCAATGCAATGTGTCTGTGCATTAGGGAAGTTCATTCCCCCCAGTTCTAGTGCGAAGGTGCCGGTGCAGTGACAGTGCTGACAATAGGAATATCGGAGCTGAATCATAGAAAGCCTCGTATATTGCAGAGAGAATTAATAAGCCCAAGGTACAATATCACTGAGAATACAAAGAAGGCATGACCTCAACCAACAATCCTGGTGATGGTCAGCACTATGCAAAGAAAGCATACAAATAACTACATGAAATGATCAAATCCTCCCATAAGTCTGATACTCCTCTATCAACTTCTTGGTCTCCGGATGGCTTGGTCGATTCAGCAGCCCTTCAACAAGCTGGTTTCTCCTCTTAAGAACACGGCGTACATCTTCGGCAGTTTCTTCCCATGTTGCTTCTCCGAAGCAATCTTCTAACTTTCGCTTCTGAGACACTGCTTCATCTCTGGATTTGATTGCCTTGTTCAGTGCATGCTGGACACTATACCGGGTCATCACTTCTTCCTCACATTTCTTGATGCTAGACTTCAACTTCTCTTCGAGGTCGGAGATTTGCTGCTTCAGCTTATCTTCCCTCTTCTTGTTGTTAGTGAGTGTGGCATTCCAAGTCTTATTGCAAGAGGATATTTCTCGGTGTGCTGCGTCGAGCGCCTTCTTTTTGGCTTCCAGCATGTCATGGGAACTTCTGAACTCTTGCCCCAGACGTTCGCGCTTTTTCTTTTCCTCGGTCAACTCAGCTCCTAACCTGTTTACCAGCTCGATCTGTTGTTGGAAAGCATATACAGCCTTGTTTTTCTCACTGCGCGCCTGGGCTAACTCTTGCTCTAACCCTTCGTTAATCTTCATTAAGGCTTCTTTCTCTCTCACAATTTGCTCATAGACTTCCCTAGAAACGGTAGTCGGCTCTGCTACCGGAACGGGAACAAGAATTGGTGCATCTGGAAACGGCATCCTCAACTGACTAGCCCTCTCCTGAATCCAAACTCTATAAGGTGCATAGGCCTGACAGTCATTCTTTCCTAACAACGGCTTCCCTTTGCGGTTAATACGCGTCCAGGCATGCTGTAACTTGGCTAATAACTCCCCCTTCACGTCTCCAGTGAAGTACAGAGATTCCTGTACTTCTTCCTCCTGAGGTGGATTCTTCAGTGCATATCCGAACTGGCGAATGAATAGAGAAGGGTTGTAATTGATACACCCTTTTCTTCCAATCAGTGGAACATTGGGGTAACCAGAACAACTAAAAATGAGCTCAGATCCCAACAGGTCTCGATCAAACCATACAACGTCTTCAGAAGATAGCCTCATCAAGCGCTCTGGCCAACCAACTGGAACTGTGGTCTCTGCAGCAGATCCTCTCTTAGGAAGGTGACTCTCAAACCACATACTCAACAAGGGCACGCACAGGTGAACATTCTTTCCTCTTCCCTTCTCATTCTTATAATGCAGTGAGTGGTAAAGATCTCCGAGTAAGGTAGGTACAGGATTACCAGCGGCAAACAAGTAGAAAGCATCGAAGTCCACAAAATCCGGTATGTTGGGAAACAAAACTATGCCATAAATGCACAAAGCCAACACAGCATTGAAAGCAACCTAGCACCCGCTCTTGGCGTACTCCTGGGCTTTACCAACTAAGAACTGAAGTGAGAAGCCCGGAACTCCACGGGAAATAGTAGTCACAAGTTCAGAAGCATCAACATGCAAGGCTTTTGCCAATTCCTCCGGCTTGGGTTTGGCGTCATAATGAATGAATGGAACCTGGTTCTGCACGGGCAGCTCAACATACTCAGCGTATTCCTCCAGGGTTGGTCCCATAATAAAGTCAGAGAACGTAAAGCATCTCAAAGCAGGGTCGTAGAATTGCATCAAAGCATACAACCCATCTAACTCTACCTCTGTAGGTTTATACACCAATCTCAGTAGTCTACCATAACTCATCCGGAAGCTCCTACGAACACCCTCATCAGCAAGAGAGATCAACCCCAATAATGGAACAATATCAGGAGTAGGCAATTTGTAAGCAACTGTTCTTCGTAAGCTAGTCATGATCAAACACTCAGAAGTCTGGGCACTAGAACTAGGGAAATGCAAATGCACCTGCAGCACAGACACACGTTAGTGAAATGCAAATGATAATGGATATGCAGGGATGCAATGCAAGTAACATTCAACAGGGACCAAAGCTGTAGCTGAATAGCCTGAACCCAATCAAGAAAGGTCTCAGATAGACCATCCGGAAGTCATCAAACCCTGGTCTCAGATAGACCTGAAATAACACTCCAATACTGGTCTCTGACAGACCTCAAACCATAACTCCAACTGGTCTCTGATAGACCTCAAATCACATCTATAACTGGTCTCTGACAGACCTCAGAACTCTCCAACTGGTCTCTGACAGACCTCAGAACTCGTCTCCAAATGGTCTCTGACAGACCTCATAACTCTCCATAAATAACCAGGATCTCTGATCAAGAAATAACCGGTATCTGAAGGTCTGGTTACCTGCATAACCCCGAATCCCCTCACAGGTGGGTGGCCCTATAACTGGCACAAGGTACGGCATCCTATGCGGTCGTCGGCGTCACAGACTTTCAGGGTTGATGATACGATTCCCAGAAGGAGTGGCATCATCAATTCCTGAAGAGGCCTCACTTAGCCAACTTCCAAATGATCGGTCCCCAGAGTCGACAATCCAACTAACCAGCAACCCACGCCAACCAAAGGAAGGGGCAGGAGGCCAACCAGAGGAACCTCGTCTGAGTGTAGATTTCATGGGACACCAAAGCAAGCAAAGCAAGCGGGCGCCCACTAATTTCTACGCTAATTCTAGGTGCACTCAAGCCCAGGTCCGGCTTATCTCTCAGTATCAGAACACCCGTCACACCCCAAATACAGCAATAATAATCAATATATGAAGCTGAAAATACAAGGTTAGAAATATAAAAATAACTCCATACAAAATCCTCGACGGGAAAACAAGCGTTAGGATTGACTCTCTCAAGGGACGTTGGATCCCAAATGCATAAGAACCATCGCAGTCCTTAGCAGCCAGGGGACGTTGGATCCCCAGCAGAGTCGCCAGCTGTCGCTACTGCGAAAATCGGCGCCGGCTGAACAGAAGAGTCGCCACCGTGCGTTATTTATCCCACGGGAGGGAAAGGAAACGCTCAGAGTAAACCTCGCACAACACGGGAAAGGTATGGTCGTCGCAACCAAAACCTGGGTTCGGGAGTCGGTTACGCAAGGGGAAGGTATTAGCACCCCTCACGTCCGTCGTACTCGACGGGATCCACGCTTGTTTTCGGGTATGGATTGTTATTCTATCTACTCTACAGGTCAGGGGTTAAAAAGAAAATAAAATGAAAAATAAAAATGACTCGGCAAAGTATCGCACTTTATGCCTACGTATTCCCGTCTGGAACGAGAAATCAGAGTCAACGTAGTTCGCCTACCTATGGGAAAGGAGGGGAAGGTTGCTCGCTAGGATATCGCATCCTATGCCTACGTACTTCCACACTGCATGGAAGATCAGAGCAAACGTAGTTCGGGCCACGTACGACACAAGCTTGTCTTGATTGGTTTTATTCCTTCTGAAAAAGGGTTTCTTGATTAGCAGTCCCGGCGGACAAAAATGACGTTTTGATGAGTTCACATTCTTTTACGAAAGAAGTGTCTTTTATTATGTTTAAAATCTTTATGTGTTTTTCTGTTTGTTTTGAGGAAGAAGAGACAGAACTCTAACCTACGGTTGCGAAGGGAAACAAACTAACCTAATGTTATCATGCATGGGTTAAGGCCTAGTGTCTATCATGCTCCTCTCTTGCACAGAGAGAAACAGAGATCCTACGGGATAGGCAGAAACAGAAACAATAACAGATATATACAGTAAAACAGTAAAATGCATGGATGCAACAGCACAAGCGAGGCAAGGGAGTCCCACTCAACCTCGAACCTGGAAAAGGCAAAAGTGAACAGACTTCACTTTCAACCCAACAGGGTAAACAGCAAACAATACAGTTCAGAAAAACCAATCAATACATCAGCAAATGAAATACATCAACAAAAGCAACAGCCTCAGCAGCTCTGAATCAACATTTGGCTTCCAGTAATCTCCAATCAGCTACAGGCTTCAACAAGCCTCAATCTCCATCTCCATGGCCTTCAGGCAAGGGCTTTGATCATCAGTCTTCTATCTGCAATGGCTTTTCTTCAAGCTCAAACCTCCAGGATGAGGGATCAGTCACAAGAGTGACTTGGGTGTTAAGCAATCAGTTGACTACCAAAGGTGGTGAACAAACTGCTTCTAACACAAGAGACATTTTCTCTCAAGAGTTCTATCTCATAGACACCATCACCAAGCCTTCCAAAGGAAGGGGGTGAGTGTCTTAGAGAGACTCTGAATCACAGAGAAGAATGGATGCAGACAAGGCAATCCATGTTTGAGAAACAAACTTTCTAACCTAGAGCTCTGCCTAGCTCCTAAACCCTAGTCTCCTCAGCATCTGCTAGCAAGAATCTTCTCCTCAACTCTGGAAGTTGATCTTCAACATCTGGATCTCCAATGGCCTTCATCTTCACAAGTCTTCAGCTTCCCCAGGGCCCCAGACAAACCCAATACCCAAACAAGCAAGCAGTAATCCCCAGAGGGCACACCACACCAGTCAATCAGATATACAGACAGTATTAATAGCAGTAGGGGAATCCTAACTTTTTCTAAGGGATCTAGTAACTACCCATAGCCCCTATAGTCCCATAACTAATCTAGTTGAATCCTAAGTCCTAAGGGAAAGAATTGAACTTCCTAAGTCATCACCTAAAAAACCCTAATTTGTTCAAGATGTTCAAACCTATTTTAATCACCTAAAATTAATCTCTAAAAATGGGAATTAAATTGTTTCTACAAGTTGAATGTCTAATCTAAACAATATAAAAAGAATGAACAAAAAATATTAAAGCATGTGATAGAACAAAAATTATTAAAATGATGCATGAAATGAAGCTATTTAATATGACATTTATTTAGAAAATATGGAAAAAATATGAAATAAAAATAAAAATGCAATTTTATTTTCCCATAATATTCTAGACATCCTAAAGAAAATATTGTAAAAAGAATGAATTAAAAATGGCTTTTTATGAATTTATTATGAATTAATGAAAATTGGTAAAAATTAAAATGAATTAAGAAATAAAATGAATTAAAAATGAGGGAGGGGGGTTAGAATAGCAGATACGCCCAGTTATAATCAGAATGGGCCACACAGCCAGGGGTGTGCGTAGCAACTTGAGTTAGGCCCAGAAACACTCAGGAATAAAAGAAATAAAAGAAAACGCCAGGGGGTGAAAATAGCACCAAAAACACGTTAAGATTGGTTTGGGCTCACAACCTGGGGGTGGGGATAACAATATAACCTGAGGCCCGCCCGTTTCAATTAATGAAACGGTGCGTTCTGGCACCAACTCAATTTCCCTCCCAAAATCAGATTAAATGAGAGCCATTGGATTTCCCTCTTAGTCAAAAGTCACACGCGAAATGGATGGACACGATTGTGTCTTCTTCCTTGGATCTGAAACCTAGGGTTTCACCATGAGCATCCATGCACGAACCAAACTTACACCAAGCTGTTAGCACTCTACAAGCCACGAATCAACATGATGTAAACATGAAAATTACTCTACAACTCTCCCTCTACACGTCTATGGCACTAATTCAGTCTGAAACTCATCACAACTCTCAATCTGATCAAGCCAAGGTCTGGTCACCATGAAATTACTCTGATATGCACCATCACAATTCTTCATCAAACTTACCCTAATCTACTCTATGCATAATGGTGATTAACCTGCGCTATCAAGCTAAGATTCTAATGCACTAACCTAAGAGTTTCAAGCCCTAACAGTTTATGGCACCTGCTAATCAACATCACCAAACCTCTCCAAATTCACCCTAACTGTTCTACTAACCTTCTACATCATGTCTAAACTAACAAAGCTATGCCTAACTAACTGAATCAAACAATTTGAATGAAAACATACCTGGTGTAAAAGCTTGAAAACAGCTATGGAAGATTGAGGATCTGAGGCTTCCAAGGCTTGGATCTTGATCTACACACTCAATACTCAATTCTGTATGCAATATTTTGGAGCTTCCTGGCTTGAATTATGATGTCCAATGGAAACTTCAACTTTGATGTTCTTGAAGAAAGTACTCGAAAATGGATCCTAACCACCTTGTTCTTGATTGAATTATACTCTATGATGATGAAACAGTATGAGAAAGTTGATTAGGATGATGATTTGGTGAAGAATTTGTGAGATTGGAATGAAACTTCAATGAAAAAGAATGAGAAAGTTTGTGAAATTCTTGGTGAAAATGAAGCCAACCCTTGCTAAATTCTCATTTCATGAATATATAGACCTCATATGAACATTCTAGATCCATCTTGCACATTCCCTTGCTTTCCAACTTTGATCCATTTTGGTTATGTTTCTTCAATTACAAGTAACCAAAGATAACTTTCTTTTTTTCTTCTAAACTCAAAAAGTGTTTGAACCATTGTTCTTAGAATTGTTTTTCCATTCAAAATCATATATTGGAAGTCTCCATTTGGACTTGTAAATCTCCCAAACCCTTTTCCATCTTGAATTTATTCACTTTATAAGCCATTTTAGTTCATATTTTGACCAATTATGCAACTTCATGTTATGAGCTTCTCCAATAATTTGTGACCTTCTTTCTAGACTTAAAATCCCATTTGGAGCAAGTTTGATGTTGTAAGTTTTTCCATTTGAGGCCTCCTTGTATGAGTTTTGGACATAGGATAAAATGACCTGTAATTCACAAATGCCCAAAATACCCTTTGCTTGCCAAGACCATAAGTTGAGTTCCACACATCATATGAAGGCATGCCATACCATTCTAGAAAGCTAAGACAATGAGGAACAATTCTTATGTTGACCAAGAATTCATTTGAAATCTCCTTGAGGGGCAAAACTAGCTTGGAAGTCAAGTCACTTTCACAGACAAAAATTCAGACACCTCAGATGACCTGTAACTTGCAAGGACCATAACTTGAGTTCTATAAATCTCCTTGAGGTCTTCCACCACTCAAATTAAAGGTCTTGAGATCCTCTACAAGTTTCATGTTGGCCAAGAAGCCATTTGAAGCTAGCATTTTGACTTATCTTGCTTGGAAATTTAACCTAAACTAGGGGATTTTACAGAGAAACCCTAATTTAGTAACTCCTCTTCTCCTTGATTTCTCTTGAATTCTCCTTGGCATATCTCCATATCCTTCTTCATATGTCCAATGATGAACCCCACATCTCCTTAATAGACTTGAATGCCCCTTAAATCAGTCAATTGACCTAGGGTTGACCTAGGGTTGACCCAGATGAAACCCTAGTTGAATGTCTTCAACTGTAGCTCTTGTGCTCTCATCAATGACTTGTCTCCTTCTCCAAATGACTTTCTAAGTCTCTAATAATGTCTAGATACTCTCCATGCCTTCAATCCACAGCTCACAACCCTCTTGTGGACCCTCAGATGCCCTCAGCTAGGAGATGGACTCAAGGCTTGATCTGTTGAACTCTTTGCTTTCAAATTCTTTCCTGATGACTTGAATGAGATTGAATTAGGATAACAACCTCTTGATAGGCCTCTAGAGATGAAAATAATGATTGGTCCCCTGTTGAATGACTTGCTATGCTTATGTTATGCAGATGGTTAATCTATGTACATGACCCTATATGCTAATGCTAATGATAATGAAACATAAACTAAAGGAGAATAAGGTTGGGCAAATTTTAGGGTGCAACAGATGGGAGTTCTGATGAGTGAGAAGCCAGACCCAGGCTTGAATGCACTGTAGACTTAGAGTGGAAATTAGTGGGTGCGTGCTTGCTTTGCAAGCACTAGTGTCTCATGAAATCCACGCTCAGACGAGGTTCATCCGGTTGGCTTCACTTTCAACCCTTTGGGTTGAGACGGTTGCTGGTTTGGTGGATTGTCGACTCTGGGGACCGATCATTTGTGATTCAGCTAAGTGAGGCCTCTTCAAGACTTGATGATGCCACTCCTTCTGGGAATCGTATCGTCAGTTTTGAAAGTCTGTGACGCTGATGAACGCATAGGATGTCGTACCTTGAGTCAGTTTAGGTCCATACCTGTGAGTGGGATTGGGTTTATTGCAGGAAACTTTGACCTTCAGACTACCTGGTTTTCTTGACAGTGAATCAGTTATGTTGGTACCAGGGTTTCTCAGTCGCAGATTTGTCTGTTCTTGGTAGAGCAGGGTTTGATCAGAAGATCTTATCACCAGGTGTATGTCTGTTCTTGATAGAGCAGGTTTGATCAGAGTATTGTCATCAGTGGTTTGTTCTTGACAGAGCAGATTTTGGGCGAGGTCTGAAGATCTCGTCAGCAGATGTTGTTTGTTCTTGACAGAGCAGATTTTGAGCGAGGTCTGAAGATCTCGTCAGCAGATGTTGTTTGTTCTTGATAGAGCAGATTTTGAGCGGGGTCTGAAGATCTCATCAGCAGATGTTGTTTGTTCTTGATAGAGCAGATTTTGAGTGGGGTTTGAAGATCTCATCAGCAGATGTTGTTTGTTCTTGATAGAGCAAATTTTGAGTGGGGTCTGAAGATCTCATCAGCAGTTGTATGTTTGTTCTTGATAGGGCAGATTTTTTATTTGGGGTCTGAAGACTTCATCAGCATATATTTCTTGATCATACATTCGAGGTCCTTATTATCAGACATCTGTTCTCGACAGAGCAGAATGTTGATCTTATGTATATGGTCCTATCAGATGGTTGTTCTTAGCAGATCAGATTAGTGGTCTTACACCGGGGTTTTCCTCTCATCAGTGATTGTTGATACAGAATCTCCACAGTAGCTATCCGGATATATTATTGCATGCCTGCATTTTGCATTAGTTTGCATGTTCATTTGCATTCCATTAACGTGTGTCTGTGTTGCAGGTACCGTTTCCCCGATCCAGGATTTCTCGCCTCCTACTGTTATTATGGCCTCTCTCAGGAAGACTATTGCGTACAAGTTCCCGACCCCTGATGTGTCGAAGTTGACTGGTCTGATAGCTCTAGCAGGTGATTCTGTGAAGGATAGGTTCAGGAAGTCTTATGGCAGGTTGCTCAGTCTGGTCTGCAAACCTTCTACGTCCGAGTTGAATGGGTTACATGCTCTTCTGCAGTTCTATGACCCTCCTCTGAGGTGTTTCACTTTTCAGGATTTCGTTCTCGCGCCGACGCTGGAAGAGTATGCTGATTTGCTGGGTGTGCCTATCAAAAGGCAGATGCCTTTTGTCCACATGGATGCTGAGCCTGATCTGGATGGTTTAGCTTCTTCACTCCATTTGGGCGCCTCTGAGTTAGTAGTGACGAGTTGGAACAAGGTTCCTGGGTTCTCCTTGCAGTTTCTGATAGCTAAGGCTCAGCAGTGTGCTAAGGACAAATGTTGGGACGCATTCAATGCCATCCTTGCTTTGTGCATATATGGCATTATCCTGTTCCCCAACATGCCTGATTTCGTAGACTTTGATGCATTTCACATCTTCGCCTCAGGGAATCCAGTCCCTACTTTGATCGGGGATGTCTATCACTCAGTACATTACAAGAATGAGAACCGGAGAGGGAAGAATGTCTCATGCTGCGTATCGTTGCTGTACAAATGGTTTGATAGTCATTTGCCCAAGAGGGGTTCTTTCGTCTTGTCTGCAGCCACAGCCGAGTGGCCTGAGCGTCTGATGAGTTTGTCTGCAGAAGATATTGATTGGTTCGTTGACAGAGACAGGTTAGGTACCGAGGTGATCTTCAGTTGTAGTGGGTTTCCTAATGTACCTCTGATAGGTAGGAAGGGTTGCATCAACTACAATCCGGCGTTGCTAGTTCGTCAGTTCGCATATGCTTTGAGGACTCCGCCGAAGGAGGAAGAGGTACAGGAATCTCTGTACCTCACGGGTAGTCTAGAGGGGGATTTGTTGTCCAAGCTTCAGCATGCGTGGAACAGTATCAGCAAGAGGGGAAAGCCTTTGTTGGGAAAGAGCAACAGTCA
Source organism: Lathyrus sativus (assembly GCA_963859935.3). Classification (NCBI taxonomy): domain Eukaryota; kingdom Viridiplantae; phylum Streptophyta; class Magnoliopsida; order Fabales; family Fabaceae; genus Lathyrus; species Lathyrus sativus. The sequence continues at coordinate 625,664,149 of OZ012737.1, forward strand.
AGCCTACCCTCCTTATTCAGCTTGGATCAGAGCCAGAGACAACGCTATAGGGATGCCATTTCCTCATGTCAGACCAGAGAGTCCTCCACCAGTCGAAGAGCCTACTACTGTGTCCATTCATCAGCACAACCAGGTATTAGCCGAGCGGGATGAACTGAAGCGGGCGAACACAGAATTGGAGAAGGAGTTAGCTCAGCTTCGAAGTGAAAGGAACGAAGTCGTGCATGCTTTCAAAAAGCAAACAGAGTCGGTGAACCAACTGGGTGCAGACTTGGAAAAGCAGATCGCTGATCGGGAACGCTTGGGTCAAGACTTCAGGGCTGTTAATGATGTACTAGCTACGAAGAAGCAGCATTTGGACGAGGCATATCGGAGGATATCTAAGTTCGACCAGCATTGGAAGACCTCCCTGGCCACCAGGAAGGAGCGAGAGGACAAGCTGATGCTGCAGATCTCTAAGCTGGAAGCCGAAGTAAAGGACAGTGAGCGGAGGTTTGATGAAGAGACCGCCCGCAGATACGCCGCCGAAAGTCGACTCAACAAAGCCCTTGCTAACCTGAAGGAGCATAAGCTGATGTTTGAGTCTAAGAAGCGGAAACTGGAGGATTGCTTTGGCGAAGGAGCTTGGGAAAGTTCAGTTCAGGGGCTTCAGCATACCATCATGCAGAGGGAACTACTCGTCGAGGGGTTACTCACTTTTCCAGATCATCCAGAGACGAAGGAGTTATTAGCAGAGTATCGCGCCCGTGGCCGTACTTGACTAGTTGTATTCCTGTTGTTTTGATCTTTGCTGTATGCTGACCATCACCAGACTTGTTGGCTGAGGTCATGCTGTTGATTTGTTTTGTACTCGCTGATACTGTGTACTGCCTTGACAGGCCTTTCCATATATATATATGAGATTGATGTTTCCATGATTGGGCTCGGATTTCTTCGTCTTCTTATTATTGTCAGCACTGGCACTAAGGCACTAGGATCGGGGGAAATCTCCCAAGCACACAGACACACGCATGCATCTGCATGAAGCATTTGCATGGCGTACATTTTGTTGCTTTTCCTAACCTTTAATGTTTACAGGTTTTTCAGGTTCACAGGTTCCGAGCTGCTTCCGATCTCCAGGATTGATCAGAGACTCATTCACCGTTACTCAACTCGCGCTAATCAGACTAGGATCATGGATCAGGTGCAGTCAGATGTTCAAGAGCTCCGTGAACGGATGGATCGTTTTATGGAACTGATGCAGGTGGTTGCTAATGGTCAGGACCAGCTTCGTACTTTGGTTCAACCTTTGATCTCCAGGGTTGACAGTAACGGCATACTTCATGGCGGGTCTGTGCCTACTCCTCCTCCAGTGGATGCTCCACAGAATGTTGTTCCTGTTGCCGGGGGCAACGGCAGTGCTAACGGCAATCTGATGACTAATATCGGACTCAATGCGGCAGGCGTCGGCAATGGTAGTCTGGGAGCCAATGTTAACATAGGGCCGGTCAACGGCAATGCTGGTGTCGGAAATCTGTTGGTGCCTCAGCCGTGGCTTGAGGATCATCAGGATGACGTGTTTTCCCAAAGAGGTATAGAAGCAGAGTTGAATGCTGAAGCTCGACTCAGGTTCAAAGCGCTGGAAGACAAAATGAGAGACATTGAAAATCAGAATACGTTGGGCGTTGATATGTCCAAGCTGGGGTTAATTGCTGATTTCAAGGTACCTCATAAGTTCAAGGTGCCTGTCTTTGAGAAGTATAAGGGTACTACTTGCCCCTGTGTCCATCTTCGATCTTATTATAGAAAGATGTCCGCCTATTCTGACGATGAGAAGTTGCTGATGCACTTCTTCCAAGATAGTCTTTCTGGTCCATCCCTCGAGTGGTATATGGGCCTGGAGCCCGCTACTGTGCGCACGTGGAAAGATCTCGCTGAAGCGTTTGTCCTCCACTATCAGTACAATAGCGACTTGGCCCCCAACCGAGTTCAGCTCCAGAATCTCTCACAGCGGAATAATGAAAGCTTTAAAGAGTACGCCCAGCGTTGGCGTGAATTGGCTGCTCGGGTTCAACCGCCGATGGTTGAGCGCGAGCTAGTGCAAATGTTCGTGGCTACCCTTCCTGGAATCTACTATGAAAAGTTGGTCAGTGGCATGTCTGGAACATTCTCGGCTCTCATCACTATGGGCGAGCACGTCGAGAACGGTATAAAAATCGGAAAAATCCAAGGTGAATCATCCTCAGCTGGAGGAGGTGGTAAGAAACCCTACGCTGGCAAGCGTCGAGAAGGGGATGCAAGTGCTGTCACCAATGCTCGGAGAAAGGGCAAGGGCCCTCAGCAGCAGATCGCTAGCATAAATATCCCAGCAGCTCCGCCGCAGCAGCAGCAACAGCAGCCTCAGCAACAGAATCAGCAGGGGTATAGAAAATATCAGAATCGGGCTCCTTTGGCAAATCGTCATTTTGAGGCTCCACCTATGTCGTATGCGCAGCTTCTGCAAACTTTGCTTCAGCTTCAGCTAGTTCAAAAGAGGACGTTGGCTCCCTTGACAGGGGCACCACCACCGGGGTATGACGCAAATGCTACTTGTGATTTCCATACTGGGGCACCAGGCCATACGATTGAGAACTGTAAAGCTTTTAAGCACAAAGTGCAGGACCTGGTAGACGCCAAGGTCATTAACTTTTCTGATAGTGTGCCCAATGTCACCAAAAAACCTATGCCTCATCATAGGGGAGGCGATGTGAACGCCATTATCACAGAGGAGAGTGCAGACTTGCTGACTGATGTCAAGAACTTAAGGACGCCGCTCAGTTTCGTCAAGGCTAAGTTGCTGAAGAAGGGCTTCTTTCCTGGATGCGGAGAGTTATGTATGGCTTGTGCTACACTTCCTGATGGGTGTGAGCAGCTGGTAGAAGGTATCCAAAGTCTGATGTCTAAGGGTATTTTGCAGTTCAGCCGGAGCGTTGAAAGTGTGTCAGGGGAGGTCGTGCTGAAGCAGTCAGATGAAGTCGCTACCATCACCATTCCTCGTCAACCTATTACTATTTCTGCGCCCCGACCGCCTACCATCACTATTACCAGGGCCGGGCCAATCCCTTTCGAGAGCACTAACGCCGTTCCATGGCATTATGGCGCCGAAGTCTATTGCAATGGTCAAAAGTTAGAGCTGGAGCCGTATGGGTCGACTGTGCAGAGTCTCGCAGGAGTCGTAGGAGTCGCCGCTCATTTGCATTTGCATACCGCATACTATGCATTTTTGCATCCGGATTGATTCTATCGGGATTACGGTCCTTCCTATCGTGTTTCGGACGATTCAAACCGTTTCGGATACGGAGATTTTATTGTGGAATTTGTGCTCTGCCCGGTGATTCAGTCTACGCTGTTGGTTCGATGGTATTTTGGTATTCGGTCTTGTTACCATTTATTTTATGGCATTCTCGCATTTTTTGTTCGTCGATTTAATTTTTCTAGATTTATTTCTTAATTTTGACATAGATTTTAGATTTTTAATAGATTTTTATCTTTTATTTCTCTATTTTAAATTGTTTTTCTTAGAACTAAATGGTCATTAACTTCTTTTTAGAACATTACTAGATTTAACTTGTTTTTAGATTTTAAATAACATTTTCTATTTTTAATAGTTTATTAGAATGTTAATTGGTTTTTAAATAGTTAATTTATTTTTAGAGTTTTCTAGATATTAATAGTTTTAATATTAGGTTATTATTTCTTTTAATTTCTTTTATCAAATTTTATTAATCTAGATTAGAACTTCTTAATTGATTAGTTGTTATTAATAGTTTTATTAATTAGTTTAATAATCAGCTTTTAATTTTCATTTTTTGGTCAGCTTTAGTTTTATTAATCCAGCACTTTAATTAATTATATTAGTCCACTAATCATTCTTTTTCAGTCAGTAGTCTGACATGTGTCAGGCTATAAATAGCATGTGCACAGTACTCATTGATGGTGCACAGTACCCGAGAGAAAACCCTACTCCACATCACCGGGAAAATCAAAGGCCCAAATCTCACTGGAAAACTCACAAAACACGCCGGAAAATTCTTGACACTCACCGGAATCTTCATACACGTTCTTCGTGTTCTTCAAACTTTTCCCAGAAACACTTAAACATTCATCCAAGTTCATAAACGTGTTCATCCATTCTTCCACTTTTTCCCAGAAATTCAAATAAATCCATCATTATCTTCATGATCTTCCTCTCAATCTTCAAACCTTCATACACTTTCTTGTCCAAAAACTCATACGGAATGCATCAACCTTCACATTTTTTTTCAGATTTCATCTGAGTTCATAGCCATCTTCATCCGTTCAACACCTTTTTCCAGAATTTCTCCAACCTCCATGATCTTCATCATCTACATAAATCTTTATCATCCGCCATGAATAAACATTCAAATCTTCACACAACCTTCATGCTCGTTTTTCAAATTCCGTCGAACTTCATCATTATCAATGAATTTTCCAGATCCGCATCTTCCAGATCTATAAATCACCACACGATCCATAATCTTCAACAGACCAAACATTCTAAATCCTTCACAACCACAAATCTTCCGATAACATTTCCAGATCTTCAAATCCTCCATTGAACAACTTATAAACAATCTCAACGAAGCATCTTCAACATCTCCGTCAACCCCAAACCCTCCGATTTCGCGAGTCCACAAGATCTGAGCCCAGATTTCAACATGCGATTCCAGATCTTCATCCGATTCAAACATGTAAACTTCTCCAAATCATCAACTGCAACAATAGTAAATCAACTTCAACACCGATGATTCCGTGAAACATCCTTCAACATCCATCAAAACCCTATCCCTCTTTCAGTAGAACAAATACCTAGAATCTCCATTATTCCGTTCCAAAATGCGTTTCGTTCTTCACAAACTCTAGAACTCAAAACACTTCGTGACCTCCCTCTTTTCGTAAACCACCGATTTGGATTATGTTTGGATTGTCTGAAGTTTTTTTTTGGTTGTCTGGTATTGTAGGTTTTTGCTTGTTTAACTACACAGAAGATTTGAGTGAAGTTGAAGATAGAGAAGAGATGGAGAGAGACGGAGGTGACGTGGAAGAGGACGACGGCCGTGAGAGATCTAGGGTTTCTTTTTTGCCAAATCAAATGATGAAGATGAAGCCTCTGTTGGACTGTTTAGAGGGTTAGTGGGCTTCGGCCCAATCATTGGTTTTCCAGGCTACAACCCCCCATATTCTTTCATACATTCCCCTTTTTTTGTTTGTTTTTCCTGTCATTGATTTGGGTTGAAGGCCCAACCGTCGCCTTGGACTGCACCCCAGGATATGCTGATGCGCCCCCCCCCCCCCCCCCTTTGTATTTTTATTATTGTTTTTTCTGAGTATGGATGTGGGTCGTGAGGCCCAACCAGATTGTACCACCCCCTTGATTTGTGCACCCCTTTTTTTGTTGTTGTTGTTTGTTATGGTTATGGGCCGAGCCCAACTGGATTTATTGTTGTTGCGCCCCTGATTCTGGGTTGTACCCCCCCTGTTTTTATTTTTCATAATTATTTTGTAAATACATTTGTGTATAGTTTTTTGTATTATATTTTTGTATATATTTTAATACACTTTATTATTTTCGTTTTAGAAACTTATATTATATTTTATTTTTCTTTTATAATATTATATATGTATATTATTTTATATGGAATTTTATATTATATTTTAATTTTCTTTTAATTTTCTATTGGAGCTTTTATTAGATTTTATTTTCTTTTAGAAGTTTCATATTCACTTTTTGAAGTTGATTTCTCATTTCTGTTTGTTATTGGATTTTTCTCATTTTCTTTTGTAGGTCGATGACGAGACCTCTGTAAAGCATTATAAATCAAAATATTGATGGATAATGTAGGATCCGAGACCGCTTTTTCTCTCCTCATCTTTTCTTCTTCTTCTGATTTTATTTTGCTTTTCTGTTGTGTCGTCCGTGTGACACGATTCAATTGGAGAATGATTCTCAATATCATTTCTCTATCTTGTCTTTGACACGGATATCAATACGCTGCCTCTTGGGATTTGACTTCATTTATATGTCGAATTATGATGGTTCAGCGTCACATTGGTTTTGATTTGAAATGTCATCATCAAGGATAAAAGAGTAGAGCTTGGAAATGGAATTTGCACGCAAAAGTCAAGGGTCAACGGAACCACTCCGTTTGGTAACATTGTTTTTATTTCACTTCTTTCATCTTCTTTTTTCAACCGTCGAGTGTTGCGAGATCTTTAGATACGTGGGAAATGATGAGCGAGTGGTCTCCTCTCCCTCATCTAGAATGTTTAGCGTATGTCCTTAGGGTAATATGCGACGCATTCGCTCCTACGTCTAGGACTTAGCGTGTGCGTCCCGTTCCGAACCTTTTCTCTCGCATCCTGGCGATTGAGACTTCCCCGTTTCTCTCGCATCCTGGCAATTCAGATCCCTTCTCTTGCCCCCGTGCAATCGAGACCGTTTTTTCCGTAGTTAGGCCAAACTACGGCTGCTCTGATCTCTCATATCTGTTGAGAGTACGTAGGCATAGGATTGCGATAATCCTAGCGAGCACTTTTCCCCCTTTCTTGTAGTTAGGCTGAACTACAGCTGCTCTGATTTCTCGTACCAGACGAGAATATGTAGGCATAGGATGCGATATCCTAGCGAGCACACTAACAATTAAGTTATGTTTTCTCCCGTTGCCGTGCGATCGAGACTTTCTCGCTGACGACTAATCTTTCTCTTTCTCTTGCCCTAGCGTAATTGAGACCAGACTGTAGTTCTAGTACCCGTAGGTTCCTGTACCTTTAAACCCACGACATACTACGTCCGTTCTACCGCAAACAGGTAACGCCTAAGTCTCTAATGGTCGAGCAGCATACACCTAACTGCTAGAATGCGCATGCTAGTATCGTCAATCTCTTCTCTCACCCCCGTGTGATCGAGATACCCTTGGCTTACCCGTAGTTAGCCTGAACTACTTTTTGCTCTGATTTATCATGCCACATGAGAATACGTAGGCATAAGACGCGACGTCTTGGCGAGCAATCTCCCCCCGTAGTTTCCCGAACTACGTTGACTCTGACTTCCCCATTGCACGAGGGAATATGTAGGCATAGAGCGGCGATGCTCTATCGAGTCAGTTCTTTTCGTTTAGCTTTAGCAGCCGTAGATAGTTTGTTTTTCACCCATAGACTAGACAACAATGCGTGGATCCCGTCGAGTACGACGGACGTGAGGGGTGCTCATACCTTCCCCTTGCGTAACCGACTCCTGAATCCAGACATGGTTACGATGACCTTGTCTTTCCCTTTTCCGTTAGGTTTTTCTGATCGTTTCCTTTCCCTCTCTTTGGGATAAATAACGAAAGTGGTGACTCTTCTATTTTCTGCCGGTTGTTTTTCAAGTAGCGACACCTGGTGACTCTGAATGGGACAGGAATATCCCCTATGCGAGTCATTCCTAGCGCTTGTCTGTTTTGGTTTGGGGGTGTGTATATTTGTGTGTTGTATTTTGTATATTACTGTATTTACATTTTCCGCACTATTATTATATGTTGCTGTTGAGCTGTTGGGTGGCTGTTCCTCTGAGAGATAAGACAAAACCCAGGCTTGAGTACACACCTAGCATTAGTAGTGGAGATTAGTGGGTGGACCTGTTTGCTTAGCAAACACAGTTCCCCATGAAATTCACGCTTAGACGAGATTCTCTTTGATGATTTCCTTTCCGATCCTTAGGATCTGACTGGATTTTGGATTTGAGAGTTGTCAACTCTGGGGACCGATCATTTGTGAGTTAGCTAAGTGAGGCCTCTTCAGGAGATTATGATGCCAAACCAGAAATGGTGAATGTATCATCATTTCTTGAAAGTCTGTGACGCTGACGAACGCATAGGATGTCGTACCTTGTCAGTTTAGGTCCATACCCGTAAGTGGAAGGGTTTTGCAGGAAACTTGACTTCCAGCCAACCCGGTATTTTGGTTTTCTCTTCAGAGCGAACTTACTCAATCAGCAGCACAACAGTATTCAGAGCTTTGTGGGGGCTGTGATCCCGTGTTTGCTACATCTTGCATTGCATTTGCATAAGCATATTTGCATCATTTTTTCATAGCATTCTTCAGCTGGCCAGAGCTCTTATCCAGCCTTTGTTTTGATTGAAAAGGTGATTTCCCGGTGACCGTTCAGAGTAAGTGGTGATTGTTGAAGACAGCCGAGTGGTTTGAAGCAGAATCGAGCAGTGTCAAGCAGTGTAGTCAGTGGAAGATTGTTGGTAGCTATGTCAGAGAACGACTTCCAGAATGTTGATACCGTGTCAGGTTTTACTGTGATGTCTAATCCTCTGTATGGTTCTCTTCCCGATGAAGACTTTCCGCAAGCAAACAACCTTACTGTAGCTCAATCTATGCAGCCTTCTGTTGAAGAACAGGATCTACATGAACAGTCTGTTGTCCGAAGTGAACGTTCTTCTTCTCTTGATACCTCAGATTATCATGATGTTGTTTCCTCTGTGTTGATGGCCAGAAGAGAAGTTCTGATAGTGAAGACTGAAGACCTGAGAGCTCTCGTGTATGCCGAAAAGTTTCATGCATTGGAGGAAAGATTCAAAGCCTTGGAAGTTAAAGATACTGTTGGCCTCAATGCTTCAGATATGTGTCTGGTTTCCGGCCTAGTGTTACCTTTGAATTTCAAAGCACCGAGGTTTGAAAAGTACAAAGGAGATAGCTGCCCAAGGCAACACTTGGTGATGCTCTGTAGAAGAATGACTTCATTTATGCACGATGACAAGTTGATGATTCATTGTTTTCAGGACAGTCTGATTGGGGCGTCTCTGAGTTAGTATATGCAGTTGGAGAGTAATCAGATCCAATCATAGGTGAATTTAGCCAAAGATTTTCTGAAACAGTATGACTATAATATGGACATGGCTCCCAATCGCATGCAGTTGCAAGGATTGTCTCAAGAGAATAATGAACCTTTCAGGAAGTATGTTCAGAGATGGAGAGAATTTGCTTCCAGAGTGCAACCACCGCTTCTTGATCGAGAGTTAACAGACATGTTCGTAAACTCCTTGCAGAGCCCGTGCTTCGAAAGAATGCTTGGGATTGCACCAAATTTCTCTGAATTGGTAAGAGCAGGAGAATATATTGGCGTAAAAACTGGAAGAATTCAGAATGTTTCAAGCGGTCAGGCTGGTGAAACCGAATCTCTCTGTAACTTTCAAACTGGAAGAAATCAGGATGTTTCAAGCGGTCAGGCTGGTGAAACTGAATCTCTATGTAGCTTTCAAGCTGAAGACAAAACTATGGTCAATGCAGTCATGACAGATGTTGGGTATTCTCAAGATGAATCGATGAAATCTTTTGGTTCTTCATCGTTTCAGCGGTCAGTATCGTCTGTGTCTCGTTATTCTAGACAGACAACTGTGCCTAGGGCACCACATCAGAAACTTCAGGTCGCTCCTCATGCAAATCACCGAGCCCGTGGCCGAGGTTATCAGAATCAGCGTCATAATCAGAACAGGCCTCGTAATAATTTGGAACAAAGGAATTCTCCTTTTCATCCAGTTCATGTGCCGTATAGCCAGCTTTTGCCACATTTTATTCAGAATTCTTTGGTGGAACCTAAAGCTCTTAAGCCAGAGCCAGAACCTTACCCTCCAGGGTACGATCCCCATGCTCAGTATGGATATCATGGCGAATCTATAGGAGATTCAACCGAAGATTGCAAAGCTTTTCAGGAAAAAGTGCAGCAGCTGATTGACAAAGGGTGCATTTCCTTTCCGGAAGGAGTTTTGGCTGTTCATGTCAACCTCTCAGTTGTCTGAGCTTGCAGATTCAGAGTTTTATTTCCAGAAGCCAGTGGTCCAGACAGGCAGACTTCCTCAGCATTGGCAGTCCTCGGACTTTTTATCATTTGCATTTGTAGTTTCTTTTATGTTAGTTGCTACTTGCTATTAAATTTGTGTTTTGAATGGTAACATTAATGAAGTGATTATGCATTTTTATGAACTAATCATGTTGCTTTCGCTCATTTATTGCACCGCACAGACACATGCACTTTTTTATTCACTCCACTTTATCACTGTGATTAGTAAAGATTGGAGGGAGGATGACGAAACTAAATACTCATAATTGATGATCATATGCTTTCGGATAAAATCTTGCATATGATGTACATGCATTGTTTCAAATCCCCTAAACACTGGAGATATAAGGAGTTAGTCCCTAGTTAACCACTTCGAGCCGAGAAGTAGGAGTTTCTTTGGACTTTTCAACCCTCAAATCTTAACCCGGGGCAGGGTAGTTGTCAGTTAGTTTGACCAAGTGTTCAAGTGTTATAGAGGAGTGTCCTCGTTTGAGGACCAATCACAATATATCCCTCTCAAGAGGTCGTACCTCGTCAACCACAATGGTTAAACCTCACTAGTCAGGAGTGAGACAGTTATAATTCCTTCGGATAAATCAAGACAACCAGTGTCACACGACTTGTTTCAAAAAAAAAAGAAAAAAGAAAGCCCGCTAAGTAAAAAGAAAAGAAAAGCTGGAAAGAAAATACTTAGGCAAAAATCAGAGCATCCCGCTGGACATCAAAATCGACGAGAACTCAAAAGAGTTAGTCCAGGCGAAAATTAGGGAATCAAAAGAATAAAAATGAAAGGATCTCAAAAGAAAAATCCTCAAACAAGGGCAAAGTTGTGTGGATACAGCCACCGAAGACGAAGAGGAGTAACTGTCACTTCGGAAACCTTGTGAGTTTCGTAACCATCACTCCTACCACTCATTAAGCCTTTTGAGGGGTGAGCGCTTGTACCAAGTTAACTGAACTTAGGATTAGAGATCATCACGCAGAAGGGGCAGGTACAAATCAAACTTTGAGCCTAATATCCTTTGTTTCACGAACCGTGAACCTGACCATGATACAGCCCTTAAAAGACCTAATTGAGGCAGGGTTTAATCTGAAAGTGCATTACGATAAGGTTGAGTAACCTGAATCCTACATGATTTGCTAATCATATCCTTGCTGTATCTTGCACTAATCAAATCAGCACTATGTTTGAACTTTTGGTTCATTCGTCACTTACTATCACGACACTTGATGAGTGACAGCATTTTTTCAAAAAAAAATCTGCATGAACACCGCATTAAAATTACCATTCGTGAGCAAACAATTTTAATGGAAAGTCAGTAGTTGACATGGAGGAAATTCCAATAGGGAATAATCGAACAGGACTGAATCGGTCAGCAGTCTGAATCATATTTGTGTATACTTTGAACCCTGTGGATATGGGGCATTGACATCCAGTGAGTTTGGAATTAGTTAGTCTGAGGACAAGTTCTGAAGCGTCGGTTGATTATGGGACAATTCATTCAAGAAGCAGTTGATCAGGAGTGAATCATCTCGAAACCCAATCAGGGGCAATCATCCAGAGTATCTGCAAAATTGAGGGTAGATCCCTCCAGTATTCAATCAAATCAGGTTAAGTCACTTCAATGCTCATTCAGGGGCAAGCCATTTCAAGAGTATATTGAAGCCAACCGTGCTGAGAGTTGGTCAACCGAGGATGAATCCTTTCGTTGTACGGACTCTGGGGCAAGCCATCTCGAGGTTGTCTCATGGAAAGCTACTTTCTTCTCAAGGTGAACTTTCCCGAGAGTCGGGCTGGGGCAAGTTGAATTGCACTGGGGCAAGTTGTTCAAGCTAGTTTGCTCTCCCCAGCAAGAGTTGAGTGTCGGGGAATCATGTCATTACCCTCATCAAATAACCTTAACCTTCCGAAAAAGCCTTGTTGTCATTGGATCGTTATCCTACAGCCTAAACCTGTTACCTACCATGTAACCAAAGTCATTTCCAAAGCCCAGTTCTCGTCTGGCAAACCTCCAAAGCCCAGTTCTTGTCTGGCAAATCGATAACCAGTTCTCGTCTGGTCCACCTTTCTTAGAATACCAGTCCTCGTCTGGTACCTGTCATCTTTTAACCAGTTCTCACCTAGTCACCCTTTCTTTAACCACCAGTTCTCGTCTGGTGCATGTTAGCTTTTAAACCAGTTCCCGTTGTGTCACCTTTTCCTTGACCCACTGTTTAACGAGTTCTCGTCTGGCTAACGCAGTTTTAAAGTCCATTTCTCATTTGGCAAACCAGAAATCAGTTCTCGTCTGATATCCAAACCAGAAATCAGTTCCCATCGGTTACCAAAACCACAGGAGTCAGTTCTCGTCTGACAACTTACCCCTTTTGCCACCAGTTCTCGTCTGGTAGTCTATCCTTGAATGCTAGTCCTCGTCTAGTATTTCCCTTTCAAATCCACTTTTGTTGGTAACCAGAAATAAATCCCTATCACCATAAACCTATCCTTAGCCCTAAACCAGAAAAAAGCTTAAATATACTTGACACGATAATTCCCAGTGGCTCACATGTTGTCATGATCCCCGACACGAGGCTCAATTGATCTCACTCTCTCATGGTTGAGATTCTGTATTCCCTGTGTTGATGTTGTTAAATCAGGAATATCTCGCTAGCAGAAATGTGCAGTTAATATTGGTTCTCCTCAGCAGTTTGAGATTGCAGCAAGTTGAGATGACACTTGTCCTTTATCAGAGCAGGATCAAGATTATCCTCAGTGGGTCAAGATTAATATCCCCGACAGAGTGGAGCCATCCCCAACAGATTGATTGTGTATTCCCGGTGGTCGAGATTGAAGTGTTCCCTGACAAAGCAGATTTGGGTTTATTTCCCCAGCGGTGGGACGAATGCAGTGTTGTTACCCCACAAAGTCTAAATCTTTGGCTCCTTTACCCTCCGAGTCTAGGTTATTGGCTCATTCCCTAATCAGAAGTGGATGAATTTAATCCCCAAGCAGAGGTCGGTATCGATTTTCTCATGGAGCAATCTATAGCAGAGGTAGATTATTCCCCAGTTGAGTATCCCCTGCAGGTTGGATTTTGATTCTTCCCCAGTGAAGCCACCATTTTCAGATGAGTATTGTATACCTAGAGGGACTTTGGTGTCCTAGGAGGTTGTTCAGGGTTGTTTCCTCGGTGAAGCGAGATTCAATTTTAGTGGTTGATCATTTTCCTCAGCAGGGTTTTGATTGGATCCCTAGTAGAATGGGTATGTTTCCTCCAGCCGAGGCTTTTGTTTCCCAGAAGAGTCGTATTCTGGTGGGCCATCCAGGGCATTTTTTCTCAGTAGGGTTTGATTTGGATCCCCAGCGGGGTTGGCTTTCTTCTCTCCAACATTTATTTTGCTGGAGCGATTCCCTTGCATTTTGCATCGTGCATAGCATTTCCATCTTGTATGGAGCATTACGCCATTCTCAAACATATGCATTTGAAACATAAGCCCGGTGGTTACCGCTCTGTTCTCAGATGTGTTTTCAGCAAATGGTTGAATTATGTTGCCCGCATGGTATTCAGACCTGGAAAATTTTGGTTGATATTTGTGCCTATATGGTATCCAGGCCATGGCAAGTTGAAGAATGGTATCCAGACCATAATACTTTTCGTTAGCCCGCGTGGTATCCAGACCCCGACTTACGTTTCTTCCCAGCAGCGTCGTCGAACTTCGGTTGATGATTTTGTTTCTAGCCTTATATGGTATCCAGACCATGGAAAATTGATATGTTCCCGTTAGCCTGCGTGGTATCCAGACCCGAATTTTTGTTTTCTCCGGCAGTTAGTCATCTTTGCCTGTGTGGTATCCAGACCATGGCAGTTACCGATTTGTTTCGTCCGTTGAGTATCCAGACTCCGGTAAAGTCAGTTGGGTATCCATACCCTAATGAATCTTGTTTGTACTTTCTCCGTTGAGTATCCAGATTCCAGTAAAGGCAGTTATGGTATCTAGACCATATTAGTTTATTTGATGCTCCGTGATATCCAGGTCACAGTAATTATCGTTATCTCCTATCGTCGTGTGGTATCCAGACCTTGGCACCTAATGGTTTTCTCAGCCCACGTGGTATCCAGACCACAACTCATATTGTTTCCCAGTAACGTCGTTCGACTTGAACTCGTAGGATATCCAAATCCTGATGAATATATTTCTTTTGCATTGAGCATCCAAGCTTCGATTACTGAGTATCCAGACTCAAATTATCACCGAGTATCCAGACTCTGGTATATTGCATAGAGCATCCAGGCTCAGATTTGCATTGAGCATCCAGGCTCTAGTTATTGAGTATCCAAACTCAGATTATTACCGAGTATCCAGACTCTGGTATATCGCATAGAGCATCCAGGCTCCGATCACCTTGAGCATCCAGGCTCCGATTTCCCTCGAGTATCCAGACTCTGACAACGTGAATGTTACCTTTAGCCAAAATGGTATCCAGACCATGGCGCAGCTTTCGACTAATGTGTTTATCTTATTATGTGTTACCCAAAGGAGTTACTTGGTTAAGTTTCTCTCGTTTTCTCCATGCTGGAGTTGTTCGGTTAAGCCTCTCTTCCCCAACGGAGTATTTTTGTGATCAGTTCAGCTATCTTCCGGAGATTTTGTTCCAATATATCAGAGTTTGCAGTTCTATTTTTGCGGTTGGCAAATTTCCGGGTTCTTTGGTATTCAACCATCTTTTACCTTTGAATGTTTGAAAGTCGTTCACTTTTCAACCCTTCAGGTCCAAGCTGTTTGAATTGGGGAAGTTGTTGCACCTTAAAATTTGACCAACCGTTTCTCGTAATTTGGCTTATTTTTTGTTTCATTTGCATTTGCATCTGCATACTGCATACTATGCATTTTTGCAGCTGGATTGATTCTATCGGGATTACGGACCTTCCTATCGTGTTTCGGACGATTCAAACCGTTTCGGATATGGAGATTTTATTGTGGAATTTGTGCTCTGCCCGGTGATTCAGTCTACGTTGTTGGTTCGGTGGTATTTTGGTATTCGGTCTTGTTACCATTTATTTTATGGCATTCTCGCATTTTTTGTTCGTCGATTTAATTTTTCTAGATTTATTTCTTAATTTTGACATAGATTTTAGATTTTTAATAGATTTTTATCTTTTATTTCTCTATTTTAAATTGTTTTTCTTAGAACTAAATAGTCATTAACTTCTTTTTAGAACATTACTAGATTTAACTTGTTTTTAGATTTTAAATAAAATTTTCTATTTTTAATAGTTTATTAAAATGTTAATTGGTTTTTAAATAGTTAATTTATTTTTAGAGTTTTCTAGATATTAATAGTTTTAATATTAGGTTATTATTTCTTTTAATTTCTTTTATCAAATTTTATTAATCTAGATTAGAACTTCTTAATTGATTAGTTGTTATTAATAGTTTTATTAATTAGTTTAATAATCAGCTTTTAATTTTCATTTTTTGGTCAGCTTTAGTTTTATTAATCCAGCAGTTTAATTAATTATATTAGTCCACTAATCATTCTTTTTCAGTCAGTAGTCTGACATGTGTCAGGCTATAAATAGCATGTGCACAGTACTCATTGATGGCTGCACAGTACCCGAGAGAAAACCCTACTCCACATCACCGGGAAAATCAAAGGCCCAAATCTCACTGGAAAACTCACAAAACACGCCGGAAAATTCTTGACACTCACCGGAATCTTCATACACGTTCTTCGTGTTCTTCAAACTTTTCCCAGAAACACTTAAACATTCATCCAAGTTCATAAACGTGTTCATCCATTCTTTCACTTTTTCCCAGAAATTCAAATAAATCCATCATTATCTTCATGATCTTCCTCTCAATCTTCAAACCTTCATACACTTTCTTGTCCAAAAACTCATACGGAATGCATCAACCTTCACATTTTTTTTCAGATTTCATCTGAGTTCATAGCCATCTTCATCCGTTCAACACCTTTTTCCAGAATTTCTCCAACCTCCATGATCTTCATCATCTACATAAATCTTTATCATCCGCCATGAATAAACATTCAAATCTTCACACAACCTTCATGCTCGTTTTCCAGATTCCGTCGAACTTCATCATTATCAATGAATTTTCCAGATCCGCATCTTCCAGATCTATAAATCACCACACGATCCATAATCTTCAACAGACCAAACATTCTAAATCCTTCACAACCACAAATCTTCGGATAACATTTCCAGATCTTCAAATCCTCCATCGAACAACTTATCAACAATCTCAACGAAGCATCTTCAACATCTTCGTCAACTCCAAACCCTCCTATTTCGCGAGTCCACAAGATCTGAGCCCATATTTCAACATGCGATTCTAGATCTTCATCCGATTCAAACATGCAAACTTCTCCAAATCATCAACCGCAACAACAGTAAATCAACTTCAACACCGATGATTCCGTGAAACATCCTTCAACATCCATCAAAATCTTATCCCTCTTTCAGTAGAACAAATACCTAGAATCTCCATTATTTCGCTCCAAAACGCGTTTCGTTCTTCACAAACTCTAGAACTCAAAACACTTCGTGACCTCCCTCTTTTTGCGAACCAACGATTTGGATTATGTTTGGATTGTCTGATGTTTTTTTTTGGGTTTCTGGTATTCTAGGTTTTTGCTTGTTTAACTACACAGAAGATTTGAGTGAAGTTGAAGATAGAGAAGAGATGGAGAGAGACGGAGGTGATGTGAAAGAGGACGACGGCTGTGAGAGATCTAAGGTTTCTTTTTTGCCAACTCAAATGATGAAGATGAAGCCTTTATTGGACATTTTGGAGGGTTAGTGGGCTTCGGCCCAATCATTGGTTTTCCAGGCTACAACCCCCCATATTCGTTAATACATTCCCCTTTTTTTGTTTATTTTTCCTGTTATTGATATGGGTTGAAGGCCCAACCATGGCCTTGGACTGCACCCCAGGATATGCTGATGCGCCTCCCCCCCCCTTTGTTTTTTTATTATTGATTTTTCTGAGTGTGGATGTGGGTCGTGAGGCCCAACCAGATTGTACCACCCCCCTGATTCGTGCACCCCCTTTTTTTGTTGCTGCTGTTTGTTATGGTTATAGGCCGAGCCCAACTAGATTTATTGTTGTTGCGCCCCTGATTCTAGGTTGTACCCCCCCCCCCCCCCCTGTTTTTATTTTTCATAATTATTTTGTAAATACATTTGTGTATAGTTTTTTGTATTATATTTTTGTATATATTTTAATACACTTTATTATTTTCGTTTTAGAAACTTATATTATATTTTATTTTTCTTTTATAATATTATATATGTATATTATTTTATATTCTATTTTAATTTTCTTTTAATTTTCTATTGGAGCTTTTATTAGATTTTATTTTCTTTTAGAAGTTTCATATTCACTTTTTGAAGTTGATTTCTCATTTCTGTTTGTTATTGGATTTTTCTCATTTTCTTTTGTAGGTCGATGACGAGACCTCTGTAAAGCATTATAAATCAAAATATTGATGGATAATGTAGGATCCGAGACCGCTTTTTCTCTCCTCATCTTTTCTTCTTCTTCTGATTTTATTTTGCTTTTCTGTTGTGTCGTCCGTGTGACACGATTCAATTGGAGAATGATTCTCAATATCATTTCTCTATCTTGTCTTTGACACGGATATCAATACGCTGCCTCTTGGGATTTGACTTCATTTATATGTCGAATTATGATGGTTCAGCGTCACATTGGTTTTTATTCGAAATGTCATCATCAAGGATAAAAGAGTAGAGCTTGGAAATGGAATTTGCACGCAAAAGTCAAGGGTCAACGGAACCACTCCGTTTGGTAACATTGTTTTTATTTCACTTCTTTCATCTCCTTTTTTCAACCGTCGAGTGTTGCGAGATCTTTAGATACGTGGGAAATGATGAGCGAGTGGTCTCCTCTCCCTCATCTAGAATGTTTAGCGTATGTCCTTAGGGTAATATGCGACGCATTCGCTCCTACGTCTAGGACTTAGCGTGTGCGTCCCGTTCCGAACCTTTTCTCTCGCATCCTGGCGATTGAGACTTCCCCGTTTCTTTCGCATCCTGGCAATTCAGATCCCTTCTCTTGCCCCCGTGCAATCGAGACCGTTTTTTCCGTAGTTAGGCCAAACTACGGCTGCTCTGATCTCTCATATCTGTTGAGAGTACGTAGGCATAGGATTGCGATAATCCTAGCGAGCACTTTTCCCCCTTTCTTGTAGTTAGGTTGAACTACAGCTGCTCTGATTTCTCGTACCAGACGAGAATATGTAGGCATAGGATGCGATATCCTAGCGAGCACACTAACAATTAAGTTATGTTTTCTCCCGTTGCCGTGCGATCGAGACTTTCTCGCTGACGACTAATCTTTCCCTTTCTCTTGCCCTAGGGCAATTGAGACTAGACCGTAGTTCTAGTACCCGTAGGTTCCCGTATCTTTAAACCCATGACATACTACGTCCGTTCTACCGCAAACAGGTAACACCTAAGTCTCCAATGGTCGAGCAGCATACACCTAACTGCTAGAATGCGCACGCTAGTATCGTCATTCTCTTCTCTCACCCCCGTGTGATCGAGAATACCCTTGGCTTACCCGTAGTTAGCCTGAACTACGTTTTGCTCTGATTTCTCATGCCAGATGAGAATACGTAGGCACAAGATGCGACGTCTTAGAGAGCAATCTCCCCCCGTAGTTTTCCGAACTAAGTTGACTCTGACTTTCCCATTGCACGAGGGAATACGTAGGCATAGAGCGGCGATGATCTATCGAGTCAGTTCTTTCCATTTAGCTTTAGCAGTCGTAGATAGTTTGTTTTTCACCCATTGACTAGACAACAATGCGTGGATCCCGTCGAGTACGACGGACGTGAGGGGTGCTCATACCTTCCCCTTGCGTAACCGACTCCCGAATCCAGACATGGTTGTGTCGCTACTGCGAAAATCGGCGCCGGCTATGACAGAAGAGTCGCCATCGTGCATTATTTATCCCAACGGAGGGAAAGGAAACGCTCAGAGTAAACCTAACGCAAAACGGGAAAGGAATGGTCATCGCAACCAAATCCTGGATTCGGGAGTCGATTACGCAAGGGGAAGGTATTAGCACCCCTCACGTCCGCCGTACTCGACGGGATCCATGCTTGTTTTCTAGTACGGATTGTTATTCTATCTACTCTAAAGGTTTGGGTTAAAAAGAAAAGAAAATGAGAAAAGAGACTCGATAGAGCTTCGCCGCTCTATGCCTACGTATTCCCTCGTGTAATGGGAAAGTCAGAGTCTACGTAGTTCGCCTACCTACGGGAAAGGAGGGGAAGGTTGCTCGCTAGGATACGGCATCCTATGCCTACGTACTTTCATACGACATGAAAGATCAGAGCAAACGTAGTTCGGGCTACGGAAGACACAGAGTTGTCTGACTGTTTTTTAGATCCTTCTGAAAAGGTTTTCTTCTGATTAAAAGTCCAAGAGGACAAAAAATGACTTTTTGATTTGTTTTCAATCTTTTACGAAAGAAGTGTTTTTTTAATGTGTTTGCAATCTCTGACGTACTAGAGACTATGATTTGAGAGTAACTACGTCGTATGTCACCCTAAGGGTAACACACTAAGCAATCAGATTATTGAAGAGTGACCCTCCAACAACCTTTTCTCAAATAGATTAAGGCTCGTAACGTACGACATCGATTAACCTTATTACTGTATTTTTGAAGTGTTTTGAGATGGAAGGGAAAGAAGCTCTAAAAAAAACCTAGGGTTGAAAGGGGAAGCAAAACTACCCTAAAGTTATCATGCATGGATAAGAACCTAATGTCTGTCATATTTCTCTCTTGCACAGAGAGAAACAGAGATCCTAGGGGATAAACAGAAAAGAAAGCAAGCAAATACAGTAAAATGCATGCAATGCAGCAATACAAGCGAGGCAAGGGAGTCCCACTCTACCTCGAACCTGGGAAAACAACAGGCAAAGTGAAACAACATTCACTTCAAACCTAAGGGGGCAAGCTGTACAAACCAACAAACAATACAGAAAAGCAAAAAGCACCAACACCAGCTCTGACAGTAACAATCAAGCTCTTACAGTAAGCAACACAAGCAGCAACAGCTCTGACAGCTACAGTTGATCAACAGCAAATGGGAATGACAGCAACAACTTCAAGCAAGACCCCATCTTCAATCTTCAATGACCTTCAAATTTTAGGTAAACTCCTATCTTCAGAAAAATATCCCAGCTTTAGCAAGCATGAACCTCAACCAGTAAACAGCTTCAAAAAAAGCAGCAAAACCCTAGCTTCAACAAACAACCAGTTTTGACAGGCACAAGCTTCATCTTCACCAATCTTCAATGAACTTCATCTTCAATAGGTTCCATCTTCAATGCAATCACTCCAGAAGAGAATCAATTAATAGATGAAGTTGAAATGTTAAGAGGCTTAGTGACAACCCAAGGAAATCACTAAGATCTTAACATGGCAAATGAAAGGTATCCTCAAGGTTCTACCCAACCAAAGCATGCTCTACATCCCTCCTAATGAGAGATGGAACTTCTTTGGGGGACCTTGTGTCATGGGATAGAATAGAGGCACAAGAAGCTCTCTATGTTTGAAAGAAGAAACAAGACTACTCTAATGCTCTTCCTATGTATTCTAATCCCTAAGCCTCTGACAAGCACTCCAACAAATGAGAAATCTTCAAATCCAAGCTTCTTCAAGCCATCCAAAGCAACTTCATTTGATATTCAAGTCATCCAAGCAAAGCCCAAGCCAAAAGCACCCCCAAAATGGCCCTACACAAACATAACCAAACCAAATATCCAACGGAGAAACCCACAACCATCACACAAGTTGCAAAAAAATAAAATAAAATGCTAAAGCTCATCAGAAAATCCTAGGTAAATTTCTAAGGGAACCTAACCCTATACCCAATACCCCCATAGACCCCAAACCCTAGATCAATCATTTAATCCTCAAACTATGCACTAAACTACAACTACTTGTCTTGAAACCCTAATTCTAACACCTCTCATTTTCACCTCTCAAACTAACCTAAATTTTATTCACAAAATTGTGATAAAATTTATAAGGGTACATGCTTCCCTAATCTAATCAGCCCAACAAGAATTATCTCAAAATTCCTCACCAATTGGTCACAATAAAATCCACAAAATCATGTAGCAAATGTACAAAATTAAAGAAAATAATAAAATGGAGAAAATCAAATTAAATTGAAAAAATGGATGAAAATGAGATTTATTAATTTCATAAAATCACAAGTAAATCCAAGATCATGGAGGTATTTTTAAAATATTTTTTGGATCAATATTGGATTTATTATGAATTTTAGAAATCAAATGGATTAAAATAAAAGAAAATCAAATAAAAGAAATTAAAATGCTGAATTAAATGGGAGCCATTAGATCAATTGACTGGTAAGCGAATCCAAAGCTCCAGAGCATGTCCACGTAGGGGTCCAGTCACCAGCTGACTGGATAAATGAAACGCAGCGTTTTTTGGTCATAGAGGGAAACCTGAAGATTAAACATGAGCCATTGGATGATCATCTGAGTCAACCGGTCAATGCAATCTGAGGGCTGAAACTTCATCTTCTCCAAAAGCTCAGGCGACCTGAGACTATCCTCAGGTGGTGGTTCATGGTGGTTTCCACCGTCTTCTCCGGTGGAGTGGTGGTTGCAGGTGACAAATCAAAAACTTCTTATACCAAACTTGATCAGAAAACCCTAAGGATCATGAATATCACCTCTATTTCAACCAACTCTCAATGGATTTTAGAATTCGAATCAAAGTTCAGAAGATACCAAAATCTCAATCATCACCATTCTCAAAATTGAAACCATAGAAATGATCCTCAGGTTACACTGGTCATTCTAAGCTATCACACTCATGTTAATTCCTCAAGATTACATGTAACTGAATCCAAACAAAAATTGGTGCATTCCCTCGATCATCACCAAACGATGCCAAACCAATCCTAAATCGTTCTACCAATCATAGGGAACCTAACCACATGCACATTGCTACCTAATTCAGCCTAGATCAATGGGAAATCCAAGAGTTACATACCTGAAGAAATTGGATGAACAGAGGGATCAAATGCTCAATTCAAGCTCCAAGATTCTTCAAACACGATCAAGAATGCAAGATAAAGCTTCTTCAACCTTTAATTAGACCTGAATAGGCTTGCAACTCCAAAACCGATTCTAAGTTGAAGCTCTTGAAACTCAACTTCAATCTTCCTCTCCTCCACGAATTCTGCACCAAAATGAGTCTGAACTCACTCCTCTCAATATATAGAAACTTTCTATGGGCTTCTGAGCCCAGTTTGAAGCCCAATTCAGTGATCCATCATTTCTGATTTTTCTCTTGAAAATGCAATGCACCAGTCATGATTCTGAGCTTCCAGCTTGCTCTAGAATGTTCTATTCACCTGCAAATTGGCTTGTGAGTGTGAATGGATAGCTAGCTTGGCCTGAAATGCTTTGATTCTTGTTTTGGCATTGTAACTTGTAATGTAAGTAAGCACTTTACAAAGCAAGTCATGAAATTAAGCCTCAATTCAAAAATGTGGAAATGTCATTGTGTTTAGAATCCAATTTCCATTCAAAATGACTACCCATATGCCATGTGTATGTCTCATAATTCAAAAATCCCAATTTCCCTCCTTTGAATCATTTGAAAAATCCTTCTTTTTAGGCCATTTTGGATCATTTTGTGAAGCAAGCCATTTCAATCACCCATGACTTCTTATATGACCTAAAAACATCATTTTAAGCACATCTCATGTTGAACATTTCTTCATTTGAGGAGTGGAAGATAGAGATTTTGACCTATGTTGAAAAATGACCTATAATTCAACTTTCCCAAAATACCCCTGGATTGCCAAGATCATAACTTGAGTTCTACAAATACTCTTGAGGACTTCTAGTACTATATGGAAAGCTAAGATCAATACCTACAACTCTTATGTTGGCCAAGAATCCATTTGAAAACTCCTTGATGGGCAAAAGTTGCTTGGAAGTCAAGTGACTTTCACAGATAAATTTCAGTGTCCTCTGGTGACCTGTAACTTGCAAGAACCATAACTTGCGTTCCACGAATCTTATTGAAGACTTATAGTACTCAAATTAAATCTATTGAGAAGCTACACAAGTTTCATGTTGGCCAAGAATCTATTTGAAACTTGAATTTTAACTTATGTGGCTTGGAAGTCCAGTGCTATACAGGGGATTTTACCCTAGGACCCATATCTCCAACACCTCCAACCACTCTTGATTCTCTTGAACTTGATCTTGAATCATCCATACACATGCCTTAACACATCAACCCATGACTTCCATGACCTAGAGCTGGTCCTTGATGCCCTTTCTTTGCTCTTCTTGACCTAGGGTTACCCAAATGAAACCCTACTTGTAAACACCTCAACCATGGCTCTTGAACTTGAATCAATGGCTTGCCTCAGCTTCAATAATGCCCTCTAGACACCCCATGAGATCCATACAAACCTCATATTCCCATTCCATGCTTCTCATCTCACTGATAACCTCCAATACACCTCAAGTTAGGAAAGAAATCCACTTGTTGATACTCAAATCTCCTCAAAGCTTCAACCCATTCCTTGATGACTTGGATGGTCTTAAGCTTGAATAAGGCCCCTTGATGTGCTTCCTTAGATAAGAATGGAACTTGATCCCTTGTTAGATGACTTGCTATGTTATGATATACAAATGATGGGACTATGTACATGATGTAACTATGCAAATGATAATGCAATTAAAACATAAACCAGGTGAAATAGGTTGAGCAAATTTTAGGGTGCAACAGGTTGCGATGACCTTGTCTTTCCCTTTTCCGTTAGGTTTTTCTGATTGTTTCCTTTCCCTCTCTTTGGGATAAATAACGAAAGTGGCGACTCTTATGTTTTCCGCTGGTTTTTTTTCGCAGTAGCGATACTAAGATACAAAATGAGTTTAAATTGTTGTCTAATTTGGGAGGCTTTAGATATTCATACAATAACGATTTTGTTAAATATTTCCATGTGTCCTCAACCTCAGCCTCTCTTCCCTTGGATTTGATATACTTTCACAGAAAATACATCAACACAAGATTTCTACAAAAAAAGGTTCAAATTTGGGGGGTTTTCAATCACATGTGACTCAACAATATTGTCGCACCTCAAAAAATGGTAACGACCTTCGCGATAGACGCCAAAAACAAATAGAGTCGCCATCGAATTTTATTTATTCCTAAAAGGGAAAGGGAAATATCGATAAAACCTTAAGGGAAAGAAAATGGTCATCGCAACCATATTATGGGTTCGGGAGTCGGTTACGTGAGGGGAAGGTATTAACATCCCCCCGCGTCAGTTGTACTAAACGGGAACCTCTTAATTTAACTCATGAGAAATGTTAGCTAAGATTGTTTGTTTTCTTCTAAGGGAATAAATTTAAAAGATGAAGTAAAAGGATTTAGATTGCTAAGGGAAAATGGGTGGTTTTATTAGGGTGCTCACCAAGGATTGGGGCTCTTGTGCATATGTATCTTCACTTGAAAGAAGTGAAAAATCATAGCATCCAACCCAGAATGTGGTTGCGATGACCATGTTCT
Organism: Lathyrus sativus; assembly: GCA_963859935.3. NCBI lineage: Eukaryota > Viridiplantae > Streptophyta > Magnoliopsida > Fabales > Fabaceae > Lathyrus > Lathyrus sativus. The sequence goes on from OZ012737.1 coordinate 625,688,621, forward strand.
TTCCCTTAAGGTTTTATCGATATTTCCCTTTCCCTCTTTAGGATAAATAAAATTCGGTAGCGACTCTGTCTGTTTTCGGCGTCCATCGCGAAGGTCGTTACCATTTTTCAAGGTGCGACAAACACACATAAAGACTCGACAACACACATAAAAAAAACAAAATGCTAAAAATAAGCTAGAAAGAATATAACTATAAAACTTATAATACCCACATACACTTAAATCAAACATTGTCCCATTGTTGAAATATAAAAGTAAAAAGAGGGTGGATAAAACCTGGTCAGTCATCACTATCGGAGCCAAGCGGGTACATGTGACCTTGTCGGATATGCCAAGAAAACATCCTCCAAACTATCATATGAGTGAGTCTTTCTGGTGTTTCTTTCTCACTGTCTCGGTCATTTTGGGCTTGTTAAGTTTCCCATAAGTCCACAACTTTTCCTCTTGTAAGTTATGTGGTTTTTAGATTGGAAAAATTTTGGTAAAATGTGTTGTCAGCAAGATGTTAAGCCAGATGTTTTGTCATGACAGTCAGACATCATTTTTATCATGATGTTGTGACACATGTTATACCAGTAGCCCAGGGCTGGACTGTTTTGGTATTTTAGTGTGAGTTTTGAGTGTGTTTTAATTCACACATTTGTGTTATCCAAGGAGGGATATTCTGGGAACTTCTGTCTTGGCAGATTGTGTCGATTTTCTTAAAAAGGATCGTTGAGCCTTATTTAGGAAACTTAGTATTTTATTCCTATTTTTGTGCAGGAGGTTATGCTTATGATTTCAAGTTGATTCATGATGAGTTGCGCTTCTAGAGCCCAAGCCCACGAGGTTTGAAGGCTATTTAAAGAGAATACTTAAACCTATTACAAATTGGATATTAAGTTGAATTCTGAAAAATAAGGATTAGACGTGTATTAGAGTTTCTTTAGGGTTTAGTGTATTTTTATTTGTATGTCACTCTTGTATCAGGTTTGATGCATTGAGTTGACTGGTTGTTCATTGTTAATTGTCCACTCTAAAGCTTTTAAGCAAGAATGTATTGTTCTTAGTTGAAGCTTTTAAGAAAAACTAAGTATTGTACTTGGAAGGATTGGTACTTGATAGGAAGTGATAGGGGGATCTCATATCCAGAGGGTGTCTAGGTAGAAGTTGCACAAGGTAGTGATTAGGCGAGAAGTTGTAAAGAGGGAGTTTAGCTTTGAACTAATACTATCATAGTGAATTTTCTTCCTGGCTTGGTAGCCCCTGAATGTAGGTGACGTTACACCAAACTGGGTTGACAATTGCTGGTGTCATTTATTTTTCTACATATTTGTGAGTGATCAAACTATTTTGATCCTAGGTAGTGACATTTGTCTCGACATCGGGTATTTGCATGCCAGAATTTCACCTCTTAATGTCATAAACTAATACTCGAGACTGCTATCATAGAGGTCATCATCGCCTACAAAATTATCATTTTGTACATGTGTATGGATGTGGATGATGTGTGGAGGTTTGCACTCTCTGATCCATCTCAACATCTGTGTCAGCATTTAAATTGGAAAGGGCATTAGCATCCATTATATACAACTTGTTTTCCTCATCTTAAACATAGGTGATTGTCAGATTTGGTAAAAACCCATTTTAGAAGACCTTATTTTTTATCATTAAAACATAAGAGTTCATGCCAGTTTTCTTAATCCACTTTTACGCAAGACATGAGGCCATGTCTAATGCATGGTTTCCTATGAAAGGTTGTAACCATCTAATCTCGGCGCCAAGCCCTAAGGCTTTGCCTATGGAGGTTATCAAACCTCCCACCATAATATTGCACTTTTTTTGTATTATCCACTTTATCCAAGCATGTGAGCATGAAGCTCTTAATGTGGATGATTTCAAAATTAAAAATGCAATTGAAATTTTGTTCTCCTTTAGGAAGGATGTCAGACACAATGTGCCAGACAATATGTGTGACAAGATTAGTCCAGTAACAATTAAAATGTAAATAAACTAAAAATGAACGCAAAGAGTTGGTAATCCAGTTCAATGCAATGTCACCTATGTCTGGAGGGCGTTAACCCAAGAAAGAAAATCTACTTTTAATAGTAAAAGAAAAAATTGGTCTTACATTAACTCTTCTAGTTCGATGCCTTTTTTCTTAATTCTACCTGAGAATTTCTATTTAGGACTCCCCCTAAATATGAGATCCTTGTCAATTTCTCTAATCCATTATCCCTAGTGTTTTAATAATTAAAAAATAGTTTGAATTATGAAACTATTGCAACTCAAAACAAACTATATTCCTTTGTATAGGAATGGTTCTAACAAATAGAGATCCACAAAGCAAATACAAAAGAAAACACAAAGACTCAAACTACTAAAACACACCCAGTTGGATATCTCAAGGTCTAAGTTTTATGTATGAAGAACATCTACTTAAATAGAAAATAACCCACCTGCATGGCCCATTAGGGTTTTGAACAAACTTGCAGCTGAAGTAAAATCAAATAGCGCAACTCAATGAATTGTTTTAACTTGATTTTCAATCTTTCATTAATTAAATCTCCATTAATATGATTTGGTATTGATCCTTGATCTTTTGGGAAATATTTTCTAATTCCAGAAAAGCACATAAACACTCAGATAAATATGGAAACAAATCATGCACGGTATTTCACTTATGTGCACCTGGCATTTGAGGTAGGATGTGTGGGGCATTTTACGCCACATCTTTGCCACATGTTTTGAGCTTAAAGAGAAAAATGTCTCAACATGATGTCATGGCATCTTGCATTAAATATCATCTATAAAATTAACCCAATCATTTGTCTCAACAATAATAAATTAGGTAAAGTTCTTTCATTGTGGTATTACCGACTCTATCGCCACGACCAAAAACAATATGTGCGAGAACTTTTTGGAAATACTAATTATGGGGTTCTTGATACTAGAGTACGTTTTCCCTCCATGTTAGTGGTGGATTCAACAGTCAACCGCCTACATAATGATCCAAAATCAAAGGCAATATAGCCATGCATTAGAACCCTTTCTTTGCCTATTGTATGGAAGTGTAACAACTCCCCTATCGCTATTTAATTATAATCAAAATCTAAATTGAATAATCTAAAGGAGATTGATACAAAACTCCCTTTTACCCTTCTAACATACTCAAATTTCATGTAACTCAGAAATTCTAGGGTGACTCTCTCATATGTTTGATGTTTGAGAGACAAGAAAGGTCTCCAACCAAGTTTGTTGAAAATTTAATTAACATCATAAAGAAAACCTAGAGTTCCTAAACAAGTTTCATCTATGTACATGGTCGACATAATACAGCGTTGTACGAGCACGTCAAATGTTTCTTTATGATTTTCGTCTTTGAACTCAATGCACATTAGGAATTCCTCTATAGCAGCACCTCTTTTCGCTCTTTGTATAACGGCTAATGAATCTCCTCTCAAAATATTCTTAGAGGCATTTTTCAAGTTATGAACGATAAACGATTTTTTTTTTGTTTTTTGAAAGTGGTGTTGGTGGATGGCATGTAAAATGATAGTGGTTTGTGGTTATGGGGTGTGAAATGATGAAGGTTTTGGCTATGGAGTTTCGGTGTTGTGTGTTGTGTGCTTTGTGTTTTTAAAGAGGAAGAAGAAAATAGAAGTTTGATTTTAAATGTGGAGAGAGAGAGAGAGAGAGAGAGAGAGAGAGAGAGAGAGAGAGAAATCAATTTTTTGGAGGTTGTAGAGGGATTTTTGTTGAATATGATTGATGGGGATGCGATTTGGAATGCTTTTTACGTTTCCAAGGTTTGAAAATTCACACTGAAAAGGAGCAGCCGATCAATATCACCGACGACGGGCTACCCGTTAGTGTTTCAAGAGTTTCTTTCTAGAAAAATTTGGAATTCAAAATGCTGACAGGTGTCATCTGGGCGAAATTTGACTGTCGTGAAGAAGGCAGACTGGTCATCATTCTCATTGCCTCGCTTTTTTTTTTCATTTTTCACTTCAAGGAAATGATGACTGTCATGCTATATGACGAGCTTCACGGAAATATATATCGATCAACATCCTACCCTTCAATTTGAGTCCTTTTCTTCCTTACAAAGATGATGGTAATCATCTCTAATGACGAATTGCCCATCATCTCCCTTCCCGTGTGTGAAAATTGGTTGATTTTAAGGCTTCTCTAAAACAATTAATCTCTTTACTTTTCTATAAATTCAAACAAACATAAACAAAAGAAAATATTAGATAAAAACTTGTGGGTTTCCTTCCACACAACGCTTTATTTAAAGTCCACTACTACAAAACAAGCCTTTTGTAATACCAATATTACGACGGACATAGTATTAACCGTGATAATATATTTATCTTGGACGCATATTTTTTTTATTTACTAGATGACATGTCACAACGGTCAGAAGTAGCAACCGTAGTGAATAGTACAAGGGGTGAAATGGTTCGAATCTCATCATCAACAATTAGCCATTTCTCGTGATAAAATATTTTATTGACCATGTATATCACCACCGTTTTTATTTTCAACTATGATGAAACGTGATATTTATTTATATATATATATATATATATATATATATATATATATAAGCGAAATCAGTTAACTCTTCAGTACATACAACCGTCTCTCTCAAAATAAAACTCTAACAACTCTTTCACTCGCCTTTCAAAGCGAATCCCTAACAACTATGTTACTCGTCTCTCTCATATGGATACCACAAAACAAAACCATAACAACAAGTCTTTGTCGATGGGTATTTACATGTTCATTTTATCTATAGTTTTTTTTTCAAAATCTATTTAAATATCTTGTTCATGATGTTTGAACTTTCTTGTTTTTTCCTCTTGTAGGTATAGATTCTTATTGCAATAAAGAGGGCGAAGATAAATTTAGCTTGTCAAACTTGTGTCAAAGGTCCAGAATGACATTCATTTAAAATATACACAAGTTCGCTGGTCTAAATTTATCTTCATCCTTATTTCATTGTTGACACACCATTATGGGACTTGACATGTATGGTATGTTTCTGAAGCATTTTATGCCTTGATATGTTTATTGTGTTGTGTTTATTTGTTATTATTTATTGTTGATGAATGATTTTGATGAATGTTGTTGTTAATGTCTATTTAAAATATGAGTTTATTATATATTAAATGGTTTGAGTGTTTTTCCAATCCCTTACCAAATATTTAACTTCCCAAACTACATTAGAATATTATGATATGATAGATAAAATTATATTAGAAAATAAGTACACGTTCAATTCTTGACAAGAATTCTTCACACTATTAATTGCATTTTGTTCCTTGACTGTTAGAACTTGATTTAGTGATCCTAGATCTTCAATCACCCCTCTCTCCACCTCTAACTTTGTTTGCAAAGTAAATAATATATTGCAAAAAGAATTAGAGTTGAAGGCAAGGGTTGTTTAAGAACTAAGATCATTAAATCAAGTTCTTACTGTTAAAGAACAAAATATGGATAAGGACTTGAAGAACTCTTGCCAAGCATTGAACGTGAATTTACTCTTCTAATATAACTTAATTTGTCATACTATAATGCTCTAGTGCAGATTGAAAGATGATATGTTTAGTGAACATTGGCGAAATAAGCATTTCACATAATTTATAATAAACTCAAGGCTATATACAACAATGGTTGTCTAGAACACCATTGCTAAATATTTTGCATTTTAATATACCGCAATGGTTGTCTAAATTAACCGTTGTGGTAGGTAGCGCGCTACTTTGATACAGTCACAGTCGCTCGCCGTGGTTGAAATCATCATACAAACAATCACACCTTACGTCACAACGGTTGGACCTGCAAGAGGGTATCCCTTTTCCAACCGTTTTTATATGGATTTTCTGTAGTAGTGGTCGGTTAGATATACTTTTCACTTTCTAAATCAAGAAGGTGCTTTCTTCAAACTTAAGTCCTTAACATTATGCCCAACAACTTTAAGGCTTCATTTGAACATCTCCAACCATTTCTCATGTATTTTACCCTTTTCTCTCTTTCTATTGTGAAAAGGTTCATATTTGAGGTCTGGTGGTAGAGTTTTCTTTTTCACCTTTTAGACCGTCATGTTCACTAGTGTTACACCATATGTTTTAAAGCTTTGGTCTTGAGTAACATGAATTTCATCCAGTACCTTCTCGTAAGCCTTATCTTATTCATCTTTTCTACCCTGGCTAATATCACTCACTAGGCATACTTTCACTATGTCAGGGAGGACTAGTTCAGAGAGGGACTCATCGACATATTTTTTAACTATGTCGAGCATGCAACAAGAGTCCTTAAAAGTAGGGATTTTATAAGTTTAGACGATGATAACTCAATATTTTCATCCCCTATTTCAAATGTGAGTTTCCAATGCTTAACATCTATGATTGCTCCAAATGTGGCAAGGAAGGGCCTTTTTAAAAGGATTTGGATTTCAGTGTCTTCTCGTATATCCATTACGACAAATTACGTAAGGATGATAAGTCGGAATATCCTTATTTTCACATCTTATGTAATTCCTACTAGGTACTTGAATGATCTGTCTTCCAAAGGCTTAGTTTTTTATAGACAGACAAAGGCATCAAGCTCAGACTCGCCCCTAAATCACATATAGCTTTCTCAAAACTCATTATGCCTATAACACAAGGAACTAAAAAGCTCCTAGAATCTTTTAATTTGGGAGGCAAATTATTTTGGACTATAGAATTTCACTCTTTTGTCACCACTACAGTTTCGGTATCTTCAAGTTTTTGCTTGTTTGATACTATTTCCTTAAGGAAATTAGCATAAGATGGCATTTTTGGTAACACCTTAGTGAAAAGGATGTTTATATACAACTTTTTCAAAACCTCGACAAACTTCCAGAAATGTTCTTCTATCTTGGCTTTTACCAATATTTGTAGAAATGGTATGGGATGCTTATATGGCGAGGGAGGTATATATGGGTCTTCCTTTTCTCCCTTAACTAACTCCTTTGCAGGCGGTGTTGACTCAACCTCCTTTTTAGGTGGTACAAACTCACTCTCTTTATCCTTTCCTTCATCATGACTGTTGGCGGTGATTTCTAATTCTTTACCACTTCACAACATAATAGCTTTTATATTCCCCTTTGGATTAGGTTCAGGTTGCCATGGAAAAATTCTAGCAGGGGAAGATGTAGACACTTGATTTTGGGTTACTTGAGAAATTTGGTTTCTTAGCATTTTATTGTGAGTAGTCATGGCGTCAACTTAATTAGTATGAATGTTTTTATTATTAAAGTCCTCGTTTTGTCAGTTTTTGGTTATAATGAAATTTTCCATTAGCATATCAAGGTTTAGCTTACAAGGAATAGTATAGGCATCCATTTATACTTGAAATCAGGGTGGTGCAACTGGTTGTGCATGACTGACCGCATACTGGGGGTTGTTGCTTTTGTACGAGAAATTGAGATGGTTCCTCAAACCAGGGTCATAGGTATTGGAATATATATTTCCCTGTTGGGCATAATTCATCTGATTATGGGTGGGTTCGATTACGGCCATCAATTGACATGATTCACCAATATGACCAGCTACTCCATAAATACCTAAATTGAAGTTACAGCAGCTGCAGTAGCAGCAAGTGTGATGCATAAGTTAATTTTTTGTATAATGCGTCCACCTTTGCATTCATATGATCAATGGCTCTAACTTCATAAAGTCCTCTTTTTTAGGGGATTTTTCTATGAGATCTCGTTTGCTTCCCCACTGAAAGTGGTTTGGGACCGTGTCTTCAATAAGAGCACAAGCCTCATTGTAGGGCTTATTCATAAGGGGTCTTTCAATAGCAATGTCTAGAGTCATTCTCGTATTATAGAGAAGACAATTATAGAAAGTAAGGACTATAGGCCACTTTTAGAGTCCATGATGCAAACATTTTCACATCATCTCCTTGAATCACTTTCATGCTTCAAAAAGTGATTCTCCGCCCATCAGCCTAAAGCAGGAGATTTGATTCCTAAGGTGCGTCATTTGCTTAGTGGAAAATGTCTCGCTAGGAATACCTTTTTAAATTCGTTCCATGTCGTTATGGAATTGGATGGAAGGGACTACAGCCATTCTCGGGCCTTATCCCTAAGGGGAAACGAAAAAAGTCTAAGTCGAATCGTGTCCGTGTTCACTCATATTGTATTCATCATAAAAGCAATAAAATAGAACCTAGAATAAAGTAAATGATTCTAAAATTAAGAATGCTCTGAAGGGCTGCCATCAAGGTTTCAATTTTTGAATATGTGTTTCCTTCCATTCTCCATGACGGTCTGCTCCAAGTACGATGACGGGCGTCATGGCTTGTCATGACGGGCGTCATTCCCCATGATGGGTCACCCGTCACTCTTGCTGATTAGTTGATTTTCTTGTGCTTTTTTTCGTTTTCTTTCCACAATCAACGTCAATTGTTGTATATTTGAAACACAATGAAAATACCTAATATTTGTAATAAAATGTGAATAAAAACATACAAAAACATGAAAAATAAAATTACATAAAAATGGTAAAATCATTTGTGATCAATAGACTCCTTTTATTAACTATGTATTTTGCTAACGAGAATGTTGAGGCGGGAAGACGCTTGCATACATAGTGGGTCATAAGGAAAAATTTCACAAACAAGAGTGTCACCTACACTCACTTTGTATATTAGATATTTGGATATGGTCAATGACTACACTTGAGAAATTGTTGCATTCAATTACTTGTATGGAGATTTGAATGCTAGCTACGAACTAAGTTTGGAACTAAGCATATAGCAAGGATATATGACATTTTTCCAAGTAATATATTAATCTAATCATTTAATTATCTGTTAAAATATTTATATAATATTGTTTACTTCGTTTAAGTTGATGAAGACATGAATCTATCATCATTTTTCATGCATGGATGGAGAGAATTAGATGAAAATTTTGTATGGACATATATCTATTTGAGAAAGTCGCACTTCAATTAGAACGCGCTTGTGACATTTCTAGACATCATGTTGTCTCTTCTCTGTCTATGATCACTTCAGCATAGATTGATCATAAGTATGTTGAGTACATGGATCATATATCTTGTATGTTGATAGTCAATGCATTTACATCCTTTATGGTAAAAAAAAAGTGTATAGGGATACATAACGTGATATTTTAGGCAAAACTATTGTCTAGGTCCTTTAAGTTATTTTAAAATATCAAGTTAGTTTCTTAGGTTTTTTTTAACGCTTTGCTCCTTTTTTAAAAATCTCCGCTATAATAAATTACAAACTCATATACCATTTGAACTGGTTTTTCGTGCTGATCACGAATATGCAATTAGTTTTGCATTTGATTGTGTATTTTGGTCGGGTCGTTGATTTTCATTATGTATTTCGTCCATTTTTACCTGATTCTCATGAACCATAACTTGTTTGATAAATTTGATTGTATATTCGTTATCAGCGTGAAAAACAAGTTCAAATGGTATATAAATTTGTAATTTATTGTAACTGAGATTTTTAAAAAGGGACTAAAGCATTACAAAAAAAAAACTTAAGGGACTAATTTGATATTTTAAAATAACTTAAAGGATTAAAATAGTAGTTTTGCCGATATTTTAAGATATCACATGCACACATGATTCTTATATTAGAAAGATAACCACCTATACCAACTGAGGGGAGGCACTAGCAGAGGAGGAAAATGATGCGACAATAGAGAAGGGTGGCACCGTGGGTGGTTAGGTCTTTGATATGAGCACATTTGAGACTTGACTTCCAGGTTACTATTTGGTTGAACATTTTAGGAGAGAATTGTTATTTGTGGCATTGTTTAGTAGATTTTGAAGGAAGCCGAAATTGCCTTAAAAGTGTAGGATTAGAGAGGATAGACAGTGGTTCCTGTGTGACACAATAGAATGCATTATTTTTTAGAATCATTTGATTATTATTTAGGTTAAATTTTGTTTATGATATTATGTATATGATATTATCAAGTATTGTTCTTGACATGTTATATTGTGTATGATATATGATAATTTTAGTTGAAGTATTACTTTTCAATGTCATTTTATGTTATTATTTATGGTGGTCCAATTTAAAGATGTTATTAATCAAAGCGCGTATTATGTTGTTGTAAAAGACAATTTCAAATTCTGGAATCCATGATGAAAGGTCTCATTTCTATTCATATTCAATAATTCAAACCCATGTTGAATGAGTATTTAATGTTTTAGATTCTATAATTTGAAAGGTGTTAGACCATTGTTTTGTTTAGATTGCACTGATATTTTTTGTAGGCTAGAATGTGTAGAAGCACACTTCAATCTCAAGGTTTTGATGATGCCAACAAGACTTAAGTTCTTTCCATGATTGCAAAAAGTCATGCTCTTAAATTGATCAAGATACTTACACTATATACCCGTGGGGGTATATGTACTAAGAAGCTGCTTGCGCTATATACCCGTGGGGGTATATACACTGAAGATAAAACCAGAAGCTTCTCTATTCCGATATCTTCTCAAAAAGAAAAAGGTGCAAGCATATCATCAATGGAATGTTGTCATGCAAATCAAGCTTCATGTGCAAATGATCGACTACTTTTTCAAGACTTGGACACAAGACTTTGGTTTATCAAAACTCACTCCTTTAATTGATATACAAGTGTTCAAATAGTCTATCATATCAACATATTGCATTTGCATATTTTTAAAATCATTTGGAACTGGTATAACACTTTAAACTTAAGTATTTTTCTGAGTTTTCACAGTGTTAACCGATTAACCATATAGGTTAACCGGTTAACGGTCTCAATTTTTAAATTCTCAAGGCTAACATTCCAGTGTTAGCCGATTAACCTATATGGTTAACCGATTAACACTGAACGAATTTTGAAAAATTGTTTCTTTTCAAATTCAAATCTTGTGTAATTATTATACCTTTTCATTATTTGATTCATACACATTTATACCTTTTTGAAATGGTGTTTTGACTCATATAAATTCTGAATATTTCAAATTGAAAAACAACCTCCAATAATTTTCAAAATAATCACTCAATCAAATTCACTAAATTTCAAATACTTTCAAATATTTCAAAAAGTGTTCATACTATTCATACCATTTCATATCCATAATTTTTGAACACTTGTATTGATATTGAAAAGTGAATTTTGATCAAAAGGAGAAGATCAATCATTGTATTGATATTATTATTATCACTCTCAATCAAAAATTACAGAATTATTTCTATTGTGACTTGTGATCCAGGATTGTTGGACACAAGGGTTAGTGCTTGCAAGAGGATTGTTCTTGCACACTAGTTGTTGAATAGTTGTTAGATAGTAGGCCTCACCGGTTGATGGTGTGATAGGTTTTACATTCTAAAACTATAGTGAAAAATCTCTTTCATGTGGAAAGGGGAGTGGAGTACCTTCGGATTGTGAAGGGAACCCTATAAATCTCTGTGTCCATTTTCATTCAGCCTTTTACTGCTTTAATCATCAAGAACATAACTGAGTAAAATTCAAGAATCTCGAAAAACCGGAAAAATTTTCTAAAGCCTAATTCACCCCCCCCCCCCCTCTTAGGCATACTCTAAACTTACAATTGGCATCAGAGCAGGTTAAGGTAACCTGTTCCTAACGATTCAGTATGGCTTCCGCTAGCACCAACCCGGTTTTCAAAGACGGTGGAAGTAGTAATAAACCACCACTGTTTTCTGGAGAATATTTCGATTTCTGGAAAATCAGAATGAAGGCGCATCTTGAAGCCCAAGGAGAAGGTATATGGGAAGAAATCGAAGAAGGACCACACAATCCAGTAAATGTGGTCAATGGCGTTGGAACCGCAAAGTTGAAAAGCACATATGATGAAGACGATAAGAAAAAGATTCTTAATAAGAAGAAAGCAATCAACATACTCCAAAGCGCTCTCAGTATGGACGAGTTCTTCCGTGTATCACAATGTAAATCGGCAAAGGAAATTTGGGACACCTTGGTGGAAACGCGTGAAGGAACCGCCAAAGTAAAAAGATCAAGGCTCAACACGTTAAGTCAAGAATATGAGATGTTCCGTATGCAGCCCGGTGAATCCATTGTTGCCTTACAAAAGATATTCGTTCATCTAACAAGTCACTTGATTGCTCTCAAGAAGACCTTCACCAATGATGATATCAACCTGAAAGTCCTAAGATCCTTAACAAGAGAATGGCAACCAAAAGTGACCGCTATTTCGGAAAAGAAGAGTCTCTCAATGATGACATCCGCATCCTTATTTGGAAAACTTCAAGAGCACGAATTAGAACTTGGAAGGCTCGAGAAGCATGAAAGTCAAGAAAAGAAGTCCAAAGGAATTACCTTGAAGATTGACACAAAGGATGACAAAGACGACGAGACTTCCGAAGATGAAAATTTCATGCTTCTTATAAAGAAGCTTGGTATGCTTGAAGACAACATCTAATCAATGGTATCTTGATAGCGGTTGTTCTAAGCATATGACGGGAGATCTAAACAAATTTTTAAGTCTATCATTAAAGGCCAAAGGATACGTTACTTACGGTGATGATAATAAAGGAAAAATTCTTGGAGTTGGAACTGTTGGTGCACCTCCATGTACAATCATCGAAGACGTTCTTTATGTGGAAGGCCTTAAACACAACATACTTAGCATAAGTCAATTGTGTGACAAAGGATTCCGAATCAACTTCACAAAGTATGAATGTTTGATAGAACATGAAGTCACCCATGACATCTTGCTAAAAGGTAAAAGATTTAATAATATTTTTATGATCTCTTTTGATGACTCATCCTTGAAGGTAAAATGTCTAATGGCGAACAACAACGAGGCGTGGCTATCGCATAAAAGGTTTGCTCACATTCACATGGAGCATTTAAATAAGTTGATAAAGCATGATCTAGTTGTTGGTCTTCCGAAGATAAAATTCATCAAGGATAAGTTATGCGACGCATGTCAAAAGGGAAAACAGACCAAAGCAACTTTCAAATCAAAGCAAGTGGTTTCTACATCAAGACCACTTTAATTGTTGCATATGGATCTTTTTGGTCCATCAAGAACGAAAAGCTTCGGAGGTAGCATTTATGCTTTAGTTATTGTTGATGATTTCTCTCGATACACATGGACATTGTTTTTAGTGCAGAAAAATTATGCTTTCAAAGCATTCAAGAAGTATGCAAAGCAAATTCAAAACGAGAAGTCACTCACCATAGCCTCCATAAGAAGCGACCATGGTGGAGAATTCCAAAATTCAGATTTTGAAGATTTTTGCGAAAAGCATGGAATTTCCCACAACTTTTCCGCACCAAGGACTCCTCAACAAAACGGTGTCATAGAACGGAAGAATAGGTCACTGGTGGAGCTTGCAAGAACAATGCTTAGCGACTCAAATCTTCCTAAATATTTTTGGGCGAATGCGGTTAGCACGGCGTGCTTCGTAAGCAACTGTGTCATTATTCGACCAATTCTCAAGAAGACTCCGTATGAGTTGTTTAAGGGTAGGAAACCAAACATAGCATTTTTCCACATATTCGGATGCAAATGTTTTGTTCTCAACAACAATAAGGAAAATCTCGGTAAGTTTGATGAGAAGTTCGGCGAAGGTATATTCCTTGGTTTCTCTCTTTCTAATAGAGCTTTTAGAATTTTTAATAAAAGAACTCTTACTATTGAAGAATCCATTCATGTTTCTTTTAATGAGACTAACCCCTCGAAAGAGGATAATATTATTGTGGATGATGATGATGATATAGTAGATTCTTCACAACAACAAGAAGAGACTCCAAAGGATCAAGCAATACCACAAGAAGATGTCACTCAAATCATTGAAGAACATCAAGATCTTCCGAAGGAATGGAGAACTCATAGAGATCACCCGATAGATAAAGTTATTGGTGATATTAGCCAAGGCGTTGCAACTCGACTAAATCTTAAGGATGCTTGTCTCAACATGGCTTTTGTGTCTCAAATTGAACCAACCAAGATTGATGAAGCCTTAGGTGACGACCAATGGATTGTAGCGATGCAAGAAGAACTCAACCAATTCGAAAGGAATCAAGTTTGGAGTCTTGTACCAAGACCGGACAACAAGCACATCATAGGAACAAGATGGGTGTTCAAGAACAAACTTGACGAGAATGGAATCATAGTTCGTAACAAAGCAAGATTGGTCGCACAAGGCTACAACCAGGAGGAAGGAATTGATTTTGATGAAACGTTCGCTCCGGTAGCAAGGTTAGAAGCAATTAGATTATTACTTGCTTACGCGTGTTCAATGAATTTTTAGTTGTTCTAGATGGATGTCAAAAGCGCTTTCCTGAATGGATACATCAATGAAGAAGTTTATGTCAAACAACCTCCGGGTTTTGAAGACTTCAAGAATCCCTCGCATGTTTACAAGCTGAAAAAGGCACTCTACGGATTAAAACAAGCACCAAGAGCATGGTATGACTGCCTTAGCAATTTCTTATGTGAAAAGGGATTTACAAAAGGAAAGGTAGACAAGACGTTGTTCATAAAGAAGATCAAGGGTAACACCTTATTGGTTCAAGTCTATGTCGATGACATCATCTTCGGATCAACAAACAAAGAGCTTTGCGAAGAATTTTCACTTATGATGCAAGGAGAATTCGAGATGTCCATGATAGGAAAACTGAACTATTTCCTTGGACTATAAATCAAGCAAACAAAGGATGGCATCTTCCTCAACCAATCCAAGTATTGCAAGAAACTGTTGAAGAAATTCGATATGGATAGTTGCAAGGTGATGTCCACTCCTATGGGATCCGGAACGTACGTTGATCAAGATGAATCCGGTACTCCAATTGATATCACAAAATATCGAGGTATGATCGGTTCATTATTATATTTGACGGCAAGCCGTCCTGACATTATGTTTAGCGTTTGTCTATGTGCACGCTTTCAAGAAAGTCTGAAAGAATCTCATTTCACCGCCGTAAAAAGGATTATGAAGTATCTCAAAGGGACAACAAACGTCGGATTATGGTATCCAAAGAGTAGTGCTTGTTCTTTAATTGGTTATTCTGACGCTGATTATGCAGGATGTAAGACTGATAGAAAAAGCACGAGTGGTACATGTCACATTCTTGGGAATGCACTAGTGTCGTGGGCATGCAAGAAGCAAGCGTGTGTGGCACTCAGTACAGCCAAAGCGGAATATATTGAAGCAGGAAGTTGTTGTGCACAAATTGTGTGGCTCAAGCAACAACTCCTTGATTATGGTGTAGATTT
This sequence comes from Lathyrus sativus, assembly GCA_963859935.3. Lineage (NCBI taxonomy): Eukaryota > Viridiplantae > Streptophyta > Magnoliopsida > Fabales > Fabaceae > Lathyrus > Lathyrus sativus. The sequence goes on from OZ012737.1 coordinate 625,703,866, forward strand.
CGGTTGCATTCCTCTTCGATGTGATAACACAAGTGCCATCAACATTACTAAGAACCCGGTCATGCATTCAAAAGACAAAGCATATAGATATCTGACATCACTTCCTTCGAGATCACGTACTTAATGGAGATGTAGATGTTACTTTCGTCGATACACACAATCAACTCGCCGTCATCTTCACCAAACCATTGGCAAAAGAACCGTTTTTCAAAATTCGACGAGAACTTGGGATTCTCGATGAAGGTGACATCTGATCTTTTCTCTAATTAATGTATGCATGATATATGTTTTCAAACCTTGTTGCATTTTTTTTAAATTTATTATCTATGTATTTGATACTATATTTTTGTTTCTAGACTTTGGTTATGTTTAAGCTTTTAAATTTAGTTCCATTTATTTTGTTGTGTACTCAGACAATATTTCCTGCATTTTTTTTGCTGCATTTTGTTTCAGTATGCCTTGCTTGATTACTTGTTACTTGATTACATGCTTTCATATATGTCGATATCTCTTATTATGGTTTGAAAGCTCCTTACTTTTTGCTAATGACAAAGGGGGAGAAGAGCTTGGTTTTTCTAATATCTCTCTGTGCAGAATTTTGCCTATGTTTAGATAGGGGGAGTTGCTGGACATAGGGGGAGAAGCAAACCAAGATCGGAACAAAACATCGTCAAAGATATTGCATAAACTCATTTGATTGTCATCATTAAAAAGGGGGAGAATGTAGAAGCACACTTCGATCTCAATGTTTTGATGATGTCAACAAGACTTAAGTTCTTTCCATGATTGCAAAAAGTCAAGCTTTCAAATTGATCAAGATACTTACACTATATGCCCATGGGGGTATATGTACTAAGAAGCTACTTGCACTATATATTCGTGGGGGTATATACACTGAAGATAAAACCAGAAGCTTCTCTATTTTGAGCTCTTCTCAAAAAGCAAAAGGTGCAAGCATATCATCAATGGAATGTTGTCATGCAAATCAAGCTTCATGTGCAAATGATCAACTACTTTTTCAAGACTTGGACACAAGACTTTGGTATATCAAAACTCACTCCTTTAATTGATATACAAGTGTTCAAATAGTCTATCATATCAATATATTGCATTTGCATATTTTTAAAATCATTTGGAACTGGTATAACACTTTAAACTTATGTATTTTTCTGAGTTTTCACAGTGTTAACCGATTAACCATATAGGTTAATCGGTTAATAGTCTCAATTTTTAAATTCTCAGGGCTAACGTTTCAGTGTTAATCGATTAACCTATATGGTTAGCCGATTAACACTGAACGAATTTTGAAAAATTGTTTCTTTTCAAATTCAAATCTTGTGTAATTATTATACCTTTTCATTATTTGATTCATACACATTTATACCTTTTTGAAATGGTGTTTTGACTCATATAAATTTTGAATATTTCAAATTGAAAAATAACCTCCAATAATTTTCAAAATAATGGAGAGATTGACTCATATATTTGATTTGTATAGTATTAAGAGATTGATCAAATTAGACTATATTTGATTTGTATAGTATTAAGAGATTGACTCATATATTTGATCAATCTCTTAATACTCATATCTCTTAATATGATCCTGAATATGTACTAATGAAGAGATTGACTCATATATTTGATTTGTATAGTATTAAGAGATTGATCAAATTAGATTCGTTTGTGCAGATTAAATCTAATGTTTTTAATTATTCACAATTTATTGTTGGACATATAACATGTTGAATTTATTTCATTTGATTTCATGGTGTGTTTAGGTTCACTGTGTTTATTTATTGGATTCAACATTTTAAAACTCTAGAATTCAAAAGCTTCAAAAACATGCATTAAATTCCAAATTCATGAACATTTTTGTCAAAAAAGAGAAATTTCTAAGAGGTTTAAGAAACGAGAAAAGAAGTTCACTAAAGTAACACCTTGAAGTTTAAAAAAAAATTTAACTTTATTTTTTATCCTTAGCAAAAATCTTAAAGAATAACGACTAAAATGGTCATTTAGTCCCTCTAAGTTAGTGACATTTTGAATTTAGTCCATGTATTTATTTTGGTCTGAGTCTTAATAACTCAATTTTGCGTTGCATTTAGTCTCTGACATCAGACTTCTGTTAAAAAAACGTTGACCGTGTAAACGGTGCTTTCGTGAAAAATGCTTATGTGTATTCATTTTTATCTAATGCAGACGTGAAAATGCATGTGAAAGGGCCTTGAAAAGGAGGACATAATCCAAAAAAAATCACATTTTTTATTTTGTCAATTCTTCTTCTTCTTCGTCTTATGTTCTTCTCAAGAACTTCAAAAATTTACCAAGAATCAATCATGGCAACATCTTCTGTTGGTAATTTCGTTGAGTCTGAAATCTCATTTTGTGGTTGCAACAAAGCTATGAGAATGTTCATTTCAAGCTCAACTGAAAACCCTAAAAGAATATTTTGGAAGTGTTCAAATTTGGGATTAGGTTGTAAGCTTTTCATTTGAGATGATGAACTTGAACGCAACACATCAAATGAACACAAAAACCCAATTGGATGCAATTGCTCAGAGGTAGTTTAGGAATTAGGGTGCATCGTTAAAGGTCTTGAAGCTAGGAAAAAAGAAAAGATGAAACTGAAGTTGGAAAACAAAAGGAAGAAGGCCAGAATGTTGAAGTTGTTGTTGACTCTTTCATGGTGTTTCTTTTTTACCCACTAGAAATGGTAGTGATTCATGGAGTCTGTAATTTGTCTTCTTTTTTGTTTTGTTTTAGTCCCTATAAGAATATTGGTTGTTAAAATGAGTCCTTGTAATGCTATATCATATAATGAATCAGAAGTAATGTTATTTTTGAATTCAGTCCCTAAATGTCTGTTACTTATTGTTTTGCATCCCTCTGCCTTATTAAAATGATTGTATTACATCATAAAGCCATAACATATAGAATAAAATAACTTATTGTTACTTATTGTTTTACAATTTTTTAGTTAATATTGCATAACATAAAGGCATAGAAAAGTGATCTCAAAATATAGGCAAAACACACCATACATAAACCAAAAGATGTCTCACAATTACATATAGCCAAAAGGCATATAAATTTGTTACATAGTACAACAAATCCACACCTAAACACAAACCATAATGGTGTGATATGTCTCAAAAGTAAATAAAGCCAAAGGTCATAGACTTATGTCTAACATTACAATAAAGACACTACAAACATATCCAAAAGGCATCATAATACACAATGATAATGTGCTTATGGTTCCTTGTCCACATCAATAGGCTGTGATGAATTATTTCCTTCTCCTTTCAGGTTTTTGCATCTTGTGACCCTTGTTCTATCACTTCTCCTTAACTCCAATTTCCTTGCAACTTGTGGTTTGTTTGTCTTCTTCTTCTTCTTCTTCTTCTTATTCTATAAAATGTAGGGTCAAGATTAGAGTTTCCAAACATCATTAGAATAAAACTAAATTATTAGGAAATGGTACAATATACTCAACTGTTTTAAGAGCCTTTTGAGTAGTAGGCACAAATGCAGTAGACACATTGTTAGATGATGCAACAGGTGCACTCAAAATATAGTCAAGTATATCTTGAGTTTGTGAAGTTGCAACAGGTCCAGATGATGTAACAGGTTGTGAAGTTCCAACAAGTTCAGATGATGTAACAGGTTGTGAAGTTGCAACAGGTTCAGATGATGTAACAGTTTGTGAAGATGCAACATGTACTGATGATGTAACAAGTTCAATTTGTGTAGATGATGCAACAGGTTCAGTAACAACAAGACTAGGTTGTGTTTGAGTTGCCTTAAATGTTGCTGCAATATTTGCAGCAAGCATTTCAAACTCAGGGTCAAATTCAATTTGAGTCTCAAATTGAGTCTCAATAGTTTGAGTTTGACCTTGTCCTTGAACTGATGCAGATTGAGTTTGACTATGTCCTTGTCCTTTTCCTTGTCCTGGTGCAGTCTTATTTGGATTTCTCTGGATAAACAAAGCATAGTCAAGTAGTTCACATTAACAATGATAATAGTAAGATATGCAAACTTATAGAAAATTCAATACCTTACGTTTTTAGCTTCAGGGTCAACCACTTAACTAGTACAACTTCTTACATTATGGCCATGTACACCACATCTAGTGCAACAATAAGTGATTTGTGTTCTTACTTTATTAGGTTCCTCATCAGGTTCCCTCATCCTCAACTTCTTTGGTCTTCCAGGTTCTCTTTTATAGGTTGGAGGTAATATCTCTTCCATGTCAACCTCTGCCCACTTGTCTTAGCCATTAATAGGACTTACACTAAAACTATAGCATTTTTCATAGGTTTCCTTGGAATAAAAGTCATCAACATAATCTTCTGGGCATTGGTTCCTAAAACCTAATGCAGCTACTGCATCTCTACAAGGAATGCCTACTAGTTCCCAAAAATTACATGTGCAAGTTTTCTTTGCAGTATCCACAATGAAACTATTATTGGCATGTTTGTGTTCCACTTTCCATAAAGTATCACCAGACCAATTAGGAATCCAATTCCCTGCATGTTCCACTTCCTTATCCAGCCTGAGTCCAGGCCTAGGCATTATCCTATGATTCCATCTATCAACCATTTCTCTTAAGCTTGCATTCCTATTCATGAGATGGTTTTTTATCCATTGACACATAGTTAATATTGGTTTATCCCTTGCAACTAAGGTAGTGCTATTAAAATCCTCGGATACATTATTCATTAGAACATCGCATCTAGGATAAAAATAAAATCATGCTTACACCATGCTTTGGTAGGTATGCCTGACAGCCATTCCCAAGCATTCACATTGAGCTCCTTCATCTATTTCATTTTAGCCTTTCATGCTTGGATATATGTGGCTTTGTCAACTGCCATCATCAGGTCTCTAATTTGTGTACCTCCACCAAACTTCTTTTTAAAATTGGTATATAAATGTATAAGACAAAGTCTATGTTCCACCCTCTCAAACAATTCTCCAAACACTGGTATCAAACCCTGCAAATTTAGGGATGAAATACAAAAACAACTTAACATGGTTAGGGATGAAATCCAAAAAAAATGAACAAAATCAGGGATGAAATCCAAAAAATTGACATAATCAGGGATTAGATCCAAAAAAAAACATAACAACTACCTTTTGTTGGTTAGAGATGAAAACCCATCTCTTATTTTGACCAATGTCTTCCAGAAGCAATGTTAGGAACCACCTCCATGACTCTTTTGTTTCAGTTTCACATACACCAAAGGCAATGGAAAATTATTGGTCAGTTGGATCTCTACCAACTGCAATGAGGAGAGTCCCTCCATACTTTGTCTTGAGATGACATCCATCAACACCAATGAATGACCTACAAGAGGTTGTGAATCCCTTTTTAAGTCCATCTAAGCAAAATTAAAAGTTATCAAACCTTGGTTGTATTGATGGCTGTCGCACCTCGAAAATTCATTTCGAACATACGACCCTCGCGCGAAAGGCGCGGAAATGTGGTTCGACAGAGTCGCCACCGAACTTTATTTTTCCCAAATGAACGAGAGAGGAAAATATCGAGAAAACCTCATAAACGCGGAAGGAACACGGCCTTCGCAACCAAATGTTCCTAGGTTCGAGAGTCGGTTACGCGAGGGGAAGGTATTAGCACCCCTCACGTCCGTTGTACTCAACGAGAACCTCTTAATTCGAGTTGTTATGGATGTTAGCTAAACTTAATCTTCTCTTCTCACTACTAAATTCTAAACGATACTATAAAGGCTAGAGACGCTAAGGGGGAAGGGGATGGTTAGAGGATAGGGTGCTCGCCAAGGATTGGGGCCCTTGTGCCTACGTATGCTCATTCGGACGAGAATGAGAAATTAGAGCGTCGTAGTTCGACTACGAGAAGGGATGGGGGAAATGGAAGATGGAGGGGATTGTGCTCGCCAAGATCATCGCAATCTTGTACCTACGTATCTTACATTCAAGAGTGAATGAAGAATCAGAGCAATCGTAGTTCGTGGATACGACCACGAAAGAAACGGGTTTGAATTGGATTTGAAGTGAGTACGAATGACGATTACTCGAAGTTTAAGAAAGACTTCTCGGACCCAAGTAATCGTGAGAGTGAACCAAAGACTTGGAACACTCTCTTTTTCATCATGAAGGAATGATATGTTTGAAAGGATAAGGTTGAAATGATGACGATCCCTTGAAGCCTAAGAAAGACTTCACAGACCCCAAGTAATCGGGAAAGCGAACCAAAGACTTGGAACACTCTCTTTTTCATCGTAAAAGAGGGTTGTTTGAATTTGAAACGGTGTATAAAAGGATGAGATTGGTCGGATGACGACTACTTGAAGCTTGAGAAAGGCTTCTCGGATCCAAGTAGTCGGGAGAGCGAACCAAAGACTTGGGACACTCTCTTTTTCATCGTAAAAGAAATTGTTTGAAAGGTGAGTGAAAGGGTGAGTAATTGTAGATGGTTGAGTATTATCGAGTTTGTTAATATTATTTAAAGGCGTCAATTGCTCACACACGAATGAGATAACTCGCATATAAACAACGGAAAGCAAGATCAAAGACTTGAACCTACTCTTTACACCTTGAAAAGAATTGAATAATTGTTAATTGATTGATAGTTTGTTACGAAAATCCACTTGACGTTGGATCAAGGGTTTGACTTGTTATCGCGTGCAAAGCGTGTAATGAAATGGTTTGAAAGAAGAGACCGACTTGACTTACGTATCAAGGGTCGAGTTGTAATAGGTTGATGGCAAACGCGTATGAGCACTCGACTTACGGGTTGTTTGAAAGTGGCTCGATGATGAATCGAGAATTAGTTTGAAAATAGTTTGATCCGCTCTAGTCCCTATGGGTGCTCCTAGGAGATAAACTAATAATCAAAGAAATGTGAAACATACATCGGAATGGGAGAGGGATACATGTAAGTTACACAGGATTGCACGAAATAAATGTGTCTCATTGTAAGGTAGCCCAAGAGAAAGCCGTGTGTGTGCATTTGTGTCCTAAACTACGCCTTGAGAAAAGTCGGGCACGACTCAAAGTTAGGATACCTGCAAATGACCAAAGATCCAACAGTCCACCAATTTGGCTTTTAGGAGTTTCGGTAATTTATTAGGTATTTTCGAATATGGGTGAATGAATATGAATAATGAGATATGATAATATGAATAATAATATGACAATAATATTCACAATAATATTTGACAGAAATTAAATTTAATGGTTAGTGAATCGAATCGGGACACGAAAGAATGGATCTCGTCTTAATCACAAACATAATGCCGATTAATCGAAGGTAGCCTATCACGATCCCAAAGTACGGAAAATGACCCCAATGGTCATTCACCATAGATTTGAAATCGAGAAGGTTATCAACTTCGATACGCGACGTTTACGAATAAAAGACTTCATCGATCCAAAAATCGAAATGAAATCGGAGAAATAAAGTGGTCTCGGATCCTTTGTTTCACGCCAATAATTTGACGGTTAAACGTTGGTAATCTCGTCATCGACCAAAACAAGATGAAATGAAATAAAGTCGGGAAGTGAGAAAAAAAAGAGAAAGTCGGTCTCGGATCCTTCATTTCTCATCAATAATTTGACGGAGAATCGAAGGAAATGTCGTCATCGACCAAAAGGCGAAAAAATGCCCAATAACAAATGGAAAATAAAATCTACTTCTAAAATCTATAAAATGTCTCTAAAAGAAATATTAAAAGAAATAAAGTCCAACTCTAAAAATCAAAAATAATCTAAAACTTGAAAGAAAATAATACAAAGTTCTAAAAAAATATTTATAAACTTCTAAAAGGAAAATTAATATAATATAATCTATAAAAAAACTTTAATAAAAGAAACTAATATAAATTAATTAAACTAATAATACCAAATATAATATATATACAAAGTTCTATAAAATATAAAAATATATATACACTAATCTAAATTAAAAAAAATGAATATAATATATAATATAGTAATAATAATTACATAAGAAAGAAGAAAAAAAAAAGGGTGAAAGAATTTATGGAAGGAATGGATAGAAACCTAATTAAACCTAACGTACAGTTTATCAAAATCCTAATTAAACAATTATTAATTAATATTAACTAAAAGGTATTCATAAACTAAAATAAACAAATAAATAAATAAATAAATAAAATAAATAACAATAAATAAAAGAAGAAAGACCGGGCCACTCACCTCATAATGTTAATACAAATGCTGTTAAAACTAAGACTAAATCAACATAAAAATCTCAACTAACAAGGCGACACATGGCAGTGATTTAATAATTAAAAAAGAAAAAAAAACACTAAAAAACTAATAAATGAATTTTACATAAATAGGAGGAATAGAAAAACCATCGAAACATATTCTTCTTCATCGTGAAAACTCACTGCTTAAACAACAAATCTCTCTCCGGATTTTTTCTTCAACGCTCTCTCTATTCTCTCTCGCCGTTTCAGTTCTAAATCATCCTTTCTCTCCATCTCGTTTTGTTTCTATTTTTGGGTTACATATCCGGTTCGAATGAGGTCATGGGTGAAGATCTGATGTTTTGTGGTTGCGATTTGATTTTTCTGGGTTTTTTTTAAGGTTCGGTGGTTGAGCGTTAACGGTGGCTGGTTGGATGTTGTGTATGATTCGCGGTTAGATTCGAAGAATGGGGAAGAAGGGTTTAAAAATGAGATTTTGAATGGGTTTGATGTTATCTGGATTTGGAAGGAGGGTTGGAGCTTGCGAAAATGGTGAAGTGGAAGATTTTTGGAGGTTTTCCGAAAATGGGTTCTGTTATGGTGGTTTTGGAAGGTCATTCAAGATGATGAAGGAAGTTGGATCATTGTTGAAAATGGAAGTGTTTAGTGGTGGTGCGGTGAGCGTGGATTCTGGTGATGGAGGAGGCGGCTGTTAGGGTTCATTTTAGGGTTAGGGTTGGGATTGGTGAGCTGAGAGGTCCAAGAGGACGAATAGTAGTGTGGCTTATATACTCGTGACACATGGCAAGCAGACAAAATAATGACTTAATTAAATTTTAACGAGGGATTAAAGACTAATGAAATACAATTGACTTAATTAATTAAAATGGAATAAAAATGATAATTACAAAAGATGATTCTAATAATGCTGACTCTAAAACTAAACAAGTTCATTCCTAACTTTATAACTAAATAAATCTCATTAACTAATAACTCATTAATTAAATATCTAACTACTCCTAATTAAATAATAATAATGAAGTTAATCTAAATAAATAAAAAGAAAATAATTTTAAATACTAATAATAAATAAATAAAAGGAAAATAAACACTCCAATTAATAAATAAGTTCTAATTAAGTAATCTATTATAATAAAATGATAAATAAATGAAAACTAATTAATAAAAAAAATTATAAAAATATTCTATACAAAACTAAAATTAAACTAAATTCTATCCTAAAATCAATAAAACTACTCTAGCTAGATAAAATAAAAGAAAATAACTTTAATTAATACTAATTTAATTCTATAAAAAAACAAGCTATTTAGATTAAATTAAATAAAATAAAAAAGTGAGCAAAAAATTTAATATTTAAAAAGAAAAAATGAAAAAAAGAAAGTGGAAATAAAATTTACCAAAATGCCCTCAGGCCACGTGTCGCGCTCCCATTGAGCAAAATAAACGAGATTTGAAAGCACTCAATCAGGGGCGGTCACGCGTCTAAATGGCATGAAACAAAAAAGCAAAAATATTTACAAATGGGTAGGTCAAATTTAGGGTATGATAGATGCCCCTATCTAATTGGCTTAAACCTAGGGAAATGAACTGATGCAGCGTTCATTCTCCCGAGGTAGAAGTCAATTAGATATAAAGAAAACCCTGAATTTGTCCGAAAAGAAAAGGGATGCTCGGGAATTGAAAGGCTGGATGAGGTATACCTCTGCATGAACAACGAATACCTGGCAAAGGGTCACCATCACCAAAAGGATGATGGGAAGAAACACACACAGCTACTATCACCAAAAGGATGATAGAGCAAACAGACGCCAAACAATATCGTACAATCTGTCATTAATGACTATGACAGACCCCCGCCAAAAGGATGACGGAGCGAAACACAAACATAAATAAATATCGCACAACCTATCACCAATCCAAGTGATAGACCCCCCACCAAAAGGATGACGGAGCGAAACACAAACAAACGATATCGCACAATCTATCACCAATCCAAGTGACAGACCCCCACCAAAAGGATGACGGAGCGAAACACACACAAACAAATATCGCACAATCTATCACCAATCCAAGTGACAGACCCCCCCCCCCCCCCCACCAAAAGGATGACGGAGCGAAATTCAAACACAAAACATTATCGCACAATCTATCATTAATGACTATGACAGACCCCCCACCAAAAGGATGACGGAGCGAAACACAAACAATATCGCACAATCTATCATTAATGACTATGACAGACCCCCCACCAAAAGGATGACGGAGCGAAACACAAAACAGATCGCACAATCTATCATTAATGACTACAACAGACCCCCACCAAAAGGATGACGGAGCGAAACTCACACGAAACACCATCGCACAATCTATCATTAATGACTATGACAGACCCCTCACTAAAAGGATGACGGAGCAAACTCACACTAAACAATATTGCACAATCTATCATTAATGACTATGATAGACCCCCCACCAAAAGGATGATGGAGTGAAACTCACACCAAACAATATCGCACAATCTATCATTAATGACTACGACAGACCCCCCGCCAAAAGGATGACGGAGCGAAACTCACACGAAACACCATCGCACAATCTATCATTAATGACTATGACAGACCCCTCACCAAAAGGATGACGGAGCGAATCTCACACAAAAACCATCGCACAATCTGACATTAATGACTATGACAGACCCCCCACCAAAAGGATGACGGAGCGAAGCTTACACTAAACAATATCGCACAATCTATCATTAATGACTATGATAGACCCCCCACCAAAAGAATGACGGAGCGAAACACACCCACACAGGTTGCTATCACCAAAAGGGTGATAGAACGACACAAATTGAAAGTTACCAACACCAAAAGAATGCAGGCTAGGTTGCACCAATGAAGTTTGGCTATCACCAAAAGGACGATAGTGAGGCAATTGACAACGGTCACACTTGCTGAATACAACTCATTGGGGAACACCCAAGAGGAAGATTGGATTAAAATGAATCAACGGGGTACGCCCACCGTTTTGCTTGAAGGTCAAGTTTGTTGAAATGATTTCATGGTTACGCCCATGAGCTCTAAAGAGGATGCCCCATGACTGGGCCGAGTTTATCCTGATGTCTTGGTTTGCTCAACAAAAGGTTGAACAACATCGTGGGGAACGCTCACGGTTTGGCTGAAGATGCCCCTGCTCGGGCTGGATCTTGCACTGAACTACTTGGATTTGCCCAACAAAAGGTTGAACAACTTCGTGGGGAACGCCCACGGTCTTGAATGGTATGCCCCTGACTGGGCTTAATGTTGATTTGAAGATCTAATCAACCACAAGGTTGGAATACGCCCATGGCCTTTGAAAAATTCCCCTGACTGGGTTGAATCTTGCTTTGAATAACTTCAAATTTTGTGGGAGAACCCCACAATTGCAGAAGATTGCCCCTGACTGGGCTGATGATTGCTTTGAAGCTCTTGAAATTTGTGGGAGAAAATCCACGATCTTGTTGAAGATGCCCCTGACCGGGCTGATGATGGTATTGGAAATCTTCAAGATGGATCATGGACCTTGACTTGCATATATGAATGCTGGATGATAAATGATATTCCATACGAGTGGAAGTGCAAATGCAAATGCTAACGCGTGGAGATGCAAGAGTTGGGGAAGTATGGTACGATTGGAGTATGCATATGATGCAGGATACTTATGATAGCGAATGCAATGCGTATGATGCACATGATTGCAAACAAGTAATTAGAAATGCAGGGAGACGCCAGCATGGTGGATCTTTTGGTAGTTGCCAATGCGAATTGGACTTTGGGTGGTGGGAGGGATTTACTTCCTCGACACGCAGTTGGTTGAAGACGCCATGATTGGAGCAGAAGGTGCACTCTGGATGCCTCAATTCTGAGTACTGGGTGGTTGTGAATTTGCTTCAGAGAAGGTTGCGACTCTGCTTGATGATTAGGATAATCTGGACTTGCCCCATTCTGAACATGGTAATAGTCTGCCCCAGATTAACCCGTTTTTGAAGTTGACGTTGAACTTGGATGAGTTACCCCTGCTCAAGCCATTGAAATGATTTGCCCCAGCCTATAGGTTTTGAAGTAATGTTGTCTCGTGTACGCCACTGATAGTCAAGTTCCTCCTTGATTGTTCCTTGTTGAAATGTCTTTGAATACCTAGCACTGATTTGCAATTAAAATTGTACACTCACAAATGGTAATATTAATGCGAAGTTCAATGCAAGTTTTTAAAAAGATGTGTCATTTATTGAGAGTGTCGTGGTAGTGGAACGAATGAACCGTTAGTCCAGACGTTGTGCTAATTTTAATTGGTGTAAAAGATATAGAAAGGATAATGACACCAATGCTGATGATTAACAATCATGTGAGGAGTCAGGTTACGCAACCTTGCGATAGTATGCTTTCTGAATAAAACTCGCCTCAATTAGGTCTTTCGAGGGTTGTAACGTGGTCTGGTTCACGGTTATGAAACAAAGGATATTAGGCTCAAAGTATGATTTATGCCCACCCCTTCTTCTTAATGATCTCCAGTCCTACGCTCAGTTAATTATACACTTGTCTTGACGGTATAAACTTGATGGTTCAAGGTTTGCTCGACGTGGCAGTCACCTTATTTTGGTTTTTGATGAATGTCAATGACCCTTTTGATTTGGGTGGCCACTGAATATTTTTTGTTGAGGGTTTCGGGGTCCTCTCTTGCTTTTGTTTTTGTTGATCCCTATCTTTTGCCTGGATTGACTTGCTTGTCAGATCCATCGGGATTGCCTTGATTTGGCCTAAGTCCCCTCTAAGGTGTTTGACTTAGCAGACTTTTGATTTTTTTGAATTTTGGGAAGGTTGTGACTGCCATGTCATGGGTCTTTGATGAACAGTCATCTTCTGGATTTTGCTTGTTGATTCGAATGCGGGATTGAATTAACTGAACACTACCCTGCCCCAGGCTAAGTGTAAGGTTTGAATATCCGAAGGAAACTGCTACTTCTAGGCTTGAAGTGGTTTGCTAGGGATTAACTCCTTATATCTCCAGTGTTTAAGGAATTGAAGCAATGTCTGTACATCATTGACGAGATTCTATCTGAAAGCATACAGTTTGCAATTATGGGTATCTCGTTTTCATCATCCTCCCTCAAATCATGCTAAACAACAGTGAGTAGAGTGAAGTGAATAAATGTGTCGGTGATAAGTGAAAATGAGTGAATACGACATAACTAATTCAAAACATGCATAAATAATACATTAATGAAAACCAAATACGAATGGCAATTGTTCAAAGCATATAATACTTAAATAAACAAAGACAAATATAAGAAATGCGTAATATGAAATGGCGACATGACGGCCTTCTTCGAGAAATGAACTTGACTCTGCTTGATCTGATGTTGGCACTAGTTGGCTGGTGGCATCGGATTGTTGATGACATTTGGAGACTTCCCATTGAAGTTGATAGCATCCCTGTCGATCATGTCTTGAATTTTGTGCTTGAAAGCTCTGCAGTCCTCAATGGTATGACCTGGAGCGCCCTTATGAAACTCACAATGAGCATTTGCATCGTAATCGGCAGGAATGACAGTTGGAGGAGCCAAATCTCTCGGAACAACAGCTTTCTTCTCCATCAACTGAGCAAAGATTTTAGCATATGTCATTGGTAGACGATCAAAGACTCTATCTGGCCTCCATGTTCTCTGCTGTCGTTGTGGGCGAGTACCTTGTCGTTGCTGAGCAGCTTGCATCTGTTGTTGCTGAGGAGGATACTGATATCCTTGCTGGTTGTAGGCCTGTTGCTGAGGAGCCTGTTGCTGTGGCATCTGAGCTTGCACTGCTTGAACAGCTGGCTGATAAGGCATTAGAGCATATTGCGCAGCAGCAACATACAGATACTGATAATAAGGAACTTGATAAGGCATAGGAGCGGGAGCTTGTTGAGAAGCTTGCCCTTTTTACAAAGAAATGGCATTTGTTTCGCCCTCTTTCTTCTTGTATCCATTGAAAGGCTTCTTGGCATTGGCCTGGTTGTTAGAACCTCCTGGGATCTTTCCACTCTTCAACCCTTCTTCAATTCTCTCACCGATGATCACCAAGTCAGAGAATCCAGCGGAGACACTACCGATCAGCTTTTCGTAGTACTGGCCTTGCAAGGTACCCATGAAAATGTCAATCAGCTCACGGTCAACAAGAGGTGGATGAACCCTTGCGGCTAGCTCTCTCCATCGTTGCGCGTACTCCTTGAAGGATTCGCTGTCCTTCTGAGTCATACTCTGAAGCTGAGTACGGTTTGGAGCGAGATCAGTGTTATACTTGTACTGTTTGACAAATGCATCGGCTAACTCGGCCCAAGTGCGCACGCTGTTACGTTCCAGCTGCATATACCACTCAAGTGATGCCCCGGACAAGCTGTCTTGGAAGCAATGAATCATTAGCTTTTCGTCTCTGGCATAGGCAGCCATCTTGCGACAATACATCTTCAGATGAATGTTTGGACAACTGAGACCTTTGTACTTCGAAAATTCCGGAACTTTGAACTTGGGAGGACTGACAACATCAGGCACCAAGCATAATTCCAAAGCACTGAAAGAATTTGAACTGTGCCCCTCCATGGCTCGGAGTTTCTCGGCTAGATCTCGGCACATCTTCATGGCTTCTGAATCCTGAGCAGCAACAGGACTGGAAATGGGGATAGCAGCGTGATAGTTCTGAACGTCGTCATAATGATCTATCAGAGTATCTTCGGTATGGGGAGCTGGGATCTGCACGACAGTAGGCTGGACCTGCGGGATAGCTCCAATGGTAACTCCGGGCGCTGGGGTTGGATGAGAAGTGTTTCCTTTGGCTGCATTATTGAAGTTCAACGGCATCCCATGAGGATTTGGAATTGGAACCAAAGGGATGGCAGTAGACCCTTGTCCTTAACCATTGTTGTTGACGACAGCAGCGGCTTCACGCTGTTCTTCCTCTCTTTTGGCCGTGAGGATGGCTTCGAGGATCTGGTCAATCTTTCCTTTGATGGAGTCCAACTCTTCTCTGAAGGCAACTTGCTCCTGCTGAATCTGCTCCATCATTCGTCTTGTATTGGCCCTAGTTGCGTACTAGTCTTGAGGAATCAGCTTGATTTACTGGATATGAAGGAAAGAGAAACTTGAGAAACTGCTGAAGGAAGAGAATGCAAGGTGCACAACAAATGAGATGTAATGCAAATGATATGCAATGCAAGATGCAAGATCCAGGATCACAGGATCACAAATTCAAACAATTCTGAGATTCAATCGGGTGAACGGTTCAAGGATTGCAGTCACTGCTCAAAGAAACCCCCACGGGTAGGATTCTAAAACGGGTAGGTGCCTAGAGTCATGGACATCTTTCAAAGATTATTGCCATGACAAAGCCTCATCATGATGATAATATCCTCAAAAGAATCTCCTCTAGGTGAGGTTCTCGTATCTTCCACGCAAGAAAGACTTCTCGGAGGCATCAACTACACAACCATTGACACACGGATTCTAGAAAAGGTTCTCAGAGTCATAGGTCGAGGTTGAAAACACTACTGTAAGAAAGTAATACGTTCAAGGGATCTCATCTGATTGGGGCTTTCGTATTAATTCACAAAGAATTAACACTACCAACCATCATGGATAAAACGGTTTATGGTCCTTGGGATCAACGATTCAGACTCAAAAACATTATTGCTAGGGCAAAGACTCACCACAACAACAACATCTCCAAGGAATCTACTCCAAGCAGGGTTTTCGCTTCAACTCAACGTGAAAGACTCCACGCAAGTCTCCACTACACAACCACCATCTTAATCCTAGGGTTATACTCGGACTCGGGTGTAGAGCCATCTCACAAAGTAATCATAAGTAGAATAACCCAACAATGCCACAAGCACAAGTAACCAAAATAAGGATACCAATAAAAATAGCGAGAAGAAAAAAAAAACAAAAAGCTAACAACTCAAACTAAGATAGGCTCGACTCTCTCTTGCATGGAGCAATAGTCCCCAGCAGAGTCGCCACCTGTCGCACCTCGAAAATTCATTTCGAACATACGACCCTCGCGCGAAAGACGCGGAAATACGGTTCGACAGAGTCGCCACCGAACTTTATTTTTCCCGAATGAACGAGAGAGGAAAATATCGAGAAAATCTCATAAACGCGGAAGGAACACGGAGGGGATTGTGCTCGCCAAGATCATCGCAATCTTGTGCCTACGTATATTACATTCAAGAGTGAATGAAGAATCAGAGCAGTCGTAGTTCGTGGATACGACCACGAAAGAAACGGGTTTGAATTGGATTTGAAGTGAGTACGAATGACGATTACTCGAAGTTTAAGAAAGACTTCTCGGACCCAAGTAATCGTGAGAGTGAACTAAAGACTTGGAACACTCTCTTTTTCATCATGAAGGAATGATATGTTTTAAAGGATAAGGTTGAAATGATGACGATCCCTTGAAGCCTAAGAAAGACTTCACAGACCCCAAGTAATCGGGAAAGCGAACCAAAGACTTGGAACACTCTCTTTTTCATCGTAAAAGAGGGTTGTTTGAATTTGAAACGGTGTATAAAAGGATGAGATTGGTCGGATGACGACTACTTGAAGCTTGAGAAAGGCTTCTCTGATCCAAGTAGTCGGGAGAGCGAACCAAAGACTTGGGACACTCTCTTTTTCATCGTAAAAGAAGTTGTTTGAAAGGTGAGTGAAAGGGTGAGTAATTGGAGATAGTTGAGTATTATCGAGTTTGTTAATATTATTTAAAGGCGTCAATTGCTCACACACGAATAAGATAACTCGCATATAAATAACGGAAAGCAAGATCAAAGACTTGAACCTACTCTTTACACCTTGAAAAGAATTGAATAATTGTTAATTGATTGATAGTTTGTTACGAAAATCCACTTGACGTTGGATCAAGGGTTTGACTTATTATCGCGTGCAAAGCGTGTAATGAAATGGTTTGAAAGAAGAGACCGACTTGACTTACGCATCAAGGGTCGAGTTGTAATAGGTTGATGGCAAACGCGTATGAGCACTTGACTTACAGGTTGTTTGAAAGTGGGTCGATGATGAATCGAGAATTAGTTTGAAAATAGTTTGATCCGCTCTAGTCCCTATGGGTGCTCCTAGGAGATAAACTAATAATCAAAGAAATGTGAAACATACATCGGAATGGGAGAGGGATACATGTAAGTTACACGGGATTGCACGAAATAAAGGGGTCTCATTGTAAGGTAGCCCAAGAGAAAGCCGTGTGTGTGCATTTGTGTCCTAAACTACGCCTTGAGAAAAGTCGGGCACGACTCAAAGTTAGGATACCTGCAAATGACCAAAGATCCAACAGTCCACCAATTTGGCTTTTAGGAGTTTCGATAATTTATTAGGTATTTTCGAATATGGGTGAATGAATATGAATAATGAGATATGATAATATGAATAATAATATGACAATAATATTCACAATAATATTTGACGGAAATTAAATTTAATGGTTAGTGAATCGAATCGGGACACGAAAGAATGGATCTCGTCTTAATCGCAAACATAATGTCGATTAATCGAAGGTAGCCTATCACGATCCCAAAGTACGGAAAATGACCCCAATGGTCATTCACCATAGATTTGAAATCGAGAAGGTTATCAACTTCGATACGCGACGTTTACGAATAAAAGACTTCATGGATCCAAAAATTGAAATAAAATCAAAGAAATAAAGTTGTCTCGGATCCTTTGGTTCACGCTAATAATTTGATGGTTAAACATTGGTAATCTCGTCATCGACCAAAACAAGATGAAATGAAATAAAGTCGGGAAGTGAGAAAAAAAGAGAAAGTCGGTCTCGAATTCTTCATTTCTCATCAATAATTTGACGGAGAATCGAAGGAAATGTCGTCATCGACCAAAAGGCCAAAAAATGCCCAATAACAAATGGAAAATAAAATCTACTTCTAAAATCTATAAAATGTCTCTAAAAGAAATATTAAAAGAAATAAAGTCCAACTCTAAAAATCAAAAATAATCTAAAACTTGAAAGAAAATAATACAAAGTTCTAAAAAAAATATTTATAAACTTCTAAAAGGAAAATTAATATAATATAATCTATAAAAAAACTTTAATAAAAGAAACTAATATAAATTAATTAAACTAATAATACCAAATATAATATATATACAAAGTTCTATACAATATAAAAATATATATACACTAATCTAAATTAAAAAAAATGAATATAATATATAATATATTAATAATAATTACATAAGAAAGAAGAAAAAAAAAAGGGTGAAAGAATTTATGGAAGGAATGGATAGAAACCTAATTAAACCTAACGTACAGTTTATCAAAATCTTAATTAAACAATTATTAATTAATATTAATTAAAAGGTATTCATAAACTAAAATAAACAAATAAATAAATAAATAAATGAAATAAATAACAATAAATAAAAGAAGAAAGACCGGGCCACTCACCTCATAATGTTAATACAAATGCTATTAAAACTAAGACTAAATCAACATAAAAATCTCAACTAACAAGGCGACACATGGCAGTGATTTAATAATTAAAAAAGAAAAAAAAACACTAAAAAACTAATAAATGAATTTTACATAAATAGGAGGGATAGAAAAACCATCGAAACATATTCTTCTTCATCGTGAAAACTCACTGCTTAAACAACAAATCTCTCTCCGGGTTTTTTCTTCAACGCTCTCTCTATTCTCTCTCGTCGTTTCAGTTCTAAATCATCCTTTCTCTCCATCTCGTTTTGTTTCTATTTCTGGTTTACAGATCCGATTCGAATGAGGTCATGGGTGAAGATCTGATGTTTTGTGGTTGCGATTTGATTTTTCTGGGTTTTTTTTAAGGTTCGGTGGTTGAGCGTTAACGGTGGCTGGTTGGATGTTGTGTATGATTCGCGGTTAGATTCGAAGAATGGGGAAGAAGGGTTTCGAAATGAGATTGTGAATGGGTTTGATGTTATCTGGGTTTGGAAGGAGGGTTGGAGCTTGCGAAAATGGTGAAGTGGAAGATTTTTGGAGGTTTTCCGAAAATGGGTTCTGTTATGGTGGTTTTGGAAGGTGATTCAAGATGATGAAGGAAGTTGGATCGATGTTGAAAATGGAAGTGTTTAGTGGTGGTGCGGTGAGCGTGGATTCTGGTGATGGAGGAGGCGGCTGTTAGGGTTCATTTTAGGGTTAGGGTTGGGATTGGTGAGCTGAGAGGTCCAAGAGGATGAATAGTAGTGTGGCTTATATACTCGTGACACATGGCAAACAGACAAAATAATGACTTAATTAAATTTTAACGAGGGATTAAAGACTAATGAAATACAACTGACTTATTTATTAAAATAGAATAAAAACGATAATTACAAAAGCTGATTCTAATAATGCTGACTCTAAAACTAAACAAGTTAATTTCTAACTTTATAACTAAATAAATCTCATTAACTAATAACTCATTAATTAAATATCTAACTACTCCTAATTAAATAATAATAATGAAGCTAATCTAAATAAATAAAAAGAAAATAATTTTAAATACTAATAATAAATAAATAAAAGGAAAATAAACAATCCAATTAATAAATAAGTTCTAATTAAGTAATCTATTATAATAAAATGATAATAAATGAAAACTAATTAATAAAAAAAATTATAAAAATATTCTATACAAAACTAAAATTAAACTAAATTCTATCCTAAAATCAATAAAACTACTCTAGCTAAATAAAATAAAAGAAAATAACTTTAATTAATACTAATTTAATTCTAAAAAAAACAAGCTATTCAGATTAAATTAAATAAAATAAAAAAGTGAGCAAAAAATTTAATATTTGAAAAGAAAAAATGAAAAAAAGAAAGTGGAAACAAAATTTACCAAAATGCCCTCAGGCCACGTGTCGCGCTCCCATTGAGCAAAATAAACGAGATTTGAAAGCACTCAATCAGGGGCGGACACGCGTCTAAATGGCATGAAACAAAAAAGCAAAAATATTTACAAATGGGTAGGTCAAATTTAGGGTATGACAATGGCCTAACTCTTGTCAGATTAATTTTGCAAGTGTTCCCAATATTGACTCTCCTTAGCTCTGCAGAATATCTCCATAGAAGATTGTATTGTTTCACTGCATCACCTTCTACCAAAACTTTTGCAATTTTTTGTCTTCCATGCTCTGCTCATAGTTATACCAACTGAAAAGTTACTCCTAATCTCAGTCACAATATCTTGAATCTTAACACCATCTGAAGAAGTCATTCTAGCAGCCACAGTTTTGGCAACCCACTTGGAAGTGGTAGAGCTATTATTTAGTACCTAACCACACTTGTGTGTTCCAATCCATTTCTTCATTCTATACGTGTTCTTATTCCCAACTTTACTTGCAAGTTCTAAAAAAATACATTTGCCCTTGCAAATTACCCTTACTCTAACTTTGTCATTTTTCATAAACTTTATCTGTCTACCATTCAATACTGACCATTCAGTTATTGCCTCCTTAAATTCTTCAAGTGATACAAACTCTAATCCCACTTTAAACTTGTAATTCTTGTCCAACTCATGCATCTTAAACTTTGAATATTTTGGTTCCTTTTCTCCATCAGAAGCATTATGGTCACTACTACCAAGTTCATCACTTGCATAGTTGATATTCAACTCATTAATCACACCACTAGCTGACCCTGCATTATCAACACCAATTGGTACTTTCTTTGGAGTGTTCTTGTGCTTTCTTGCTGCAACTTTTATCCTACATCTTTTACCATTATCTTCAGTTTGATTTTCAACAGCATCAAAACAATCATCGAACCCAAGAGCCCTTTCATCCTTACTATCATCAAATGATAAATCATTAGCTAAAAAGTCATTATTCTCATTGTCCTCATTGTCCTCACTACCCTTATTTACTTCAACTTGTTCCACACTTGCTCCATCCTGCCTATCTTGCCCACCTACACTAGCTTCTTCATCTTGCCCATTATCTATTTCATGTTGCTCCACACCACCAACATCATCTACTTCAACATTCTCCTCAACACCAACATCATTACCATCTTGCCCATCTTGCTCCACACCACCAACATTATATACTTCATGTTGCTCCACACCACCAACACTATATACTTTTTGTTGCTCCACACCACCAATATTATCTACTTCAACATTCTCCTCAACACCAACATCATTATATACTTCATCTTGCTCCACACAACCAACATTGTCTACTTCATTACCTACTTCATGTTGCTCCACACTACCAACATTATCTACTTCAACATTCTCCTCAACACCAACATCATTACATACGTCATCTTGCTCCACACAACCATTAATTGTCTACTTCATTACCTACTTCATGTTGCTCCACATCACCAACATCATTACCTTGTTCAGCTATTACCGCATTGCGTTCACCTTTATACTCTACATATATATGCATTGCGCACTTCATTTTTATGACATATTGATATACATTAGAAGCATCTGTGTCACTAACCATTCCACTATACCTATCAGCATCACTGTTATACCACCATAACCAATAATCAGTATGTTCAAGCTCAGTTAACTCTTTCACAATACCTATTGCTTCAAATAAGCTCCACCTATCAGGATCTATTTCCACTGCATGCTCGTTTCCCCCTGTGTAGTATACTAGGCAGTCCCTATCAAATTTATCCCCATAATGAACAATCAAAGAGAACTCCATGGATGAGTATTCATACCTTCATTTTGAAATCTACTGCATGCGATACCTGTTGGATGATCTTAATATCAACATTTCGTCATCTTCGTCTTCCACAACAACTTCAATGGAGTGTTTCTATTTTTTGCTCAAAAACCCTAATTTTCCAGAGATCAAACACAAAGTATGTTTTATGCACACTTTTATATTTTTGGTGAAAAATTTAGAAATTTCCACATAGATATGTTCACAAGTGAAAAACACACATAAGTAAAGCACCGTTTACACAATCAACGTTTTATGTTCATAAGTGAAAAGCACACATAAGTAAAGCACCGTTTACACAATCAATATTTTTTTAACAAAAGACTGACGTTAGGGATTAAATGCAACAAGCAACAAAAAAAAATGATATTCTCTCTATTTCAAAATAACTAATTCAATGAAAGAAAAATGAAATTCTCTCTATTCCAAAATAACACACTCAACCAACTAATTTAAAGAAATTAAAAAATACATTTAGACTTTTTTACTAAAACGTTATTATCTTATATATTGGTATATTCATCTTTGATAGATATAAATTTGAAAATGTCAAATTGAAAGTAATGCAAATAAATACAATTGAATTTTTTTATTAATATTGTCAAAAATTGAAAAGAGCCTATCATTTTAGAATAATTTCTTTTACAAATAAGTCAATTATCAAGTAAAATTTAAACTAAACATTATCGTTAGCATTAAAATGACTTATATTTTTAAGTCAAAAGTCTAAATTTAGGATTTGCTTTTGGCCTCACAAAGAATGAAGAAATGGATTGGAACACACTAAGATACTTGCCAAACTTTGTGTACACACTAAAATCAACTGGAAATCTTGATGAATGTTTCATCCAAAAAAAACAGTGCCACATTTTGCATGAAAAGTTTATCATCCTACACTGATAAAACTAGAAAGGATTCTCTAAAAAGTAAAAGCTTCCCTTTCAGTTCAGCTTTCTCCACCTTGTCAGTTTATGAAGAACTAGAAGAGCTATCAGATGAAACTTCAACGAAAATGTCTTCTTGTAGAAAAGACAACAAACCCGAGCCTGGAGTTGATGAAACTTCAGAAGCTTTTGGTTCTTCTACTTTCTTTGAAATTGCGAGCTTATCACCAATTGCCTTGCTATTATCAGGTTTGATCCCAGCAGAATTACTTCCTTCACCAACGTCTTCTTTAGCTTTGATCTCATTCGATATTGCTGAATGAAGTAAAGTTGTGTTCTTTTTTGGATGAATGAAATTCAAATTACCGATAGCGCTACCAGGGGACCCCTTGGCTTGGAAGGCTGTTTCGCTTTGTTTCCCCGCCAAAGCATTTGGTGTTGCCAGCGATTTAAGCTGTTTCCACTTGTTGAATGAATCCGGCGGCAACTGTGATAAAGGTTCTTTCAACAAAGGTTCTTTCACCAAATCTACTGAACCATTTACTTTCTCTGGGGTTTGTTTTGATCTCTTGGTGACAACTGAGCGCACGGTTAAACCAAGATCTTCTTTGGCCCATTTATAGACTGCACTTAGTTTTCCATCCAAAGCTTGATGAAGAACCTCCAATTCACTGATTTCATAACGGTAGAGGAGAATTTTGTCTGCCCAAGGGCAAGAACAAAGCTTTCTTGCATGATCAAGACACACAAACTTGTCATCTGAACACGAACAACCGACGGCTGAAAGAAATAAATCACGCAGACATATGCTACATTCCCTTTTACAACTGGCATCAAAGTTTTCATCCATTTTTTGTGATTTGAAAGAAATGGAAATAAATTTCCTCTTCAAATTTTCACTTGTGATGAGAGACTGCACAAATGAAACGAATTGAGGTCGACTAATAAACAATCTCGTCGAATTTAAGAATTAGAATTGAAGGACTTACATTCAAAGCTTTTGGTAAGATCCCATTTCTTTGATATGCATCTCTACACGTTAAGTTGTCGGGCGTGCTCTTCATAAGTATATCAATTTCCCAACGGGTCCTCACAGCTTCCCTTGCTGCTCCCAGTAACAGCTTATCGTATGAAATTAATGTTTTTCTCTTCTGTTCACCATATAGCTCAACAACATTCTGTCCATGAGGCAGCCACTCGAGAGGAGCAAAACTTGCTGCTTCAGAACAGTTGAAACCACAATCAAATCCTGAATGATATGCTCCAGGGAAGACAAGAACAAATTCACGAGGATACTGAACACAACGATATACTGGTATACCCTCTTTCTTCAATACTGAGCAGGATAACTGCATAGCCTGTACGGAAATGGCATACACAGATTCACATTGAAAGGCTTAATATATCTTAAATATGAGAAATAAAAGGGTGTTCAGAGTACACCATTGCCCCTTTTCAATGAAAAGCAAAATGCAAGTAACAATCATATTCTTACCAGTTCATCATATAAATCAGGTTTTCCTGCATTCATATCGCCGAGATACTTCTTCCAAACTGTTTCAAAGTGATCAACAGATCTTACTGGGACACTATACCATACTTTGGGTTCACCAATATGCATGTAACATAATGAGTATAATTGGTGCTCTTCAACTTTCTGTTTTGCCAATGATTATAAAGGATAGTAAATAGGAGATTCTATAGTTGCATTTTGAACTTGATCTAGAAGTTTTCGCCCATAAAAAATTAGGAAAGAAACAAAGATGCAATAATTCAATGACATTACCCATTTAAGTGGAGAAAAGCACATTCCCACATGTATCCTAGGGGAAAATTTATGTGCAGCTTCAGGGTTTTCAAAAGAAAGAAGAGAACCTGGGAGTGAAAGCATATTATTTAAGTTCCATCCAGATTTCATATATTCAGGGTAAGTGTATGCGTTCGGAGGATCAGAAACCGTTGGAATTGGAAATCCACTGCTAAAATCTCCAGCCTTACCACAGAGAACCTAGAACAATATGGCAGAATTACATGATTAATATTTTCACAACTAATCAAGGACTAAATATATAAAAGGCATTACATTTTTCACTTAAATTTCATCAACATACCTCAATTTCTTCAGTTGGATTTTGAACAATCCGTCTGTACTCACCCTCAATATTCTCAACAGATGGCTCCCATTGCTGTTGATGTATGGTTGAATTCTTATCAGAACCCATAAACTTAATCTTATCCTTGTAGTTGAAATATTGGATCTTGAATTCATCTGCCAATTTCTTAAACGTTTTGAGAGTGAATTTAGGACCGGATTTAGGCTCATCATCACAGCCTTCAACATTTCCGTTATTTGAGGTGCAAGTGCTTCTATTATCACGATGAGAGTCCATATCTACTTTAATCACTTTTCTTCTTTTGGTTTTGGTAGTATCATGAGAGCTAGCCATACTTTCTTGTGCATGCTGAACTTGATGCCCATCAATTCGCTGAGTTTGAGCAACAAATTCAGAGTTTTCCCATACATTCTTTTCTTCAAGAGTACATGACGGATTCCAGCTTTTAGGAGGGACAATACGGCAGATTCCATAAGGTTCTGCTCGGGAATGTATGCTTGCGATATATCCAAGTGTATCTTTGAATTCCTGCATGATGTATACAACCATATGAATCCATATTATTTAAGCTTCCTTTAGTGCCTTCATAATGTATTCAACTGTATTCTATAAACTCAACAAGCATATGAATCCACATTTGATGATATAAATCAAGATATACACATACACATAAAAAAAACACGGGTGAATACATATTACATACTAATACTATTATGTTAAGTCGTGTGGTAGGTACCTCTTCTGTTGGATGGAAAATAGGAGCTTCTTCGAGAACTTCTGTTTTTGCATCCTCAGGATGCCACCTTGCTGTTACCTGGTTCAAGTCTTTGATAAATAAAAACCAAACAAATATGTATATAGGAGAAGAGGTCATCTTTATAACATTAATTAAAGCTAAGGTGAAAGGCATGTCTACCTTTAAGCAATTACTGCATTTTGGACATCCATATACGGTTCCTTTTGGGCGAGAAGAATTTCTAGGGGGATTCTGGAAATAAGAAGTTTAAATCCATAAGTAAACTTTCCATCATGCTTAAAGCAAACTAGTCATTAAATAATAGCATTTAAAGGTTCTAATTTCTAAGAAAAACGAAAGAAACAGAGAAAATGTAGGAAAGTAGATGAAAACAAAGAAATAATTAGTTTAGTACTCTCTGAATTCAGATTCTAAATTTTGGTTAACACTGAACAGATTTCGGACATTAGTAGTGTAGCCTGAATGCAGTTATCTTTAACTATTCCGAACTAACTTGTAAGTTCTAACAGATAACTGATTCTTTGCTACTAGCAATCCAAAGCCTAAATCATAAACATAATTATAACTTTTATGTACGTGTATTCTACTGGTAGCAGTAGTTAAGGTATCGCATTCATTGCTGAAAATCATTACTTAATATAAAACAAACTCAACACTGATTTTTCAAACGGCCAAGATCATAAAAATTTATTCATATTCCCCTACTTTTACTAATGCATCTCATTTCTGACTAAATAATCCGGGATCTAATCATTAACAGGAAAAATTGCAAAATTACCAAGTTAACCCTAGGAAGATGCTCCGCGCACGATTCCTCGGATTTGCTCTTCTGGTCCGATACTATCCATGGCCGATGTGCATTAATCTGGTTGTATGAAGTATTGTCATCCATCTCAGGTTTAGTCTTTACGTGAGTCGGGTCGGACTTACTGGTTTTCTCAACCTTGTCATCCCTATTCAGGAAAAAAGATGTTAGAGATACAAAACCAGGTGGAACTGAAAGAGGCTCCATCTTCTCGATTTCGGAACAGTTACTTCCTTAGCCAGCTTCCATCATCACTGTAGGCAAAAACCAAACAAATATTATATATATAAAAGAAAAATCTTAGTACTAACAATTATTATAGACCACTCAACAGTTCAAAATCCAAACTAGTTAGTTATTATCACTTTCCCTTTTTCATTAGGGTAAAAAACTTCCATTTTTGTACTTGCTAGTTGTTATCAACTTCTTGAATTCAGCTCTATAGCTTAATGTGCAAAACTGAATCCAATGTCAAAATGCTTAAGATACAAATTCAAATTCGTCTTGTAGTACAGTACTATGGGAACAAAGGAAAATGTAGAAAATCATTTTATGAAGAGAACTTAATGTAAAAAAGAGGGATACATAGTTGTAAACATGCATGAATTTCTCGGAATTTCGTCCAGTGTTACCTACTTCGAGTAGAGCTCTGACCTAATCTGCTGCGACGGAATTCTATACGGCGTAGCTTGTTGAAGAGGCGGCTAACGCGGCTGTAAATGGCGGTGGAGAGAAATTCGAAAAGTGAGTAAAAAGGGGGGAAATCGCGTGGCGGAGTAGGTTACTGGTTGTGGCGGCGGAGGAGGAACATGAGCATGTTTTCCGGCAAGATGAATTGTGTGCGACTGGGGATGGAAGTGCTTCAGTTTTGTTGTTTTATTAGTTTAGTCCGGTCTGATGGAGTGATGGGGACTCATCTACATTTGAGTAAATTTGGAATTTAACTATACTATTTGAATAGATGAAACTAGCATACATGGATTCCACATTTTTATTTACTTTTAATTTATTTTTTAAAGGTGAAATTCAGATAAGTTTTATTCAATGAAGAATGTAACTACTAAATTTTTAAGAAAATTGTAATTTTTTTTTATAAAAAACATCGTTCAATTTATTTGTAAATAATTTTCTATACAAATAAGATTTTTTTTTCATCAATAACTTTTTGGAGTTGAATAAGGATATTGTTTTCGCAACATAAATACATCAAATACATATGTATAAATGAATCACATCCTCATTTTATAAAAAAAAAAAAAAAAATACAAAAATGCATTTTTGAATAAATTTAAAAATGTATTTTCAAATGTATCTCAAATACACCAAATACATATATAAGTGAGTTACACCTTCATTTTCTAAAAAATACAATTTGAAAATATACTTTCGAAATAATACGAAAGTATATTTCATAAATTCTTGACCTGTTATGCTACTATTCACAAAATACTAACTTATGAGATTCTTGAAATCCCCCTGTAAGACACCCTAAGGATTGATATCACACCTTTATGAAATATCTAAAATACTCTCAGATTTTGTAGATGCATCTTCAGACGCACCCCAAACACATTGGTTCCTAAATTATACCCTGAGACTATGCCAAAAATCATTATGGAAATGCATCTCTGTGTAACTCACGAAGATGCATCTTTGGAAGCACCTCAAACATATTTGTTCTTGAATTAGACCCTAAGGTTATGCCAAAAATCATTACGGATATGCATCTTCGAATGTTGCGTTAAACAAAAGGGTTTCATACCCTTTATCTTTCTTCACTTCTCAAAATAGTCTCTCAAACTCTCAACCTATAAAGTCTGGAACTCTCTTAACTTACATTCTCTCAAAATCATTTAACTCACTTCAAATCTTCTTCCATCAACATCAAATCGATAAAAGAGATTACTCAACATCAAACTTAACTCACATTTGGTAAGTTTTTTATTTTTCTAAACTTTTATTATTTTCTATATACATTTGTAGAAATTGAGCATTAGGTTATTGATGAATTCTCGGCAAGTGTATCGATAATATCGCAGTAATAAAAAGATCAAAACCACAAGGGTTGTGTTTGAACAAAATAATGATTTGTGCAATATTAAATAAAAACAGTAAAAAGGGGATTTGCAAATTTCAGTGAAAAAATAAATTAAACAAGAAAACTAAGTCACGAAAGCGGTCAGGTTGTGTTTTAGAATTTATTTATCCCCTATTGTGGATGTATGATGTCTTTTATGAATTATCTTATCCTTATAATTTTACGGTGAATTAACAAAACTGTTATAGACAGTCCCCCTCAAAATAACTCACTAATAACTACTTTGAACTTTTTATCCCTAGTCTATCAGCGTAAGCAGTGTTAGGCGATGTACAAACTGCTAATTCTCTGTGTCACTACTCGATATCTCTTATCCCTATTCAACCGGCTTAAGTAGAATAGTTGCCCTAGGTCCAATACATAGGCTACGAGTCATGAATCCTTATGTATCTAACAAAATATTAACATAGTATCTCAATTAATAAGCATTAAGCATAAGAGACAATTGAATAAAATTATAATTCAAAAGGTTCATAAAAAGTCAAAGTGTCATATAATTCCAACAAGATTGAATAAAGTTCATCACAATACAACCTAACCTAGGATAATTTAGGTACACATAGTGAAAATACAATACTAATTGAATAAAGATGAAAAACATGTGAATTCACTTGAAGGATTGGCCTCCAATGGCTTCCAATTCACTCAAAATCACCCTCTAATGTTGTAAAATCATGCTCCTAGTGCCAAATTTTGTAACCCTTGTAAAAGTGTAGAAAATCCCCTTTTAAAACTGCTAGAGCGGTCAGAGCGCTGTGAGTACATTCTACAACCTAGCCATGTTTTGAATGATGTCAAAACTAGGAGTGTGACTTAGCTTTTTTGTATATTGGGCGGTATCAATCAAAGTTTAGATGTGCATTGAATCATTTTAGGCTTAGGATGCATACAAATTTTTTTGAAAAGGATTGAAAAGCCTTAGGCATGTCACACACATCAAAAACAAAGTTTCATGTGTGAACATAGTTGCATAGGCCGACAAATATGAGTTCAGGCCGACCCATAGAAGCTTTTGCTTCAATATAGATCGATACATAGCTCTTACAGGCCGACCTCCACGCATCAATATTAAAGTATGTAAGCTTTGCCCATAGGTCGCCTCACTTAGGCCGATCTGAGTACCTTGACAGGTCGACCTATTGCTTTCATAGGCTGACTTGTAGCTTTCAAAAACTTAAAATTTTGTTTTGCATCTTATTTTTCCTTGCATCCTTTTTGCCTATTTTCACACATAGCTATATATACTCATACATCACTATGTCAAAAAAGACCTTTAGCAGCACTTTTTTTGGTCTTTAGCAGCACTTTTTTTTGCCTTTAGCAGCGCTTAAAAGCGTTGCCTAAAGTGGCGTTGCTAAAGGTAAAGGCAGCGCTTTTTATGGAAAAAGCGCTACTATAGGCTCACTTTTAGCAGTGCTTTTCCATAAAAGCGATGCATGTCCCCCCCCCCCCTTTAGCAGCACTTTTGGAAAGCGCTGCCTATTCTCCCCCATACAGCAGCGCTTTTAGAAAGTGCTGCATATCCTCCCCTTTAGCAGCGCTTTTAAAAAGCGCTGCCTATTCTCCCCCTCCCCCCTATAGCAGCGCTCTCTTTGCCTCCCCCCTTTAGCAGCGCTTTTATATAAAAGTGTTGTCTATTCTTCACGTTTTTTTTTTAAAAATTTAAAAATCACTATTTTATATTTTTTTCGATAAACCTGCTTATAACAATTACATTCCCCTACTTATAATTCAAGCCTTTAGTTTTAAAACTAATTACTCAGATGAAATATCGGTTAATTATTAAAATAAATCATATAACTTATAAATTGATCCATACCATGATTGGAATCTCTATTTGACCCGAATGAATAACTTCCTTCATAAAGCGCAATACAAAATATCCGCAATCCATCCCATTGCGCTGACGAGGACACTGTAAATGGAAAAAAACAAACGAACATTTATCAGGATATATAGTTTAACTAGTTTTATCAAGTAGAATCACTATAACAGTCAAAAATATGAAAATATACCTGCACTCTGATCCAGCTAATGTTGTTAGCCTTCCTTTTTGGCATTGTTGCTTCTCTTTGTGGTTAGAATATTTGTATAGCTCTAACATAATATAAACGAATATTTAGAACAATCTCACATAATAAATAAAGATAATTATTCAAAACAGTATATCTCATCACTTACGTATCAACCATATTCTTCATATCAGGATATTTTATTTGATCACCATCTAGTGAATCCAGATAATACACTATTTCTTTCATCGGATTACTCGCAACCAACAACCAGTGTCCACTGTAAAATAAGACAAAAGTTTAGACGGAAATGTTATATAGAATGGAAAAAAATGAATAATTATAATAAATGAATTTAGAATGAAATCTAACCCATGGCCAGTATTATATGGCAAAAAGTACAACTTCTCTGTAGTTGCGACCATAAATGCTTGGAATATGTAATCTCTAACTACATTTAGAGTCTGATCGATTGACCGTGAGTTGATAAAGCTAGAATATAAGAATGTGAATCTTGAAGTCAAATCATGCGGGACCAACAACTTGTCATACAAGAACCTTAAATAAAAACATAATCAACCGATGCCCAATAAAAACATAATCAACCTTAAATAAAACATTAGAATATTCAATTAAATGAGCAAATAAATTATTCAATTATTTAATTAAAATTGATCGGAGTACCTGATGTAGGAATGCATAACACCGATGCCCAATTCAGAATGTTGGAAAATCTGGTCCAAATCCTCCTTAACAATTGTTTCGGCATATTCAAAACCGAAAATACCTTCCTCCATATGTATTTGACGGATGCCACCCTAAGCCACATTTGTTGTTCCTACGTATGTTTCAAGGCACAACCTAAATCGAGGAACAAATGCTTTTTTTGACTCGGCCTTTTTTTTGTTGGGCACTGTTGCACCCCAAAATTTGCCCACCGGTTTTCCGACTTTGACTGGCTTTTGCTTCGTTTTTCATCTGCATATCATTTTCGCATTTTGCCCGTATTATCAGCCGGATTGAATTTGTCAGGATTTTAGCCGCTTTGCTCGCGTTTCAGGCGAATCAAATTAATTCAAACGAAAAGCTCAGTGTCAAAATCGAGCGAAAGTCGCTCTCCTCTTGATAATTCAATCCATGTTGATAATATCGGCACATTTCGGTGCTCGCCCGTTTTCCCATGGCATTTTGCATTTATTTATTATTTTTTGCTTTATTTAATCATTTAGAATAGTTATTTATTTCTTTCTTTAGAATAGATTTTATTTTTATAGTTTTTATATAGAAGTTTAATTTATTTGAATTTTTATTAGAAATAGTTTTTTCTTATTTAGAATAGAAATAGATTATTTTTATAGTATAGAATTAATTTGTTTTTAGAGTCATTTTAGTTTTAGAATTAATTGGATTTGATTTAATTTTAGAGACATTTTAGGATTTTAGAATTAAATTAGTATTGTTAGAGATATTTTAGGATTTAAATATTTTTTAGATTTAGATTTTTTATTCTAGAGTTTTAACAGTTTTAATTTTTAGAAATAGTTTATTTTTAGAATATAGATTTTTTGTTTAGAAAATAGGTTTTAGAATATTAAATAGTTTAAATAGATTTTTATTTTCATATAGAAATTATTTTATTTTATTTTATTAGTTTTTTTAAATATTTTTGTTTATAAGTTGTTTAGAGTTATATATTAAATAGGTTTTTTTTAATATTAGGATTTACTCGTAATTAATTTTATTTAATAGTTTTTGTTAGAATTTTCTTTTTAAAGTTATTCTCATTTTATTATATTAGAATTGGTTTTAGCATAGAATACTTATTAGTTTTTATTATTGCTCATTTATTAATTAGTTTAAAATAGTTTTTATTAATTAATTTTAATTTTTTAATGTTCATGTAATATATATTTGTTTGTACAAAATTGTTAATGAAAGTTAATTTGTCCCAGCGGTCCGGTTTGGTTGTTTTGTATCGAAAGTACGGGGGTTCAAACCCTAGCCCTAGCGTTTTGTTTTTTTTCCGTTTTATTATATTGTGTACATGTTTTTGTTTGTGCGTTTTTATTAATGAATGTAAATGTGTCCGAGTGGTTGAATTTGTTTGTTGTATGTTTGAAGGATATGTGTTCGAATCCCACCTTCAGCACTTTTGTGTTTTTTTTCAGTTTTTATTATTTTTTTTATTATTATAGATTTTAGTTTAATTATGAGTTTTGTATATTTTTTTTTAAATAGGTTTCTTTTATTTATATTATTATTATTATAAACATTCTGTATATATATATTTTTTTTATATATTATATTTTAGTTTGCATATATATTTTTTATATTATATTTTAATATTAGAGTTTATATATTATATTTTAGTTTGCATATATATTTTTTATATTATATTTTAATATTAGAGTTCATCATATACATTAGTTCTATTTTCCTTTAACCACTAGTCATTAATCCCCTGCCACGTGTCAAATACCTATAAAGGCAGACACTATTCACTGTCTCCCAGCGAGAGACTCTCAACCCCAGTTTTCAGAAAACCCTAATTTCAGCAGCCACCAACCCTAAACCCTAAGGGAATCCTAATCTGCAGCCGTTACTGTTCATGCACCCTTTCCTCCATCCACCTTCAACCTTCGTCCTTCACCTTGTTCGTCCACTTCATCTCTCCAAAAACAAAACTCAAAACTCACTTTCAGACCTCCAAACAACTTCAAACAACAACTCCTAATCTTCACCTCTACCTCAAAAAGATCTGCGTGAAAACCTCCATTTCATCATTATCACCGACCACCGGTAAACCCCAACGAACCCAGATTTCCTCGCCATTTCGAACCTCTCTCCACTTTCATTAACATCCATCTTCAACCAAATCAATCTCGAATCTCTTCCTCCTCTGAATCAACAAAAACCTTCAAACTCATTATTGAACAACATCAGCTACCTACCCCCACCTTCAAACAACTCAGATCTCCAAACATTCACCATGAACTCTACCGCCATACGAATCTGTTTCACGCTCAAACCTTCAAGCCTAGATCTTCAATTTCTGAAAAAAACCCCATAATATAAACCCCAATCCCACCATTAACGGACCCTTTTCACAACTCCCTTCTACCTCCACAACCAACCGAAACAGTGAAACAGAGAGAGAGAGATTTGAAAACAGAAACACAAAAATAGAGAACCGAATGAGAGAGATCGGTGAGAGTGAGAACGATGAAGCGAGAGTGAGAAAAAAATGATGAGTTTGTTTGTGATAAAGCGTGAGCGGAGAAAGGGTGAACGTGAGAGTGAGAGAGCTGATTTGGAAAAAATTGATTCCACCGTTTTTATTTACTGTTTTTTTCATTTTTATTTGTTTTTTATATTTTCTTTTTCTTTTGTTTTTCTTATAGACTTATTGGGCTGTAAAGCCCATAGATGTTCCTTCATACCCCCTTTTTGATTTAAAATTCACCCCCGTTTTTGCTTTAACTCCCTCTATTTGTTTTTTATAAAAAATATGTAAATATTATCTTTTTGTTTTTGTAAATATATTATATTTATTATGTGTATATATTATATATTATGTAAAGATATTATATTAGCTTTAATATTTTATATTATAGTTTTATTATTATTATTATTTTTCTTTTAGAATATTTTATTATGTATATTATTTTTATTATATATATTCTTTTAAAGTTTATATGTAAATATATTGTATATTATTCTCTTTTTAGATTTTATGTATTTTCTTTTAGAATATTTTATTTTATTTTATTTTTGAAGTTGAATTCTTTCTCTTTTGTTATTGGGCATTTTGTTCCATTTTTTGTCTTTTTTGGTCGATGACGAGACCTCCGTAATTCATTACCAGTCAAATTATTGATGAGTGATGTTGGATCTGAGACCACCCATTTTCTCTCTTCATTACCTGTCCCGACTCGATTCAAAAACATTGTCAAACCATCTTTTAAATCATATTCTTTGTATTGAATTAAACGAGGGGATTAAGTGTAGACTTTCTTCCTCTCCGAGTGTCGAGATGCTCACTGTAGTGTGGGTGGTTTAGACACTCGTCTTTCAATACGAAGACTTTTCCACCCCTTTTCCTCCTAAAACCTCGGTCCCGCACCGAGTGACTTTTCAAACCTTCCTTCCTAAAACCTCGGTCTCGTACCGAGTCCTTTTTCAAACCATAATAATTTGATTTCTCTTTGTATCGAATTAAAAGAGGGGATTAAGTGTAGACTTTCTTCCTCTCCGAGTGTTGGGATGCCCACTGTAGTGTGGGTGGTCTCGATACTCGTCTTTCGATACGAAGACACGCCTTTATCCACCATCTCACTTTCACAACTTCATCCCGCAACCCTTGTCACCTAAAAACCTCGGTCCCGCACCGAGTGCATTCTCAAATCATTTTCATAATAAAACTTGAATGGTCGTGGTGTGGTTAGGCGTAGGCCTTCTCCTATCCCGAGTGTTGACGTTTACCGTAGGGTTCTCTGTCGCAAAACACTTACCATTCAAAGCCAAAAACACTTTAATAAGAGAATGAAGTTCTTTTTGTGTTGAACTAAAGAGAGAGGATTGAGTGTAGTCTTCTTCCTCTCCGAGTGTCAGGATACTCACTGTAGTGTGTGTGGTCTTGATACTCGTCTTTCAATACGAAGACGCCTCGTTCGCCATATCTTTTCATAAACAAAAACTTTGAGACAAAGAATTGGGTACTACCCGTAGGGGTTACTATCCGAGGACATGTCTCTCCCCCTAAAAACAATCCAATCAATCAAACGTGACTTCTTGCCCCGCGTGGCGAAAACTAATCAATCTTTCAAAAGGATATGTTACGTCCGTTCTACCGCAAACAGGTAATGCCTAAGTCTCCAACGAGCGAGCTGCAAAACACCTAACTGCTAGAATGCGCACGATAGCATCATCCGTAAAAACATCAACACACTGTCAGCACGAACTACGTTTGCTCTGATTTCTCATGCCAGATGAGAATACGTAGGCACAAGACGGCGATGTCTTGGCGAGCTCCCTTTTTCACCTTTCACCCGTAGTTGGCCGAACTACGGCTGCTCTGATTTCTCATACCAGATGAGAATACGTAGGTACAAGACGGCGATGTCTTGGCGAGCACATTCCCCCCATATCTGTAGTTCCCCGAACTACGTCGACTCTGATTTTCTCATACCTTTTGAGAATACGTAGGCCTAGGACCGCGAAGTCCTACCGAGTCCGTCCTTTCTCTTCTTCCCTTGTTACCTCTCTTTCCCCCCGTTTCTAACCTTTCTCTTTATCCTTTGGAACACTCTTCTAAGCATAATATTTAAGCAAATAAATTCATACATCGACAAACAAAAGGTTCCCATCGAGTACGATGGATGCGAGGGGTGCTAATACCTTCCCCTCGCATAACCGGCTTCCGAACCCGTTCTTGGTCGCGAGACCATCTTATCCATTTCTTTCCTAAGGTTTTCTCGATATTTTCCTTTCCCCTCATGGGATAAATAAAGTTCGGTGGCGACTCTTCTGTCCTATCTTTTTCGCCTCCCCGTCGTTGCGCGATGCATTTTTCGAGTAGCGACAGCTGGCGACTCTGTTGGGGATAACCTAGCGAGCCAAACCTAATTTGTTTGTCGTGTTTGTGTTTTGTTTTTTTGCTTTAATTTATTTTGTGTTTTATTCTCTACCTGTTGGGTTTATTGGGATGGGTTGTAAGGATAAAGCTTTCTACCCGAGCTTTTGAGTATACACTAAGATTAGGAGGTGGTTTCTTTCTGATTTGCGAGACGTAGGACTCGTTGAATTGGTTTGAATTCCACCGCTCAGATGAGACCCCTTTGGGATGATTATGTCTTACGTATAGTCGTAACGACGTCTTTATTTCCAACTTGGGAGTCCGCGATTCTGAGGACCTTTTGTAGAACCTTATTTCGAAGGTTCCTAAAACATAACTCTGTGTTCATCCTTTGAAGGGATTACCGTCTTACGAGTAGTCGTTCTGATGGAAAACTTTTTAGGGATAGTGCATGGGACTTTGTTTAAAAGCCTTTGGAATACCCTCTTATAAACCAGTAGATTTCCCACCCGAAGTGAGAGATCTCTCGTTGTTTTGTCTTGCAGAATTTGTGACCTTTGATCCTTTATGTGTTGCATTAGCATTTTGCATTGCATTTCATTTACATCTCATTTTTGCATATCCATCCTCAGCCGGAGCAGAGAGCTTACCAGTCTTTTGTCCAACCCGCAGTTGATTTCTCGACATTCATATTGGATTTGAGTTAGCTTCTGGAAGGATCATGGACTCAGAGGAGCAGAATTTGGTTGTTACGAGGGCAGAGTTTGAGATGATGAAGAATCAGTTGGATCAGCTCATGGGGGCCATGTCAGCTATGACCAGAGGAGAGACCAATGTTCAGAGGACTCCGGTGAACAATGTTGCTCAAGCTCAGCATGTGCAGATTCCTGTCGAAGATCAAGAGCATACTATTGTCAGAGATAGAGATTCATCTTCTCTCCATGACTCGGACTATCATAACTTCACCTTCTTTGTGCCAGATTCCCAAAGGGTTGTTCTGAAGATCACTCCTAAGGACCCACAGACTGTTGAGTTTATGAGAAAATATCGTCTGTTGGATGAAAAGCTTGATGCTCTGATGAGTCAAAACACTCTTAATTTGAATGCTTCGAGCATGTGTTTGGTGCCAGGTCTTGTGATGCCTCCGAAGTTCAAGGCTCCCAATTTTGAGAAGTACAAAGGAGATAGTTGTCCGAAGCAGCATTTGGTGATGTTTTGCAGAAGAATGACCTCACATGTCCACAATGACAAGCTTATGATTCACTGTTTCCAGGAAAGTCTGAGTGGGGCATCGTTGAGTTGGTATATGCAGTTGGAAAGTGGTTGCATCCGATCATGGTCAGATTTAGCCAATGCCTTTGTGAAGCAGTACAACTACAATCTCGACATGAATCCCAGCCGCATGCAGTTGCAAGAATTATCTCAAGCGGAGAATGAATCCTTTAGAGGGTATGTGCAGAGATGGAGAGAATTTGCTGCTCGTGTTCAACCACCGCTTCAGGATAGAGAATTGGTTGACATCTTCTTGGGTACTTTGAAGGGCCATTACTATGATATATTGATTAGTGGTGGAACGTTAAACTTTGTTGACTTAGTGGTAGCAGGAGAACGTATTGAGAGCGGAATCAAGAGTGGAAAGATTCAAGACGTCTCAGATCCCTCAGTTTATGAAAGTGAATCAGTTGTCAGCTCTAAAGAGGAATGGGAGAAAGAAAGTAATGCTATCCCAGAATCTCCATTACCTCAGATTCAGTTTTCAGACGTTTCAAGTATTCAGAGTCAGCAACCTGTTAGGTCTGTGTATCAGACATCTGCTTCCCTACAGAGTCAACATGCATATCGTTATCAGCAGCGTCAGCACGCCCGACGAAGACCGAGGAAGCCAGAGAGAAATTTCACTCAGTTGCCATTGTCGTACAGTCAGATATTGCCAGACTTGATCAGAGGTGGTTTGATAGTGCCGAAGAAAACTGATCCAGAGACTTCTCCACATCCTTCAGATTCTGATGTCAACGCCCGCTGTGAGTACCATGTTGGGGCACAGGGGCATTCAACTGAAGACTGTAAGGTGCTTAGAAGCCAGGTTCAGACTCTGCTGGACTCCAACAGGTTTTCAATCACGCCTCAGGGTATTCAGATCAACGATCTTCCTTCGTCAAGTCATATGGGTTCAGCAGCTAATGTCATAGAGGGATTCACCGAGATCATATGTTCAGAGGAGTATCAGATGGATTTCGATGAGCAATTCTAAAGATGGATGGTTCAACAGCAAGTCAAGAATGAAAGCCCAGTTCCCCGAAGCTGACAATCTCTCTATCATATTATTCCTTTGCATTTGTAGTTTCTTTTTTGTTTAAGTGTGAACTTATTTGCAAATTTCATTTGTAAGACGTGTTTGTTTTCGATTGATAATGATAATGAAATGAATATGCATGTTTTGATTAAATCCATTCGTGTTCACTCAATATTGCTTTTCCATTAATGTCAAACGCTTGTTTAAGCGGAATTCCTTGAGGGAGGATGACGAAATTGAAAGACGCGCAAGCTTCCGATTGTATGCTTTTGAATGAAACCTGCTGATGATGTACAGGCATTGTTTCAAATTCCTAAACACCGGAGATATAAGGATGTTAATCCCTTGTCAACCCCTTTGAGCCTAGTTGTAGGAGTTTCTTTTTGAAAACGAAAAAACCCTCAATCTTAACCTAGGGCAGGGTAGGTGTCAGTTAATTTGATCGAGTATCCAAATTGCAAAAGGAGTGTCCCCGTTCAAGGATCAATCACACCTATATAGGTCGTACCTAAAGAACCACAGTGGTTATCCTTCACCAGCCAAGGAGTGAGACAGTCACAACCCCTTCAACAAGTCAGACAAGCCGGTGTCATACGATTTGTTCAAAAAAAAATCAAAAGAAAAAAGAAAGAAAGAAAGCCCGCTAAGTCGATAACTTGAAAACAAATGGCTTAGCAAAAATTAGGGCATCCCGCTGGACTTCGAGGGAAGATATACTCAAAAGAGTCAGACCAGGCAAAAATAGGGAAATAAAAAAATGACGAAGAATAAGTCGTGTGAGCCAGACACCAAAGACGAAAAGCGAGTGACTGTCACTCCGAAAACTTATGGTTTCTTGAATCATCACTCCTGTCAGTCAACCTCTGAGCGGCGAGCGAGTGTCGAATTAGATGAACGTAGGATTGGAGAACATCAAGGAGAGTGGGTGGGTTAAACAGAACTTTGAGCCTTACATCCTTTCTTTCAAACCATGAACCTAACCAAGTTACAACCTTCAGAAGTCCTAATTGAAGCAAGTTAGTTTCGGAAGCACACTTCGGTAAAGATCTCGTCGAAACTGACTCCTAAAAGGATTTTCTTACCCTATGGGTATTGATATTGACATTCCGATAAGTGATTCATTCACTATATATCACAACTTTTTTCTAGTGAACAGACTGGGATTTCAAAACTATCATATGCATTGCATTAATATTATCTTGGCAAAGCAATTTGTTTTACTCGCGAGTAAGTACTTGACAGCAGGAAAGTTTCTACAGTGGAAAGTTCGATCGAGACAAGATGCAGAGCGCCTGAATACTCTGTTGAGCAGGGGCAAGCCGTATCAAATGATCATAAAAGGGAGTCAGCCATTCTAAGACGCAGTTAATCTGGGGCAATCAGGTCGAGATTTGATAAATCTCTCGAAGTCGGCCAGGGGCACTTCTCTACAAATCGGCCAATCAGGGGAAAATCACTTCAAGGCTGGGGCAGGTTACCCCAAGAGCACAGATATTATCCTTACCCAGAAAGCAGTTAATTTGAAGCACCTCTCCGAGGTTCATGATGCTGAGGCAGTTAATATCAAACCAGCAGGGTAAGAGGCTTTCAGTTTTCCTTCTGAAGAAGATTTACACAGAGAACCCACAGGTTGGGGCAAGTTTGGAAATAAAGGAATTGTTCCTCTCTATATCTTCAGAGCTACTCAGAGCTATTCAAGCAGGCGCAGTCAATCTTCAGGTTCAAGATGAATGTCGGGAAGTCGTAACCCTTCACCTGTCTTCCCCAGCAAAAGCCCAATCATCATTGGCATGTGTAAGCCATCCCCAGGAGAGTCCAATCATACTTGGCACATCCGGTTATTCCCAGCGGAGTTGGCTTCACCTCTTCAGCATTTATTTTGCTGGAGTGGTTCTTTCACATCCAACTTTCCCCCGGCAACCCGAGCCTGCATCTGCATTTTTGCATATAGTTATCATATTTGCATCATCTTTTGCATCTCATCCTCGAATGCGTAGCATTTCCATTTCGTATGGAGCATTACGCCATAGAACATTTCAAACATATGCATGCGAAGCATAAGCCAGTTTTTGCTAGCCTTCTGTGGCAGTGTGAATCACTCTGTAATCAGTTCAGGGGCATTTATCCAGCAGCTTTGTTCAGATAGCTTGCCGGTTTACTCGGATTTCAGATCATATGACGGTTATGATTTTGTCCATGAATCTTCTGATGATGACATTCCCAAACAGATTTTCTTCCCGTCAGCTCCTATTGACGATGTGTTTCCCCAACAAGGTTTTTCTCCGTCTATCATTAGACGTCGTGAGTTTGGTTTTCTTTCCGTCTATCTTTAGACGATGTGGTTCTTCAGACAAGTTTTCTTCCTGTCTATCTTTAGACAAGGTGATAAGATCAAGTGCATGTTGATCTGGCCTTCGGAAAGGTTGTTTTTCTCCGTCTATCATTAGACACCGTGAGTTTGGTTTTCTCCGTCTATCTCTAGACGTCGGGAGTTTTGAGCATGGTTTTCTTTCCGTCTATCTTTAGACGATGTGAGGTTCAGACACGTTTCTTCCTGTCTATCTTTAGACAATGTGATAAGATCAAGTGCATGTTGATCTGGCCTTCGGTATGGTCTTCTTCGTCTATCTTTAGACGTCGTGAGTTTGGATATGGTTTTCTCTCCGTCTATCTTCAGACGATGCGAGGTTTCAAGGCGATCTTTCAGATATTGGCTTTCTGTCTGTTTATTGGTTGAGGTGACATTTTAAGAGGTTTTTTCTCCTGACCGTCGATTCTTATTGATGTCGAGGCTCTTTGAAGAATGGTCGGTTTTCCTAGTTGTTGATTCTTATTGACGACATGGCTCTTTGAAGGTGGTTTTATTCCTGTCAATTCTTATTGATGATGTGGCCCCTTTGAAGATATCTTTCCATCAACTCCTATGGACGAAAGGATTCTGAAACTTGATGGGTAGTTTTGAAGTTCATTGACGTGGATATTTTTTCTTTCTGTCTATCTTTAGACAATGTGAACCTTCGGGATGGTGTCTTTCCGTCTATCATTAGACGATGTGAGTATTGGTGTCTTTCCGTCTATCATTAGACGATGTGAGTATTGGTGTCTTTCCGTCTATCATTAGATGATGTGTGTATTGGATTTGTTCCTGTTCACCCTCAGATGATGTGAGCGTGGTGAGTCCTCTCGTCTATCATTAGACGATGCGAGATTTGGATGCAATTTTCCTCTCGTCTATCATTAGACAATGTGAGATTTGGACATGATGTTTCTCTCCGTCTGTCATTAGACGATGTGAGATTTGGATTTGATGTTACTCTCGTCTATCATTAGACGATGTGAGATTTGGATTTGATGTTCCTCTTGTCTATCATTAGACAATGCGAGATTTAGGTATGATGTTCCTCTCGTCTATCATTAGACGATGTGAGAGTTTTTGGATATAATGTTTCTCTCCATCCATCATTGGACGATGTGAGTGT
Source organism: Lathyrus sativus (assembly GCA_963859935.3). NCBI lineage: Eukaryota > Viridiplantae > Streptophyta > Magnoliopsida > Fabales > Fabaceae > Lathyrus > Lathyrus sativus. The sequence goes on from OZ012737.1 coordinate 625,745,846, forward strand.
TTTGGATATGGCATATTCTTCCTGTCTACCATTAGACGATGTGATTTTGACGATGTGAGTTTTGGATATAATGTTTCTCTCCGTCCATCATTGGACGATGTTGAGAGTTGACGGCGATGTCAGGTGCTTATCAGATTTATGTTTGTCTGGCGGCGATGTCAGAGGTTTATTAGCACCATAGTTGTCTGGTGGCGATGCCAGAGTTCTGTATCCCCACAGGTACTTGACGGCGATGTCGGGTGTTTCTCAGAGTTATAGTTAGCTGGCGGCGATGTCAAGTAATTTTGTTTTCCCAGCAGCGAGGTTGGATGTTTTTCTGACGGCGATGTCAGGTAATTTGGTTTCCCAGCGGCGAGGTTGGATGTTTTTCTGGCGGCAATGTCAGGTAATTTGGTTCTCCAGCGGCGATGTTGGATGTTTGTTTCTGGCGGCGATGTCAGGTGATTTAGTTTTCCAGCGGCGATGTTGGGTGTTTTGGTAGTCCGACGACGATGTCAGACGCTTTATTTTTGTGAATGACTGGCGGCGATGTCAGGTGTGATTTACCAATTGATTGTTTTGAATTTCTGACGACAATGTCAAAGGAATTTTATGTAGAGTTCTGACAGCGAGGTCAGATGTTTTACAAACCTGATATAGATGTCTGACGACGATGTCAGAGGTTTCTTTTTACGGTTGGCAAATTTCCGGGTTTTTTTTATATTCAATCACCTTCTACCTTGAATGTCTGAAAGTGGTCGCTTTTCATCCCTTCTGGTCCAAGTCAATTGAATAGGGGCAGCTGTTGCACCCCAAAATTTGCCCACCGGTTTTCCGACTTTGACTGGCTTTTGCTTCGTTTTTCATCTGCATATCATTTTCGCATTTTGCCCGTATTATCAGCCGGATTGAATTTGTCAGGATTTTAGCCGCTTTGCTCGCGTTTCAGGCGAATCAAATTAATTCAAACGAAAAGCTCAGTGTCAAAATCGAGCGAAAGTCGCTCTCCTCTTGATAATTCAATCCATGTTGATAATATCGGCACATTTCGGTGCTCGCCCGTTTTCCCATGGCATTTTGCATTTATTTATTATTTTTTGCTTTATTTAATCATTTAGAATAGTTATTTATTTCTTTCTTTAGAATAGATTTTATTTTTATAGTTTTTATATAGAAGTTTAATTTATTTGAATTTTTATTAGAAATAGTTTTTTCTTATTTAGAATAGAAATAGATTATTTTTATAGTATAGAATTAATTTGTTTTTAGAGTCATTTTAGTTTTAGAATTAATTGGATTTGATTTAATTTTAGAGACATTTTAGGATTTTAGAATTAAATTAGTATTGTTAGAGATATTTTAGGATTTAAATATTTTTTAGATTTAGATTTTTTATTCTAGAGTTTTAACAGTTTTAATTTTTAGAAATAGTTTATTTTTAGAATATAGATTTTTTGTTTAGAAAATAGGTTTTAGAATATTAAATAGTTTAAATAGATTTTTATTTTCATATAGAAATTATTTTATTTTATTTTATTAGTTTTTTAAAATATTTTTGTTTATAAGTTGTTTAGAGTTATATATTAAATAGGTTTTTTTTAATATTAGGATTTACTCGTAATTAATTTTATTTAATAGTTTTTGTTAGAATTTTCTTTTTAAAGTTATTCTCATTTTATTATATTAGAATTGGTTTTAGCATAGAATACTTATTAGTTTTTATTATTGCTCATTTATTAATTAGTTTAAAATAGTTTTTATTAATCAATTTTAATTTTTTAATGTTCATGTAATATATATTTGTTTGTACAAAATTGTTAATGAAAGTTAATTTGTCCCAGCGGTCAGGTTTGGTTGTTTTATACCGAAAGTACGGGGGTTCGAACCCCAGCCCTAGCGTTTTGTTTTTTTTCCGTTTTATTATATTGTGTACATGTTTTTGTTTGTGCGTTTTTATTAATGAATGTAAATGTGTCCGAGTGGTTGAATTTGTTTGTTGTATGTTTGAAGGATATGTGTTCGAATCCCACCTTCAGCACTTTTATGTTTTTTTTCAGTTTTTATTATTTTTTTTATTATTATAGATTTTAGTTTAATTATGAGTTTTGTATATTTTTTTTTAAATAGGTTTCTTTTATTTATATTATTATTATTATAAACATTCTGTATATATATATTTTTTTTATATATTATATTTTAGTTTGCATATATATTTTTTATATTATATTTTAATATTAGAGTTTATATATTATATTTTAGTTTGCATATATATTTTTTATATTATATTTTAATATTAGAGTTCATCATATACATTAGTTCTATTTTCCTTTAACCACTAGTCATTAATCCCCTGCCACGTGTCAAATGCCTATAAAGGCAGACACTATTCACTGTCTCCCAGCGAGAGACTCTCAACCCGAGTTTTCAGAAAACCCTAATTTCAGCAGCCACCAACCCTAAACCCTAAGGGAATCCTAATCTGCAGCCGTTACTGTTCATGCACCCTTTCCTCCATCCACCTTCAACCTTCGTCCTCCACTTCATCTCTCCAAAAACAAAACTCAAAACTCACTTTCAGACCTCCAAACAACAACTCCTAATCTTCACCTCTACCTCAAAAAGATCTGCGTGAAAACCTCCATTTCACCATTATCACCGACCACCGGTAAACCCCAACGAACCCAGATTTCCTCGCCATTTCGAACCTCTCTCCACTTTCATTAACATCCATCTTCAACCAAATCAATCTCGAATCTCTTCCTCTTCTGAATCAACAAAAACCTTCAAACTCATTATTGAACAACATCAGCTACCTACCCCCACCTTCAAACAACTCAGATCTCCAAACATTCACCATGAACTCTACCGCCATACGAATCTGTTTCACGCTCAAACCTTCAAGCCTAGATCTTCAATTTCTGAAAAAACCCCATAATATAAACCCCAATCCCACCATTAACGGACCCTTTTCACAACTCCCTTCTACCTTCACAACCAACCGAAACAGTGAAACAGAGAGAGAGAGAGATTTGAAAACAGAAACACAAAAATAGAGAACCGAATGAGAGAGATCGGTGAGAGTGAGAACGATGAAGCGAGAGTGAGAAAAAAATGATGAGTTTGTTTGTGATAAAGCGTGAGCGGAGAAAGGGTGAACGTGAGAGTGAGAGAGCTGATTTGGAAAAAATTGATTCCACTGTTTTTATTTACTGTTTTTTTCATTTTTATTTGTTTTTTATATTTTCTTTTTCTTTTGTTTTTCTTATAGACTTATTGGGCTGTAAAGCCCATAGATGTTCCTTCATACCCCCTTTTTGATTTAAAATCCACCCCCGTTTTTGCTTTAACTCCCTCTATTTGTTTTTTATAAAAAATATGTAAATATTATCTTTTTGTTTTTGTAAATATATTATATTTATTATGTGTATATATTATATATTATGTAAAGATATTATATTAGCTTTAATATTTTATATTATAGTTTTATTATTATTATTATTATTTTTCTTTTAGAATATTTTATTATGTATATTATTTTTATTATATATATTCTTTTAAAGTTTATATGTAAATATATTGTATATTATTCTCTTTTTAGATTTTATGTATTTTCTTTTAGAATATTTTATTTTATTTTATTTTTGAAGTTGAATTCTTTCTCTTTTGTTATTGGGCATTTTGTTCCATTTTTTGTCTTTTTTGGTCGATGACGAGACCTCCGTAATTCATTACCAGTCAAATTATTGATGAGTAATGTTGGATCTGAGACCACCCCTTTTCTCTCTTCATTACCTGTCCCGACTCGATTCAAAAACATTGTCAAACCATCTTTTAAATCATATTCTTTGTATTGAATTAAACGAGGGGATTAAGTGTAGACTTTCTTCCTCTCCGAGTGTCGAGATGCTCACTGTAGTGTGGGTGGTTTAGACACTCGTCTTTCAATACGAAGACTTTTCCACCCCTTTTCCTCCTAAAACCTCGGTCCCGCACCGAGTGACTTTTCAAACCTTCCTTCCTAAAACCTCGGTCTCGTACCGAGTCCTTTTTCAAACCATAATAATTTGATTTCTCTTTGTATCGAATTAAAAGAGGGGATTAAGTGTAGACTTTCTTCCTCTCCGAGTGTTGGGATGCCCACTGTAGTGTGGGTGGTCTCGATACTCGTCTTTCGATACGAAGACACGCCTTTATCCACCATCTCACTTTCACAACTTCATCCCGCAACCCTTGTCACCTAAAAACCTCGGTCCCGCACCGAGTGCATTCTCAAATCATTTTCATAATAAAACTTGAATGGTCGTGGTGTGGTTAGGCGTAGGCCTTCTCCTATCCCGAGTGTTGACGTTTACCGTAGGGTTCTCTGTCGCAAAACACTTACCATTCAAAGCCAAAAACACTTTAATAAGAGAATGAAGTTCTTTTTGTGTTGAACTAAAGAGAGAGGATTGAGTGTAGTCTTCTTCCTCTCCGAGTGTCAGGATACTCACTGTAGTGTGTGTGGTCTTGATACTCGTCTTTCAATACGAAGACGCCTCGTTCGCCATATCTTTTCATAAACAAAAACTTTGAGACAAAGAATTGGGTACTACCCGTAGGGGTTACTATTCGAGGACATGTCTCTCCCCCTAAAAACAATCCAATCAATCAAACGTGACTTCTTGCCCCGCGTAGCGAAAACTAATCAATCTTTCAAAAGGATATGTTACGTCCGTTCTACCGCAAACAGGTAATGCCTAAGTCTCCAACGAGCGAGCTGCAAAACACCTAACTGCTAGAATGCGCACGATAGCATCATCCGTAAAAACATCAACACACTGTCAGCACGAATTACGTTTGCTCTGATTTCTCATGCCAGATGAGAATACGTAGGCACAAGACGGCAATGTCTTGGCGAGCTCCCTTTTTCACCTTTCACCCGTAGTTGGCCGAACTACGGCTGCTCTGATTTCTCATACCAGATGAGAATACGTAGGTACAAGACGGCGATGTCTTGGCGAGCACATTCCCCCCATATCTGTAGTTCCCCGAACTACGTCGACTCTGATTTTCTCATACCTTTTGAGAATACGTAGGCCTAGGACCGCGAAGTCCTACCGAGTCCGTCCTTTCTCTTCTTCCCTCGTTACCTCTCTTTCCCCCCGTTTCTAACCTTTCTCTTTATCCTTTGGAACACTCTTCTAAGCATAATATTTAAGCAAATAAATTCACACATCGACAAACAAAAGGTTCCCATCGAGTACGATGGATGCGAGGGGTGCTAATACCTTCCCCTCGCATAACCGGCTTCCGAACCCGTTCTTGGTCGCGAGACCATCTTATCCATTTCTTTCCTAAGGTTTTCTCGATATTTTACTTTCCCCTCATGGGATAAATAAAGTTCGGTGGCGACTCTTCTGTCCTATCTTTTTCGCCTCCCCGTCGTTGCGCGATGCATTTTTCGAGTAGCGACAGGCACCTTGCTAGATTCAGGCATCTTACCCTTGTTGACTTGTTGCAACTGTTGATCATGAACCTAAAATTCATATAAGTTCAATATTTAATGTATAATAAGATAATCATGTAACTGTAGTAGTACCTATTTTTTTGATGTAGCTGAATCGGTTTCCCGCATAATAATTTCCTTATCTTTTGATTTGGATTTTGTAGGAGTCTAAGATCATCATGTAAATAAGTAAATGTAAATGTAAGAATAACTTTCATGTATGGGTCATAAAACATTTGAATACTACAAGGTTCATAATGGTGTTCAACCTACCTCATCATCTATGAAAATGAGATTTGACAGCCATGCAACATACGATCCTATTGCGTCTCCCACCAATGTTACGTCTGAAACATCATCTGGTATAGGCGACAACGTACCCCCTCTAACGCATCATCAACCGATACTTTCAAAAATCTAGCAGGGAGCGGTTTATGGTGAAGTAAGTCTCCTAGAGTGTTATGCATTTTTCCCTTGCCAACCATGCGATAAGTCGATGACGATAAATATAGCCGACAAGGTGAAATGCCCTAAATAAATAATGAATACGACTAATGTGTCAATTAAGAAAATTGTGCTAAATTAATTTCAATGTAATATATACAATTACCTCTGAAAGCTTCTGCGGACAATTGATACTATCTTTGTCACTAGTATCTTTACACTCTAGACCGCGCCTTTCTGACATGTATCTCTCTTTGTCCTTTTGTAATTCATGAATCTGAGCTTTCAATTCCTCCAACGTCTCCATCACTTTTTTATTGCTAGGAATTTTATTCTTTGGCTGCTTATACAGTTTTGTTGGAGTGACACCAAATCCCTTACCCCTCACACGCCCAGAATACTTAGGAATATTTAACACTCAACTCAGTACGCTCCTGCAATCATCATCCTCGGCTGCAGTTATAGTCTGGGATAGAGTCTCCTAAAATATAGATAAAAGCATATATAAATATATTATACACTTTTGAGTTTATGACATAACTAATGTTGTACTTACACATTGTTCAAATACTTGTTGAACTTCTTTCTGAACGACTCCATCTCTTCCCACACGGGCAGCCTTCCATAAAACATGGTCCGAAAGAGATGTTGCATCACTTTTCTCCTCTTCTAACTACACATTAAGACAGATAATAAAGCATTCATATCCCATTATATATACTTACTATTTTTTGTAACTATATCATATTAAAGCATTTATATATACTTACTATTTTTTGTTGTAAGTGTGCATATCCCAAACGCCCTTTTTTGTATGGATACACGGGTTTTGATGCCCGTTGCCGATTTACGTCACTCACAACCTGAAAAAACAAGTTTAAGTCATATCAGAACTATTGTGGAAGAAGTATATATATTATACATTATTCATGATAAGTTATACTTACATGAAATTCTTTGGTTCTTCGCTTGGCAGCAAATGTTTCCCATTCTTCATCTGAAATCAGATCAGCATACTTCTTTGGACGCTCTGATTCGACAAAGTTTCCATCAGAATCTTAAGAAACTTGTTCGTTAAAAACACTCTAAATCCTCTCATTCATTTTCCGGCCAATTGAAGACAATATTTTCTCCTGCAATCATCAAGATTAAAAGATCTCACAACCTGAAGTAGCATTGCTGCCCCAGCTATTACTCAAAATGATTTTGAGCTGGAACCGTCATTGCTGTCAGTTGTACAACAAAACCAATTCTCAGGAAATGCAACTGAAGATCCAAACGAACATTTAACGAAGTTTGTACAATACGCAGACACAGTGAAAGCAAATGGAGTAACTCCAGACGCAATAAGACTTAGTCTTTTCCCTTTCTCTCTTAGAGACAGAGCGTGGACATGGTTACAATCCTTACCATCCAACTCCGTTACGACGTGGGAACAGTTGGAGAACGTCTTCTTAGCAAGATATTTTCCGCCAAGCAAAACTGCTATGCTTAGAGCTCAAATAAACGGATTTCGACAAAAAGATATTGAATCTCTTTACGAAGCATGGGAACGATTCAAAGATATGATGAGAACATGTCCTCACCATGGTCTAGAAGACTGGGTGACGATTCATACTTTCTATAATGGGCTTTTATACAACACCAGACTAACGGTAGACGGCGCCGCGGGCGGTGCACTTTTGGATAAGCCATACGACGAAGCCTATCAACTAATCGAAAACATGTCTCAGAACCACTGCCAATGGGGAGGTGAACGCATTCCAACAGAGAAACCCGCAGCGAAAGGTGGGATGTACGAGATCAGCAGCCTTGAAAAGTTCAACGCTAAAGTAGATGCTCTAGCACAGAAAATTGACAGTCTGACCGTTAACCCCACTGCAACCGTCGTTGCCATAACTCCAAACTGCGAGTTATGTGGAATCACCACTCATAATGCGCCTGAATGTCCATTGCTGGCCGGAATCCCACCAGACCAAGTAAATTATGCTCAAGGAAATCCTTACGCAAATACCTACAACCCAGGTTGGCGAAATCATCCAAACTTTTCTTACAAAAGCGATAATGCATTACAGATGCCTGCTGCTCCGCCAGGATATCAGAAACCAGCTGCTGCTCAGACTGCACCTAGGAAATCAAACCTCGAGTTGATGATGGAAAAATTCATAGCTACTCAAGCTCAAACAAACAAAGAATTCCTGAATCAAAACATACACACTAGCGAGCAAATTAAACAGCTGACCGGAAAAGTAGACGCTTTAGCCACCCACAACAAAATGTTAGAAACACAGATATCACAAGTGGCTCAACAACAAGCCTCTGCTGCTGCACCCGCTGGCACATTTCCTGGACAACCCGAACAAAATCCAAAAGGACAAGAAAATGCTGTCATATTAAGAAGCGGAAAAGAATTGGACGAACCGATCGATCCGAGAATCGAAAACTCAGCCATGCAACAAAAACCAACTGAACAAGCAGAAAAGGAATCTGAGTTAGAGAAGAAGGAAGACAACGAGAAGGAGGACACCGCAAGTGAAAAAACGCAGGCACCTCCAGCACCATATAAACCACTCATCCCTTATTCTCAAAGATTAATAAACTCCAAAACTTCAGAACAATTTAAGAAATTTGTAGAGCTCCTTAAACAGTTGAATATCACTATTCCTTTTACAGAAGCGATAACTCAAATGCCGTCATACGCTAAATTCCTCAAAGAAATCCTGTCAAATAAGAGAAAGATCGAGGATAACAAAACAATTACACTTACTGCAGAGTGTAGCGCTATTATTCAAAACCGCATGCCTCCTAAATTAAAAGACCCAGGTAGTTTCTACATACCCTGCATCATAGGAAAGTTTGTAATAGACAAAGCTCTATGCGATTTAGGAGCCAGTATCAGTGTTATGCCTTTATCTATATGCAAAAAGCTGAATATGGGAGACCTAAGACCAACCAAAATGTCCGTACAATTGGCTGACCGATCAGTAAAATATCCCGTCGGAATACTGGAAAACGTTCCAGTACGCATAAGACAATTCTACATCCCAACCGACTTCATAATCATGGACATCAAAGAGGACTCTGTTACCCCAATTATCCTAGGAAGACCGTTCCTAGCTACAGCCGGAGCTATTATAGACATAAAGAAAGGAAGGCTAACATTCGAAGTAGGAGAAGAAAATATAGAGTTCATTCTCACCAAGTTCTTACAAGCACCAACCATAGACGATACCTGCTATTTAGTAGATGTAATTGACGAATGTATAAGAGAACTTGAAAATGAAGAGACCACGTGTTCAGAAATAATAAAGATTCAAATACCCGATATTTCTAAAGACGATGATTGGCGTAAATCGTATAAAGACGACAGCCTAAGCGAAAGCTTAGCACTAACCCCAAACCATATGCCAGGTCCGAAGAACCCATCTTTAGAACTTAAAACACTACCCAAAAACCTTAGATATGAATTCCTAGACGATGAACTAAAAAGACCAGTGATAGTCAACGCCGACTTAGGACAGCTAGAAACCGTAAAGCTATTATAAGTCCTAAAGAAGTACCCTACCGTGTTAGGCTATAACATAAGCGATCTAAAAGGTATAAGCCCTTCGATCTGTATGCATCGAATTACAATAGAGGAAGACTGTAAAACCTCTAGAGAGCATCAGAGGAGACTGAACCTCATCCTAAGCACTGTAGTCAAAGATGAAGTAAAGAAATTGCTAGATGCAGGAATCATCTATCCAATCTCCGATAGTGAATGGGTTAGCCCAGTTCATGTCGTACCCAAGAAAGGAGGAGTCACAGTAGTCAAGAACGAAAAAGGCGAATCAATAACAAAAAGAGTCGTGACTGGAAGCAGAATGTGCATTGATTATAGAAAGCTTAACAAAGCCACACGAAAAGATCACTTCCCCTTACCTTTCATAGACCAAATGTTGGAAAGATTAGCCAAACATTCATATTTCTGCTATCTAGATGGCTATTCAGGATTTTTCCAAATTACCATTCATCCTGATGACCAAGAAAAGACTACATTCACATGTCCTTATGGTATTTTTGCTTACCGTCGAATGCCGTTCGGACTTTGTAATGCTCCAACAACCTTCCAAAGATGCATGATGGCAATCTTCGCAGATTTCATAGACGACATCATGGAAGTATTTATGGACGATTTCTCAGTATGTGGACAAAGTTTCGAAGGATGCCTACAAAACTTAGAAATGGTATTAGAACGTTGTGTAAAAGTGAACCTCGTCCTAAATTGGGAAAAATGTCATTTTATGGTCCGACAAGGAATAGTTCTAGGACATGTCATATCAAATAAAGGGATTGAGGTCGAAAAAGCTAAAATAGAAATTATAAAAGACCTCCAACCTCCAAAATCCGTACGAGAAATACGAAGTTTTCTAGGACATGCCGGTTTCTACCGCAGATTTATAAAAGATTTTTCAAAAATTACAAAACCTTTGACCGGCCTGTTGATGAAAGATGTTGAGTTCGTCTTTGACGACGACTGTCTAAAAGCATTTGAAATATTAAAATCAGCCCTTATCACCGCACCGATTATGCAACCACCCGATTGGCGACTACTGTTCGAAATCATGTGCGATGCGAGTGATTACGCTGTAGGCGCAGTTCTAGGACAAAGGAAGGACAAGAAGCTCCATGCCATCTACTATGCCAATAGAACCTTAGATCCTGCCCAAATGAACTACGCTACAACAGAAAAGGAACTTCTAGCAGTTATATTTGCGCTTGACAAATTCCGTTCTTACTTAGTAGGAGCAAAAATTATCATATACACAGACCACGCTGCCATTAGGTACCTAATAAGCAAAAAGGATGCCAAACCAAGATTATTGAGATGGATCCTGTTATTACAAGAGTTTGACTTAGAAATCAAAGATAAGAAAGGAACCGAGAACGTTGTTGCAGATCACTTATCCCGCATAGAAGGCATTAAACATGAACCAGTACCGATGAATGACGATTTTCCATACGAACATCTGATAGCCAAATTAGAAAGTGACATGCCTAACTTAATCTCGGAAGATCCAGAACTCGAAAAAGCCGTCTATGCCCAAGTAACACTACCTTGGTATGCTGACATCGTTAATTACCTAGCTGTAGGCATGCTTCCACCGGATCTCACTTATCAGCAAAAGAAGAAATTCTTCCACGATCTGAAACACTACTATTGGGACGAACCTCTACTCTTCAAGAGAGGGGCCGACAACATATACCGTCGCTGTGTCCCAGAGGAAGAAATAGAAAATATCATTTCCCAATGCCATTCAGCACCATATGGTGGTCATGCCAGTACATTTAAGACGTGCGCTAAGATTCTCCAAGCCGGCCTATTCTGGCCTAACCTCTGGAAAGACGTTCACATCGCTGTGCTAAAATGCGATCGATGCCAACGAACTGGCAACATCTCACGACGCGATGAGATGCCTCAGAAAGGAATCTTAGAGGTAGAAATCTTTGACGTATGGGGAATAGATTTCATGGGACCATTCCCTCCTTCTTTTGGTAATAACTACATACTCGTCGCTGTAGACTATGTGTCTAAATGGATAGAAGCCATAGATGCTCCAACAAATGACGCACGAGTAGTAATCAAACTCTTCAAAAACACAATCTTTCCTAGATTCGGTGTACCCAGACTCGTCATTAGTGACGGTGGATCACACTTCATATCGCGAATCTTTGATAAACTTCTTTCTAAATATGGAGTCCGACACCGAGTAGCTACACCTTATCATCCGCAAACTAGCGGACAAGTAGAGGTCTCAAATAGGGAAATAAAACAAATTTTGGAAAAGACTATCGCTACCTCAAGGAAAGATTGGTCATCAAAGCTAAATGAAGCTTTATGGGCTTATAGGAGCGCTTTTAAGACACCAATAGGTACTACACCCTACAAATTAGTTTACGGTAAATCTTGTCATCTCCCTGTAGAATTAGAGTATAAAGCCTTTTGGGCCATTAAGACACTCAATTTCAACTACACTGAGGCAGGAGAGAAACGGATCTTGAACTTACACGAATTAGAAGAACTTCGATTGGACGCTTACGAAAATGCCCGTATCTACAAAGAACGAACTAAAAAGTGGCATGATAAACGTTTAGTCAAGAAACAATTTAGTGTGGGAGACATCGTACTTCTATTTAATTCAAGATTAAAACTCTTCCCAAGTAAACTAAAATCTAGGTGGTCTGGACCTTTTGAAGTGACTAAAGTACTTCAAAGTGGAGCTGTTGAAATTACCGATAAGACGAATGCACCGTTTATCGTAAACGGGCAACGTCTAAAACATTATAATAAGAACGAAAACAACCCCCAAGTCAGCAGTATAACATTGCTTGAGCTTCCTGCTCAAACACCCGAATAGCTTGTCACCAAGCTATCGTCAGGCTTTAGACGTTAAAAACAACGCTTAATTGGAGGCAACCCAATTTTCCCGTATTTCCCTCTTTACTGTATTTCATTCTCATTTTTATTTAAAATTCTACTTTGAAACTTTAACAAAAATTCTAAACTTAAAATTGCTACTATTTTTACTTTATTTTATTTTATTTTATTTTATTTTTCCCTTTTACTTAAAATTTGTTTTTACCACCTTTTGTTTCTAAAAATTCTGACTTCAAATTTCTGTTTTAAACTTTTCAGGATTTTAAAAGCCTTCAAACCTTCCTCCTGTTTTTCTCCGACTAACCTGCGAGTATGGCCGCGTACGACTTCACAAAGGTTCATTTTCGAGGATTAGCTCAAAAGGCAAGATTTGAAGCATTAACTGAGAGAGACATAGCCTTAACACTGTATTATGATAAGTCTACCATGGAGAAACTAGGAATTACTGATAGCATCCAATACCTGTTTAATCAATTAGGCTGGGAGAACACCTCTTTGAAAACCCGTTTTGCTCCCTATAAGGACCTCACCTACGAATTCCTTAGTTCCTTCAGGTACTTACCCAACTATGGTTTCGGATCAAACTCAGAGCTGATCACCTTTAGGATGTTTTGAATGGACCAAACCCATAGCCGGATGTCACTAGCTAACCTCCTAGGATTTCCTAGCGGACCACATGTGTTCATCAGTGTCGAAGATGACGATCTTGATTTTGAATTAAACCAGTTCTGGGGTAGAATCACAGGCGACTATCACCCTGACCCAAACAGCATGTATAATGATGAGATTCATAACCCAGCTTTCAGATACTTTCATAAGATCCTAGCTCACACCCTTTTCAGAAAAGAAGAAAACATTACTACAGTATCTAAAGAAGAGTTATTTATCATGTTATGTGCTTCTCAGGGCCGTACAGTGAATGTCGTACCTTTTATGATGAGATCCTTCCGACGCCTCACTCAGGAACCACAATCACCTATTCTAATAGGAGGCCTCGTGACAATGATTGCCCACGAGCTTGGCCTTAGATTCCACCTGAATGCAAGCACTAGTTTTGGCACCATCCGACCCATGAATATCCAGTTTTGCTTTAACAGGCGCATTTTAAGAACTCTGGGACCTGGACCTTACGAGTACCTCATCAATGAAAAACCTGTCCAGCTATTCACATTTCCAAATCATCAGATGACAAATATCCATAACAAGGACAATTGGGTTTATGAATTGGATGAGCCTATGGGACCTCCTTCACCTCAATCTACACCACAGAATTACATGTACGATAGTGATCACATCTCTGAAGCACATGATTATATGTACTATGAGGATGCTGTATCAGAAGCTGAGGTAGACCCTACGACCCCTCCGCATTACAACACCTATCTTGAGCCCATTCCTGAGGAAACCACAGACAAAATGGATACTGTTTTGAACCGATTAGACAACGTCGACGCAGCTCTGACCACCGTAAGAGACGACATCACAAGCATACACAGCGAACTCGCAGTCTTCATGGACTTAGTTTGTGACCAGCTCGATTACTACGCCAGGAAGTTTGACGAATTGAAGACACAAAAAGACTGAGATATTAGCTTTAGTTTAGTTTAATTTCTTCTGTTTTCCGTCCATTTTCAATTATTTTGATTTTCGCATTGTTTAATTTCCCTTATGTATTACATTACAAACAATCATTTTAATTACATGTTATTTCAATTTTATTCTTTATTCCTTGATTCTGTTTTTAGATTATCATATGTTTCTTGGAGGATATAATACATTGCCATATCAATCATAGGCCTTAAAACCATGACAAAAGCACCCCCATAGCAAAATTCTGCGTTCTGCAGATTTTGCTGGTGTGACGACCGTCACAGAAGCCTGACGCTCGTCACACGGGTGACGACCGTCATAGATGCGTGACGACCGTCACGAGTCTAAAACTGTTATCTGCTATAGCAGAGGTTGCGTTTTCTCCCCCACTCCCATCTATTCAACTTCCAATCATCACAAACTCAAACCCCACTTCCAACTTTCGTTTTCCCTCCTTGCTCCATATAATCCCAACTCCCATTTCAACTTCCTAATCCACTTCTGTGACATTTTTCATTCCACAGAACCAACTCAATCCACATTTCATCAGCATCCTCCAACATGGTGAGAAACAACGAAACCCCAGACCTCAGCAATATCGTGTTCAACGACGGCGACTCCGGCGAGAAACAACGAGCCAACTATATCTCCTTCCATCAACGGTCGCTACAGCCGACCCACTATCCGCACCTACCATCCCTCACGAAGCTTGGCCTCCTTGACGGCGTCACTTGGATGCTCCAGAGAGCCGGCATTTGGCATTTCTGCACAAATCCGCAGCCGACTTACGAACAACTGACCCTTGAGTTCCTCAGTTCGTTCAGCTACTTCACTTCCAGCGGCGACCTCAGCCAACACTCCGGCGCCGCATGCTTTCGTATGTTCGGCACGAACTATCAACTGAACCAAAACCAGATTGCCGACATCCTACATTTCCCTCGCGGCGACAATGCTCACCGCCGCATCACCGAACAGTTTCAGCATGAAGCCTTTGCGCTTTGGTACCAGTTGACCGGAATCAATGCCGACGGCTGGGATTCTCTGCATGCAACACACATCCACAACCCGACCATCCGGTATTTCCACCGAGCACTGAGAAACACCATCTTCGCAAGGGATAGCAACCATAAGGTGAACTCCAAAGAGCTCTTCTTTCTCCGCTGTGTGTTCCATTCCGAGCCCATCAACGCCGCTCCATTCCTCCTGGCCCACATTCAGGCCAACTGCAACTGTGGCTCTAAGCCATTTTACTTTGGCGGGATTGTTACCTCCATTGCACTCGGGCTGAACCTCGGTGACCGCCTCCAGCATCTCCATGCAATTCCCTCGGTATTCCTCGACACCGACCACTGCAGAGCTTCTCACCTCATCCGTTCCAGGGTCGATGGAAAATACCACCCGGTTGTGCGTGGCAAAACTGTCAGAAGTATCATCATGCCGTCACGTACCCGGATGCACCCACAGAATCGTGCCAACTGGCTTTTTGACCTCAATGCCCCTGCTGCTACCGCTGCCCCAACTCAAACCAACACCCAAGGTTCTGATGACAAAATGCAAGATGAGTTGGACAGAACTGAGCAACCGGAGGCATCGCAACCACTTCCTTCTGAAGGCACATCCTACCGCCGCCGCCGCCATCATCCAGAGCCCGACTACTCTGAAGAAGACCTCCGCCGATCCCTCGACCAGCAAGCACAGATACTCGCTATGATGCAGCAACAGAATCAGCGAGCGGAGCAGTTCGAAGCTTGGCATCGGACCCAAATGCAACAACTCCAAACTGGCCAGGAAACCATCACTTAGAACTTGGCGAATCTTACCTTGCAGTTCGAAGGACTCCGCGATTATGTCTATCACACTGGAGCACTGAACTTTGAGGCCCGAGTCGATCAAGCCAGAGGTAGAGGACGAGACAGAGGACGCGACCGAGGCAGAGGCCGTGATTAGTTATTTCTTTCCTTATTTGTTTACTATATTTTCCGTTTCTTGTATTTTCATTTCCCTTGTATTTCCCTCTCGCACTTTTTTCAAATCAGCGGGGACACTGATTGAGATAGTGTGGGAGCGGAGCGTTTATTTCCCATTCCCTTGTAATTTTAATTCAGTAATTTCAATTCGAACATTTTCCCATTTTAGCAAATAAAAGCTCTTTTATATATCTTCTTCCGTTACGCAAACACCCCCACTTTATTCGACATAAACAAAAAATTTTCGTTCGTCCCTCAAAAGCAAAAGCATCACGAGAATGCGCCAAAGTTCAAACCAAGTTTTGAAACTCCGAGACGAAAATTCTTACAAAACCAGTACCGTCCTGACACCTTAGACCTCCGGTTTATGCAAGTCGGTTTCACTACCTATGTGTACCAAAGTTTCAAGCTTCTACGCAAACTCAGCCCCAAGTAGTTTATACAAGCAGTCAACACCATCCTAAACATTTCTAAGCGAGCGACCAATGCAAATAAGTGTATGATCTCCAAAAAGATGAAAAATCATGAAAAGAAAGCCATATAGCCCAAGTATAGAGACATGTTCCCTCTAAGTTAGGTTCTCCTCACCCGAGCATTTAGCCCAACGGTACAAAAACTCATTGAAAAATCAATGGTATAAGCTTATGAGCAATGAAAAGATCAAAACAGCAATGAGATCATATTCACTAACAGGTTGACTTGCCATGAAAGTGTATGGACAACGGGCTTAATGTGATTGCGCTAGAACAAACAGGGTAAAATTGACGCGAGAACCTTGATACCGAGATGCAGTAGCGTGATTGGGACCGATTTGCATAAAAAGGAGACCTCCGAAGACTTATAGTCAAGTGTCATCACCGTACTCGTTTTGTTCCTATTTAGAATCCCGGTTTTTCCCAACTCTCTGAATGAGGAAGCTGCCTCGTGCTTGCCGACCTTTATTCTTTCTGTTTTACTTGAGGACAAGCAAAGATTCAAGCTTAGGGGAGTTTGATAACGCGAAATTGTATATATATATATATATATTGACGCATAATTCAACTAATGTTTGACTGGTTTCAATCCGATTTCGGGTTTTTTCCATGCTATTTGTCTGATATTTTGCAGGTATTTGAAGATCATGTCTAAATGAAGCAATATGAAGAAAAGAAGCAATTACAGATGAAATATGGACGAAATCCAGATGAAAACAACATGAAAAATACAGAATGCGCATTTTGCTGCTGTGACGACCGTCACACCTCCATGACGACTGTCACACGGGTGACGACCGTCACACACCATGACAACCGTCATGCAGGCAAAAACGCATAGCTTCAATTGAACGTGCAAATACCAGTTCCAAGTCCCAAATAATGGACCACTACTCCCTAATTTTTCTGCCTCCAAGTCCACCTTCTTCAAATTACAACCGTTAGAATTTTACCTCTATAAAAGGGGAAGGAGGGGAGCTGAGAAAGGGAGCCACATTCAGACAACGAAGTGCTGCCCAAATTTATTTCCAGAGCAAAATTTAGTTTCATTCTTTCTGTTTTTGTTTCCTTTCCTTATTCCTGTATTCCATTTTCTACAATATTCATTTGTGCGCTCTATTGGTTTGAAGACACAATCCCGCCGACATCATTGGGATTTGGCCAAAAGCCAATTGGATACGTTATACATTTTTTCATTATTTCGTTAATTGTAACTTTAATTCTCAGTAATATGAATGTTCTAAGTTTCTGTTTTTATTTATGTTTTACCTTTCCCAAATCCATGTCTAGCTAAACCAGAGTAATCGATATGTAATAATAATTCAGACGAGATTTGATAATAACCGGTTGAAAACTTTCCTTTTCAAAAGTTGTTTATGGTCTGAGTGTTTAAACTTATTTACTGAATAAACTTTCGTCGCGAAAGCGAGAA
Organism: Lathyrus sativus; assembly: GCA_963859935.3. NCBI lineage: Eukaryota > Viridiplantae > Streptophyta > Magnoliopsida > Fabales > Fabaceae > Lathyrus > Lathyrus sativus. The sequence goes on from OZ012737.1 coordinate 625,763,634, forward strand.
CTTATTTAAAAGTAGTTTTGCCACGACAGTGGAAAATTAATTAAGGTACGAACCAACAAGCGACAGCTGCGGCTAGGACTAGATAGTAAACACTAGGCATTTGTTTTAATAACAGTGAAAGCACTTTAAAATAGATTAGAACTTAGAGATTTCCAAAAAGCGATTTTAACCCCGAACTACGTTCCGCCTTAGAGTTGCGACTAGCGTCAACAACCATCGTGAGACGAAGGTCTTTAGATCACTATTTTTCTTCTTAAATAAATTCTGAAAAATATTTCATATACCGGTAACTTGTCAAATCCCCGAAGAACATAATTATTGCATATCGATTCGCGTAATTATAATTCAAGTAACGTTTTTAGTTCCCTTTAGTGATAGAAATTATTCCCTTAAACATTATCTACCTAGCTAAACATAGTAACTCCCGAGAACACTAGTTTGATTACGAGTCCTTGTGGGATCGATATCTTTTATTACTACGCGATAGACTGTGCACTTGAAGTTAAGTTGTATTAGACATAGAAAGTCGCGATCACTTTACACCTTTATCTCTCGCACGAATGATTTTTTTCATAATTGTTATTCCTCTTGTAATATCACCTTCCACGTCTTGTGCTGTTTCGTTTCCATCATGTGATTTTTCCTCGTTGGTGGCCATAATACCTGTAATTCAAAAAAACCAAATTATCAAATGAATGACAAATATGTAAATAAAAAATATATAAATAAGAAATATATAAATAAGAAAACATATATATAATTTTATTGAATGACATAATATGTAATTTTATTGAATGATATAATATGTAATTTTATTGAATGAGACAATATGTAATTTTACAAGTACCTTTGTCACTAACATCTCTTTCTTTTATTCGTTGGAACGTGTTTTACTTGTCTCTTAACAATATAGACGGATGGATTGATCCAAATTCCCTCGTTATGATCATTTCTAATATATGATTCGTCCGCTCTAATATTATCATCTGGATCATCTATAATATAAGATTCCTTCTCAACATCAACATCACCCTGATCTCCAATGTTATCATCGATTACTTTGTTGGAAAAAAGAACTATAGACCATTTCGTACTTGTTGGATCAGTGACATAGAACACTTGTTTAGCTTGCGTGGCTAGAATAAAAGGCTCATCTTTGTATCCCACCTTCTTAAGACCCACTTGCAAAAATCCTGACTTATCCATTCGTATGCCATTATTATTTTCAACCCACTTCCATCCAAAGATAGGAATCTGAAATTTCTCATCATCAAACACCCAAATGCGCTTGATAACCCCAAAATATGACAGATTTGCATATTTGGGGTTTAAGTCCTTCACACTTGAAATGTGCATTGTTTCGGCAAGCACGGTGACACCACTATTTTGCATTGTACTTTTATCATCTTGTTCTTTGATATAAAATGTGTATCCATTAATTGCGTATGCGTTATAAGAAAACACATGCAAACTTGGACCATATGCTAAACATCTCAACCTTTCTGTTATTGAGGCGGGATCAGAATAAAACTTTGAAAATATATGATCCTTGAACCATGTTATAAAACTTCGATTGTGCTCACGTACTATCCAACTTTCATTTCTATTCAGATTTAAACCTCGGAGAACGTCCTCGTGCTTTTCAACATACGTCTCAACCTCAATGTCATTATGAAGAACATACAAATGCACTTGCTCCCGTTCATCTCTTGAAACTGTCACAACTTTATTTCCAATTAACTGTTTTCTTACTATTTTTTCAACAACATGAGATGTTGGGAGGCCAATGGATTGAACATTGGACAAATATTCAGTACAAAACTCAATCGCTTGTTCAACAATGTATCGTTCAATAATACAACCCTCTGGTCGACTTCGATTTTTCACATACCCTTTCAATATTTTCATATAACGTTCAACAGGGTACATCCATCTCATATAAGCTGGTCCACACGATTGTGTCTCTTTCACAAGATGAACAACTAGATGTGCCATTATGTCAAAAAATGATGGAGGAAAATACATTTCAAGATCACACAAAGTAATAACTATTTCTTTTTGCAATGTTGGTAAGATCACAGGATCGATCACCTTACTACAAATTGACCTGAAGAAAAAACACAATTTAGTTATAGTGCTTCTCACTTTTTTTGGCAAAATAGAACGTATACCTATTAGTAGAAAGTGTTCCATTATAACATGGTAATCATGTGCCATTAAACTCTTTAACTTGAGTTCTTTCATAGAAACAAGTCTTATAATATCTGAAGAGTATCCTTCTGGAACTTTAACTTCACTTATAAACTTACACAATATCTTTTTCTCCTTTCTAGATAAAGTATAAGCAGCAGGTGATAGATATGTTCGATTTCCTTTCTTCAAGGGTCCTAATTCATTTCTTATTCCCATTGCTACTGTTAAAAAGTATTTGCGGTAGTGTTTTATCATATCCACAGAGATTAAAGTGAATATATGCGTGTCGTTCAACAGTTTAGTAACTTAAGAGTAGGGGTTTTTAGAATGGTATCAATATTTGTAACAAGAGTTTGCAATAATAAAATCGGAATAAAAATTGGTCTTTAAGTTTGATAAAAGCATGGCAAGATTAGGTTTCGTTAGTCCGTCCTAAATGTATTTACCCAATCAAATATGTGAACAAAGTTCTAACCAACATAACCGCGTATCCTCGCAAAAGCGTTCATCTCTAAATCGTTTTTGTGAAAAATATTATTTCGAACGTTAAATGATCTCTCTACCTAACACTCGAAATAATAAGCATTAATGATTGATACAAAGCGGATATCAACTTCCAAATCTATCTCTAGCATTTGTTATAGTTGATAGATGAAAATATTAGGTCAAGACTTGGAAAGTTTATCTCTAATACAAGCCAAATTATAAATGGACAAATGGTAGCAAATAACTTCATCTATATTGAATAACAACTTGTTCACATACAAGATATTAAGAAGAATACATAAAATCTGAACCAATTACTTCTAACCTTGACACAAGAGGGATTTAGCCACTCATTTCCATGATAGCTTGCATAATAAGTTTTGGGAGAAGGTTGATCAACATCCGAGTCGAAGAATTGAGATTGGATGGGAACCCACCTTCTTTTTGGAAAATATTGTCAAGAGATGATGAAGAATGAAAGAATGGGTTTCTAGGGCATAAAAATCACCTCTGAAGCAAAAACAAAACAAAAAGATATTTTTACAAAAAGTAGCCCATGCTACTTATAGGAAATGTTACTGAGCTGTCATGCTCGCTAGGCGAGCAGAATGGTTCGCCTAGTGAGCCCCAAAATGTTACACCAGAAGAGCCTGTGTCCTGAGGAATCAAACCAGATGAATTTGTAGATGTTCTCTAGGCGAACATTCCTTCGCTAGGCGAAGCCTTCGCTGCTTCACTCGCTACAGTGAATTTTGGTCCTTTTGCCACTAGAAGTGTTCGCTACTTGCTCGCTGGAGCTTCGCCTAACGAGCACTTCGCTACCTCCCTCGCCATAGCGAATCTTGATCTTTTTGGTTCTGGAAGTGTTCGCTACTTGCTCGCCGGTGCTTCGCCTAGCGAGCACTTCGCTACCTCCCTCTCCACAACAAATTTTGATCTTTTTGGTTCTGTCTAAGTCTGGGAGTGTTCACTGGCAGCTCGCTGCGTGCTCGCCTAGCGAATGATTCGCTACCTCACTCGCCTAGCGAGATTGCTTATGTTTGCTTTCTTTCTTGGTTCCTTTGCCATCTTTCTTGTGTCTTAATTTTCTACTCTTTCATGTCTAATTCCTGCACAATAACACACAAACTAAAGGTACCAAGATCATTTCACACAATATTGCAAATCAACAAAAGCAAGGGCGGTTTTGAACACTTTCTCGATAAAAAGGAGTGAAAGATGCCCACATTTGATAGCTCAAATAAGTAAAATTGGGCATCTAACAATTCTCCCCAACTAGATTCTTGCTTTCCCTCAAGCAAAGTATGCCTCTTGAAGAACAAGAGGATTTGCTTAAAGAAAAAGATTTCTCCGAAATCGGATCAAATGGCTCAAACACAAGAGAATCAACCAGACACAAGTTCCCAATGGTTAGAATAACACAATACACAAGAACTAAATCCTTATAGCAATGCAAAACATGTATCAATCCACAATAATGTTATCCTGAATGAATCACCTTATCTCTCCTCTTCGAATAAGGATTGAAGAAATTACGCGTTTGCAACCGCGGGGACAATTTCACTCTCCAACAAACAATGCAAAAATCAATTCAATTCATACAATGTCTAACAATTATAAATGAAAATGCGGAAGCACGAAGATCACTAAGGTCTTTTCCGGCTGTAGCTTGGTCAGGTTTACAAACAAGGGAAATATCTAAGGCCATTGAAAACGAAATTGCCGATGCAAAAGAGACATTCACTGTACAAATATCTTGAACTTCCAGCAGAGATAGAATTTGGGTGAGATGCAAGCGCTCACCTGTTGCCTGGTAAAAAGCATGTTGTGGAACTATGGCTCTTTTGCTGAGACTCTTGTTGAAGTTTTCAACAGCAGGTGGATGAACTAGTGAAACAGAGGTAACGGGGACTAAAGCAGATGATGATGAGGCCCTTGATCTCTTACCTGTATTTTTGCGGAGAAAGGAAGCCATTGATGATGATTTTTAGAGAAGTTGTAGAGATGAACTTTGAAGAGAGTGGTTGATGATAATTTTGGAGAAGATGAAGACTATTGCCTTTAATAGAGAGAGGTTTTAGGGTTTTTGGGAAGAGGGAGGAGACAAGAGGACACAATAGATGTCTAGATGCAATTTACAAGACAACTGCCATATCAAATCATAACAAAAGTTGACTGCACATTAAATGTAGAGGAATGGAAACTTGGAACGGTTTTCAAAAGAAAAAAATTCTGGGTTTTTACGCGAGCCGTCGACCATAGCCCCTGCATGCGTCGACACATACTGTACATTTTTTGATAATTTTGAAAGTTTACAGCATGCGTCGACCGTTGTCCTGTTTAGGTCGACCCATAACCTTCAAAAACCCAATTTTTCAGTTTCATATTATGCAGAATGCCATACTTGTCTATTTATCATGCCTATTCACCTTTTCACAATATGATTTGCATTCAACACACATAGTATCAGGCAGCAAAAGTCATATACATATATAAGTACCATGATTGTCGAACGATATAGTTAGTTTCAAGTCATGAATGTTTAGAGAGAGAGATAAAAAGAGAGAGAAAAGAGCAATATCACCTCTATACCGACCACACTTGTTAATCATGGATTTGTACTTGCAACAAACTCAAAAAATTGTTAGTGGTACAAAAGCATAGTTGTAAATAGATTAATTATGAACGTAGTAATTATTAAACCCGATCAGAAATGTCGAGAATACCAAGTTCTCGACGGATATGAAAGAAGGGCTCATTGGCTAGCTGCTTTGTGAAAATGTCCGCTAGTTGGTTTTTAGTATCAACGTGTTCAAAGACAACGTCACCCTTCTCTACATGGTCCCTCAGAAAATGGTGTCGAATTTATATGTGTTTGGTACGCGAATGTAACACCGGATTTTTGGTAAGATTTATAGCACTGGTGTTGTCACAAAATATTGGAACACGTTCTAGCTTCAAATTGAAGTCCAATAGTTGTTGTTTAAGCCATACGACTTGCGCACAACAACTATCGGCGGCTACGTATTCCGCTTTGGCGGTTGACAGAGCAACAAACACTTGTTTCTTGTTGTGCCACCTGACCAAGGAATTTGAAAATAAGTGACACGTACCACTGGTGATTTTCCTACCGATTTGCAACTGGAAAAATTGGAATCGGAGAAGCCTACCAATGAACAATCATTACCCTTGGAATACCACAATCCATACTTCGGAGTACCAGATAGGTATCGAAGTATGCGTTTGACAGATTTTAGGTGGGATTCCTTAGGACATGATTGGTATCTGGCGCATATACACACGCTAAACATAATGTTGGGACGCGAAGTAGTAAGATAGAGAAGCGAGCCAATCATACCTCTGTACCTTTTTACCTCAACATCTTTACCACTTTCATCTTTACTCATATTTGCACATGTTGGCATAGGGGTGTCTATGGCCTTTGAATTTGCCATGTCAAATCTCTTGAGAAGATCCAAAAAATATTTTGTTTGGCTCACGAATGTTCCTTCCTTCAGTTGCTTGATTTGTAAACCGAGAAAGTATGTGAGTTCACCCATCATACTCATCTCGAATTCACCCTGCATAAGCTTAGCAAACCCTCTTACGAGATTCATGTTAGTGGATCCAAATATGATATCGTCAACATAAATTTGTACAAGAATTAAGTGTTTTCCTTGACGTTTAATGAAGAGAGTAGTATCAACCTTTCCTCTTGAGTAACCTTGATCAAGTAAGAATTTGCTTAGTCTCTCATACCAAGCTCTAGGAGCTTGTTTGAGACCGTACAAAGCTCTTTTCAGTTTATAGACATGATCAGGATACTCATGAGACTCAAAACCAGGTGGTTGAGCAACACAGACTTCTTCATTTATGAACCCGTTAAGGAACGCATTTTTGACGTTCATTTGAAATAACTTAAAATCTTTCGCACAAGCGAAAGCAAGTAAAAGACATATAGCCTCGAGTCGGGCAACCGACACATAAGTTTCTTCATAGTCGATGCCTTCCTCTTGGTTATACCCTTGCGCGACTAAACGCGCTTTGTTGCGAGTTATTACTTTGTTCTCGTCCAGTTTATTTCTAAACACCCATCCGGTGCCGATTACCCGATGACCTCGTGGAGGAGGGACAAGGTCCCAAACCTCATTTCTAATGAACTGATTCAGTTCCTCCTGCATTGACAAATACCAATGTTCATCGAGTAGGGCTTCCTTAGGGTTTTTAGGTTCCATCTGTGACACGAAAGCGAAGTGATAACAAAAATTACTTAGCTTCGGTCGAGTTGTTACACCCTTTGTGATGTCTCCAAGAATGTTTTCAATTGGATGGTCTTTAGATGACTTCCACGCTTGAGGGAGATCATCGTTTGAAGGCGGATGAACTTCCTCTGTTACATCACGGTGTGCATCCTTATCCTCCTCAATTTTGGCTTTGTCAGGTTGATCAATCCCTGTCTCGCCACTCTTGAGTATGTCTTTAGTGGATGTACCTGCACCATGACCAACACTATCCTTTCCGACATTTCTCGGGTATGACTCATCAAAAGTAACATGCACAGACTCTTCTATAGCAAGTAATCGTTGATTATATATTCTATATGCTTTACTCGAATGAGAGTGTCCGAGAAAGATACCTTCATCGGCTTTGGAATCAAATTTGCCCAAGTTTTCCTTTCCATTGTTTAATACAAAACATTTGCATCCAAACACATACAAGTGAGAAACATTTGGCTTTCTCCCTTTTAAAAGTTCGTACGGTGTTTTATTTAGAATGGGGCGAATGAGCACCCTATTCAAAACATAACACGCCGATGGCGTCGGCCCAAAAATATTTAGGTAAACCACTTTCGTTAATCATTGTTCTTCCCAATTCTTCTAAAATACGGTTTTTGCGCTCCACAACCCCGTTTTGTTGAGGAGTGCATGGAGCGGATAAGTTATGATCTATACCATGGTTACCGCAATATTCTTCAAATAAGTGATTTTCAAACTCACCTCCATGGTCGCTCCTAATTGACACTATGTTTGTATTTAACTTATTTTGGGAAAGCTTAGCAAACTTTTCAAAAGCGGCAAATGTATCACTTTTACTTACTAAGAAGATGGTCCAACAAAACCTAGAAAAGTCGTCCACTATTACGAACCCGTAATAGTTTCCTCCTAGACTTTTGATCCTAGACGGCCCAAACAAGTCCATGTGTAGAAGTTCAAGAGGTCTCGTTGTTGAAATTATCTTTTTGGATTTAAATGAGATCCTTGTTTGCTTCCCTTTTTGACAAGCATCACAAAGGTGATCCTTGGTGAACTTTATTTTGGGAAGTCATAAGACTAGGTCTTTTGAGACTACCTTATTGAGTAAGTCAAAATTAACATGCGCTAAACGCCTATGCCATAGCCATGAGTCTTCACTCATAGTTATGAGGCATTTGTCGCTTGTTAATGATACTTCATTTAAGTCAAGCATATATATGTTGTTTACTCTAAAACCATTAAACATATTCTTCTTATCATTCTCATGCACAATTTCGCAACAATCTTTTGAAAAAGATACATTGTATCCTTTGTCACATAATTGGCTAATGCTAAGCAGGTTATGTTTAAGGTTTTCGACAAGCAACACGTCGGAAATCATAGTAGAGGCGGGATTACCTATACTACCTTTACCTAGTATTGCTCCGCGGTTGTTATCACCATAAGTTACATACCCTTTCTTCTTAGCCACAAAGTCTATGAATAAGGATATGTCTCCAGACATGTGTCTTGAGCACCCACTGTCGAGAACCCATCTTCTCTCGGTGGTCTCGACACATTTCACCTGTTTTTTCTTATTTTTCTGATGAGCGGAGAGGCATAGATTCACTGACTCTTCTTCATCACTAGAGCGTTCATCAGAGGAGGAAGAGTCACTGTCACTTTCCTATGCTATGTACGCTCTCCTAGATTTTGATGATTTCTTGTGTGACTTTGATGATTCCTTGTCCTTTCCCTTTTTGTTCATCGGACAGTCCGGTTTGTAGTGACCGGGCTTTCCACACTTGTAGCACGTCCCTCTAGTCTTTTTTACCTTTTGAGTCATCATCCTTGGAGTATCTCGATTATTTCCGGAAGTTTACCAAGTTCTTCTCGGAATGTTGGATGTCGTTCTTTCTCACGTAACGGTTATATCGTTTGACAAACAACCTCATATCTTCGCTCTTATCCTCTTCTTCTTCGTCGCTTGAGGAATAATCACTTTTCTCTTTTGCTTGAGACTTCGAGGAGGAAGTCTTGAGAGCTATTGATTTCTTTTCACTCACCTTCGTTTTGTCTTTCTTTTCCATCTTTTCGCGTTGGTCTAGGCTCAAGAGTACCTGTTCATGCTCTTGTAGTTTGCCAAACAATGTTGTCAAGTCTAATAAGGTAAGATCATGTGCTTCTTTGATGGCGGTCACTTTAGGCTACCATTCCCTGTTAAGACATCTTAAGATCTTATTAGTAGCAATATCATTGGAAACAGACCTACCTAATGAATGTAAACGGTTGATGAGATGAGTAAATCTCTTTTGCATGTCAGCAATGGTTTCCCCTTGCTCCATGAAAAAGAGATCAAACTCTTGTGTTAATGTGTTGGTTCTAGCCAACTTAACATCGTTTGTCCCCTCATGGGCTATTTGTAGTGAATCCCACATGGCCTTAGCAGTAGGACAATGGGATACACGATAGTATTCATCTACACCTAATGAGGAGATTAAGATGTTTTTAGCTTTCCAATCATAACTGTATTTTTTCCCATCATCATCGGTCCATTGTGCTTCAGGCTTAGGCACAACTACGTTATCCGCATTGGTCATAGTAATTTCTATTGGACCATTGAGGATAATGTTCCATATTTTTTTGTCTGTGGAGTTTATATGCACCCGCATATAGTCTTTCCAATAACTATAATTTTCACCGTTGAAAACGGGAGCCCTATTGTACGCCCCTTTTGGTTCATTAGCCATTTTCTATCTACGTTGTATTTGAAGCACCGAATAACCGGAGCTCTAGATACCACTTGTTAGACTATGGCACAGATCTAGAAGGGGGGTTGAATAGATCCTCAATTAAAATTTGAGTCGGCGCTACCAATTTAAAATTGGTTTTAAAAATGTTTTAAGTGCGGAAGCGGCCGAGGAAAATATAGTCTAAAACGAACGGTTATTGGAAAACCGGATATGCGTAAGCCTTTGGATTAATGAAAATTTGGAAAATAGAATCACAACACTAATTACACTTATCAATTATTTACTTCAGTTGTAAGGATTCCTAGTTCCAATGATTCAAAGAGCAAACCAAAACTAGATACACAAGTAAGATAATTTTGGTTCAAGCAATATGTCAAACACTTGGTGTGCAAAACACTCCAAGTGATATTTATGTTGAGTAAGTGATTCCAACTAGCCTAGTACAATGTCTTGTTGTACTTTGGAGTCAAAAACAGAGTTTTAATCTCTTACTCAATTGATATCACAATTTTGACAATAGAGCTTATACAAAAATCACTTATTTTGAGCTATAACGTAAATGCTGAAAAATAGAGAAGACAAGTATTTGGTGAGGCAGTTCCCCCGTCGTCCTCGCTTCGGGGTACGTCTGCCCTCAATTCTAAAACTAGAATTGAGATAGATTTTATAGATATCACCTGTTGAATGTAACAGTTTATACAAGGATTGAGCAGCAAATATACAACAGAAATCTCAATGTGTTGAAAGTTGCTTTCACTCCTTGCCCCTTGATTCAAGATGAATCAAGTCCTCCGATTTATGTTGATGGACCTCCGACTCCAACCACCTTATTGAATAACAGGTTGTTGTTCAAACCTTCGGCTCCGGCTGATCTCAACAGCACCAAATCGACCCTGAGATCTTCCCTTCAAAATCACCGAATCCGCTACTAGACTTGTGAAGAACACCTCTTCACAATCACCTTCGCGCGGTTGACCCTTGATGAAGAATCTCGTCCAAAAACCCTCAAAATTCAAACCAATCTTGGAGAGTAAAACCCCAACGGTTTTATTCAAGAAAGAACCTGTCACAAGCTTCAACCCGAACTTGATTCTCCGATCTAAGCTTCGAACCTTATCACCTTGAATCTCTCACAAATGCATTTCAAAAATGATTGTGTGTAATTGAAATGTTGTAAGATGTTGAAGATGAAGATGATGAATCTTGGACACCTATTTCACTCTTTCTTGTTTTTGAACACATGAATCAAAAGAATATCAAATGTTAAAATGACACAAGTGGTTGAACAAGTATATATAGTGCCAACCCAATTTTAGACATAACAATATTTCAAATATAAGAGGGAAACATTTAAAAACAGAATTTCCGTGCGAACGGTCGACCGCAGCAGGTCTGTGCATCGACGCATGACCTGTGTTGTTTGGAAATCTGGAAAATTCATCAGTATGCGTCGACCATACAGTAGGCGTGCGCTGACCCGTTGAAACCTATTTGCCTTATACGCCGACCCTATGGTCGACTCATGCCTTTACGCGCTGACCCGTTGGAAAGTTATTCCTTTATGCGCCGGCCCTATGGTCGACTCATTGCCTTGTGCGCTGACTAGTGGAGAATTGTTCTGATGTATGCGCCGACCCTATGGTCAACTCATGCCCTGCAAACCTGCAAAAATTCATCAGTTTGTGGTCTTTCATGCCTTTGGTCATGATTGCATTTTATCTACACATAATATATTCATTACAGCAGTTTTAAGACAAGTATAAAAGGATATGGTGGGTGATACGTTGCATCTGTTTTAGTAGATCTGGAGTTCATAATTTCTAATCTATCCAGGGAATTTGTCATCATCGAAACCTGCATTAACCAATATCTTGCAGACTTGTGTGATGTGTGGCAATTTGCCTCCACAGACAATATATCACATCTTGTGCCTACGTATCCTGACTAGGAAAGGGGAATCAGAGCTACCATAGTTCGGCCAACTAAGGGTGAGGAACTCTTGACTATGGTCAAGGTTCTAAGGGGAAGTAAATTTTCATCACCATGACACTTACATGGAGTGGGGCGACTACAAACCTAAACTAGGTTACAACAGACAAAACTCTCACAAGGTCTCAGGGGAAAAGATGGACAGGGCTATCCTACATGACTTACAAGTCAACAAAAGTGACCCCTTCCTTTGGAATTGGGTAAAAGAGGTCATCAAACGAAATATGCATCAAAGATCATGACAAAAACAAAAAGGTTATTCACAAGATTTCATCAAGAAATATTTAGAAGTATCATTAGGGAGAGAAGTCATAAGTTAATACTCAGATAAATTTATAGAAATTAAAAAAATAAATTATCAAAAAATAAATTCTAAATATTCATATTCTAACCATAATTAAATTAAAGATTAATCTAACAAGAAAATATACTCAAGTCCAAACCCTCAAGAATAAGTATGCAAAATATCATCAGAAGATTGGCAAAAAAATTACATCAACTAACTAACAAACTCAAGACACCAAAATAATTGAGGTTAACAAAACTCAACCAAAGGCTATAAATACAAGCACATCAAAGCTCAACAAAGATATTCAAACATTCTATATCCATGCATTAAACATTGGTAAAAAATTAGCTCAAGAAAACATGTGGAAGTCATCTAAACAAAAAAACTAAATGTGAGGGTATCTTAGTTGTCACACCCTCATTTTCACCTTTAACATTTATACCCTACATTCGTCATATCATACACCGTTCTATTACATATCGAGCATGTGGGTTCACGAGGTAAGGATTGAGTCGATTCTTTATTTTCCATTCCAAATAAGATAATTTGCCCATCATTGAACTACATGAAAGAAGAGGTACATCATCAAATATACTCCATTGGGTCAAGTATAAATCCAATTTGAGGTGGCTACCAAGAGAATTGAGACAGTGCAGAGCAAGAACCCTAATTAGTGTTTCCTGATTAAAAAGTCAACTGCAACTTTGACTTTTGACTTAAAAGGTGTTACAAAGCTTGAATAATGGTCCATAAGGTTCATATGATCCAAAGAAGTCTACACAAGAAGTTTCAAGGCCTCAAGGAACCCAGAGCAATAACAGTCGATCCGTTAGTCATCGATCGATCGTTTCGTTGACCAAAAAGTCAACTCTTCAACCATAAGGAATTTGACCTCAAGGTGTGAAGAAAAAATGTTCCTAATAAAATATTACATCTTTCCATGAAATTTTATGAACATTGGATCAAGGATTGAGGAGTAATCGGAAAAGTCGGGAATTAGGATTTTGAAAGGGGCAAGACCATAACTTCCTAACCACACATCCAATTGAGGTGGTTCAAAGCTTGTTGGAAAGTAATTTACAAGTCCTAAAAAAGTATTACAGTGGTCCATGTGCAAAAAATGCATATATTTTGAGTTATGGTCAAAATCATCACAAGAGGGAGAAAACACTTAGAAAAATTCAAGTTTTTGGTCTTGTTAGGCATGTTTTCAGCCAACTTTGAAGGGATTTTTGACCTAGTTCCACTTGGAATTTGAAGATCATGTAAACATGAAAGTTGTAGATCTCCACGAGGGCTTTCCAAAAAGTACTAGAACTCCTCCGTAGCCCTTGTGAGTTGAGAGTTATGAATCCAGCAAGTTGGGGTTTCAACACTTGAATGCACCATTTCAACTTTTCCACAAATTCACTTTTCAGCCATTTGAATCATTTTCAACCATTGGATCATATCTTGATCTGATAATTAAAGAGGTTGATGGTTTAAAATTCAGAAGAAACAAGGATTTGGTAGGCATTGCAAGTTGGCAAAGCAAGTGACATTATTTAAATAAAAAAACAATAGGAAAGAGAAACTTTTGTGAAGAGGAGCTTGCAGCTGCAATCCTTTACACACTAGCCTCACTTCATTCACCTCATATCCGTCATTTCACTTGATTTTTTTCTTGCATTGAGCCAAGTAACTGATATGCACAGCTGCCACATAATCTTGGATGGATTTTCTTCCAAAACTTCCCTCCAAAGGCAAAAAATCAAATCTGCCCCAAACTCTTCTATTAGCCTATAAATAGAGGATTCATCCCATTGTATTCTACACACCAGAGCTATCCAAGAGAACCAGAAACTCATAGCTCTCCTCTTTCCCTCTTTACTTGTAAGTGAAGAAATTCTCCAAAATCACTAAAAAGTGCCATTTTGCATTCATCACACCAGTCCCTTTTCCAAACATCCCACCACTTCAAAGACCATATACACACCCTTAAAATGATCATTTGAAGCTGTTCCCACCATTGGTTTCCTCAAAAAACCCATGAATCAAAAAGTCAACTGCCCACACACTTAAGTTTGACTTTTATGCTCATTTCAAGCCAAATCACCACACAAGCATTTTGCCACAAATTTAACACTTGGAGCACTTCATATTTGTGATACTTTAACTGTCCATAACACCAAAAAGCTGCTGGAAGTCCATTTGGTCTAACTGTCCTAAAGGCTCATTTGGTTTCTTCAAGAAAAAGCTACACTCACCAACTTGCTCAAAAGAGGGAAGAAAGTTTCATTCTTGTAGATAGCTTGTTTTGGGAAGACTACAAGAGATATGTAATTTTAAGATCATTCATTAATATTTATCATGTATGTGTTGATTAGCCTGCTAAATGGTTTACACATTGTCATGTTAAAATGGTTTGTTAACAAAGCTGTCAAAAGTTGTGTGATGTTTGATTTTGTCAAAGCCATGTGTGTTTGCTGCTAGATTGTCATTAGGATAAGAGGTACTTTGTTACTTTTGTATAAATGTGCTATTGAAGTACATGGTGAGGTTAGGGTTTGACATTGTCATGTTAAGGTCCACAGTTGTTGTCAAGTTTTATTCTTAGGGTTTGAACTGGCCAACTAGTTGCTGGCTATTTGGATCTTTTGCTCACACTGCAGTTGGCTTGAGTTTGTTTTAACAATTTGTGACTGTCATAAGAGCATTGTCATGTAAAGTTGTGCTGTTGGTTCTGCTCTCCAAAAATAATTTCTTTATGGACTGCTGTTAGAGGGTTATAACCTATTGTGTGAGGCATAACATAATGTATGATGACATTGTAATGTTCAAATCAACCATGCTATCAAGAGGCTATTGTAAGGTTTGAGTTTGTCAACTCATGTGCAATTGAATTAATGGTTGTCATTATGGCAATGTGTGTATGTTATTGCTTTTGCAAAAGTGTTGATCTATGATATTGAAACACATGGTGAAATTTAGGATTGATATTATTATGTCAAGCTTGTGTTCATTGCTGCCAAAACCTATTTCTCATAACTAAAAAAAACTTGTTTGTGATTTAGAAATTGTCCTATCATGTTTGAATTGGACAACTTGATGAGTTTGAATGATGCCATAATTAGATTTTCACTACTGTTAGGGATGCCTTGAGTTTGAGTTTGTCAAACTCATGATAACCTACATTTTCACCAGAATTTCAATAGGTTTAGAGTCCATATGAGTTGAGTTTGTAAACTGTTTGTCTCATTTCTGCATTGGCTTTATTTGTTGCTTTTGAAATTGTTGGTGAACATGTTGGGGTCTACTGTCAATTGATGCCTTGAGGTTTGTTAACCCATGTTACCTTCAATTTCCTTTTTCTTTAAACCATTGCAATCCGTGTGAGTGTTAGAGGTT
Source organism: Lathyrus sativus (assembly GCA_963859935.3). NCBI lineage: Eukaryota > Viridiplantae > Streptophyta > Magnoliopsida > Fabales > Fabaceae > Lathyrus > Lathyrus sativus. Next base: position 625,778,963 of record OZ012737.1, read on the forward strand.
CATAGGTGGAAATGTTTGTCTGCATTTAGTTAATGGTTGTCATTGGTACAAGACTTTGGACTGTTATTTGTTTTCTTACACTTTGTAATGTCAAAGCTTGTAGTTTCTTAAAACAAAACAATCATGTTTGATCCATGTTGTGATCTTGTTTTCATGAGTTACTTTTGTAAAAGACATAATGTATGGAATCCCTCATTGGATGTTATTTGTAATACCAAAGCATGTAGTTGTAGCTGTTTGAATCTGTTTTCTATGTTAGAGTTGTTCTAAATCATAAAAAACTGCTATGTCATGCTGCTATGACTTATCATTTCCAACCATGTTAAAATTTTGTTCCTTTAGCTGTTTATAAACAAAATACTTTGAGGTTCTTTTTATTTCAACATTGTCATGATGAGATAACTACCAATTGTCAAGAGTTTTAGGACCTTTGGACTTGCTGTTGGAACATGTATTATGTTTAAACATTGTCATGGTTATACTTGCTGTCAGAACTTGGTTCTCATGCTAGTTTCTGTTTGTTTGAAGTAATAACTATCATAAGGGTAATATTTTGAGCTAGTGTTTGCAATTGTAATGTCAAATTTTGTTTTTGTTTCTGTTTTAAACAAACTGTATTGATTTGTGTGGTTGAGAAAAGTTGTTAATCATGTTTAGGCATACTAGCTTGTAAAGTTATTGTCTAGATCAGTTTGAATTGTGTGTGTGTGTGTGTGTGTGTTTTGTCTTAGTGAAAGCATTATTGTTAGAATTCATCATGAATGCTGCTGAAATATGATATATTGGTACTTACTGTCCTGATTTGTTTTGAGGTTGGTTAATCTTTTGTGCTGTCAATCTTCATTTGTTTCTAGATTCCATGTATGTCCAAGTTCATGTCATGACTGCTGGCTGAAATTGACTTAGGTTGTTAGGCTGTTGATTAAACCAAGTTAAGTATTGATAAAATCCCTGCATAATGCATCTTTGTTGCTGTTTACAAATGACTTAAAATTGTGAACCATATACCAAGATGTGGACTAAATCAGTTTGGCTTTGGTTTGAAATTTTTTATGGACATTTGTTGACGTTTGCTTGCCTGGCTAGTTTTACTTGATTGTGTCTTAACAAACATGAGCAACAGTTGCAATTCATTGGTCATTTTACCTTCTACCATGTTTTCAAGATCTTTTAATGTCTAAACTTCATGTACTATGTATGTGGAGCATGTGTAAGCTTTCATTTAGTTTTAAACTTGATCATTTGGACATCCAACATTGGAAATGCATTTTCAAAACCCTCATTTGCATGTTCTTTCGTGTTTCAATATGTGTGCATCTTTTGAGAAAATAAATGTTACCATTATCTTCCTCATGAAAAATCAAGCATGTTAGACCTAAATTTTGTTAAATTTGGTGGAGAATTGAGTAAGTTAGGATGAAAACGTATTTTGAGTTATCACTTGCATTTGCCTTGTAACTTGCCCAGAAATTCACTTAGTTTAGGTATTTCATTTAAAGGGGTGGCTTTATACAATGGATGTATCGCCACCCCAGTGGTTGTCACCTTGCCTTTAAGTATCTTGTCATGCGTATGGTCTGTGGTTTGATCCTTAATGAGGACATTTTTTGGCTTTTCAGCATTTTTTTCATGTTCTATTATTTTTACCTCTCTTTCACTCTTAGTTCATACGTGCATGACTGGTTGAGTTGGCTAAATTTTGAGCCTACTACCCCAAGGTCTTGGGTTCAAGCCTTGGGGGAGGCATTTCCTTTCTTTTTAATATTTGGTTTTATTTAATTTTATTTTAATTTCAATTAATCATAACTCCTTTGTTTTAATCCTTCTTGGGTGATTCTTTTTTTCTAAATTCTCATATTAATGTGTATTTTCACATAGTGTTCAAAGAATTCTAAAATTCTTATTTTAGAAATACTTTGCATTAGGAGGAAATTACGATTCGTTTTAGGGTTTATCGAGCCGTTTTCAACCTTGTAAGACGGTTGTCTTATGCATCGCCATCGACCTTGTTCGCATCACTTCAAATATTTTTACCAACAAATAAAACCCTTGATCCAACATCAAAAGGTGCTTTTTCTCATAAAAATCCAAAAAAAATACAATAAATATGTGATTAGGGTTATACATCACGGACTTTAAGGTGGTGGAGAAGGAATGAGAATGGAACCCTCCTACGCTCGTTCCAAATGTTTTGAATACAAGACACTCGACTTGGTTATTCGAAACATTCATCTTTATCCAAAGTCATTTGTGTAATCCTAATAAAAACAATCTTTTCTCAAAAACTTAAAAATAACATCAACTCATCAAACTTCTTTTCGCCTTAGGGCATCAATCCGAAAACCCTTTTTGAAGGTATAAAAACAACCAACAAACAACTATTTTACAAGTCTCCGAACTACAGAGCTCTGATTCTTCACTTCTTTTAAGTGAGGATACGTAGGCACAAGGGCCACAATCCTTGGCGAGCACTATAATAAAAAACCAAACCCTCTTTCTTTTTAAAAACAAGCAAACTTTTAGATTAAAAACACCTACTCAAGCAAAATAACCTAGAAGGTTCCCATCGAGTACGATGGATGCAATGGGTGCTAATACATTCCCCTCGTATAACCGACTCCCGAATCCTAAGACTTGGTTGCGATGTCCATGCTCTTTTCCCTAAAGGTTTTATCGCTATTTCCCTTTCCCTCCTTTGGGATAAATAAAATTCGGTGGCGACTCTATGTCATTTTTCACGTAGCGACATTAGTAAACTCACTACACAATACAAATTAAATAAAATGGTAAAATGATTAATAAAAATAAAATGAAAATCATTTAAGGCAGTAAGGAACTCAAAAATATTTTTAGAATTTTAACTAATTAATAGAAAATATAATATAAAAATTGAAACAAATAAATAGAAATAAAACAAAAAGAAAGAGAAAAAGCAGGGGGGCGAGTAGTAAATAGAAAACAAAGCAGAAATCCAGATGGACCTTTAGGGGGGGGCGAGTAGGAGTCCACCAAAGACTCCAGTCAACAGGTTTGACTCTCCAAACGAAATTTGAGACGTTGATTAACCATGGAACCAAACATTGACTTACATCTGATGGCCAGAAGTTGAGAGTGCACATTAAAGAACTACAGCTAACGAGCATTGAAATAGGGGAAAAGGCTACCTCGGTGACACTTGTCAAAGGGAGGGACAAGTGTCACCACCCACTTTGCCACGCAATACAACGTCTGTAGGGGACTAAAAAAGGAAAAAAAAGATGAAGAGGACGGTTCATTCTGATTTGTTCTCTCTCTCTCTCTCCTTACTGAACTCTCACTCTCTCGCCCAACTCAACTTCTGCAAAAAAGAAACCATCAGAAATCTAAGCATGGCCGGAGGAGACGGTGGCCAACGGCGGTCGTCGTCGTCCCTTCCGACAAGACCAACACCAAACCAAAAAAACCTTCATAAACCCTACCTTAAATCTTATCCTCTCTCGGAATCTACTCTCAGATTTTTCTAAAACCCAACCAAATATTCAAGTCGAACTCTTCCCAAAATAAAACCTTAAATCTACAACAGCTAAAAAACACTCAAATCAGAAAAGGAAGAACAACTCAGCTACTCAGAGACCTCATACAACATACGAGCAAGCAAGGATAGCTCGAATCAAAGGAAACAAAGTTAAAAAGGGTACCTCCTTGAAGAGGTTTGACTCCAGTCAAAGACTCCAGTCAACAGGTTTGACTCTCCAAACGAAATTTGAGACGTTGATTAACCATGGAACCAAACATTGACTTACATCTGATGGCCAGAAGTTGAGAGTGCACATTAAAGAACTACAGCTAACGAGCATTGAAATAGGGGAAAGGGATACCTCGGTGACACTTGTCAAAGGGAGGGACAAGTGTCACCACCCCACTTTGCCACGCAATACAACGTCTGTAGGGGACTAAAAAAGGAAACAAAAGATGAAGAGGACGGTTCATTCTGATTTGTTCTCTCTCTCTCTCTCTCTCTCTCTCTCTCCTTACTGAACTCTCACTCTCTCGCCCAACTCAACTTCTGCAAAAAAGAAACCATCAGAAATCTAAGCATGGCCGGAGGAGACGGTGGCCAACGGTGGCCGTCGTCGTCCCTTCCGACAAGACCAACACCAAACCAAAAAAACCCTTCATAAACCCTACCTTAAATCTTATCCTCTCTCGGAATCTACTCTCAGATTTTTCTAAAACCCAACCAAATATTCAAGTCGAACTCTTCCCAAAATAAAACCTTAAATCTACAACAGCTAAAAAACACTCAAATCAGAAAAGGAAGAACAACTCAGCTACTCAGAGACCTCATACAACATACGAGCAAGCAAGGATAGCTCGAATCAAAGGAAACAAAGTTAAAAAGGGTACCTCCTTGAAGAATCTCTTCGAAATGAGCTTTTGAGCGTATATGAGTAAGCTTCGCTTTGAACCCTAATCCTTTCTTCTTCTACCTTCTCTCTGTAGTCCTCTTAGTGTAATGCCACAAATATATTTTTAGCCCCAGTTTATTTGAGCATCAACGTGATGTCCTCAAACTTTTTGCAAATTGAACTGCAATAAAGATTTTTTTGTTTGCTTTTTCTATGAAAAACGTTTTTGGTTTTTTTGTTCTTAGTGTCGCGGCTAGTTTATCCGGAATTAGGGTTCTTTTTTTGATGATCCCCTTATGCCCAAATCAATTAGGTTTTGTAGGCAATTTGAATTTCCTTGCTTGCTGCCAAACTGATTCCCTTCTATCAGGCTTGTTGTCTTTTTTCAATTTCAATGCTAACGCCTTTCTGCTATGTCTTTCTGCTATTGCTCTAATGCTTTACATCCTTCTTTTGTGTATTTGAATCTTGTGACCTGCTACCCTAATCCTACTACCTTGACTGTTTTTTTGTTTTGAACTTGTGTAAAGGTTTTGTGAACTGTTGGACTATATATGTGACACATGAAAATTTTTCATTTTGAACTTGATATAGGTGTGACCAAAATAAATGGTGAATGTGATTTAGACTTTGAATTGTTTTGGCTGAATGACATGAATTGTGAATCGGTTAACCTTTGTGACATGAAATGGTTTGTTTTTGGTTTGGAAGTTTGAATTGGCTCGAAATTGGAACTGTTGATAACATGGAATGTGGGTTATGGATGGTTCATGAATGATTGAAATGTGTCTTTAAATAGGTTAGGCGATGGTCTTTGGTCACAAATTATGAATGAAGCTGTTTACATTTGAAGTTGAATCTTGGGTTATGAATTTTACATGGGAACTTATTCATTTGCGTCTACAACCTTTTTTTTTTAATTATCTCTTCATTTTTTTTCTTCATGTGATCATGGTGGTGATGAGGAAACCTTGGAGATTCCGACAGCAGGCCTGTAATTATGGAGGGTTGCTCTTGGTAGAGAATTGAATAACATCATTGCTTGGAGCGGATGCTTCCACGAGCTTACTCTTCTTCTTTTGTTGGATTGACTTTTAGAGTTTTCTTGTACTTTAAGCTAATGTAATTTAATACCCTTTGTAATTTAGGACCATGTAACTCATACGGTAATCTTTGTATGAGACAATATCTTGGTACACTCTATGATCCCATTCCTTATGTGTCTTACATTGTAATGACTCATGCTTTTGTATTTGTAGCAACCTGAACTTTGAGTTTATAACAACATGAGCCTTGAATTTGTAACAACATGAATTTTGGTTTTTGTAGCACCATGAACCTTGAATTCGTAGCACCATGAACCTGTACCATCTCCTTTGTATTGCTTTAATGGAGGAAAAATTTGTACATATCCCAACACCAATTTAACTCCACAAATTCATGTAGGTATACCTTTCATTATCACAAAAATTTCAAATTTGGATCTCACGGGCCAATATAACTTCTATTAAAATTAGCATGACATAATTTGGAAAGTGATTCCACATCATGTTGCCCATCTTCAGAAACGAGAATCAATGGCTCAAGGTTGATATTAAAACAAAAATCCTCTTGAACTCCACTTTAAAGTCAACACCTTCCTCACCCCAGCTTATTAGTCATGAATGAGCATTAACATATTCATGACCCGGTTCCTAACAGTCCATAGCCAAATAGACCTTCAGAGAGAAAACTTGAAGGGGATATGATAAATTTGGTTGATCCCACCCTTAAATCTTGACCAATCAACGCCTTTAATTTCTTGCTTTAAACCCTAATTCCACAGAAGAACGAGACCATAAAGGCCTGGTGTTTGGTTAGTTCTGCAAGAATGCTTGACCTAAAATGATAGGCACAAGATCAAAGAATTTGAGGTTAAGATTTGGGGTATGACAGTATATGTTTTTCACGGTTAGTTATTATTATCTCTCTTTGTTCTTTCTTGATTTAAGATAGTCGACTATGTAACACCCCAAATTTATTAGAATATTTATTTAATTTATTTAAATATGAATATTTGTATTTTTGGTGATTTTCGGTGGTTGGTGTGAATATTGAGAATTATAGGTTTTGGGTTATTTATTTAAATAATAGTATATAATATGAATATATCGGTATTATTATTAATTTAAATAAATATAAGTGAATTGAGGGCAAAGTGGACTTTTGAGGAGGAGTTAGTAAGGGTGAAATTTGAAAGCTCATTTTAAGGCCCAAAGTTAGGTTTAACAAAAAGGAATTTTGAGGGAACTAGGATTCATTCTGGTTAGACTGTGAAAAGAGAAGAAATAGAGGCCAGAGCTCTGAGAAAGAGGATTGGGGGAAAGCTTCGCGAGGTTTCCAAGAATCAAGGAGAAAGGCTTAGAGTCACCAATTAAGGTATGTGGAGTATTACCTTCATTGTTTTCAATATATGATCCAATGCATTTAAAGCCGATGTAAGGATTTAGGAGGTTTTTGAGTTTGAGGAAATTAGGCCTTCATGGCCAAATCTGTTTTTGAGGTTGTTTAAGTATGGGGAGTATTACCTTAATTATTTTCAATATATGATTCAGTGTATTTAAAGTCGATTTAAGGATTTGGGAGGTTTTTGAGTTTGAGGAAATTAGGCCTTCGTGGCCAAATCTGTTTTTGAGGTTGTTTAAGTTTGGGGAGTATTACCTTCATTGTTTTCAATATATGATTCAATGTATTTAAAGCCGATTTAAGGATTTAAGAGGTTTTGAGTCTGAGGAAATTAGGCCTTTGTGGCCAAATCTGTTTTTGAGGTTGTTTAACCCTATAGGATAAGTGATTGTGAGAACTATGGTGATCTTGGGGTATTTGTAAGAATTTATGAGAATAACACATGACTGTATAATGAATTCCCATGAGTAATTGTGATGATTTATGATGTTGATTTCATGAGGTTTTGGTGATATTATGATGACATGATTATTATGATGATTTTGATGAATGATGATGCACCTAATGAGTTTATTATTAGGATTATATTGGCGTGTGTATCATGCATTCATATGCATTCCGTACTTAGGTCTAGTGTTTGATTCTTGTGGCTTCAGTCTCATTGTGCGGATGTGAAGTATTTTGTTATGCTTCGATTCTTGTGTAGAATCGATCCTATTGATGAGGATCTATGGAGGGTTGATGGCCCAGTGTCCATCGAACTTTGATGAATTGGTACCACATGCATGAGTCTTGTTGCATTTGCATTTATGTGACAATTTGGTGTAATTTATGATATTATGGCTTTTTGATGTTTCCTTGATGATTATGATGATGTTGGATACAAAAATGACGCTATTTTATATATTGATTCCTATATTTATTATTATGAATCGTTTTACTCACCCTGCCTGTTTGAATGTTGCCTTCACGTGGGTAACATGCAGATGACCAGGTTTAGCCGTGGATGTTGTCGAAGACTTTTTGGAGTTTTTGACTTTTGGTTGACTTAGAGGGTCTTGCTCTGATAGTGTAACATCAAGTTGGAGTCTTTGAGTTAAACCATGTTTTATTGATTATTGTTATTTTGATTATGTTGTTGCACAAGGAAAACTTTGGATTTTACCTTTTTGAGTTCGGCTGCCTTTTGAGCAATTTTTGAGTAATTTTGGAAAAACCCGTTATTTACGGAGTATTGACTTTGATTTGAGTTTTTGAGAAATGTACGCCCTTTGAGGTGATTTTTATTGTGTTTAATATTTTACTCTGATAAATGTGATTGATTTGCCATTATATTTGTGGGGTAAAAAAGGATGTTACATTAGTGGTATCAGAGCAGGTTGGTCCGTCCGACCAAGTTTTTATGTTGTTAGTCCCCTATCAGTCAATAGACTGAGAACACTATTGGATGAGTTGTTTTCTTCTGACCCTGTTGTTAGCTGCAGATGGCTAGAAGAAATGATTGTGCTCTTGCTGATGCGCTGGAATCACTTGCCTAAGTGATGGCCCAGAATGGTGGACATCTAGATGAGTTTCGTGCTTTGGGGAAGTTCCAGAGGAACAATTTTCCGACTTTTATGGGCACTCATGATCCTGATGGTGCGCAAAAGTGGCTAAGAGTGTTTGAGAAGATTTTACGGGTTATGGCGTGCATTGATGCTCAGCAGGTGCAGTTTAGTATGCATATGCTAGCAGAGGAAGCTGAGGATTGGTGGGATAACACTCGTCAGAGATTGGGAGGTGTTGGAATTGCAATAACTTGGACTGTGTTTAAGGAAGAATTTTTTAGGAAGTATTTTCCTGAAGATGTTCGGGGCAAGAAAGAGGTGAAATTCTTTGAGCTGAAGCAAGGAAATATGATTGTCGCTGAGTATGCGGCAAAGTTTGAGGCTGTAGTGAAGTTTTGTCCACATTACAATCGTGTTGACCCAGAGATGTCGAAGTGTCTCAAGTTCGAGAGTGGATTGAGACTAGAGATTAAGCAGGGAATTGGGTACCAGCAAATTCGTCGGTTTGCAGAACTGGTGGACAATAGAAGAATTTATGATGAGGATAGCCGAGCTCGATCTGCTCACTACAAGCAGCTGAGTGAGAAGAAAGAGAAAGGACATTATAGAGGGAAACTATATGTGACTTATGGTGATAAAGAAAAGCAGAAGGCTTCTGATGGGAAAAAGTCAAGTGGAGGAGTGGCTACTGCTCCAAGCAAGTGTTATAAGTGTGGCGAGCAAGGTCACCGTGCTGAGGTTTATACTAATAATGTGCTGAGATGTCATCGTTATAGTAGGAGAGGTCATAGAGTTACTGACTGCAAAGATGAAGCTCCGACTTGCTTCAACTGTGGAGAGAAAGGTCATATCAGTACCCAGTGTCAGCTGCCAAAGAAGACTACTACTACTGCTCAGACGAACGGCAGAGTGTTTGCTTTGAGCGGTGTAGAAGAACCCAGGACAGATAACTTGATCAGAGGTACTTGCTTTATTAATGATGTTGAATTGATTGCTATGATTGATACTGGTGCTACTCACTCTTTTATTTCTCTTGAATGTTCTACGAGGTTGAATTTAAAATTATCTTCTATGGTTGGGAGTATGGTTATCGATACCCTGACTAATGGTTTTGTGACTACTGCGTTAGTGTCGCGGTAAAAATCGGATACCAAACTATTGATCAGTTTGAATCTTTAAGTCATTTTGCAACCGAACTTTGATTTGTCCAAAGGAAGGGATAAAGATCGAAATTCCCACAATCTAATGCAAATGCAAGGTTTAGAGAGTTATAGGTTCGGGGGTTGGTTAAACTTAGGGAAGGTACTAGCATCCTAAGTTTCTGTAGTACTCTACAGGAACCTCTTGTTTTATGTTTGTTTATTGCTATGTGTTTATCTGCTTAAGGGTTAAAAAACCTAGGGGTTTATTTCTAAGTATACTCGATAAGATATCGCATCTTATGCCTACATATCCTTACGAGAGTGGAATCAGAGTATCTGTAGTTCCCCTAAAGGGTTTGAGGAGTTCTTTGACTGTGGTCAAAGTTCCTACGGGTTTAGGGTAGTTGATTGATTAGGTTTAGGAGAAGAAATACGTTGTCATTTTAAGGGAGATTTAACCGCCACAAGTTGTAGGAAAATAGTCTTTGCATCGTCTTAAGAGAAGGGTTCAAGTACTCGGATAGGGATCAACGAGGTACGTCTCTCTTAAGGCAAAGTTCCTACGATTTGATTGTATTGTTGTGGGGTGGAGGTTCTATCTCGCTTAAGATGATTAACATCATTCTCTAATGTGTTTGAATATTTGTTGTATTGTTGTTTGTTTTGTTTTCCTATGTTGTAAAGATAAAGACGAAGGTCCTCCTATGGGGTAGGATCTGTCCTAAAAAGATCGACTTGAATGGGATCAAGGATCATGTGGGAAGAATGATGCAAATATGAATACACTACACACAAGTGTTGACTTATGTGTAGGTTTTTCCTTTGGACGGAATGCGATGCGTGAATATAAATTGATAATATTAAATGGCTGTAAAATAAATTGCGGAAAAGTAAATCATACACACGCATGAAAGCGCTAAGGTGAATTGTGTCGTGAGTGTGCACGATTGAGGTTGTATTTATTTTAAGGGTGATGTTGGATTGATTTTTAGGAAGGTTGATTAATTTTAGGCGGATTGGAAAATATATTATTTTTGATGAGGATTTGGTTTTAAGAAAAGTTGAATTTAATTATATTAGTTTTAAAAGAAGTGATTCTTTTTAGTTATTATAAAAGGTTATTATTATTAACAAGTGAATATACTTTGAAAATGGTTTTCTCGTTATAAAAATAGTTTTTTATTAAATAGATACGAGTTTTTAAATTATGAAAATGATTAAAACAAATTATTAAGTTATAAAGAAAAAAGTAAAATAGATTAATATTAAAAGATTAATAGAAAGTTTAATATTAAATTAATTAATGGGTTAAATAAAGGGATTAAATTAAAATATCATTATCTTAATTTGTAAAACAAACTAGAATTAACTTAGTTAATTATAAAAAGATTTGTTAATTCATTTTTTAAATTAAAAAAAACTGATCAAAAAGGTTGATTAGGGATTGATGGGTTGATTAACGGTTTCATTAGGTGAGTTAATTAAAAGTTAGTGGTTTGAGTGTGTACGTGGTGTGTGTACTGCGTATGCATCAGATTACATAAGCATAAACGGAAAAACAAGGAAAGAAAAAAACTGAAACCAGAGAACCCTAATCCCCCCCAATTTCTCCTCTTTCTCGCCTTCGCTATCCATTCTTCTTCTTCTTCTTCTTCCATTTCTCCTTTCATCCATTCTTCGTTTATTTTCTATACAACCTGAAAAACCAAACAAAATCAATCACGAGATTAAAATATCAATTAAAGAGAATGTTACCCACGACGATAACTATGGCTTCTTCGGTGACTTCGCGGTGGCAAGCGGTGGTGACGGAAGGATCTGGGAGATAGCGACAAGGGCTTCACGGTGATGGAGAGCTTATTCGCGGTGGAGTTTCGGCGGAGATTGGCGATTCGGTGATGAAGATGAGTATTCCTCCCTTTGTATTGTGATTTGATATCTAGGGTTTCACCGATTGGGATTTTTGGGGTTTATGTGTGAGCGGTTGTGAATTTTGTGAGTGGGGATTATGATGTTTCTGTCTGTCTTCTCGAATCTCTGAATCTCCTCCTTTTATAGTTGATTGAAATGAGACACAATATTAATGAAAATCATTTCTTTTCCTTTTCGGTTTGAATTTGCCTGAGACAGGTTGGAACTCTTTTGGAAACAATCAAGATTCTTGCCAATTCGGGATTAATTTGTCTGAGATATGATTCATACAGTTTTGGAAGGAATCTGCACTGATGTTGGTTGTTTATGATTGTGAAATAATTAACAGTTATTACTCTGTGTTTTGCAGGTTTCGAATTTCCTTTATGACTCGTGACATTTGCATCAGCCATACTTTGGTAAAATGAAAGCTGTAATAATGTCAAGGCTGTCTCTGTTGAAGAAACATGAATCACAGTACCTCATCTAAATACCCTGTGCAATAAGTTCCATGGCTTTCTTTCTTGATGCACAAACTTGGCTAACAGTAGTGAGTACTATCAATTTTGATAGTATAGCTTTGAGATCAAGTTTGCACTCTTTTTAAATTGATACATTTATGCCTCTGTTTCTATGGTGCTTGATAATGTATTTTGATCCTTGGACAATGTTCTTTGCAGGTGGTTTAAGGGCTGAAGTTGTTACTTAAGTTCGAACGAACTACTGACGCGGAGAAGTTGGTTTTAGCTTTACTTCATCAAACTCCCTACATGCATCTTCAAAGGCTTCATTACTGTATTAGATGAGTCGTTGCTATTGTCAATAAACAACCGTCTTGGGCAAAAGATTCCAATAACGACATTCCTAGTGCTGCTCCTTCAAGGGGGTTTGTTCCTGCACCAACCTCATCTAGTAGTACCAGTGATTGCCTTGTTGATTGTAATTTAATGTTACTTATCTGTTTCAGGTGACCAGAGACCGTAGACAGAGACTGTGATAAGGACTGCTCATCGCCAATGTCAGCAAAGACAGAATCAAACCAAAGAATTTGTGCAGATTCAAAAGCAAGAACGTATAGGCTTGATTTTGCCATCATAGCAGCCAATCCTGTCTTGGCTGTAGTTGGCCTTTGTTCAGAGCAGCAACTGAAGTAGCAACATCCTCTTTGGCCTTCTTTGAAATTTTCCTGTTGTAGGTTTTATTATGGCTCAAATTATGCAGCATGGTAGTTTCGAAATCACGACAAATGTTCAGACTCGCCTTTCTAGAAAGGGAGTTTGGATTGAGTCCCTGAGGTTGTGGCCAGGTGGTAAGAACTTCTCCGAGCTTCAGTTTGGCTTTAGCTTCTGTGTAATCTAACTCACAACAGCTTTACATAACCGATTCTTTGGTTTCTCTTACAGATTAAATAAGCCGTCGCTAACAGCCTTCATGTACTATAGTTACTCTCAATGCAGGAAAAGGGTGGCTATTCCGGCGTTAAAGTTCACGAATCTTGCTTATACATGGTTGAAGAAGAAACCACCGGGCAGGCGCATTTGGATGATCAAAAGGTGGCAAATACATCTATTAAACATTCTGCTGTCATCGGGGAAGTCTAGGATTCGGAATGGCAGTTGCAGCCGGCTCTTAATCAGGTGCAGATCTTCCCGAGCGAAATTGCGAGTTGATGCTTATTGTCTTCGAGGTACAGTTCCGCGGCGTAACGGAGAGCTAATTCAACAAGAGGTACTGATTCGAGCAAGTGTCGTTTTCATGTTATGGCAGGTAAGATATTCTGATGATGATACTGTTTCGGATTTCATTGCATTCTAGGCGCTAAAGTTCTGTTTTCTTGATTTAGTGGCAAACGTTGCTGATGACGGAAATCCCGAAGCCTCAATTTTTAATTCCAACACCTTTAGAACCAGAAGGTCCTTACAAGGTGATTGGCCCATGGTCATAAAGCTGCTGCTAACTTCTGAATAACTTGAATTCGTTTTCTTTTACTCCGAATATTAACTACTTGTACATTGGCAAGGTATGCGCTGACGTCGGGTACTGAGGGCATCTCGTCACTCGTGGCGGTTGGTTTCATAGAGTAACACAGGGTCTTGTTCCTTTCGGTTCGAAGGCTTCAGGACTTTGCATAGGTGGTTCCTTGTAGTTCACCGGGCTAGTCGTACTCAAGACTTGGTAAGTATTATAAATCCTGACATTTTCTTCCACTGCTGCTTTATATCCTCGTGTCACTCATCGGCAAGGCAGCTTTGGAGTTCTTGATAGTTTAATTCATTTTTCTGATGCTGTCAGCATGATGATGGCCTGTTAACGTCAAACTGAACGAGAACTTTTCTTGTGATTTTCTAATCCAATCCTTTATTGTTTCATGTGTTGATAAAGGGAGCTTGGATAATTGCTGCGAGATGGTCTTCCTGCTATTTTGCATCAAAGCGTCTCACCGACAATGTATTAGTATCTCTAGAAACGGCGGAGTCCTTTGCAAGTCAATCTTCATACCGCCCGACCTATATCGCCCAATTCAAATGCTCAAGAACTTTGTAATTTAGGGGATTCATTGATGGCTTGAAACATGATGTATATAACTATTAGTGACAAAACGAAATTGTACTGTGCTGATTGAGGTGCCTTTTTGAAGAGAATAAGCATATATTTGTATATATTTTGTTTAAACAAAGTCCATTTTGTTTAATGATCTTGTCATCCTAGTAAATGAGTTGGGTAATTAACTTTGAGAGCTTGCATCATGCTTTAAAATTGCAACCGTCGGCCTACCATGCCCAGAGGATTCTTCTATGAATTCCTTTTCTTGACATTGTCCTTGTACCAATATGAATTTTGCAAATATCTTGACACCCTTTGGGACCTTAAGTGCCCCTCTAAAATGCGTTAGAAAATTCCGGCAACTTTCCTTCTTTGACTTGTGAAGTTTTGCGAATTTGTGATTTTATCAGTAAAAAGAAGGTTTTGGGAAAGGCATTGAAAGGCTTGAAAATAACTCCCCTATGCACCTGAGGTGCACTGGAAACAAGGAATTGACTAGTCCTTTGTCTTTAGTTATTCGTAACCCAAACACAAACCTTCGAGTAAAACCTCCACCCACGAAACACTTCGAATCCATGACAACCTAAGCAATCCTTGAAGTACTTGACCAAGACAAAGGGAAGGGTACTGGCTATTTATGAAATCTAGGCCTGCGCCAATTGGTTGGTCGCAACAAAAACTATATATATAAATAAGTTAATTAATTAATTAAAGCCGAGTAACAACAACAACAAAATGCACAACACGAGGTGGGATCTTACGGTCAAAAATTAGGGTGCAACAGATGCCCCTATTTAAGTTACTCCTATTCGGAGATATGGAGATTGAAATCTCCGTCTCGACGAGATAGGAGGGACTTAAATACAAACATTGCACGAATTTTTGGCCATGAGAAACCACCGAATGCAAATGATATGTAATGATATGAGAATGCAAGACAGACGAGTCCTGTGAGGAAATGATGTCACAGGGGAACAACTAGACGCGATACACGGGAAGAATGGGCTCATTAGAGCGAGACTCCACGGGGAAAGGTTGACAATCACAAAGTGTTTGTAGAACTTCATGAGAAACCCTATTTGAGGAATCTACTGTATATGTCAAATGTAATGATTTCCAGATGTCAGCTGGAGGAGTCTATTGTCGAGACTTGTAACTGCAATTGAGAATACTTTTGCCAAAATATTTTCTGTTAAAATCTGTAAGGAATCTACTGCCGAGATTCTGTGTTGAAATCTGCTGGAGACATACTTCTGACGAAGTCCTTTGGAAATCTACTGCCGAGACTATCCAGGAAATGAAATAGGACTACCTACTGTCGAGGTCTTCTGGGGATCGACTGCCGAGATTAACCAGGAACTACCTACTGCCGAGGTCTTATGGGAATCTAATTCCGAGATTAACCAGGAAAGGAAATAGAACTACCTACTGCCGAGGTCTTTTGGGAATCTACTGTCGAGATTAACCAGGAACTACCTACTGCCGAGGTCTTCTGGGAATCTACTGCCGAGATTAACCAGGAACTACCTACTGCCGAGGTCTTCTAGGAATCTACTGCCGAGATTAACCAGGAACTGTAAGATGTCTACCTACTGCCGAGGCCTTCTGGGAATCTACTGCCGAGATTAACCAGGAACTGTAAGATGTCTACCTACTGCCGAGGCCTTCTGGGAATCTACTGCCGAGATTAACCAGGAACTGTAAGATGTCTACCTACTGCCGAGGCCTTCTGGGAATCTACTACCGAGATTAACCAGGAACTACCTACTGCCGAGGTCTTCTGGAAATCTACTGCCGAGATTAACCAGGAACTGTAAGATGTTTGAATGACTGTCGTTGTAGACGGTAGACGTTGTTGTAGACTGTAGTCGTCGTTTTAGACTGTAGTTGTCGTTGTAGACGATAGATGTTGATTCACCGGGGATCTTCAGAAAAATGTAAGCCGGTTGAATTGTAATGTATGTCTTCTCAAATAAAGAGAGACTATTGTGATAAACTTCTTCGACTTCTTCAGGGAGATGTCACTTGATGGAAGTAAACTTGTGTGATGAACTCGCTGGTGAATATATTCCTGGGGAGTACCTTTGTTGTTGTAAAAATATGTGAATTCTCAAATAAAGAGAAATGTCTGTAATTGTCTTCTCTGATGAATCAATAATGTTGAAGGACCCACTGAGGGTAAATGATCTGTCTTGTAGAAAATATCGTGTGTCGTTTTGAATGAAATCCTGATCAAGACGAGTTGCTCAAATAAAGAGATTGTTATAATCCAACAAGAAAAATCCTTTGATGCTATCGTTGGAGAAATGTCCGTCTATTCTTCCTGAGGAACAGAGTGCAAAATAAACGCACACTTAATCCATGTTCCAAGGTTGGAACCTTCCATGACGTGATTGCCAGAAACCGAAGTTCGATTCGGGAAATAGCCGAAAAGAAACTGTCAAGTAAGACTTGTCCAATGAGGTATGAGCTCAAATGGAATTGTACTAAAATAACCATCTTCCATGAGGATTGAACTCCATGGGGAAAAATGAAACCTTGTGCTTTTTCTGCCTAGGGTCGACAAATCTAATTGGAGGGATAAGACGCGCCCGAACACCTAGGGATAGCTACAGCCAAAGCGACAGAATAAAATAAACACAAGGAATGCAAACAAATGCACATGCCATGCTGTCTACTTATATGATATGCGTATGCCTATGCTGACAAGACAAACAGAAAGCGGTGATCGGAGATGAAATAAACATCTCGAAGCAAGCATCTCGACCAATCTTCAAAGATAGAAGTACCACTGGGGATAGATGGAGAACTGAATATGGGATCACACTCCTGTTTTAGGGCTTCAAAATTTCTCTTGGGAAATAGAGATCAATCTATTTGGGATGTAACATCTTGATAAGGTTGAAAGGTTGTACGAAGTTGTAGACAGAGGTTCCCAAACTGAAGCTTCATAGGGGATAAAATAAATATCCTGGGTCATCATAGTTTGTCGAACATGTCGGATTTGAGCTTCCTGAGGATGAAATAAACATCCTCTTTGCTTCAAAGCTTCAAATGCCCCAAGTTTCCTGGCTCAAAACATCTCGAGAGGATTTTACAGAAAATTTGATGTCCAAATGCCCCACTGTTTTCAAGCTCTCAGAGAGATTCGCCGAATCTCGACGTAACTGCCCCTGATTGGCGGTATAACCGAATCTTCCAATTTGTGCTTTAGATGAAGCCAAACTCGTACAGATCAAACCTCTTGAAAAATAAATTGCCCCAGGTTGGCAAGGTCTTCTAATCCATCAACGTCCGTGTAATCTTTCTAAGATGTCAAGCGATTTTAGCAAGTCAAAAATGTTAATTCCGGAACGGGTAATGCAACACGCGTTTGTCTTGAAGTTTTGAAAAGGGGTATCGTTATATCTTGTGATCGAAACCACTAGTTATGATACAAATTTAACATTATTTATAAAGCCGATTAATTTGAGCATAGCTCAAGGAGTCAGGAAACAATATCTCATCGAGTATGCTTTCGAGTTAAACCTTACTTCAATTAGGACTTTGAAGGTCATATATGGGCTTAGTTTATGACTCGTAAGTTGGAGGAATAAAGGGTTAGTATATTTGTACCCACCCAAATTTTTTTGGAAGATGTTCATTATTTTTTTTGATATTACCCTGCACTAGGCCAAAAACGAGGTTTCGGTTTGGGAGAAAAAACAAATCTTTTCTCAAGGCTTAAAAAGAGGGTTTAACTATGTTGGTGTTTAGATGGTTGAAATAATGCCTTACATCATCAGTGGGGTTCTTATTTGAAGCATACAACAAGAGATCATGTGTTTTACTTCATCATCCTCCTTCCAATTCTCTGTCAGAGCGAGAGATCGGGTAAAGTCGACGTTATAAATTATTTTGAAAAACAATTTGAGTGAAAACGAATGGATTTCTTCAAGACAAACACTTATTGCATTACTTATTCAAAATAACAAGTTCTTACATGCCAAAAATACTTTTAATCAAAGAAACACAAACACAAAAGCAAAACAAAGTAAAAAGCCAGACAAGCCCTTTTATTACGCCTTGAAATGGAGAGGCTTGTGGAATCGTCTGATGTGTAGTCTTCTGATAACCTTGGATCATGCTCTGGGAGGATGAACCATGTTGGGGTCAGGATTAGAACCCTCGAAGGATAAGATTCCGCTCTTAACCAATTCTTGAACGTCTGCCTTCAAATCGTAGCAGCTCTCAATGTTGTGGCCAGGAGCACCTTGATGATATGGGCAAAAAATTTTCAGCTTTGTACCAGCGCGGGAGTTTCTCGGGTACTTTAGATGGAGATCTTGTCTGGATGTGACCTTTCTGAATCAAAACTGGAAACAGATCAGCATACTTCACAGGGATGGGATCAAACCGATGAGTTACTTCTCTTAGAGTATCCATAGGCATCCTCTGATACCTTCTCCGAAGCCGTCGATTCTGTGGTTGATCTGGAGAAGCCAACTTTTGCTTAGGAGGTGGTTGTTGTTCACGCTGAGCGGGCATTGCATACTGATGTTGAGGACGGGGTACCGGAGCTATGAATTCTCTAGAAGGTCCACGGTCATCTTCATTGTCTGGGGCTATACCCAAATTGTGATGGTATTGCTTCACAAAAGCAACAGCTAAGTCTTCCCAAGACTGAATGTGGTTACTTTGCAGCTTCATGTACCACATCAAGGATGTCCCACATAAACTTTCTTGAAAGCAATGAATCATCAGCTTGTCATTGTCAATATAAGCAGTCATCTTTCGACAAAACATTGTCAAGTGGTATTTTGGACAGTTGATACCCTTGTAAATTTCGAAGACAGGCATCTTGAACTTTAGAGGAATAATTACACCTGGAACTAAACATAGTTCATGAGCACCAAGACCTGATGCGTTAGCTCCTCTCATCATCTTCACTTGTTCTTTGAGACCACAAATTTCCTTCTCCATTGCTATGAATCTAGGATCATCCACTTCTTTCTCAGTAGGAGTATTCTGAGGGTCAACAAACAGGTTGTCTTGCAAAGGTTGAAGTTGCACAGGAACATCCACTTGTTGCACAAAGTCGTCGGTGGAATAGTCGAACGTCGAATCAGTCCTTACTTTGAAGCTAGTCATGCGATCCATATCTTTCGTTCTCTTTGCTATCCTTAAGTAATACTTCAAGCTTGGTCAGATGGGCGAGATGTCAACTGACAGACAAAGACAGAAGAACAGATGAGCCACGGAAGAGGAGAGACACATGCACATGCTAAAAATGCTAAATGCTAATGCAAGCATGCAGAAATGAAAGGTTTCATGGGACTTAAGTGCTTATAAACGTTGCAGAATACCAAAGAAAATTTATTTGCTATTTTTTTTGATATTTTTTATTTATTTTAATTTTATATTGGATTACAAGTGAATATTCTTATAAGAGTCCCAACATAATAGCTAAATAAAAGCTAGAAAAAGTCCTAAGGAATTCCTTCATCATGCTTGTTGATTGACTCTTCTAGCTGGATATCCTTGAAGATAGGTTCTCCATGATCATCGTCTAAAGATTAAATTGATAGAGGAAAATAAATCCTCCATCTCTTCTTTCATTCTTGTTGGAAGTAAGGGAGGAATCCCTTCTTCACTTGGATCTTCAATGAGAGTCTTTTGAATTTCTAATGACCCTCCATGAGGTAGGAAACCTCTTGTATTTATCCTTTTGAGTTTCTTGATTCTTCAATCGGTGCCCTTAACTTCCTTAGGACATCTAAGTTAGAACTCTTAAAAGAATATTCCAAAATATTTTCTTTTGTAATCCTTATTGGTTTCTGTAATGTTTATAAATAACTAGGAATTCCATGAAACAAATGCAATATGATGCTTTATGAATGCAACAAACACAAGTAAGCATATAAGGACACACAAAGTTAAACAAACAAAGGGAGACCCTAGGTTTGCAACGAGCATGGAGCAAAGGTATACCCATTCCCAAAGGTTATGGATTAAAGGTTGATTGTACCTGTAGAACAAGGTTCTAAAGAGGTCCCAAAGTCATTATTCCATCTATCGGATATTATCAATTTCCCAACTAACTCGAGGATTGATAATATTCTTAAGAGAACTTCTTTTGAGTGTAGCATCGCATAGCACTATTTCAGGTGTACTCCCTCATAGTCTCGCACTACGTCCTAATAAAGGCCAAAGTGGGGTTAAAGGTAATTACGACCCTTAGTATCATGGACTCCCATTGAGAATAGTAAAAGTTTTCACGACTAAACTCGTTCAACCGAACTATTTTCAAAAGGGTCTCAACTAAGCGTGATTTTCAAGTCAACTTAGTCGGGACTCACTCCCTATAAGCCTCATTGAATATATCACCATCCTATCTTAATTTCTCTCAAGTCCGGGTGTAAGACTTTGTCTCACCACTCAAAGGTAACAACCCAAAATAAAAAGATAAATAAACATACAAATAAACAGATAGAGAGCAATAAATAAGTAAATAAAACAAGTTAGGGCAACCCACTGAGGGTTCCCCAGTGAAGTCGCCATTTCTGTCGCGGTGAAAATCGGATACCAAACTATTGATCAGTTTGAATCTTTAATTCATTTTGCAACCGAACTTTGATTTGTCCAAAGGAAGGGATAAAGATCGAAATTCCCACAATCCAATGCAAATGCAAGGTTTAGAGAGTTATAGGTTTGGGGGTTGGTTAAACTTAGGGAAGGTACTAACATCCTAAGTTTCTGTAGTACTCTACAGGAACCTCTTGTTTTATGTTTGTTTATTGCTATGTGTTTATCTGCTTAAGGGTTAAAAAACCTAGGGGTTTATTTCTAAGTATACTCGATAAGATATCACATCTTATGCCTACATATCCTTACGGGAGTGGAATCAGAGTATCTGTAGTTCCCCTAAAGGGTTTGAGGAGTTCTTTGACTGTGGTCAAAGTTCCTACGGGTTTAGGGTAGTTGATTGATTAGGTTTAGGAGAAGAAATGCGTTGTCATTTTAAGGGAGATTTAACCGCCACAAGTTGTAGGAAAATAGTCTTTGCATCGTCTTAAGAGAAGGGCTCAAGTACTCGGATAGGGATCAACGAGGTACGCCTCTCTTAAGGCAAAGTTCCTACGATTTGATTGTATTGTTGTGGGGTGGAGGTTCTATCTCGCTTAAGATGATTAACATCTTTCTCTAATGTGTTTGAATATTTGTTGTATTGTTGTTTGTTTTGTTTTCCTATGTTGTAAAGATAAAGACGAAGGTCCTCCTATGGGGTAGGATCTGTCCTAAAAAGATCGACTTGAATGGGATCAAGGATCATGTGGGAAGAATGATGCAAATGTGAATGCACTACACACAAGTGTTGACTTATGTGTAGGTTTTTCCTTTGGACGGAATGCGATGCGTGAATATAAATTGATAATATTAAATGGCTGTAAAATAAATTGCAGAAAAGTAAATCATACACACGCATGAAAGCGCTAAGGTGAATTGTGTCGTGAGTGTGCACGATTGAGGTTGTATTTATTTTAAGGGTGATGTTGGATTGATTTTTAGGAAGGTTGATTAATTTTAGGTGGATTGGAAAATATATTATTTCTGATGAGGATTTGGTTTTAAGAAAAGTTGAATTTAATTATATTAGTTTTAAAAGAAGTGATTCTTTTTAGTTATTATAAAAGGTTATTATTATTAACAAGTGAATATACTTTGAAAATGGTTTTCTCGTTATAAAAATAGTTTTTTATTAAATAGATACGAGTTTTTAAATTATGAAAATGATTAAAACAGATTATTAAGTTATAAAGAAAAAAGTAAAATAGATTAATATTAAAAGATTAATAGAAAGTTTAATATTAAATTAATTAATGGGTTAAATAAAGGGATTAAATTAAAATATCATTATCTTAATTTGTAAAACAAACTAGAATTAACTTAGCTAATTATAAAAAGATTTGTTAATTCATTTTTTAAATTAAAAAAACTGATCAAAAAGGTTGATTAGGGATTGATGGGTTGATTAACGGTTTCATTAGGTGAGTTAATTAAAAGTTAATGGTTTGAGTGTGTACGTGGTGTGTGTACTGCGTATGCATCAGATTACATCAGCATAAACGGAAAAAAAGGAAAGAAAAAAAACTGAAACCAGAGAACCCTAATCCCCCCCAAATTCTCCTCTTTCTCGCCTTCACTATCCGTTCTTTTTCTTCATCTTCCATTTCTCCTTTCATCCATTCTTCGTTTATTTTCCATACAACCTGAAAAATCAAACAAAATCAATCACGAGATTAAAATATCAATTAAAGAGAATGTTACCCACGACGATAACTATGGCTTCGTCGGTGACTTCGCGGCGGCAAGCGGTGGTGACAGAAGGATCTGGGAGATAACGACAAGGGCTTCACGGTGACGGAGAGCTTATTCGCGGTGGAGTTTCGGCAGAGATTGGCGATTCGGTGATGAAGATGAGTATTCCTCCCTTTGTATTGTGATTTGATATCTAGGGTTTCACCGATTGGGATTTTTGGGGTTTATGTGTGAGGGGTTGTGAATTTTGTGAGTGGGGATTATGATGTTTCTGTCTGTCTTCTCGAATCTCTGAATCTCCTCCTTTTATAGTTGATTGAAATGAGACACAATATTAATGAAAATCATTTCTTTTCCTTTTCGGTTTGAATTTTCCCGAGACAGGTTGGAACTCTTTTGGAAACAATCAAGATTCTTGCCAATTCGGGATTAATTTGTATGAGATATGATTCATACAGTTTTGGAAGGAATCTGCACTGATGTTGGTTGTTTATGATTGTGAAATAATTAACGGTTATTACTCTGTGTTTTGCAGGTTTCGAATTTCCTTTATGACTCGTGACATTTGCATCAGCCATACTTTGGTAAAATGAAAGCTGTAATAATGTCAAGGCTGTCTCTGTTGGAGAAACATGAATCACAGTACCTCATCTAAATACCCTGCGCAATAAGTGCCATGGCTTTCGTTCTTGATGCACAAACTTGGCTAACAGTAGTGAGTACTATCGATTTTGATAGTATAGCTTTGAGATCAAGTTTGCACTCTTTTTAAATTGATACATTTATGCCTCTGTTTCTGTGGTGCTTGATAATGTATTTTGATCCTTGGACAATGTTCTTTGCAGGTGGTTTAAGGGCTGAAGTTGTTACTTAAGTTCGAACAAACTACTGACGCGGAGAAGTTGGTTTTAGCTTTACTTCATCAAACTCCCTACATGCATCTTCAAAGGCTTCATTACTGTATTAGATGAGTCGTTGCTATTGTTAATAAGCAACCGTCTTGGGCAAAAGATTCCAATAACGACATTCCTAGTGCTGCTCCTTCAAGGGGGTTTGTTCCTGCACCAACCTCATCTAGTAGTACCAGTGATTGCCTTGTTGATTGTAATTTAATGTTACTTATCTGTTTCAGGTGACCAGAGATCATAGACAGAGACTGTGATAAGGACTGCTCGTCGCCAATGTCAGCAAAGACAGAATCAAACCAAAGAATTTGTACAGATTCAAAAGCAAGAACGTATAAGCTTGATTTTGCCATCATAGCAGCCAATCCTGTCTTGGCTGTAGTTGGCCTTTGTTCAGAGCAACAACTGAAGTAGCAACATCCTCTTTGGCCTTCTTTGAAATTTTCCTGTTGTAGGTTTTATTATGGCTCAAATTATGCAGCATGGTAGTTTCGAAATCACGACAAATGTTTAGACTCGCCTTTCTAGAAAGGGAGTTTGGATTGAGTCCCTGAGGTTGTGGCCAGGTGGTAAGAACTTCTCCGAGCTTCAGTTTGGCTTTAGCTTCTGTGTAATCTAACTCACAACAGCTTTACATAACCGATTCTTTGGTTTCTCTTACAGATTAAATAAGCCGCCGCTAACAGCCTTCCTGTACTATAGTTACTCTCAATGCAGGAAAAGGGTGGCTATTCCGGCGTTAAAGCTCCTAAATCTTGCTTATACATGGTTGAAGAAGAAACCACCGGGCAGGCGCATTTGGATGATCAAAAGGTGGCAAATACATCTATTAAACATTTTGCTGTCATCGGGGAAGTCTAGGATTCAGAATGGCAGTTGCAGCCGACTCTTAATCAGGTGCAGATCTTCCCGAGCGAAATTGCGAGTTGATGCTTATTGTCTTCGAGGTACAGTTCCGCGGCGTAACCGAGAGCTAATTCAACAAGAGGTACTGATTCGAGCAAGTGTCGTTTTCATGTTATGGCAGGTAAGATATTCTGATGATGATACTGTTTCGGATTTCATTGCATTCTAGGCGCTAAAGTTCTGTTTTCTTGATTTAGTGGCAAACGTTGCTGATGACGGAAATCCCGAAGCCTCAATTTTTAATTCCAACACCTTTAGAACCAGAAGGTCCTTACAAGGTGATTGGCCCATGGTCATAAAGCTGCTGCTAACTTCTGAATAACTTGAATTCGTTTTCTTTTACTCCGAATATTAACTACTTGTACATTGGCAAGGTATGCGCTGACGTCGGGTACTGAGGGCATCTCGTCACTCGTGGCGGTTGGTTTCATAGAGTAACACAGGGTCTTGTTCCTTTCGGTTCGAAGGCTTCAGGACTTTGCATAGGTGGTTCCTTGTAGTTCACCGGGCTAGTCGTACTCAAGACTTGGTAAGTATTATAAATCCTGACATTTTCTTCCACTGCTGCTTTATATCCTCGTGTCACTCATCGGCAAGGCAGCTTTGGAGTTCTTGATAGTTTAATTCATTTTTCTGATGCTGTCAGCATGATGATGGCCTGTTAACGTCAAACTGAACGAGAACTTTTCTTGTGATTTTCTAATCCAATCCTTTATTGTTTCATGTGTTGATAAAGGGAGCTTGGATAATTGCTGCGAGATGGTCTTCCTGCTATTTTGCATCAAAGCGTCTCACCGACAACGTATTAGTATCTCTAGAAACGGCGGAGTCCTTTGCAAGTCAATCTTCATACCGCCCGACCTATATCGCCCAATTCAAATGCTCAAGAACTTTGTAATTTAGGGGATTCATTGATGGCTTGAAACATGATGTATATAACTATTAGTGACAAAACGAAATTGTACTGTGCTGATTGAGGTGCCTTTTTGAAGAGAATAAGCATATATTTGTATATATTTTGTTTAAACAAAGTCCATTTTGTTTAATGATCTTGTCATCCTAGTAAATGAGTTGGGTAATTAACTTTGAGAGCTTGCATCATGCTTTAAAATTGCAACCGTCGGCCTACCATGCCCAGAGGATTCTTCTATGAATTCCTTTTCTTGACATTGTCCTTGTACCAATATGAATTTTGCAAATATCTTGACACCCTTTGGGACCTTAAGTGCCCCTCTAAAATGCGTTAGAAAATTCCGGCAACTTTCCTTCTTTGACTTGTGAAGTTTTGCCAATTTGTGATTTTATCAGTAAAAGGAAGGTTTTGGGAAAGGCATTGAAAGGCTTGAAAATAACTCCCCTATGCACCTGAGGTGCACTGGAAACAAGGAATTGACTAGTCCTTTGTCTTTAGTTAGTCGTAACCCAAACACAAACCTTCGAGTAAAACCTCCACCCACGAAACACTTCGAATCCATGACAACCTAAGCAATCCTTGAAGTACTTGACCAAGACAAAGGGAAGGGTACTGGCTATTTATGAAATCTAGGCCTGCGCCAAATGGTTGGTCGCAACAAAAACTATATATATATAAATAAGTTAATTAATTAATTAAAGCCGAGTAACAACAACAAAAAAATGCACAACACGAGGTGGGATCTTACGGTTAAAAATTAGGGTGCAACAGTTAGTCTGTTTGAGCTGTCCTTTGACCATTTATAATAAGAATTTTGTGATGGACTTGGCCCGTCTACCTTTGCATCCAATTGATGTTATTCTTAGAATGAACTGGTTGGAGTTCAACTATGTTCATATCGATTGCTACAGCAAGACTGTGAGGTTCCCAGAGTTTGGTGATTATGGAGAGCTGATGTTTGTATCAGCTAAGCAAGTAGAAGAACTCTTAGAAGATAAGGCTCAAATGTTTACATTGTTTACATCACTTCAAGTTGATTATGAAGCAGTGAGCATGGAGCTACCAGTTGTTCTGGAATTCCCAGAAGTGTTTCCAGACGACGTAAGTGACTTACCTCTTGAGCGTGAGGTAGAGTTTACTGTGGACTTGATACCATGCACTAGTTCTATGTCGATGGTTCCTTATTAGATGTCTGCATCTGAGTTAGGAGAATTGAAGAAACAATTGGAAGATTTTCTTGAGAAGAAGTTTATTTCACCGAGTGTTTCTCCATGGGGTGCTTCTGTGTTGGTGAGGAAGAAAGATGGTAGCATGAGATTATGTGTGGATTAACGATAGTTGAATAAAGTGACGATAAAAAATAAGTACCCAATTCTGAGGATTGATGATCTGATGGATCAATTGGTGGGCGCTTGTGTGTTTAGTAAGATTGATTTGAGGTTTGGTTATCATCAGATTCGCTTAAGCTTGATGATATTCCAAAGACAGCTTTCAGGACGAGGTATGGACACTATGAATATACTGTAATGTCGTTTGGTGTGTCTAATGCACCTGGTGTATTCATGGAGTATATGAATAGGATTTTTCATCCTTATTTGGATCAATTTGTAGTATTATTCATCAATGATATCTTGATATATTCGAAGTCTAAGGAAGAACATGCGCAACATCTAAGAGTTGTATTGCAGGTTTTGAGGGACAAAAAGCTTTATGCCAAGTTGTCCAAGTGTGAGTTTTGGTTGAAGGAAGTGAGTTTCCTCAGCCATGTGATTTCTAGTGGAGGGATTGCTGTTGATCCGTCCAAAGTTGATGTTGTGTTGCAGTGGGACGCTCCGAAGTCTTCTACTAAGATTCAAAGTTTCCTTGGATTAGCTGGTTATTATCGTAGGTTTATAAAAGGCTTTTCGAAGTTGGCGTTGCCATTGAGTCAGCTGACTCGAAAGGGTTAAGCTTATGTGTGGGATGTTGCATGTTGCTTATGCTTCTATACAACTGAAGGTTCATAAAAGGAATTATCCTACGCATGACTTAGAGTTGGCTGCTGTGGTGTTCGTGTTGAAAGTTTGGAGACATTATCTTTTTGGGTCCAGGTTCGAAGTGTTTAGTGATCACAAGAGCCTGAAGTATTTGCTTGATCAAAAAGAGTTGAATATGAGGCAGAGGAGACGACTTGAACTTATGAAGCATTATGATTTTGAATTGAGTTACCACCCTAGTAAGGCTAATGTTGTAGCTGATACATTAAGTAGGAAGTCCTTGCATATGTCGATGCTTATGGTTCGAGAGTTAGGACTGATTGAACAATTCAGAGATATGAGTCTAGTGTGTGAAGAGACTTCTAACAGTGTGAAGTTGGGTATGCTAAAGTTGACTAGTGGTATTCTCCAATAAATCAGAGAAGGTCAAAAATATGATTTGAGTTTGATGGATCGTCTAACGTTAATCAACCAAGGTAACGGGGGTGATTTTCGGGTCGATGAGAATAGTGTGATGAGGTTTAGAGATAGGGTGTATGTTCTAGATGTGCTAGAAATTAAGAAGATCATTCTTGAGGAGGGTCACAGAAGTGGGTTAAGAATTCATCCGGGTGCCACAAAAATGTATCAAGACTTGAAGAAATTTTTTTGGTGGCTAGGGATGAAGAAAGAAATTACAAAGTTTGTGTATGCTTGTTTGACTTGTCAAAAGTCGAAGATTGAACATCAAAGACCGCTGAGTTTGATGCAACCGTTGAATATTCCAGAGTGGAAATGGGATAGAATTTCTATGGATTTTGTGACAGGTCTACCGAGGACTTTGAAGGGATATGATTCATTTTGGGTGATTGTTGATAGATTGACCAAATCGGCTCATTTTATACCGATGAGGGTCAATTGTTCATTGCGGAAGCTGGCCGAATTATATATTGATGAGATTGTGAAACTGCATGGTATTCCTTTAAGTATTGTGTCTGATAAAGATCCGAGATTCACATCGAGGTTCTGGGAGAGTTTACAGACTTCTTTGGGTACTAAGCTGGGGTTGAGTTCTGCCTATCATCCGCAGACGGATGGACAAATAGAGAGAACTATCCAGTCTTTAGAGGATTTGTTGAGAGCTTGTGTATTGGATCAAGGTGGACCATGGGATAGTCATTTTTTGTTGATTGAATTTACCTACAACAACAGTTACCATTCTAGTATTGGAATGGCACCGTATGAGGCATTGTGCCGCAACTGCAAAAAGGGGCCGGCGAAAACAAACAGAAGAGTCGTCACCGAATGTTATTTATCCTAAAGAGAGGGAAAGGAAACGATCGAAGAAAACGTAAGAGAACGGGAAAGACAAGGTCATCGCAACCAAATCTTGGGTTTGGGAGTCGGTTACGCAAGGGGAAGGTATTAACACCCCTCACGTTTGTTGTACTCAACAGGATTCACACTTGTTGTCTAATCTATGGGTGAAAGTTATCTAAAAGCTACTGCTAAACGGGGGGAAAAGAAAAGAAGAGACTCGATAGGACATCGTCGCCCTATGCCTACGTATTCCCTCGTGCAATGGGAAAGTCAGAGTCAACATAGTTCGGGAAACTACGGGTGATGGGGGAAGGTTGCTCGCCAATACATCGACGTCTTGTGCCTACGTATCCTCATATGGTATGAGAAATCAGAGGAAACGTAGTTCGGGAAACTACGGGAAAAGGTCTCGATCACGCTGGGGCGAGAGAAAAGGTTTCAATAATAGGTTAGTCTCGATTGCACTGGGGCAAGAGAAAGGGGAAGTTAGTTGTTAGTGTGCTCGTCAAGGATAGAGATCCTCGTGATTATGTATCCTCATTGGGGAATAAGGAATCAGAGCAACCGTAGTTCGGCAACTACGGGAGAACAAGGTCTCGATCCCACGGGGGCGAGAGAAAAGAGCCTAGGCGTGAAACGCCTTAAAAAGAAGTGAATTGACTTTGCTTGAGATGCGTACTGCACTAAAGTCTATGACATAAGAAAGAATGCGTTGCATATCGCCCTCGGGGCATACGCTAAACACTCTAGACAAGCGAGGAGAAACTCCCCACTCATCATTTCCCACATGCTTAAGGCTCGCAGCGTACAATACTCATCAAATTTATTAAGTGTTTGATAACTACTCTGAGATGATAAAAGATAGACACATGAAAAATCTAGGGGAAACTGAACCCTAATTGTTATCATGCAATGTGGCCCTAAGGTCAGGATTAGGAGGAAAATCTACCTAATGTTGTCATGCTTAGATTGAAAGCCTAAAGTCTCTCCTACTTCGAACTTAATCGGAAATTAAGTCGAGCTAGGAATCCTAAGGGACCATGTGAATACAGGGGTAAACAACAAGTAAACACATGCTCGAAGCATTCAAATTAAGAGTATCATGACCCATTAGGACGTCAAGCTTTCCCTCCAACAAACGATATCTTCTCATAAACTTAATAGTCTGTGAGTCCTTAGGGGTAATCTTTGGAACATCCCCTTGAAAATCTGGCACAGAGAATGTGAAATTCTGGTAGTCTGTGTCATTAATAGAAGATGAATGTTTATCTCGGACAATGGTACACTCTTGTATAACTTGATCTTCAACAGGAATCTGCACAGGCTGAGCTTGAGCAACATTGTTCACTGAAGGTGGAATAACATCCTCATTAACTGGAGTCCTCTGAATATTAGCCTCTCCCCTTGTCATAGCAGTCATGGCTTCCATGAGTTAATCCAACTGATTCTTCATTAATTCAAACTCTGCCTTTGTAACAACTGAATTATGTTCTCCTGAGTCCATGATTCTTCCACAAGCTAATTCAAGTCCAATACGAGTGTCGGGAAATCAACTGCGGGTTGGACAAAAGATGGATGAGCTCTCTGTTTCTGGCTGAGAAAGGATATGCAAAAATTAGATGCTAATGCAATGCAAAATTCTAATGCAATAGACATGGGATCAAAACTTCCACAAAGCTCTGAATAACTGATGTGTTGCTGGCTGAATAAGCTCATAAGTCTGCTCTGAAGAGAAAATACCGGAACACCAGAATACTAGAATACCGGAATAATTAGAATACCAGAATACCAGGCTAATAAGTTCACACTGACAAGAAAACCGGGTTGGTTGAAAGTTAAGATTTCCTACAAAAACCCTCCCCACTCACAAGTAAGACCTAATATCTGAAAAGGTACGACATCCTATGCAGGTCGTCAGTATCACAGACTCTCAGGTCGAGAAACGATGATACGTTCACCATTTTTAGTTTGGCATCATGGTTAAACGAGGAGGTCTCAACTGACTTCCCAATGAACGGTCTCCAGATTCATTAGTTTTTCAGATTCAACACCCCCTCAACTGTCCAAAATGCACAGGATAGGATGTCTTCAAAGAAAACCTTGTCTAAATGCAAGCCTGCATTACTCTTCACACTAATACTAGGTGTGTACTCAAGCCTAGGTATTGGGCTTATCTCTCGTGGAACAACCCACCCAACAACTCAACAACAATATGATAATAATGATAAAGTGCAAAAAATAAAATGTAAATGCAATAACATACAAAAATACAACACACATACACAAATATACACACCGGAAAATATAAAGCAAACAAGCGCTAGGATTGACTCGCATAGGGAAACAGAGTCCCCAGCAGAGTCGCCTTCTGTCGCAACTGTGAAAAGTGGCCGGCAGAAATAAACAGAAGAGTCGCCACCGAACGTTATTTATCCTAAAGAGAGGGAAAGGAAACAATCGAAGAAAACTTAAAAGAACGGGAAAGACAAGGTCATCGCAACCAAATCTTGGATTCGGGAGTCGGTTATGCAAGGGGAAGGTATTAGCACCCCTCACGCCCGTTGTACTCAACGAGATCCACGCTTGTTGTCTAATCTATGGATGAAAGTTATCTAAAATCTATTGCGAAACGGGGGGGGGGGGGGGGGGGAGAAAAGAAGAGGCTCGATAGGACATTGCCGCCCTATGCCTACGTATTCCCTCGTGCAATGGGAAAGTTAGAGTCAACATAGTTCAGGAAACTACGGGTGATGGGGGGGAAGGTTGCTCGCCAAGACATCACCGTCTTGTGCCTATGTATCCTCATCTGGTATGAGAAATCAGAGCAAACGTAGTTCGGGTAACTACGGGAAAAGGTCTCGATCGCGCTGGGGCGAGAGAAAAGGTTTCAATAACAGGTTGGTCTGATTGCACTGGGGCAAGAGAAAGGGGAAGTTAGTTGTTAGTGTGCTCGTCAAGGATAGAGATCCTCGTGCCTACGTATCCTCATTAGGGAATAAGGAATCAGAGCAACCGTAGTTCGGCAACTACGGGAGAGCGGGGTCTCGATCGCACGGGGACGAGAGAAAAGAGCATAGGCCTGAAACGCCTTAAAAGAAGTGAATTGACTTTGTTTGAGATGCGTATTGCACTAAAGTCTATGACATAAGAGCGAATGCGTCACATATCGCCCTCGGGGCATACGCTAAACACTCTAGACAAGCGAGGAGAAACTCCCCACATACTTAAGGCTCGTAGCGTAAAATACTCATAAAATTTATTAAGTGTTTGATTACTACTCTGAGATGAGAAAAGAAAGACGCATGCAAAATCTAGGGGAAATTGAACCCTAATTGTTATCATGCAATGTGGCCCTAAGGTCAGGATTAGGTGGGAAATCTACCTAATGTTGTCATACTTGGATTGAAAGCCTAAAGTCTCCCCTATTTCGAACTTAATCGGAAATTAAGTCGAGCTAGGAATCCTAAGGGATCATGTGAATATAGGGGTAAACAATAAGTAAACACGAAGTATCGCAATCACAAACAACGGAAAATTAATATCCATGAGAAAATATATACAAGTATCGTTAAAGAAAATATTCACAAACACACTCGAGAATTAATCGAAACTAAACAAGAGAACAATTAGTCAAAGATTAAAAAGTCTAGTTAGTCGAAATTGAAAACAAAAGCCTAATCCTATGTTAATTCAAAAATTAATTTCTAATCTGATTCTAGCCTAAGGTTAATTAGTTTCTAAACAAGAGATAAGTCCTAAGTTAATTGGAAATTAATCCTAAGAATAAATCAAAATTAAATCTAAAATTAAATCTAATTCTAATACTAAAATAAATTAAAATCTAGTTAAATAAATAATTGAAATCTAATTAAAAAAAAACTAAATTCTAATTAAAAACAAAATCTAATTCCAAAATAAGTGCCTAATTCTAAACAAAAACTAAACAAAAGGCCAGGTGTGGATATAAAGAGAAAAACGTGAGAATGATGTGGGCCTAGAAGCTCAGCATCCCTTCATAGCGGATGGTAGCAAGGAACAAGAGAGGTGTGAAGAGCAACACGCAGTGGTGAGAAAGGAATGAACACCGCATACAGCCCAAACCCGGTCCACCATGTTAAGTATTAACCTAAAAAACAAACCTAATGAACAAATAAAACAGTCGATCTTCCCTTTTTCACACTCGCCGCCTTCTTCTTCGATATCCCCCTCTGGTTTGCTGTTTCTCTTCCTTCGTTAAAAAAGAACCGCCGCCGGCATCTTGTTTCCGTCCTCATGGAACTTCCACACGCACTTACCTCTTCGGGCGTGTTATGAAAAAAACGAAAGAGGCTCCACAATGCTATACCCTTCGCTCGGTTCTTCTTCTCGGAGATGCGACAAAAATTGCTGATATATGGAGAGGGCGAAGATGGTTCACGGGAAAGCGATGATGCGTAGGATCAGAGATATCCTAATGACATTTCAGAATGGAAATCCGGTCGATTTTGTGAAATTATGGCTTTGATTTAAAGAGAATTGGTGCTCGATCCCTTTCTACACTACTGTGTTGTACTGTGAAGTTATGGTGAGGAAGAGATTGAATAAGGAGAAGGAGAAAGAATTTATGACTGATGTATCCTTTTAACAACAAGTTCAGTTTTTTCCTCTTTTTGATTCTTCAACTGTTATGTTGTTTTTATTATTTGAAAACTTCTCTTTCCTTTATTCTGTTCCTCTTCCATCGTTTTTATGCAGGAAACAACGATCTTCTTGAAGAGGTACAGTTGGTTTGTCCTGTTATGATTGTTTTTTTTGTCGGGCGTGATTTGGAGCAGGGTAATGGTTGTGGTAATGGTTGTACGACGCATGCTTTTTGGGAGTGTTTTGTAACTGCAGGTGTTGCACCCCAAAATTTGCCCAACTTTTCTTTACCTAGCTTGTGTTTCATTTCATTCACATTAGCATTATCATTTGCATTTCATTGACATGTATGCAGGAGATCAAGGGGTATGATTACCAATTAAGAGCTACACAAGACTTTGAAGCTAGTTTAGAAGGTTATTCAAGTGTTCAAGAGTTGATATCTTTGTCAGAGAAGTTAAAAGATCCTC
Source organism: Lathyrus sativus (assembly GCA_963859935.3). Taxonomy (NCBI): domain Eukaryota; kingdom Viridiplantae; phylum Streptophyta; class Magnoliopsida; order Fabales; family Fabaceae; genus Lathyrus; species Lathyrus sativus. The sequence goes on from OZ012737.1 coordinate 625,812,327, forward strand.
AGAGAGAGTGGTTGAAACCAAGTGTGTAGGTCTCCTAACTTGAGAGTTGTGGAAAGTCATCAAATGATTTTGAAGTCATGGAGAAGGACTTGAGGTCTTGAGAGAGCTCATGAGAAGGTTTTAAGATCACTTTGAGGCCTAGACAGGTCATTATGCAAGAATAAGAAGCCTCAGCCATGATTGGTGCAGCTAGGGTTTGACTGGGTCAACCCTAAGTCAACTGAGGATTTGAAGGAGGTTGAGACCTAATTCAAGAGCCAGGTGATCATGGATTGATACATTGAGATGTTATAAGGATGAGTCCAAGGTTAACTCATCATGATTGAAGAGTTTGAGAAGTTTCAAGCTAGGGTTTCTAAGGCTTGACAGTGTAAAATCCCCTAGTTTGACCCCTATCTTCAAGGCTATTTAGCTCAAGATGTGATTGTCATCTCATCTTGCCCCTAACATGATTGTTGTAGAGCATGATCTTAGCTTTAATTTTAGTGCTAGAAGTCCTTGATAGGATTTGTAGAACTCAAGTTATGACTTTGACAAGTTACAGGTCATCTGAGGTATGTGAATTTGGGGGCTTGAAAGTTGTCCAACTTGCATGAAACGTTTTCCCTAGAAGGATGATTCCTATGGACTTTTGGTCAACATGAATGTTGTTCCTTATCCCCTTAGCTTTCTATAGAGTACTAGAAGTCCTTGATAGGATTTGTAGAACTCAAGTTATGGCTTTGACAAGTCAAGGGTATTTTGGTCATTTGAAGATTATAGGTCATTTCAAGCATAAGGTCATAACTCCCATTTGCAAGCTTCAAATGGGAAAATGTTCAATATCAAACTTGTTCAAAATGATGTTTTAAGGCTAGTCAAAAGGTCATGAGAGGTTAGAATTTCTTGTAACTCAAAATTACAAAATTGACTTAAAAAGGAAGATTTAAAGTTCATTAAAAGGACCAAATTTGGGATTTTTCATTTCAAGGCCAAGATAAGGCATGTAATATGTCATTTTGATCAGAAATGACATTTTAAGGACAATGGCAATGTTACCTTTCCCATTTGAGCTCAAAATCATGGAGTTGCTTTTGCTTGCTTAAGGTTTAAGTAACATATGCCAAACTTCTCATAAGATTAAAACCAAGGTACAAGTACATCTTAACACTTTCATAATCTCATTTGGAGAGAATTTGGATGAAAAGCATGATGAATACAAGCTGCTACAAGGACTGTCATACACATAGCATATCATGAGATTTCAAGTGAGATGAGATATTGAAATACTCATTGGATTGATCTAGAACTTTCTAGATCATTCAATTATGTTTTATATATGATTTAGAAGTGGTTCAGAGTGGAGGTTGGTGAGAATTGAGAGAGGAAAGTGAGATTGCACTTTGAAATCCATTCTTGCAAATCAAAATTTGTTACAAGGTTTGAAGCCATTTCAATCCAAGATATTGATCCCAATAGCTTGCTCTGAGGTTGGTGATCAATTCCAGATCAAATTCAAGGCCAAGTTGTGGAGGAATCGTGAGTCAGCCATTGGAGTTGGAAGCTTGCAACTCAGAATCGGGTTCAAGAATCCAGAGCATTTCAACTCTTTTCTTTGCATACAGAAGGTTGATTAGAGGCTAGTGAAGGATTCTGCAAGTTCTTGAGGGTTGATTTGAAGATTCAACCACTATGTTTGCTCAATTTTACCAGGTATGCAGTTCTTGTTCTATGGCTTAAATTAGGTAGAATCAATGGGAATTATTGTGTTAGATGCATGGTAGATTGATGTAGCAAGGTTTTTGGATCATCAAGTTGGAGATTAGTGACCAATTAGGGTTGTTCCAATTTTCGGTTGAGATTGTGTTCTTGCGAATCTTGAACTTTTAGGATGATTAAGTGGTATAGGAAGATTCCTTGTGAGATTTGGGACAAGTTTCGTGTAGAGACCATTTGGAATGGTGGATTCTGGAGAGAGTTAGGGTTATGGAAGGTTGATCGGAGAACCACCGGCGGTGGCCATGGCTGCGCGCGTGTTTCAGGAATTCAAATGGAGAAGATGACTTGATAGCCATTAGATCTTAGGTGGACTTTGACTGAAGACATAATCCCACGACCACGATCATTTCCAAGTTTGTGAAGGATTTTTGAATAATATGAAACACAACGTTTCATTTATTTGATGGTTTTGGGCTTAAGTCAGTAGTTGATACTCCCACCCCCCTTATGGCCCAATCACTAAAATGAACTGAATTCATCTGCTATTCACACCACGCGCCTTTCATTTTCTCATGATTTTCTTTTTATTTTTCATTTTATTCATGGTTATTGGAAAATTCATAAATAATTGGAAAATAACTCAATTAATTCCCTTATTTTTTCCATGGATTCATGATTGAATCTAGTATTTTTTAGATAAAAAATATTAATATTCCATGCCTTTTCTGATTTTATGGGTATTTTTACATTTTAATTGACATTAAAATAATCATCGTTGATGCTTGATTTTGTTGAATTTGGTTTGATCATGTGATGATGATTCTTGCCTTGATTTTGTGTGTGTAGCTAGCATAGATGTGCATGTTCCCCCTAGATTTTTCTCACATTTTTATGATGAATGTAAGTGGTAGTTCTAGGTTGAAACTTTAAGAGCTCCATTTTTAGGGTTTATGGTTGATACCTTGTGATTTAGATTTTATTGTTTGAACTTGGTGGATGATTCAACCTCTGATTTTTGTATGGTAGATTAATGATTGAATTAGGGTCCCTTAGGAATTTTTGTAGGAATTTCCAATGTAGTTTACTATTTTTTGTTTGATTTTAGTTTAGATGCTAACTTTAGATGATTCTGATGCACTAACTCAACTAGAATGACTTCTTTAGTTCCCTTAGATTAGGGTTTTGGCTCTCTTGCTCTTGGATGAGGTTGAAGACAAGCTTGGGCTACCATGGATTGAATGAATAAGCTTGGATGTGAAGATTTCCCTTCTTTTGGTGTAGTGTTGGTTAGGTGTTAAGATTAGGGTTTGTAGGCAGAGCTTATAGATAGATTCTCTTCCTTCATAAACAGGGAAGATGTTGATCACTTCCATTCTTCCCTATGATGTAAGGTCCCTTTGTAAAGGCCTCATCCCTCCTTTGGTAGGATGTGTGGCTCTTTACAAGTTGGTAGAACCTTTGAGGGTCCCTTTCTCTGGTGATAGGATGCTTAGTGGTGACCTTTGGTCTTCACTCTGCCACCAATCATCCAAACTTTGCTCTTGTTAGATGAATCTTTCTCCCTTGCCAGAGGATGAAGTTCCTTGTTAGAAGATTGAAAATGCTAGGAGTTGATACTTCTTTGTGTTTGAAGATTACCCTTAGAAGCTGAAGCTTGCAGATCAGGGAGAGCAAGTTGATACTGGTAAAGAAGAAAGAGCTGAAGCTTGAAGGATAAGTTGACACTTGTGTTTGATACATTGAGAGCCTGAAAGCCAAGTTGATACTTGATTTTAGGAGTGAAGCCTGAAGGTGGAAATTACTGAAGAGCTGAGGCTTGAGGAAGAGAGAATAAGTTGATACTTATGTTTGATGTGTTAAAAGCTTGAAGAAGCAAGCTGATATTTTCTCTTGAAGAGGATAGACTTGAAGAGAAGTTGAAGGCTGAGGACTAAGCTACTGTCAGAGGAGCTTTGCTGTGAAGCTGGGGAAGCTGTTGATCTGCTTTCTTTCCTGTCTGTTTTCTTTCTGAGCAACTGTGTTGATGTGACTTGTGTGATTTGCTTGATGCATTAGAATAAGTTCATGTTTAGATTGTGTTAAGCTAGGAGCATGATTGCACTAGAGGTTGAGTTGTTCCCTCTGCTTGTATTTTTACTGTATGGCTTTGCTTGCGGGTATTCGGTAGAGCCTAACTCCCTTGCCTATGTGGTTTGTTATTTGCTTGATAGCATGTTGTTTCTTCTGTATGATTGCAGTTGCTTATTGTATTTGCTTGATAGCATGTTGTTTCTTCTGTATGATTGCAGTTGCTTATTGTATTTGCTTGATAGCATGTTGTTTCTTCTGTATGACTACAATCACTTATTGTATTTGCTTGATAGCATGTTATTCCTTCCTGTATGATTGCAGTTATTCATATCTGGCTTGAGGTTGAGATGAGCTTGTGGAGGCTGATGCCCCACACACATTTCCTCCCTCACTTGCATTACATGCACTTTACAGTCATTTACTATTTACTGTTTAAGCTGATGCTTTATCTGTTTTTTTATCCCACTGGCATGATCCCCTAGGAATCTCACTTCCTTTCATAAGGAAGTGATGATTAGAACTTTAGGTTGAAACCTATGCATGATAACTTCTAGGAGTTCCCTGTTTCAAACCTCAACCATAGGATGAATCCTTGGCATGACAACATTAGGACTTGATAGTCTCCCCTTAGTTGAACCTGTTCATTCTCTCTTCTCATCTCAAAGAAAATTAAAATACAGTAATAAAGGTTAACTGACGTCGTACGTTACGAGCCTTAAGCTATCTGAGAAAGGGTTGTTGAAGAGTTCTTTTCAACAGTCTGGATGTTTAGTATGGCACCCTTTGGGTGACATGTGACGCATTCACTCTCAGGTCTTGGTCTCTAGTGCGATATTGGTTGCAAACATCCATAAAAAATAGTTCTTCCATAAAAGACAGAAAACAAACTTCAAAACCTTTTGCCCCGTGGGCCCATAATGCAAAGGAAAGCTTTTCTGAAGAAAAGAGCGTCGTTAACTCTCAGTTCTACCGCAAACGGTAACGCCTAAGTCTCCAAGGGTCGAGCTGCGTACACCAAACTGTTGGAACTGTTTGTTAACCCTACTCGATAAAACAGATGAATCTGAACCCCCGTAATCCGTATTATCCCGAACTACGTAAGCTCTGATCTCTCATATCCGTTGAGAGTACGTAGGCACAATACTGACGTATTGGCGAGCCACCTTCCCCGTAACCCGTAGTTAGCCGAACTACGTTGACTCTGATTTCTCATTCTCTGATGAGAATACGTAGGCATAAAGCGCGACGCTTTGCCGAGTCATTTTCTTTTCTTTTTAAACTAGACTTGATAGGTAGATAGTAAAACAAATCCGTCAGATAAACACAACAAGCGTGGATCCCATCGAGTACGATGGACGTGAGGGGTGCTAATACCTTCCCCTTGCGTAACCGACTCCCGAACCCAGACAATGGTTGCGATGACCTTGTCTTATACCTTTTCGTCAGGTTTTTCCGATCGTTTCCTTTCCCGTTCCGAGGGATAAATAACGAAAGGTGGCGACTCTACTGTTTTGCCGGCATCTTATTTTCGCGGTAGCGACAGCTGGCGACTCTGCTGGGGACTTGATAGTTTCCTTGGGATCCAACGTCCCTTATGCGAGTCAGTTTGGGGATCCAACGTCCCCTGCGAGAGTCAATCCTAGCGCTTGTATGATTACTTATCGGGTTGTGTTTGTTTATCGCATTTTATTTCCCGCATTTTATTTTCAGTATGATATGATTATCTGTGCTGTTGTGGGAGGGGCATTCTGATGAGTGAGAAGCCAGACCCAGGCTTGAGTGTACCTAGCATTAGTTGTGGAAATTAGTGGGCGCGTGCTTGCTTTGCAGGCACTAGTGTCTCATGAAATCCACACTCAGACGAGGTTCTCCCGGTTGACTTCTTTTCCGGCCCTTTGGGCCTGAGGGGTTGTTGGTTTGGAGGATTGTCGACTCTGGGGACCGATCATTTGGAATTCAGCTGAGTGAGGCCACTTCAGGAGATGGTGATGCCACACCTTCTGGGTATCATATCACCCCTCTTGAATGTCTGTGACACTGATGACCGCATAGGATGGTGAACTTGTGTCAGTATAGGTCCATACCTGTGAGCAGGGTTGGGTTTGTTGCAGGAAGCCTTAACCTTCAGACTACCTGGTTTTCTTGATAGTGAATCAGTTTTGTTGGAATCAGAGGTTCTCATCATCAGATATATGATTGTTCTTGATAGAGCAGAGTTATAGTCTGACGTCAGGGGTTTCTCCTCATCATCAGATGTATATGGGTTCTTGACAGAGCAGAGTTATGGTCCTGTATTAGAGGCCCTTATTGTCAGATGTGTGGTCGTTCTTGACATAGCAGATTTATGGTCCTGTATCAGAGGTCCCTATTATCAGATGTGTGTTTGTTCTTGACAGAGCAAAATCTACGGTCCGATATCAGGGTTTTCTTCTCATCAGAGATAGGGTTGTTCTTGACAGAGTAGTATTATGGTTTTGTTGATACAGAATCTTCACAGCACAATCGTCTTGATCTCCTGCTGCATGATTGCATTTTGCATTGCTTTGCATATTCATTCGCATATCATTAACGTGTGTCTGGGATGCAGGTACTGTTTCCCCCGGTTCAGGTTCTCTTGCCTTCTATTGTGCTACTATGGGTTCTCTGAGAAAGACCGTGGCTTACAAGCTCCCCACTCCCGATGTTGTTCAGCTGACTGGTTTGATTGCTTTGGCAGATGATTTTGTGAGAGACGAATTCAGAAAGTCTTACGGTAAACTGCTCAGTTTAGTTCGTAAACCCTCTGTGTTTGAGTTGAATGGGTTGCACGCCCTGCTGCAGTTCTACGATCCTCCTTTGAGATGTTTTACTTTCTAGGACTTTATTCTCGCACCCACACTAGAGGAGTACGCTGATTTGTTAGGTGTGCCTATCAAGAGTCAGATGCCCTTTGTTCATATGGATGCGGAGCCTAATCTGGCTAGTCTGGCTCCTTCACTTCATCTGGATGCCTCCGAGTTGGTTTTGTCTAGTTGGAACAGGGTTCCTGATTTCTCCTTGCAGTTCTTAGTGGGAAAGGCCCAGCAGTGTGCCAAAGATGGATGTTGGATCGTGTTCAATGCCATCCTTGCTCTGTGCATATATGGCATCATTCTGTTCCCCAATATGCCCGACTTTGTGGACTTCGACGCTTTTCACATCTTTGCATCAGGGAATCCAGTCCCTACCTTGATAGGAGATGTCTATCATTCCATCCACTACAAAAATGAGAACAGAAGAGGCAAGAATGTCTCGTGTTGTGCGCCCCTGCTCTATAGATGGCTTGATAGTCATCTACCCAAGAGGGGTCCCTTTGCTTCGTCTGCAGCCACAACTGAGTGGTCCGAGCGTTTGATGAGTTTGTCAGTGGAGGATATTACCTGGTTTGACAGAGATAGATTGGATACTGAGATTATCTTCAGCTACAGCGGGTTTCCGAATGTGCCTTTGATAGGCAGGAAGGGCTGTATAAACTATAATCCATCCCTGTTGGTCCGACAGTTTGCTTACGCTTTGAGAGCTCCGCCGAAGGATGAAGAGGTGCAGGAATCTCTGTACCTCACTGGTCTTCTAGAGGGGGATATGTTATCTAAGCTTCAGCACGCTTGGAATGGTATCTGTAAGCGGGGAAAACCATTGCTGGGGAAGAGTAACAGCCAAGCCTACGCTCTGTATGTAACCTGGATCAGAGCCAGAGCAGACATGATAGGGATGCCGTTTCCTCCTGCCAAGCCAGAAAGCCCTCCAGTGATTGAAGAGCCTACCACCGTGCCTATTCAACAGCATAATCAGGTGTTAGCTGAGAGAGACGAGCTGAAGAAGGCAAATGAAGAACTGGAGAAAGAATTGGCTCAACTCAGAAGCGAGAGAAGCGAAGTCGTCCATTCCTTCAAAAGGCAGACAGAGCTGGTGAACCAGTTAGGGACGGATTTGACTAAGCAGATGGCTGAGCGTGAACGTTTGGGTCGAGACTTCAAAGCTGTCAATGACGTACTGGCCACTAAGAAGCAGCATTTGGATGAAGCGTATCGGAGAATATCCAAGTTTAACCAGCATTGGAAGGCCACCCTAGCCAACGGCAAAGAACGGGAGGATAAGCTGAAGCAACAGATCTCCAAGCTGAAAGCCCAGGTGAAGGCTAGTGAGAAGAGGTTTGATGAGGAAACCGCTTGCAGATATGCCGCTGAAGGCCAGCTCAACAAGGCTCTTGCTAACCTGAAGGAGCGCAAGCTGACGTTTGAATCCAAGAAGCGGAAGCTAGAAGATTGTTTCGGCGAAGGAGCATGGGAAGACTCAGTTGAAGGTCTTCAATACACCATTATGCAGAGAGAGAGTTACTCGTCAAAGGGTTGCTCACACGGCCTGATCATCCAGAAATGAAGGGGTTGTTAGAAGAGTTTCGCGCCCGTGGCCGTACTTGACTATGTTTGCAATCCTTTTATTTTGATCGTTGTTGTATGCTGACCATCACCAGGCTTGTTGGTTGAGGTCATGCTATTGATTCTGCTTGTACTCAGTGACATCGTATACCGCCTTGATGGGCTTTCTTTATATATGAGATGTTATTTCCATGACCGCACTCAGACTTCTTATTATCATCACTGGCACTCAGGCACTAGGATCGGGGGAAAATCTCCCTAACGCACAGACACACGTTTGCATTTGCATGAAGCATTTGCATAACGAGCAATTTGTCGTTTTTCTAACCCTTTGTGTATGCAGGTTGTTCTAGGATTGATCAGAGACCTATCCACCGCTATCCGAAGCAAATCGAGCTAGAGCTATGGAGCAAGTGCAGACTGATGTTCAGGAACTCCGAGAGAGGATGGACCGTTTCATGGAGCTCATGCAGGTGGTTGCCAACGGCCAAGACCAGCTCAGAACTTTGGTCCAGCCTCTGATTTCAAGGGTTGACAGCAATGGTGTACTCCATGGTGGGACTGTTCCAACCCCTCCACCTGTTGAAACTCCTCAGAACGGCATCCCCGTGACCGGGGGGAATGGTAGTGGCAACGGTAATGTGATCGCTAACATGGGGCTCAACGGTAATACGACTGGCGTCGGTAATGGGAATTTCGAAGCTAATGTCAATGTTGGGCTGGGCAATGGCAACACAGGTGTTGGAAATCTATATGGGACTCAGCCATGGTTAGAAGACCATCAAGATGATGTGTTCTCGCAGAGAGGTGCTGAAAGTGAGCTGACTGCTGAAGCACGCCTGAGGTTTAAGGCACTCGAGGACAAGATGAGGAATTTCGAGAACACTATGGGTGTTGACATGTCCAAGTTGGGACTGATTGCTGATTTCAAGGTGCCTCCCAAGTTCAAGGTACCCGACTTCGAAAAGTACAAGGGCACCACTTGCCCTCGCGTCCACCTGAGATCATACTACCGAAAAATGTCAGCTCACTCTGAAGACGAGAAGTTGCTGATGCACTTCTTTCAGGATAGCTTGTCCGGGCCATCCTTGGAGTGGTACATGAGTCTGGAACCCACCAGTGTGCGCACGTGGAAGGAACTTGCTTAAGCATTCGTGCACCATTACCAATATAACAGTGACTTGACTCCGAACCGGGTCCAACTGCAGAATTTGTCACAGAGGAACAACGAAGGGTTCAAGGAATACGCCCAGCGATGGCGTGAATTGGCAGCTAGAGTTCAGCCGCCGATGGTTGAACGGGAGCTTGTTGAAATGTTCGTAGCCACCCTCCCAGGGGTTTATTACAAGAAATTGGTCAGCAGTATGTCTGGAAGCTTCTCAGATCTCATTATCACGGGTGAGCACGTTGAAAATGGGATCAAACTGGGGGAAATTCAAGGTGATCTATCCTCAGCTGGAGGAGGAAAGAAACCATATGGTGGCAAAAGACGGGAAGGAGAGACGAGCGCCGTGTCTAACGCTCGAAGGAAAGGCAAGGGCCAGCACCAGCAGGTGGCTAGCATCACCATCCCCGCTGTCCAACAGCCCTAGCCACAGCAGCAGCAGCAGCCGAATCAGTAAGGGTACAGAAAGTATCAGAACAGGGTCGTCACCTCGAGACGCCGCCCATGTCTTATGCTCAGTTGCTACAGACTCTGCTTCGGTTACAGCTGATCCAGAAGAGAACCCTGGCTCCCTTGACAGGGGCACCTCCGCCAGGTTATGACACGAATGCGACTTGTGAGTTTCACTCAGGGGCACCAGGCCACACGATAGAAAATTGCAAAGCCTTCAAGCACAAGGTGCAGGATATGGTGGACGCCAAAATCATCAATTTCTCAGATAATGTGCCAAACGTCACGAAGAATCCTATGCCAAATCATCGGGGAGGTGGGGTAAATGCCATTATTGAAGACGAGAGCTTAGATTTGTTGACTGATGTCAAGGATCTGAAGACACCGCTTAGCTTCGTTAAAGCCAAGCTAATGAAAAGAGGTTTCTTCCCGGGCTGCGGAGAACTGTGTATAGGTTGTGCGACTAGTCCTGATGGATGTGAACAGTTGATAGAGGGGATTCAAAGTCTGATGACCGAAGGGATCCTGCAGTTTAGCCGAAGGGTCGAAAGCGGATCGGGAGAGGTAATGCTGAAGCAAGATGATGAGGTTGCCACCATCACCATCCCTCGTCGGACGATAACTATTTCTGCACCCAAGCCGCCCACGATTACCATCACCAAAGCTGGGCCGATACCTTTTGAAAGCACCAATGCTGTCCCATGGCATTATGGGGCAGACGTCTACTACAACGGACAAAAATTGGACTTGGAACCATCTGGGCAGTTTGTGGGTAACCTAGCGGGAATTGGCGAAATCACGCGCAGCGGAAGAGTATTTGCTCCACCTGAGACTGTGGCGGACAAAACAGATAAAGCTGAAGGAACCGATAAGGGAAAGAGTAAAGTCGTTGAGGAAACCCCTCGTGGGGTAGAGAAGGACTTACTTGTTAAGGACGCTGAAGAGTTCATGAGGTTGATCAAGAAGAGTGATTACAAGATCGTGGATCACCTCCATCAAACACCTTCGAAAATTTCCATCCTGAATTTGTTGCTATGTTCTGAGGCACATCGCAACGTGCTGCTGAAGGTGTTAAATGCCACGTATGTCCCGCAGGAAATATCGGTCAACCAGTTGGAAGGGGTCGTAGCCCACGTGAATGCTGGAAATGGGTTAGGGTTCACTGACCTGGAGCTGACGCCGAAGGGAAGAAACCACAACAGTGCCCTGCACATCTCGATAGAGTGTAGGGGAACGATTATGTCTCATGTGTTGGTGGACACAGGGTCTTCGCTCAATGTTCTTCCGAAGAAAGCATTGATGAAGTTGGACACTCGAGGATTGATTTGCACACCCAGTGATCTGGTTGTGAAGGCGTTCGATGGAACCAAACGTCATGTTTTCGGAGAGCTGACGCTATCAATCCAAGTTGGGCCGGAAACATTCGACGCAGTCTTTTACATCATGGACATCATGCCCGCCTACAGCTGTCTCCTAGGCCGACCATGGATCCACTCTGCTGGCGCCGTGACATCCATGTTGCACCAGAAGCTTAAGTATGCTGCTGGAGGTAGCATCATGACTGTATGTGGCGAGGAAGACATAATGGTGAGCCATTTGTCATCCTTCAAGTATGTTGAGATGGATGGGGAAATCCATGAAACCCTATGTCAGGCGTTTGAAGCTGTTAAAGTCAAGAACGTAGCTCCTGTGATCGCTGAGAAACCAGAGATGACTCTCTCTTCCTTCAAGGAAGCCCAGGCCGTTGTTCAAGTCGGATCTACCCCAGGCTGGGGGCGAATTCTAGAGATACCTAACAAGCAAGACAAGTTCGGGTTAGGATACTCTCTGGCGGCTGAAGCCTCCTCTTCTCATGGTACGTCGCGAGGTAAAGGGCCGATCCAGTTTACCAGTGGCGGGGTGATATTTGAAAGTGTCAACGCAGTGTCTGAAGACGGCGAAGACATCGATTGCGACCTAGACTCTTAGATCCAACCAAGCAAGCCAGGCGAGAGCCTCAACAACTGGTCCATCAGGGATACCATCCAAGTGACAGGAAAAGAGTAATGATTTACTTTCTCCAATCGTTGTACAACCCTATGTCCTACCCGGGGCATAGTGGTTTTATTGTCAGGGCCTTGTTTGATTATGTACATGCATTTTACCAATAAATCAAAAGGCATTTTTCTTCGTATTCAAATGTTGTGATCTCTGTTATTCCTGTTTTATATTTGTTTTGAAAAACAATAAAATGGCAATGGGGTTTGTGCTAACCTGCATATCCTTGTTTTAAGCTTAACCCTTGTTATTGCAGGGTCCACATAGCAGATGACATCGACTCTGGACCTTCTATGACTCACTTCGACTTCGATTGCCCGATCTATCAGGATGAGGAAGAGATTGATGAAGACGAAGACCTTCCCAAAGAGTTGGCCTGCTTGTTGAAACAAGAAGAGAAAATGATTCTGCCTCACGAAGAAGAGATTGAGATTGTGAATCTGGGTTCTGAAGAACTTGTCAGGAATGTCAGGGTAGGGGCTGCACTGCAGAGTGATGTCAAGCAGAGATTGATCGAGATGCTAAGAGAGTATAGTGACGTCTTTGCTTGGTCATAAGATATGCCTGGACTTGATACTGACATTGTGGTCCACCACTTGCCGCTGCGAGAAGATTGTCCCCCGTTAAGCAGAAGCTTAGGAGGACACGACCAGATATGGCCATTAAGATCAAAGAAGAAGTGCAAAAGCAGCTTGATGCTAGCTTCTTAGCGGTCACCACTTACCCTCCGTGGGTCGCCAACATAGTACCTGTACCGAAGAAGGATGGTAAGGTGCGAATGTGCGTCGATTATCGGGATTTGAATAGGGCGAGCCCTAAAGATGATTTCCCGCTCCCCCATATCGATGTGTTAGTTGACAATACAGCTCATTTCTCCATATTTTCGTTCATGGATGGCTTCTTCGGTTACAATCAGATCAAGATGGCGCCGGAGGACATGGAGAAAACTACGTTATTAACTCCTTGGGGAACATTTTGCTACAAAGTGATGCCTTTAGGTCTGAAGAACGCAGGGGCCACTTACCAATGAGCAATGGTTACTTTGTTTCATGATATGATTCATCATGAGATTAAAGTCTATGTTGATGACATGATTGCGAAGTCCCAAACAGAGGAAGGACATCTGGTCAATTTGCTGAAGCTTTTTGAGAGGCTTAGGAAGTTCAGGTTGAGGCTGAATCCTAACAAGTGTACTTTCGGAGTACGGTCTGGAAAACTACTGGGGTTTATTGTAAGCGAAAGAGGCATCGAGGTTGATCCTGCGAAGATAAAAGTAATACAAGAAATGCCAGCGCCAAAAACCGAAAAAGAAATTCGTGGTTTCCTGGGCAGAATAAACTACATTGCGAGGTTTATCTCTCAGCTCATGGCCACGTGTGAACCGATGTTCAAACTGTTAAAGAAAGATCAGGCGATTATCTGGAACGAGGATTGCCAGAAGGCATTTGATAAGATAAAACAGTATCTGCAGGAACCTCCGATCTTGATACCCCCAGTGGCCGAAAGACCCTTAATCATGTATTTGACGGTTCTTGAGAATAGTATGGGGTGTGTTCTTGGTCAGCACGACGAGACGGGCAGAAAGGAGCATGCCATTTATTATTTGAGTAAAAAGTTTACAGACTGTGAATCTCGTTACTCGATGCTGGAGAAAACATGTTGTGCACTAGCCTGGGCTGCTAAACGTTTACGACAGTACATGCTCAATCACACAACCATGCTAATTTTGAAGATGGATCCGATCAAGTACGTCTTCGAGAAACAAGCGCTTTCGGGCAGGATTGCCAGATGGCAAATGGTGTTGACGGAATATGACATTCAGTATGTTTCCCAGAAGGCTATCAAAGGAAGCGTATTGTCTGAGTACCTTGCCGAACAGCCGATCGAGGATTATCAGCCGATGAAATTTGAATTCCCTGATGAGGATATCATGTTTCTCAAAACGAAGGATTGTGATGAGTCGTTGCCCGATGAGGGGCCAAATAGGAAATCCCAGTGGAAATTGATATTTGACGGGGCGGTTAATTCTTATGGAAGTGGCATTGGGGCAATCATCACAACTCCCCATGGATCCCACATCCCGTTTACTGCGAGACTGACGTTTCCGGTCACCAATAACGAAGCGGAGTACGAAGCATGCATCATGGGTCTAGAAGAAGCAATTGATTTGAGAATCAAGAACCTAGATGTATATGGTGACTCGGCACTTGTGATTAACCAGATTAAAGGGGAGTGGGAGACTCGTCAATCGAATTTTGTGTCGTACATGAATTATGCCAGAAGGCTACTTCCGTTCTTCGATCGAGTGGAACTCCATCATGTGCCAAGAGCTGAAAATCAGATGGCTGATGCCTTAGCCACGTTGGCTTTGATGTATAAAGTCAATTTTTGGAATGAAGCTCCAAGAATTGTCCTTTCTCGTCTTGATAGACCTGCATTCGTCTTTGCAATCGAGGAAGCCTCCGATGGCAAGCCATGGTTCCATGATATCCAGACTTTCCTTATGACTAAGGAGTATCCTGCGGGAGCGTCAACCCAGGATAAGAAGACTCTGAGGAGGCTATCTGGAAATTTTTATCTCAATCCTGATGGAGTTTTGTATAAAAGAAACCACGATCTCGTGCTACTCAGATGTGTAGATGAGAAAGAAGCGAATATGCTCATGGAAGAAGTCCATGAAGGCACATTTGGTACGCACGCCGGCGGGCGTGCTATGACGAGAAAGATCCTGAGAGCAGGATATTACTGGCTGATGATGGAATCGGATTGCTTTAAATTCACGAGGAGATGTCATAAATGCCAGATTTATGCTGATAAGATTCATGTGCCGCCGTGCCCGTTAAATGTCATGTCCTCCCCTTGGCCGTTCTCCATGTGGGGCATCGACATGATAGGCAAGATCGAGCCCACTACATCTAACGGTCATCGCTTCATTCTAGTAGCTATCGACTACTTCACCAAATGGGTGGAGGCAGCCTCATATGCTAATGTGACCAAGCAGGTGGTGGCTAAATTCATAAAGAGGGACATCATCTGTCGATACGGAATTCCCGAGCGGATCATTACTGATAATGGTTCGAATTTGAATAACAAGATGATGAAGGAGCTGTGCCACAGTTTCAAGATTGAACACCACAACTCATCTCCTTACAGGCCGAAGATGAATGGCGCCGTTGAAGCGGCCAATAAGAACATTAAGAAGATGGTTGTGACCTACAAGGATTGGCACGAGATGTTGCCATTTGCACTGCACGATTATCGTACAACGGTACGTACATCAACCGGGGAAACTCCTTTCTCTTTGGTATACGGTATGGAAGTTGTCCTACCGTTAGAAGTTGAGATTCCTTCTTTGCGAGTGTTGGTTGACGTGAAACTCGACGAGGCAGAATGGATTAAGAACCGACTAAACCAACTCAGCCTGATGGACGAGAAGAGGTTAGCATCGATTGCATATGGTCGTCTGTACCAAAGCCGAATGAAGAAAGCTTATGATAAGAAGGTGCGTCCTAGAAGCTTTCGGACGGGTGATCTCGTCCTGAAGAAGATTCTTCCTCCACACTCCGATCACCGGGGCAAGTGGACTCCTAATTACGAAGGCCCGTACATCATCAGCAAGGTCTTCTCGGGAGGAGCCTTGTTGTTATCCACGATGGATGGTGAGGATTTTGCATCCCCGGTGAACGCGGACGCAGTTAAAAAATACTTTGCTTAAAGAACGACCCGCTGGAAAGAAAAAGAATATCCAGGCAAAAATGGGGCATCCCGGCGGACCATAAAAAAGGGAAAAAAGGTTTGGGCAAAAATTAGGGATATAAAGAAAAAATGTACACCCGCAAAGTCGAAAACCCGGAAGGGCGACTTTGGCAAAAAAGGATATCCCGGTGAATCGAAAACCCGAAAGGGCGATTCAGGCAAAAGTTAGGGATTTGAAAAAGCAAATGACTGCGTTCCACGTGTGGACTTTCATTGTTTAGTGGTTTGGAAGACCTGAGGGCCGTTTATCTGAATCAATCTCTTCTAAAGCTGAAGCATCGGAGAAGTATCGAAGTCGAGTGGGTCATAGAGGGATCAACTCATGGTGTTCGTCTACGCCTCATTGCCGACATTCGTGTATATACTGATGTATATTTATGTATTTATATTTGCGCAGCTTCCTTATTCCAGGAGCTTGCATCTGTTGTAAAACATTTTTGCCCATTCAGGGGTTCGTTATCAATAAAATGTATATTATTCAGCAATTCTGTTTGTTTAGCATTTACTTGTTTTGTTTGCGAAAAAGAACGCCGATGTTTTCGATAAAATGCGCATACATAAACTTACTGGCCTAGGCCATTGATTGTTGAAACAATGAATTACTCGAGCATTGTCGCAAGATGATAACCTTGATAGGTCCCTTTGAGAAGGATATCTTGTTTGTTTGTTTGTGTTGTTACAGGTATAGCATATTCCAGGCAGTACGCCATATGCGTCCCCAAGCAGGATGATTCCTCCTCCTCCAACAAGGTTCAACAACACCTCCCCGTGGAGTTTGAACATGAGATCGTAAGCATTGATATGTCTCCCCAGGCAGAGAAGATTCTCTCCCCAATCAGATGTATCCTGAAGGATCATCGCTTCCCCAGCTGAGTCATACACTGAAGTGTGCAGCACTCGATAGTTCAGACTGAAGTCTCCCGCGGAATTGAAGTTCCCCACATAGTTGTGCTCTCCCCTGTAAGCAGGATGATTCCTTCTTCCCCAGCCGAGTTTGCAGATCCCCAAGAGGGCCGAGTCCTTGGAAGCCGTTCGAGCCATGATTGGTTTTCCCCTAGTAGAGTGTTGAATAGCTGATGTTGTATTTCCCCATCGGAGTCGTTATCTCCAGGAAAGTTTTTAGCTGCGAAGGCCGTGCAGTTTATTTCTGCGATTGATATCGTTTGCCTCAGCAGTTTATGGTTTGAATACCTAGATGAGCAGGTCCTCGTAGAGCTTTGTTCTCCTGCAGCAGTCGACTGAAGTTCGTTTCCTCAGGCGGAGTCCAATTGAGATTGGAGTGACTTCTTCTCCTTGGCAGGATGAGTCCTTCTTTCACCAGAGTGGTCCTTTCTCCTTGACAGGAGGCTTGTCCCTTCAGCATTTATTTTGCTGATGGGGTCATAGTATTTTGCATGATTGCATAGCATTTACCCTAAACGCATAGCATTTCCACCGTGCGGAGCATTGCGATCCTCACATGCATATGAAACATGAGCTAGGTTGTTACTGTTCTTGTTTTGCAGGTGTTCCCCAGCAGGGTGTGTGCCCAGGATGATTCCTGAAATCTCGGAAGAGTTATGTGGCTCAAGATGATTCTTGAACTCCCCCAGCAAAGTCGCTTGACCAAGATGATTCTTGAACTACTCAGCGAAATGGTTGGCTTAAGATGATTCTTGAATTCCCCAGTGAAGTCTCCAGAGTTGGTTGCTCAAGTTGATGCTTAGAATCTCCAGCAGAGTGTTTGCTCAGGATGATTCCTGAAATCTCCCGCAAAGTTATTGGTTCAGGGTGATTCTTGAAGTCCCCGACGAAGTTGTTTGTTCAAGATGATTCTTGATTTCCTCAGCAGAGATGTATCGCCCATAATGATTTCTGGATCCCCGAAGCAGAGTTACTCGATAGTTCTCCAGAATCCCCAGCGGAGATGTGTCATCCCCAGCAGGTCTTAAATAGAGAAGTTGAAATTTCCCTTGAAGACTTGGTGATTAAAGTCTGGCAGTAGTGTCAAAACCCCTGACTTACTGATGAAGTCCGACAAAGATGTTGTCGACGTTCCTAGCGACATGAAAAGTCAATAGGCGACGATAAGGAATTCTTCTGCTATGACACAGAATGCCTGACGGCATAATCGACCCCCCATTACCAGTTACCGTGTAACTGGTGACCCCTTGATGACTTGAGGACGAATATCTACAGCAAAATCAGATGATCGTCCTGACGGAGATTTGAGATTAGACCTTTCACCAATTACCGTGTAACCAGTGATCCCTCGATGATTTGAGGATGCAATGTGTCGTTACTGCGAAAATCGGCGCCGGCTGGACAGAAGAGTCGCCACCATGCGTTATTTATCCCAAAGGAGGGAAAGGAAACGCTCGAAGTAAACCTCACGCAAAGACGGGAAATGAATGGTCATCGCAACCAAATCCTGGATTCGGGAGTCGGTTACGCAAGGGGAAGGTATTAGCACCCCTCACGTCCGTCGTACTCGACGGGATCCACGCTCGTTTTCTAGTACGGATTGTTATTCTATCTATTCTACAGGTCTGGGGTTAAAAGAAAATAAAATGACTCGGCAAAGTATCGCACTTTATGCCTACGTATTCCCGTCTGGAACGAGAAATCAGAGTCAACGTAGTTCGCCTACCTACGGGAAAGGAAAGGAAGGTTGCTCGCTAGGATACGGCATCCTATGCTTACGTACTTTCATACAGCATGAAAGATCAGAGCAAACATAGTTCGGGCTACGGAAGACACAGATTTGTCTGTTTATCTTTTATCCTTCTGAAAAAGGTTTTCTCCTGATTACGGGTCTAAGCGGACAAAAATGACACTTTGATTGGTTTTCAGTCTTTTACGCAAGAACTGTCTTTTTTATTGATGTTTAAAATCTTATTGTATTTTTGATTGTTTTTGAGATAGAAGAGAAAAAACTCTCAAGCTCTAGGGTTTGAAAACGGGAATCAAAACTACCCTAATGTTGTCATGCATGGATTAACACCTAATGCCTGTCATATTTCTCTCTTGTGCAGAGAGAAACAGAGATCCTAGGGGATAAGCAGAAAAGAAACAACATATATACAGTAAAGCAGTAAAATGCATGAGATGCAGCAGTACAAGCGAGGCAAGGGAGTCCCACTCAACCTCGAACCTGAGAAAACAATAGACAAAGTGAAACGGCTTCACTCCAAACCTAAGGGGAAAATTAACAAACAATACAGCGAAGAAAATAAACCCCAAAACCAGCTCTGACAGCACACCAGCTCCTACAGCAGCAGCTCTGAAAAACATCAAACTCTGACAGTTGATTAACTGCAAAATAGTAACATCTTCATGTGAACCTCAACATCAACTCTTCAATAATCCCCTACACTCCAAGCAACACCAAGCTTCAGCAAGCAATGAACCCCACCAGCTGACAGCTTCAGACAGCAGTAAAACCCTAATTCAACAGTTGAGCAGCTTTGACATGAAAAGATATCATCTTTATCAATCTTCAATGAAATGAACTTCTTATCTCCAATGAACTTCTTTCTCCAAGGCAAGCACTCCAGAAGAGAATCACTTAACAGAATAAGTTGAATGCTAAACAGCTTATTGACAACCAAAGGAAGCCTATAAATGTTTAGCATTATGAGAGACAGGTTTCCTCAAAGTTCTACTTCCAAGATAAGCCACTTATACCTCCAAAGGAGGGATGTGAACACCTTAAAAGGACTTTATGTCATAGGTAGGAATGGAAGCACAAGATGCTTTCCATGTTTGTAGAAGAATTCAGTCTAATCTAAAGCTCTGCCTATTTTCCCTATTTCCTATGTCTTCACAAACCATCTTCAAGCAAAGGAATCCCCAAGCTCCAAGCATCCTTATTTGTATTCAATCTTCTCACATGCTTCCCCATGCTCCACAAGCCAAGCCCAAGCCCCACACCCCAGTTGAAATGCCCAAAACCCAAGCAAACAAAGCAATATCCCAAGTGGGAAACACACCAATATCAACCAATTGCAAAAATCAAGTAAAAATAGTAAAACTCATTATAAAAATCCTAATTAAATTTCTAGGGGACCTTAACTATATACCCCATTCCCCATATAAACCCCAAGACCTAAATCAATTTCAAAACCCCAAAATTATACCCTAAACTGCACCTAATTGTTGTGAAACCCTAATCCTGATCACCCTAAAGTTGATGGTTCAAAACTATCCTAACTTAAATCACAAAAATGTGATAAAATTCCATGGGGAACCTAATACTCTAATATAACCATAGGAAAAAGAATTACATCAAAATATGAAATACAATGACCATACTAAATTCAGCAAGTAACATATACCAAGTGTAAATGAAATAAATGCCATAAAATGTAAAAATGCACCAGAAAATAAAAAATGAATGAAATTCCAATTTTATTCTTTTATAATTTTCTTGATGTTTTTATGAAAATGAAGGAAAAAATCCCATGTAAAAACAACCATTTTTCAATTTGTTATGATTTATTTACTATCCTATATGCAAACATGAAATAAAATGAAAATCAATAAAAATGAAAAATAACGCGTGGCAAATAGCAATTATTTACAATTCAGAAGTGCATTGGGCCCAGGAGGGGGGTGCAGATATCACACTGCGCTAGGCCCATTAATATTCCAGAAAAACAATACCAAACAATAAAACTGAAAAACTAGGGGGGGGGGGGCGACTATCAACTATTTTCATTGTTAATCGTATTGGGCCCCCACTTGGGGGGTGTGGATAGTCACAATGGCCTAAGGCCCAAACGAAAGAAAAAACAATACTGGGAGGGGGGTTCGATGGGAAAATTGGGGATAGGGTTATCAAACCTCACCAATGGGCCTAAGCCCGAGTCCAGTCCTAACTCATCAGCAAAACAAAACCTAACTTCTCCTAACTCTCCCTCACACTGTTCACTATCTCTCTCTCCCAAACCCTAATGGAGCCTTCACGCCCTCTCCGCCCTCATCCCCTGAAACAAACGCTCATCAAACCTCAAACGGTTCCACCAACTACCACTCAGCTCAAGACGACCTTCCCTAAATCAACCTTGTTCACAAACTAGCGTCTAAACTACCCTAAATTTCCGCTACCAACACAAGAAGAAACTACAATAAGTAAAAGATTTTGGAGCAGAAACCTGGATGGATGACTCAAATGTTGAAGATTCTGGATCTTGGATGAAATCGAAAGCGACTTCAGGAAATTCTTGTTGAAGTTTGAAGGATCTGGAGATCGCGAAGATGATGAACAACGACTTGAAGCTCCTATGATCTTCTGGGAAATCGACTGAAGGTTGAATGTTCTGTGGAGTTGAATGAAGATGACGACGGTACTTGATGAACGGATTTGGAATCAGTGATGATTCTTGATGAAGAACGTAAGTCCTTTTGGTTCAATCTGAAGATTTGAATGAAGCTCCCTGAGGTTTCTTGGACCGGATGAAGATTATGACGAACGTGGATCAACGTTCTTTAAGATCTTTTGGAGAAAACTTGAAGACGATGAATCTATGAACGTAATTCGTATGAAGAAATCCAGATCTGGACGAAACTGAGTGAATTGGTGAAGTTCTGCTGGAGAAAATTTCTCGTTGATTGATGAACTTGCTGGCGAAAATTTGCAGATTCCGGTGACTTTGGCAATTTCCGGTGAATTTCCGGCCGTGTGCACCGTCGCTGGATTTTACCGATGGCCTTCTCCGGCTGTTTGCATGGCCGGCGGCAGGGTAGGGGTAGTGGGGGAGCAGCTGGCGTGCATGCGTGCGGTGGGAAAGGAGAGGGAGACAAGTGGCACTGAGAGAGGGAGGGAAGGCAACACGTGTGAAGAGAGAGGGTTAGTGGGTCTGTGCGCTGGCAGCAAGTGGATGAAGTGGCCAAGAAAGAGAAGACACGCGTGGCACTCTATTTAAAGGATATGTGGCACAATTTGGACCTTCTGACTGGGCTTGACTGGACACCTGGCCCACTATTAAGGGATAAGGACTGATTAAAGAATTAAACTGAATTAAATGCTAATGAGCTACCTAATTAAACCCTACTTAACGAAAAATAATTAAAAACCCTAATTAACTAAACGAAAATTAATAATAAAAAACCCTAATTAATCCTAAAAACAAAATTAACCCTAATTAACCTATTAAAACAGAAAAAGATTATTTAATATCTATTTATCTATTTAAAATTCTATAAAATCAATTAAAAATCTAATACAATCTATAAAAACCTATTAAATTCTATATTAAATCTACTAAACCAATTAAAAAATCTAATCTAACATTATTATATTCCCCCTCTTTTTTTTAAAACTATATCAACAAACTATTATTAAAAAATCTAAAATCTATATTAAAATCTATATTAAACTACTCTAAAATGATAAAAAACTAATATCTAAAATGTCAAAAAATCTATTAAATCTATAAAAAAGAATATCTATTTAAAAATCTAAAAAAACCTATTTACTTCTATAAAAAAAAATCTAGATATAAAAATCTATTAAGTTCTATTAACAAGATACTAACCTATTTAATATCTGGAAAAAAACAGTAAATCTATTAAAAAACTATTAAAAATGCATTAAAACTCTAGAAAATAAAAGAAAAATTCTAAAAATGCCAGGAAGCCGATTAAATTGATTAGAGAACAATTGCGCAACCATAGCGAAACCCGGGCACCGAGATGGCCTAAAAACACAGGGAACGACTACCAAATCTCAAAATACACTTATCCAAACCGGCCTGAACTGCCTGAAGCGCCAGGGGCTGCAATCCCGATGAAATCAATCTGACTGAGAAAATTGCAATGCATGCAGTATGCGAATGCGGGTGCAAAATGCGTCGAAACATAAACCAGATATGGAAACCGGTTGGTCAAATTTTGGGGTGCAACAGCTGCCCCTATTCAAACGGCTTGGACCCGACTGGGTGAAGAGCGAACGGCCTTCACACATTCGAGGTACGAGACGGCTGAATACTAAAGAAACCCTGAAATTTGCCAACCGCAGAAATAAACTGCACCAACTGCTTGGACAACACCGCCCGCTGACTGGATCTGGTTGTTACGGCAACAAATTGATCAATTAGCGACCGTGCTGGGGATTATTTTCATCGACCTGAAAAATAATTTATCATTTCGGGGATAAAACTTTGTCCATATTCTGTTAACACAGAGAAATCCTGACGACCTCGCTGGGGAAACAGTTCTGTCAACTATCTGAACACATTCTGTCTTGTCCTGAGGCACATACTCTGTCTATCATGGGAAAACCATCTGCCTGAATACGAGAGATTCATCCGCCTGCTCCATACGGGAGAAGTCATCTGCCTGATTACAGGAAGTTCCATCCGCCTGCTTCGTACGGGAAAAGTCGTCTGCCTGATTACAGGAAAATCCATCCGCCTGCTTCATACGGGAAAAGTCGTCTGCCTGATTACAGGAAAATCCATCCGCCTGCTTCGTACGGGAAAATTATCTGAGTACCGTTTCTCTGCCTACCTCTGCAGTAGCCAAATCCGTTGGTCCCATCCCACAAACGACTTTGAGGAGGACTCTTACTAGGGATAGTAACACGAGGAAATCACGACGACTTCCTTGGGAAAAATGCTTTTGTCAAATATCGAAATACAACTCACATACTCTGGCTATCCGGGGAGGATTATCTATCTGGATACCGGAACATTCATCCGCCTGCTTCATACGGGAAGCTACAACACATCCGCCTGATACTTACAGGAAAGTTCATCCGCCTGATGCTTATGGGAAAGCCTACAACACATCTGCCTGATACATACAGGAAAATACAACTCATCTGCCTGATACTTACAGGAAAATACAACTCATCTTCCTGATACATACAGGAAAATTCTTCCGCCTGATTCTTACGGGAAAATCGTAACACATCTGCCTGATACGTACAGGAAAGTTCTTCCACCTGCTTCATACGGGAAACTATAACTCATCTGCCTGATACTTGCAGGAAAGTTCATCCGCCTGATGCTTACGGGAAAGCCTACAACACATCTGCCTGATACATACAGGAAAATACAACTCATCTGCCTGATACTTACAGGAAAATACAACTCATCTTCCTGATACATACAGGAAAAGATAACACATCCACCTGATACATACAGGAAAGTTCTTCCGCCTGATTCTTACGGGAAAATCGTAACACATCTGCCTGATACATACAGGAGAGGATAACACATCCGCCTGATATGTACAGGAAAGTTCTTCCGCCTGATTCTTACGGGAAAATCGTAACACATCTTCCTGATACTTACAGGAAAGTTCTTCCGCCTGATCCTTACGGGAAAATCGTAACACATCTGCCTGATACTTACAGGAAAGTTCATCCGCCTGTTGCTTACGGGAAACATAACTCATCTTCCTGGTTCATACAGGAAAGTTCTTCCGCCTGTTCCTACGGGAAAATATAACTCATCTGCCTGATACTTACAGGAAATTTCTTCCGCCTGATTCCTACGGGAAAATATAACTCATCTGCCTGATACTTACAGGAAAGTTCTTCCGCCTGATTCCTACGGGAAAATAACCTTGGATATAGCTTCCTAGCCTGTTCGCGATAGTAGCTTACTCCACTGGGAATATTCTGAAAATAACTGCCCGACACCCGTTTCGACAACAAGTGACCACTTCTGAAATCGTGATTTATGAAACCCTGAAATGCTGTCTCGCCAGCCAACCTGAAGAAAAACATTCCGCTGGTCGGATAAGAGAGACTTCCACCAGCAACTCTGTGGGGATAATAATAAGAACTGTATCATCACCTGTCTCACAGCGAGACTTCGAATAGATCTGAGATAGGACTTCATACTCCTATTGAGAAACACACCTGAAAGCAAAAGGTTGACCAACCTGATTTATGTTTCAAAATGCGTATGTTTGGCAATGGCGTAATGCTCTATACAGCATGGAAATGCTACGCGTTTTGGGTAGATGCAATCATGATAATGTATGTAAATGCAAATGCAGGCTCAGACTGCTGGGGAACTCTGATAAGCTTGCTCCAACACGGCTGTTGAGGACAAATACCACCTTGTTGGGGATGAATAGGTATTGCAAAGTATTCCGGCAAAATAAATTCCGGAAACACAACCAACTTTGCCGAGGAGAGATTAAACACCAATTTCCATCGGGAGGAAAGAACAACACCTGCTGGGAAGAGTAACTCAGCTGGGGAAGAAGCGACCCTTCTGGGAGACAACTGTCTGGGTATAGTTTACAAACTCGGAGCTAACGCTCCGCTGGGGATAATCCTCCTGCCAAAGGCATGACAACCTGTGAGGAGAAAGAAAACCATCTTCTGTGGGGATAGCCCTTCTGAACCAACTGAGGTTTGGTTAAACGCTGCGGGAATCTCCCATGCTGAGGACTGATCCTGCACATATCCGACTCACTGGGGAGCGCAACCTCTGCAGGGGATACTGATTTCGACTTGCTGGGGATGCCCTGTGCGGTAAACTGCGACTAGCTGGGGAGAGTGATCCCTCTTCGGTAAAGGATAACAACATTTCAACTCCTGGAGTGAGGCGCAACCTGCATGGAGATTAGCATCAAACGAAGTCGAGTCTTTCGCCACGAACCTCCGGCTGGGGCCGCAATTTCCTGATCGTTTGTTTCAAAGGTGAGGACCCTGCAAAACACAAACGAGACAAGACAAATCTATACAACCAAATCTACTCGGGTTAGTGTCCGTGACATTACTTCAGTCAATTCGAAGTTTTAGCAATTATTGGCAAGGGCCAGCAAAGTTATGCACATGCAAGTTCATCGGAACATCGGCGTTTTCCACATACAAAACAGTAAAGCACAAACAACAAATGCTGAATAACATGTTTTATTAATAACAGGCCTCTGAATAGGCAAAGTTTTGTACATCGGATGCAACTCCTGAAAAGAGGAAGTTACGCACACACACATACATATATGCACAGAGAGCATAAAGATACAAAATACAAAATGAATTTGTACACATGTCGGCGACGTGGTGCAGACAAACATCATGAGCTGATCCTCCTATGACTCGCCTAACTCCATCGCTTGCCCGATATTCAATTTCCGGAAGAGATTGTGTCGGATAAACGAACCCTCAGGTATTCCCAAACCACTAAACATTGAAGTATCAGATTCGGGCCGCAGTCATTTGCCTTTTAAATCCCTAACTTTTGCGTGAACCGCCCTTTGCGGGTTTTCAGTTCACCGGGATACCCTTTTTTGCCGAAGTCGCCCAGTGTAGGTTTTCGACTTCGCGGGTGTACCTCTTTTCAATTTTATCCCTAACTTTTGCCCGAACCTTTTATTCTGTTTTTGGTTCGCCAGGATGCCCCATTTTTGCCTGGACTCTCTTTTTTTGTCCAGCGGGTCAATTTTAAGCAATGTATTTTTTAACTGCGTCCGAATTCACAGGTGACGTAAAGTCTTCACCGTCCATGGTGGACAACAACAATGCTCCTTCTGAGAAGACTTTTCTGATAACGTATGGCCCTTCGTAATTAGGGGTCCACTTTCCCCTGTGATCTGTTTGTGGCGGGAGAATCCTCTTCAGCACAAGGTCGCCCGTCTGAAAGCTTCGAGGGTGTATCTTCTTATTATACACTTTCTTCATCCGGCTCTGATACAACCGACCGTATGCTAGAGAAGCTAGCCTCTTCTTATCCATTAAGCTCAGCTGATTCAACATGTCTTTCACCCATTCTGCCTCGTCAAGTTGGACATCTCGTAAAACCCTCAGGGAAGGAATATCGACTTCCAATGGTAATACTGCCTCCATTCCGTATACCAACGAAAAAGGGGTTGCCCCGGTTGATGTGCGTACCGTCGTACGATAACCGTGCAAGGCAAAAGGTAACATCTCGTGCCAGTCCTTGTAGGTCACCACCATCTTCTGAATAATCTTCTTTATGTTCTTATTGGCCGCTTCGACAGCGCCATTCATCTTGGGTCGGTAAGGAGAAGAGTTGTGATGTTCAATCTTAAAATGCTGGCACAGCTCTTTCATCATCTTGTTATTCAAATTCGAACCGTTGTCGGTGATAATCCGCTCAGGGATTCCATATCTGCAGATAATATCTCGTTTGATAAATCTGGCGACCACCTGCTTGGTGACATTGGCATACGACGCTGCTTCCACCCACTTGGTGAAGTAATCGATCGCCACCAAGATGAACCGGTGTCCGTTGGATGCCGTAGGCTCGATCTTTCCAATCATATCAATTCCCCACATCGAGAACGGCCACGGTGATGACATCACATTCAGAGGACTTGGGGGTACATGGACCTTGTCCGTATAAATTTGGCATTTATGACACCTCTTCGCAAACTTGAAACAGTCAGTTTCCATAGTCAGCCAGTAATAACCTGCCCGCAGCAGTTTTCTCGTCATAGCATGCCCACCAGCATGTGTACCAAACGTGCCCTCATGTATCCCTTCCATGAGCAACCTCGCCTCCTTCTCGTCTACACAACGTAGCAATACCAAGTCGTGGTTTCTTTTGTATAGGACACCGTCAGGATTCAAATAGAAACTGCCAGCCAATCTCCTGAGAGTCTTCTGATCTCGACTGGATGCCCCAGCCGGATATTCCTTATTCTTCAGGAAATTCTGGATGTCAAAATACCAGGGTTTATCATCAGATGCTTCGTCAATAGCAAATATGAATGCAGGCCTGTCAAGCCGAGAGATAACGATCCGGGGAGCCTCGTTCCAGAAATTAACTTTATACATTGAAGACAACGTTGCCAGGGCGTCAGCCATTTGATTTTCTGCTCGCGACACATGATGCAACTCTACCTTGTCGAAGAAAGGCAACAATCTCCTTGCATAATTCATATATGGTATCAAATTAGGCTGACGTGTCTCCCATCCTCCTTTAATCTAGTTTACCACTAGAGCTGAGTCTCCATATACATCCAGATGTTTGATTCGCAAGTCAACAGCTTCTTCAAGACCCATGATACAAGCCTCGTATTCAGCCTCATTATTGGTAACAGGAAAGGTCAATCGGGCAGTAAAGGGGATGTGCGACCCCTGAGGAGTAGTAATAATTGCACCTATTCCGCTACCGTAGGAATTTACAGCTCCGTCAAATATCAACTGCCACTTGGAATCCGACTCTGGTCCTTCATCCGACAACGGTTCTTCCCAATCTTTCATCTTTAGGTACATGATATCCTCGTCAGGAAAATCAAACCTCATCGATTGGTAGTCCTCAATGGGCTGCTCCGCAAGGTACTCTGACAAGACGCTACCTTTAATAGCCTTTTGTGAGACATATTGAATATCATATTCGGTTAACACCATCTGCCATCGGGAAATTCTTCCGGAGAGTGCTTGCTTCTCAAACACGTATTTGATTGGATCCATCTTTGAAATTAGCAGGGTTGTATGATTTAGCATGTATTGCCTCAAACGTTTGGCGACCCAGGCTAGCGCACAACACATTTTCTCGAGCATTGAGTATCTGGACTCACAGTCTGTGAAATTTTTACTCAAGTAGTAAATCGCATGCTCTTTACGTCCTGTCTTGTCGTGTTGACCGAGAACACAACCCATACTTTCCTCAAGAACCGTCAAATACATAATCAAAGGTCTCCCGGCCACTGGGGGTATCAAAACAGGAGGTTCCTGCAAGTATTCTTTTATCTTGTCGAACGCCTTTTGACAATTTTCATTCCAGGTCACAACCTGGTCCTTTTTCAACAACTTGAATAATGGCTCGCATGTCGCAGTTAGGTGAGATATGAACCGAGCGATGTAGTTCAACCTCCCTAAAAACCCTTGCACCTCTTTTCCTGTTTTAGGCGTCGGCATTTCTTGTATTGCTTTTATTTTTGCAGGATCAACCTCTATTCCTTTTTCACTCACGATAAACCCCAACAGTTTACCCGATCTCACCCCGAAGGTGCACTTGTTAGGGTTCAGTCTCAGCCTGAACTTCCTAAGCCTCTTGAACAGTTTCAGCAGATTCACCAAATGCTCCTCCTCCGTCTGGGATTTGGCAATCATATCATCAACATAAACCTCGATCTCTTTATGCATCATGTCATGAAAGAGGGTCGTCATAGCACGTTGATATGTTGCCCCAGCGTTCTTCAATTCGAAGGGCATCACTTTGTAACAAAATGTTCCCCAAGGAGTAATGAAAGTAGTCTTCTCCATGTCTTCTGGCGCCATTTTGATCTGATTATAGCCCGAGAAACCATCCATGAAGGAGAATACGGAGAACTGAGCAGTATTATCAACCAGCACATCGATGTGAGGAAGTGGAAAGTCATCTTTCGGGCTCGCCCTGTTCAAATCACGGTAATCTACGCACATTCTCACTTTACCGTCTTTCTTTGGCACTGGCACAATATTAGCGACCCATGAGGGATATTTTGTAACAGCTAGGAAACCAGCATCCCACTGCTTTTGCACTTCCTCCTTAATCTTCACAGCCATGTCTGGTCTAGTTCTTCAGAGTTTCTGCTTAACCGGCGGGCATTCTTCTTTTAGCGGCAGACGGTGAACAACCATATCTGTATCCAACCCAGGCATGTCTTCGTACGACCAAGCAAATACATCACTATACTCCCTGAGCATCTCAATTAACCTTTGCTTGATGTCGCTCTGCAGCGCAGCCCCTATACGGATGTTTCTCTCAACCCCTTCCGACCCCAAATCGATAATCTCAATGACTTCCTCGTGAGGCAGAATGATTCGCTCTTCTTGTTTTAACAACCAGGTCAACTCTTCTGGAACATCGCCATCTTCAACAATCTCTTCTTCGGCCTGAAATATCGGGTGCTCAAAGTCGAAGTAAGTCATAGGCGGTTCATAGATGTCATCTGAAATAGTAATCCTGCAAAGGAAATGGTTAAATGCTTCAAAACGCATACCAAGCTAATAACCACGTTGCCATTTTACTGAAAAAATAAAAACAGGAAAAGCAGAGATCACATTATTTGTATATGAAAAAACGCCTTTTATTTAACGATTAAACAGGGCAATATACATAACAGAATGGCCCTAAGCAAAATCACGATGCCCCGCGTAGGACACCGGATTGTTCAACAATTAATAAAACAAAGCATTACTGTTTCGTTGTCACAGGAACAGTCTCCTGAATAGACCAATTGCAAAGCCCTTGTCCTGGCACGCTCGGCTGAATCCAGGCGTCCATGTTGCAATCGCTGTCCCCTTCCTCGGAATCTGAAACAGCATTGATGGTCTCGTAACATACCCCACTAGCCGTAATTGTTATTGGTCCTTTGAAACGGGGTGCCCCTGCGGTAGGTGTTGATGATGAAGGATGATATCCAAGCTCGAACCTGTCGTTCTTCACGGGAATCTCCAACACTCGACCCCAACCCTTGGTCTCGTCTGTCTTCACTAGAGCTTGAGCCTCTTTGTACGACGACACTGCTACCTCTGATGCTTTGCTTGGCACTGAAGCTTTGTCCTTAATTCGCAACCCCTCAAAGGCTTGACAGGGTGTCTCATGTATTTCGCCGTCGACTTCCACATATTTGAACGAAGACGAATGGCTAACCAGAATATCCTCTTCTCCACAAACTGTGACGACACTATCCCCCACCATATACTTCAACTTTTGGTGCAATGTGGATGTGACTGCTCTGGCGGCATGGATCCATGGGCGCCCCAGAAGACAACTATGTGCTGGCTGGATGTCCATTATATAGAACTCAGTTTCAAATATTTAAGGCCCCACTTGCAACGACAATGTTATGGATCCGAAAACTGATCTCCGTGTACCATCAAATGCCCTGACCACCAAGTCACTGGGCGTACAAATGATCCCCCTGATATCCAACTTCATCATTGCTTTCTTCGGAAGCGCATTCAAGGAAGACCCTGTATCCACCAACACATGGGACATAACCGTGCCCCTGCATTCAACTGAGACGTGCAGCGCCATGTTATGCTCTCTTCCCCTCGGGGTCAAATCAAAATCCGTAAATCCCAAACTATGGCCTGCGTTCACGTGCGCCATCACCCCCTCCAACTGATTCACCGAAACATCTTGGGGTACAAACGACGTGTCCAGAATTTTCAATAACGCATTCCGATGGGCTTCGGAACACAATAGCAGCGATAATATGGAGATTTTCGACGGTGTTTGTTGAAGGTGTTCAACAATTTTATAGTCACTCTTATGGATAAGACGCATAAATTCTTCTACATCTTTCAATGACGTTTCTTTTTCATTCCTCTGCACAGGAATACTCTCATTCACTTTTCCTTTACCTTTTGCCAATCGTTCTGCCTCTACCTCAGGCGATATAAAAATTCTCCCGCTTCTCGTCATTCCTCCAGTCCCGACGACATTGTCCACAACCCCAGCTGGTCGTTCATTGAATTCTATTTTCTCCCCATCACAATATGCCTCCAACCCATATGTCCATGGCACGGCTTTGGTACTCTCAAAAGGGACTGGCCTTGCCTTTGTAATAGTGATCGTCGACCGCCTGGCTGGCGCTGTTATAGTTATCGTTTTCCGTGGAATTGTCACCATAGCAACATCACTCTGCTCATCAGCTAACACCTTTGCAGGGTTCTCAACTGTCGTTCTATCAAATTGCAACGTGCCCTCATCTATCAAGGTCTGAATGCCTTTTTTCAACTCTGCACAACCCCCAGCCTGGGTCCAACAGTCCAAACAGAATTCATCACAGCCCGGGTACACACCCCCTTTCAGCAATTTGCTCTTGACTTCACCCAACGGTGTTTTCAGTTCATCAACATTCATCACCAGATTCAAGTCCTCTTCAGTCAAAATGGCATTTGCCCCATGATTGGGCATAGGCTGCTGTACTATATTTGGACCTGCCTGTCCAAAGTTAATAGCTTTGCTATCCAATAAATCCTGAACCTTATGTTTAAATGCCTGACAAGCTTCTATATCATGCCCGGGTGCCCCGGAATGAAACTCACAATGCTTGTTGGCATCATATCCGTAAGGGAGTACTGCCCCAGTAGGCGGTGCCAAAGTCCTCTTTTCGACCAAGTTCAAACCTAACAGAGTCTGGAGGAGTTCTGCATATGTGGAAGGAGGTGCATCGAACACTCTTTTCGGTCTTGCGTTCTGTACCCTTCTCTGGCCAGGGTTCTGCCCCTGCTATTGCTGCGGTTGTTGTTGTTGTTGTTGTGGCTGTCTTTGTTGAGGAAGCGAGATAGTGACGCTAGCTACCTGCTACGGCTGAACATACTGATGTCTTCCTCTGTCCCTGCCCCTGCCACCAAACACTGCACTGGAATCACCCTGACGTCTACCACCAAACGCTTTTCTATTACCTCCCGACGAAGTAGACTCCCCAGCTTAGAACCTTCCCACCTTAATACTATTCTCAATCATTTCACCCATCAAGATCAGATCAGAGAAACTGCCCAACGCAACAGGAAACAACTTCTCATAGAATATCCCCGTGAATGTTCCAATGAACATGTCGTTCATCTCCTTCTCCACTAGAGGAGGATGCACTCTTGCCGCCATGTCGCGCCACCTTTGCGCATATTCTTTGAAACTCTCCCCAGTTTTCTGTGACAAGCCTTGCAGCTGGACCCTGTTTGGTGCCAGGTCACTGTTATATTTGTAATGTGTCACAAACGCCTCAGCCAGTTGCCTCCATGTTTTGATCTGAGTGGGCTCTAGCCCCATATACCACTCCAGTGACGGTCCGAATAGGCTATCTTGAAAGAAATGCATCAGCATTCTTTCATCATTCGAGTAAGCGGACATCTGTCTATAGTAAGAGCGAACATGCACCTTGGGGCAAGTGTCTCCCTTATACTTATCAAACTTGGGAGCTTTAAACTTCAGCGGTACCCTCAGGCCTGGCACCAATCCCATTGTAGTCATATCTAAGCCAGTAGTACTCTGACTCACTACACCCTTCATTTGTTCCTCAAGCATTCTGATCCTTTGCACAGGATCCACAGGTCCTTCGATACCTCTATCAGAAAAGGCATCCTCCTGTTGGTCTTCCACCCAATTAACATTCTCATTTTCATACCCATCATACCCATTGTTACGACCAAATCTAGTCTGATTCATCATAGGACCCCGTCCTCTGTTACCATACCCTTGAGTGACCCCGGCAGGTCCAAAAGGCATCATTCCAGCACCATTTCCGTTACCGAATCCACCATAGCCCTGATTAGCATTACCAAAACCATCATATCCGAAACCCTGAGCGTTGAAGCCGAACTTCCCGTCCTGATTGACATAATCAAACCCCTGGTCGTTATAGCCGAACCCGTTGTTGCCAAAACCATTACCTCCATTGTTGCCACCGCCTAGATTGGCGTCTCCGAATCCAACATTATTAACGACAGTCTCATTACCCATTCCTGTATTACCATTCCCGGTGCCAGCGCCATTGTTCATATTCACAACAGGTATATTCACCACAGGGTGAGCTACAGGCGTAGGAGTACCATCCCCATGAATGGTTTCAACACGTACAGAATTGTGGTCTTCGTTTCCATTCCCAGCACTTCTCACCAGCAATGGCTGCACCAAAGTCTGCAGGCTCTCCTGCCCCTTCACAACTGTCTCCATCGTCTGCATGAACAACGCCAACTTTTCACGCATCTCCTGCATCTCGTTTTGCATCTGGTCCATGACTCTTTTGCAGTTGGTACGAGTAGAGTATCGGTGAGGACATTGACTTTCAATCCTGGATAAACCTGGATGGATGTAGGAAATGAGATACAGTTCAATGATTACCTGGTAAATGCAATATGAATGTGTATGCAAATGCAACATGTGTCTGTGCATTAGGGAATATCACTCCTCAATTCTAGTGTCAATGTGCCAGTGCAGTGCAGTGATAGCAATAAGAAGCTCGAAACCCAATCATAGAAAACATCTTATACATTGCAGAAAATCCCATCAAGTCAGGAATACAATATTACTGATCGTACAATAGGAAGGCATGACCTCAACCAACAATCCTGGTGATGGCCAGCACAATGCAAATAAAGCATACACATCAATACATGAGATAATCAAGTGCGCCCATATGCCTGGTACTCCTCCAACAACCTTTTGGTCTTCTGATGGTCTGGCTGGGAAAGCAATCCCTCGATAAGTAGATCTCTTCGCTTGAGAACACGTCGTAAATCACCAATAGATTCCTCCCATGCCCCTTCTCCAAAGCAGTCATCTAACTTCCGTTTCTGAGATGCAGACTCCTTCTTGCACTTGATAACTTTGTTCAAGGAATTCTGGACATCATACCTCCGTGTAACCTCTTCTTCCAACCTCTTTTGGCTGGTTTTCAACTGACCCTCCAGCTCAGAGATCTGCAGCCTCAGTTTGTCTTCTCTTTCCTTATTGCCGGTCAACGTGGCGTTCCAGGTTTTGTTGAACGCAGAGATCTCCCGGTAGGCGACATCGAGTGACTTCTTCTTGGACTCTAACATGTCATGAGAGCTTTTGAAGTCTTTTCCCAGGCGTTCACGCTTCTTTTTCTCTTCTGCCAGTTTGGCACCTAACCTGCTTACCAACTCAGTCTGCTGCTGGAAGGAGTACACAACTTCGCTTTTCTCCCTCCGGATTTGAGCCAATTCCTTCTCTAACTCTTCATTGATCTTTATCAAGTCTTCTTTTTCTTTCACGACCTGCTCATATACCTCAATAGCCACAGAAGTGGGTTCCTCAACTGAAATGGGAACAGGACGTGATACTGCTGGAAAAGGCATCTGCACCTGTCTTACCCTCTCTTGAATCCAGACCTTGTACGGCGGATAAGCTTGACAATCATTCTTGCCTAACAATGGTTTCCCTCTTCTGCAGATATGATTTCAAGCGTGCTGAAGCTTGGCCAATAATTCCCCACTCAGGTCACCAGTGAAATACAGAGATTCCTGTATTTCTTCTTCCTTCGGTGGACTCTTCAAAGCATACCCAAACTGTCGAACCAACAAAGATGGGTTGTAGTTAATACACCCCTTCCTTCCAATCAAAGGAACGTTGGGAAACCCGACACAACTGAAGATAATCTCTGACCCCAATAAGTCTCTATCGAACCAGACAATGTCTTCTGAAGAAAGTCCCATTAGAAGCTCGGACCATTCAGCTGCATCTGCAGACTCAACAAAAGGACCCTTCCTGGGCAGATGGCTCTCAAACCACATATTCAGCAACGGTATACAACAATGGACATTCTTTCCCCTTCTGTTTTCGTTCTTATAGTGCAGGGAATGATAGAAGTCTCCAATCAAGGTGGGCACCGGGTTGCCTGCAGCAAACAAGTGGAATGCATCCAAATCAACGAATTCAGGCAGGTTTGGGAACAGTATAATCCCATAGATGCACAAAGCCAGAACGGCGTTAACCACAATCCAGCAGCCACTTTTGGCATATTCTTGAGCTTTGCCAACCAAAAACTTGAGAGAAAACCCCGAAACTCCATGCTAGGAAGTCAACAACAACTCTGCAGGATCCATATGCAAGGGAACAACTAAGTCTTCCAGCTTAGGCTTAGCGTCAAAGTGAATGAAGGGCACTATGTTCTGAACTGGCAACTCTAGAAACTCAGCGTACTCCTCCATGGTCGGAGCCAAAATGAAGTCCTGGAACATAAAACACCTCAAGGAGGGATCATATAACTGCATCAATGTGTATAACCCATTCAGCTCATATGTGGTTGGTCTGCAAACCAAATTCAGCAGCTTCCCATAGCTCTTCCTAAAGCTTCTCTTCACATCATCATCAGCTAGGGAAATCAGACCCAACAGAGAAGTCACATTAGGGGTAGGCAACTTATACGCAACAGTCTTCCTCAAAGTACTCATAATAACAGATAGAAGTCCGGAGCACTAGAATCGGGAAGTATGAAAATGCACCTGCAGCACAGACACACGTTAATGATATGCACATGATGATGTAAACAATGCAATATGCAAGCAATGCAACAAGGGATCAAGTGCCCCTGGTTGAGAAGTTCAATCCACAATATTGGCCTCAAATAGACCCACAAACTGCTCAAGACCATCCACAATGCTCCAACCCGGTCTCTGACAGACCCAATAACACTGTCCTTAACTACCACTGAACCTCAATCAAGAAGACCGGTAATCTGGAGGTCAAGTTACCTGCATGTCCCAACCCCTCTCACAGGTAGGTGTCCTAATAACTGACACAAGGTATGGCATCCTATGCGGTCGTTGGCGTCACAGACTTTCAAGACTGATGATACGATACCCAGAAGATGTGGCATCATCATGTCCTGAAGAGGCCTCACTTAGCCAACTTCCAAATGATCGGTCCCCGGAGTCGACAATCCAACTAACCAACAACCCCCTCAACCCAAAGGGTTGAAAAAGAAGTCAACCAGAAGAACCTCGTCCGAGCGTGGATTTCATGAGACACTAGTGCCTGCAAAGCAAGCACGCGCCCACTAATTTCCACTCTAATTCTAGGTGCACTCAAGCCCAGGTCCGACTTATCTCTCAATCATAGAACCCCCTCATACCCACAGCAATAATCACAATAATATAATGCTGAATGTAAAATACAGAAACGTAAATCCATACAAAACCCACGACGGGAAAACAAGCGCTAGGATTGACTCGCGTAGGGAACCGTTGGAGTCCCCAGCAGAGTCGCCAGCTGTCGCTACTGCGAAAATCGGCGCCGGCTGGACAGAAGAGTCGCCACCGTGCGTTATTTATCCCAAAGGAGGGAAAGGAAACGCTCGAAGTAAACCTCACGCAAAAACGGGAAAGGAATGGTCATCGCAACCAAATCCTGGATTCGGGAGTCGGTTACGCAAGGGGAAGGTATTAGCACCCCTCACGTCCGTCGTACTCGACGGGATCCACACTCGTCTTCTAGTACAGATTGTTATTCTATCTATTCTATAGGTCTGGGGTTAAAAGAAAATAAAATGACTCGGCAAAGTATCGCATTTTATGCCTACGTATTCCCGTCTGGAACGAGAAATCAGAGTCAACGTAGTTCGCCTACCTACGGGAAAGGAAGGGAAGGTTGCTCGCTAGGATACGGCATCCTATGCCTACGTACTTTCATACAACATGAAAGATCAGAGCAAACGTAGTTCGGGCTACGGAAGACACAGATTTATCTGTTTATCTTTTATCCTTCTGAAAAAAGGTTTTCTCCTGATTACGGGTCCAAGCGAACAAAAATGACACTTTGATTAGTTTTCAGTCTTTTACGCAAGAACTGTCTTTTTTATTGATGTTTAAAATCTTATTGTATTTTTGATTGTTTTTGAGATAGAAGAGAAAGAACTCTCAAGCCCTAGGGTTTGAAAACGGGAATAAAAACTACCCTAATGTTGTCATGCATGGATTAACACCTAATGTCTGTCATATTTCTCTCTTGCGCAGAGAGAAATAGAGATCCTAGGGGATAAGCGGAAAAGAAACAACATATATACAGTAAAGCAGCAAAATGCATGAGATGCAGCAGTACAAGCGAGGCAAGGGAGTCCCACTCAACCTCGAACCTGAGAAAACAATAGGCAAAGTGAAACGGCTTCACTCCAAACCTAAGGGGAAAATTAACAAAAAATACAACGAAGAAAATAAACCCCAAAACCAGCTCTGACAGCACACCAGCTCCTACAGCAGCAGCTCTGAAAATGATCAAACTCTGACAGTTGATTAACTGCAAAATAGTAACATCTTCAAGTGAACCTCAACATCAACTCTTCAATAATCCCCTACACTCCAAGCAACACCAAGCTTCAGCAAGCAATGAACCCCACCAGCTGACAGCTTCAGACAGCAGTAAAACCCTAATTCAACAGTTGAGCAGCTTTGACATGAACAAATATCATCTTTATCAATCTTCAATGAAATGAACTTCTTATCTCCAATGAACTTCTTTCTCTAAGGCAAGCACTCCAGAAGAGAATCACTTAACAGAATAAGTTGAATGCTAAACAGCTTATTGACAACCAAAGGAAGCATATAAATGTTTAGCATTATGAGAGACAGGTTTCCTCAAAGTTCTACTTCCAAGATAAGCCACTTATCCCTCCAAAGGAGGGATGTAAATAACTTAGAAGGACTTTATGTCATAGGTAGGAATGGAAGCACAAGATGCTTTCCATGTTTGTAGAAGAATTCAGTCTAATCTAAAGCTCTGCATATTTTCCCTATTTCCTATGTCTTTACAAACCATCTTCAAGCAAAGGAATCCCCAAGATCCAAGCATCCTTATTTGTCTTCAATCTTATCACATGCTTTCCCATGCTTCACAAGCCAAGCCCAAGCCCCACACCCCAGTTGAAATGCCCAAAACCCAAGCAAACAAAGCAATATCCCAAGTGGGAAACACACGAATATCAACCAATTGCAAAAATCAAGTAAAAATAGTAAAACTCATTATAAAAATCCTAATTAAATTTCTAGGGGACCTTAACTATATACCCCATTCCCCATATAAACCCCAAGACCTAAATCAATTTCAAAACCCCAAAACTATACCCTAAACTGCACCTAATTGTTGTGAAACCCTAATCCTGATCACCCTAAAGTTGATGGTTCAAAACAATCCTAACTTAAATCACAAAAATGTCATAAAATTCCATGGGGAACCTAATACTCTAATCTAACCATAGGAAAAAGAATTACATCAAAATATGAAATACAATGACCATACTAAATTCAGCAAGTAACATATACCAAGTGTAAATGAAATAAATGCCATAAAATGTAAAAATGCACCAGAAAATAAAAAATGAATGAAATGCCAATTTTATTCTTTTATAATTTTCTTGATGTTTTTATGAAAATGAAGGAAAAAATACCATGTAAAAACAACCATTTTTCAATTTGTTATGATTTATTTACTATCCTATATGCAAACATGAAATAAAATGAAAATCAATAAAAATGAAAAATAACGCGTGACAAATAGCAATTATTTACAATTCAGAAGTGCATTGGGCCCAGGAGGGGGGTGCAGATATCACACTGCGCTAGGCCCATTAATATTCCAGAAAAACGATACCAAACAATAAAACTGAAAAACTAGGGGGGGGGGCGACTAGCAACTATTTTCCTTGTTAATCGTATTGGGCCCCCACTTGGGGGGTGTGGATAGTCACAATGGCCTAAGGCCCAAACGAAAGAAAAAACAATACTGGGAGGGGGGTTCAATGGGAAAATTGGGGATAGGGTTATCAAACCTCACCAATGGGCCTAAGCCCGAGTCCAGTCCCAACTCATCAGCAAAACAAAACCTAACTTCTCCTAACTCTCCCTCACACTGTTCACTATCTCTCTCTCCAAAACCCTAACGGCGCCTCCATGCCCTCTCCGCCCTCATCCCCTGAAACAAACGCTCATCAAACCTCAAACGATTCCACAAACTACCACTCAGCTCAAGACGACCTTCCCTAAATCAACCTTGTTCACAAACTAGCGTCTAAACTACCCTAAATTTTAGCTACCAACACAAGAAGAAACTACAATAAGTAAAAGATTTTGGAGCAGAAACCTGGATGGATGACTCAAACGTTGAAGATTCTGGATCTTGGATGAAATCAAAAGCGACTTCAGGAAATTCTTGTTGAAGTTTGAAGGATCTGGAGATCGCAAAGATGATGAACAACGACTTGAAGCTCCTATGATCTTCTGGGAAATCGACTGAAGGTTGAATGTTCTGTGGAGTTGAATGAAGCTGACGACGGTACTTGATGAACGGAGTTGGAATCAGTGATGATTCTTGATGAAGAACGGAAGTCCTTTTGGTTCAATCTGAAGATTTGAATGAAGCTCCCTGAGGTTTCTTGGACCGGATGAAGATTATGACGAACTCGGATGAACGTTCTTGAAGATCTTCTGGAGAAAACTTGAAGACGATGAATCTATGAACGTAATTCGTATGAACAAATCCAGATCTGGCCGAAACTGAGTGAATTGGTGAAGTTCTGCTGGAGAAAATTTCGCGTTGATTGATGAACTTGCTGGCGAAAATTTGCAGATTTCGGTGACTTTGGCGATTTTCGGTGAATTTCCGGCCGTGTGCACCGCCGCTGGATTTTACCGATGGCCTTCTCCGGCTGTTTGCATGGCCGGCGGCAGGGTATGGGTAGTGGGGGAGCAGCTGGCGTGCATGCGTGCGGTGGGAAAGGAGAGGGAGACAAGTGGCACTGAGAGAGGGAGGGAAGGCAACACGTGTGAAGAGAGAGGGTTAGTGGGTCTGTGCGCTGGCAGCAAGTGGATGACGTGGCCAAGAAAGAGAAGACACGCGTGGCACTCTATTTAAAGGACATGTGGCGCAATTTGGACCTTCTGACCGGGCTTGACTGGACACCTGGCCCACTATTAAGAGATAAGGACTGATTAAAGAATTAAACTGAATTAAATGCTAATGAGCTACCTAATTAAACCCTACTTAACGAAAATTAATTAAAAACCCTAATTAACTAAACGAAAATTAATAATAAAAAACCCTAATTAATCCTAAAAACAAAATTAACCCTAATTAACCTATTAAAACAGAAAAAGATTATTTAATATCTATTTATCTATTTAAAATTCTATAAAATCAATTAAAAATCTAATACAATCTATAAAAACCTATTAAATTCTATATTAAATCTACTAAACCAATTAAAAAATCTAATCTAACATTATTATATTCCCCCCTTTTTTTTTAAAACTATATCAACAAACTATTATTAAAAAATCTAAAATCTATATTAAAATCTATATTAAACTACTCTAAAATGATAAAAAACTAATATCTAAAATGTCAAAAAATCTATTAAATCTATAAAAAAGAATATCTATTTAAAAATCTAAAAAAATCTATTTACTTCTATAAAAAAAAATCTAGATATAAAAATCTAT
The DNA here is from genome assembly GCA_963859935.3 of Lathyrus sativus. NCBI lineage: Eukaryota > Viridiplantae > Streptophyta > Magnoliopsida > Fabales > Fabaceae > Lathyrus > Lathyrus sativus. Next base: position 625,852,756 of record OZ012737.1, read on the forward strand.
TAAGTTCTATTAACAAGATACTAACCTATTTAATATCTGGAAAAAAACAGTAAATCTATTAAAAAACTATTAAAAATGCATTAAAACTCTAGAAAATAAAAGAAAAATCCTAAAAATGCCAGGAAGCCGATTAAATTGATTAGAGAACAATTACGCAACCATAGCGAAACCCCGGCACCGAGATGGCCTAAAAACACAGGGAACGAGCACCAAATCTCAAAATACACTTATCCAAATCGGCCTGAACTGCCTGAAGCGCCAGGGGCTGCAATCCCGATGAAATCAATCTGACTGAGAAAATTGCAATGCATGCAGTATGCGAATGCGGGTGCAAAATGCGTCGAAACATAAACCAGATATGGGAACCGGTTGGTCAAATTTTGGGGTGCAACACAATGATATCAGATAAATCAGAGAATCATCCTGACGGAGATTCAGATTAGTATTGCTCCAGCTAGTTGTCGTGCAATTATTATTTCAGTTTCCGAAGATTTGTCCCCATCAGAGTACCGTATACTTGTGCAGTTGGCGAATTTCCGGGTTTGTTGGTATTCAACCGTCTTTTACCTTGATTGTTTAAGAGCCGTTCGCTTCTCACCCAGTCAGGTCCAACCGTTTGAATAGGGGCAGCTGTTGCACCCCAAAATTTGCCCAACTTTTCTTTACCTAGCTTGTGTTTCATTTCATTCACATTAGCATTATCATTTGCATTTCATTGACATGTATGCAGGAGATCAAGAGGTATGATTACCAATTAAGAGCTACACAAGACTTTGAAGCTAGTTTAGAAGGTTATTCAAGTGTTCAAGAGTTGATATCTTTGTCAGAGAAGTTAAAAGATCCTCAGAGAGAGTGGTTGAAACCAAGTGTGTAGGTCTCCTAACTTGAGAGTTGTAGAAAGTCATCAGATGATTCTGAAGTCATGGAGAAGGACTTGAGGTCTTGAGAGAGCTCATGAGAAGGTTTAAAGATCACTTTGAGGCCTAGACAGGTCATTGTGCAAGAATAAGAAGCCTCAGCCATGATTGGTGCAACTAGGGTTTGCCTGGGTCAACCCTAAGTCAACTGAGGATTTGAAGGAGGTTGAGACCTAATTCAAGAGCCAGGTGATCATGGATTGATACATTGAGATGTTATAAGGATGAGTCCAAGGTTAACTCATCATGATTGAAGAGTTTGAGAAGTTTCAAGCTAGGGTTTCTAAGGCTTGACAGTGTAAAATCCCCTAGTTTGACCCCTATCTTCAAGGCTATTTAGCTCAAGATGTGATTGTCATCTCATCTTACCCCCAACATTATTGTTTTAGAGCATGATCTTAGCTTTAATTTTAGTGCTAGAAGTCCTTGATAGGATTTGTAGAACTCAAGTTATGACTTTGACAAGTTACAGGTCATCTGAGGTATGTGAATTTGGGGGCTTGAAAGTTGTCCAACTTGCATGAAACGTTTGCCCTAGAAGGATGATTCCTATGGACTTTTGGTCAACATGAATGTTGTTCCTTATCCTCTTAGATTTCTATAGAGCACTAGAAGTCCTTTATAGGATTTGTAGAACTCAAGTTATGGCTTTGACAAGTCAAGGGTATTTTGGTCATTTGAAGATTATAGGTCATTTCAAGCATAAGGCCATAACTCCCATTTGCAAGCTTCAAATGGGAAAATGTTCAACATCAAACTTGTTCAAAATGATGTTTTAAGGCTAGTTAAGAGGTCATGAGAGGTTAGAATTGCTTGTAACTCAAAATTACAAAATTGACTTAAAAAGGAAGATTTAAAGTTCATTAAAAGGACCAAATTTGGGATTTTTCATTTCAAGGCCAAGATAAGGCATGTAATATGTCATTTTGATCAGAAATGACATTTTAAGGACAATGGCCATGTTACCTTTCCCATTTGAGCTCAAAATCATGGAGTTGCTTTTGCTTGCTTAAGGTTTAAGTAACATATGCCAAACTTCTCATAAGATTAAAACCAAGGTACAAGCACATCTTAACACTTTCATAATCTCATTTGGAGATAATTTGGATGAAAAGCATGATGAATACAAGCTGCTACAAGAAATGTCATACACATAGCATATCATGAGATTTCAAGTGAGATGAGATATTGAAATACTCATTGGATTGATCTAGAACTTTCTAGATCATTCAATCATGTTCTATATATGATTTAGAAGTGGTTCAGAGTGGAGGTTGGTGAGAATTGAGAGAGGAGAGTGATATTGCACTTTGAAATCCATTCTTACAAATCAAAATCTGTTACAAGGTTTGAAGCCATTTCAATCCAAGATATTGATCCCAATAGCTTGCTCTGAGGTTGGTGATCAATTCCAGATCAAATTCAAGGCCAAGTTGTGGAGGAATCGCGAGTTAACCATTGGAGTTGGAAGCTTGCAACTCAGAATCGGGTTCAAGAATCCAGAGCATTTCAACTCTTTTCTTTGCATACAGAAGGTTGATTAGAGGCTAGTGAAGGATTCTGCAAGTTCTTGAGGGTTGATTTGAAGATTCAACCACTATGTTTGCTCAATTTTACCAGGTATGCAGTTCTTGTTCTATGGCTTAAATTAGGTAGAATCAATGGGAATTATTGTGTTAGATGCATGGTAGATTGATGTAGGAAGGTTTTTGGATCATCAAGTTGGAGATTAGTGACCAATTAGGGTTGTTCCAATTTTCGGTTGAGATTGTGTTCTTGCGAATCTTGAACTTTTAGGATGATTAAGTGGTATAGGAAGATTCCTTGTGAGATTTGGGACAAGTTTCGTGTAGAGACCATTTGGAATGGTGGATTCTGGAGAGAGTTAGGGTTATGGAAGGTTGATCGGAGAACCACCGACGGTGGCCATGGCTGCGCGCGTGTTTCAGGAATTCAAATGGAGAAGATGACTTGATAGTCATTAGATCTTAGGTGGACTTTGACTGAAGACATAATCCCACGGCCACGATCATTTCCAAGTTTGTGAAGGATTTCTGAATAATATGAAACGCAGCGTTTCATTTATTTGATGGTTTTGGGCTTAAGTCAGTAGTTGATACTCCCACCCCCCTTATGGCCCAATCACTAAAATAAACTGAATTCATTTGCTATTCACACCACGCGCCTTTCATTTTCTCATGATTTTCTTTTTATTTTTCATTTTATTCATGGTTATTGGAAAATTCATAAATAATTGGAAAATAATTGAATTAATTCCCTTATTTTTTTCATGGATTCATGATTGAATCTAGTATTTTTTAGATAAAAAATATTAATATTCCATGCCTTTTCTGATTTTATGGGCATTTTTACATTTTAATTGACATTAAAATAATCATGGTTGATGCTTGATTTTGTTGAATTTGGTTTGATCATGTGATGATGATTCTTGCTCTGATTTTTTGTGTGTAGCTAGCATAGATGTGCATGTTCCCCCTAGACTTTTCTCACATTTTTGTGATGAATGTAAGTGGTAGTTCTAGGTTGAAACTTTAAGAGCTCCATTTTTAGGGTTTATGGTTGATACCTTGTGATTTAGATTTTATTGTTTGAACTTGGTGGATGATTCAACCTCTGATTTTTGTATGGTAGATTAATGATTGAATTAGGGTCCCTTAGGAATTTTTGTAGGAATTTCTAATGTAGTTTACTATTTTTTGTTTGATTTTAGTTTAGATGCTAACTTTAGATGATTCTGATGCACTAACTCAACTAGAATGACTTCTTTAGTTCCCTTAGATTAGGGTTTTGGCTCTCTTGCTCTTGGATGAGGTTGAAGACAAGCTTGGGCTACCATGGATTGAATGAAGAAGCTTGGATGTGAAGATTTCCCTTCTTTTGGTGTAGTGTTGATTAGCTGTTAAGATTAGGGTTTGTAGGCAGAGCTTATAGATAGATTCTCTTCCTTCATAAACAGGAAAGATGTTGATCACTTCCATTCTTCCCTATGATGTAAGGTCCCTTTGTAAAGTCCTCATCCCTCCTTTGGTAGGATGTGTGGCTCTTTACAAGTTGGTAGAACCTTTGAGGGTCCCTTTCTCTGGTGATAGGATGCTTAGTGGTGACCTTTGGTCTTCACTCTGCCACCAATCATCCAAACTTTGCTCTTGTTAGATGAATCTTTCTCCCTTGCCAGAGGATGAAGTTCCTTGTTAGAAGATTGAAAATGCTAGGAGTTGATACTTCTTTGTGTTTGAAGATTACCCTTAGAAGCTGAAGCTTGCAGATCAGGGAGAGCAAGTTGATACTGGTAAAGAAGAAAGAGCTGAAGCTTGAAGGACAAGTTGACACTTGTGTTTGATACATTGAGAGCCTGAAAGCCAAGTTGATACTTGATTTTAGGAGTGAAGCCTGAAGGTGGAAATTACTGAAGAGCTGAGGCTTGAGGAAGAGAGAATAAGTTGATACTTATGTTTGATGTGTTAGAAGCTTGAAGAAGCAAGCTGATATTTTCTCTTGAAGAGGATAGACTTGAAGAGCAGTTGAAGGCTGAGGACTAAGCTACTATCAGAGGAGCTTTGCTGTGAAGCTGGGGAAGCTGTTGATCTGCTTTCTTTCCTGTCTGTTTTCTTTCTGAGCAACTGTATTGATGTGACTTGTGTGATTTGCTTGATGCATTAGAATAAGTTCATGTTTAGATTATGTTAAGCTAGGAGCATGATTGCACTAGAGGTTGAGTTGTTCCCTCTGCTTGTATTTTTACTGTATGGCTTTGCTTGCAGGTATTCGGTAGAGCCCAGCTCCCTTGCCTATGTGGTTTGTTATTTGCTTGATAGCATGTTGTTTCTTCTGTATGATTGCAGTTGCTTATTGTATTTGCTTGATAGCATGTTGTTTCTTCTGTATGATTGCAGTTGCTTATTGTATTTGCTTGATAGCATGTTGTTTCTTCTGTATGACTACAGTCACTTATTGTATTTGCTTGATAGCATGTTATTCCTTCCTGTATGATTGCAGTTATTCATATATGGCTTGAGGTTGAGATGAGCTTGTGGAGGCTGATGCCCCACACACATTTCCTCCCTCACTTGCATTACATGCACTTTACAGTCATTTACTATTTACTGTTTAAGCTGATGCTTTATCTGTTTTTTTATCCCACTGGCATGATCCCCTAGGAATCTCACTTCCTTTGATAAGGAAGTGATGATGAGAACTTTAGGTTGAAACCTATGCATGATAACTTCTAGGAGTTCCCTGTTTTAAACCTCAACCATAGGATGAATCCTTGGCATGACAACATTAGGACTTGATAGTCTCCCCTTAGTTGAACCTGTTCGTTCTCTCTTCTCATCTCAAAGCAAATTAAAATACAGTAATAAAGGTTAACTGACGTCGTACGTTACGAGCCTTAAGCTATCTGAGAAAGGGTTGTTGAAGAGTTCTTTTCAACAGTCTGGATGTTTAGTATGGCACCCTTTAGGTGACATGCGACACATTCACTCTCAGGTCTTAGTCTCTAGTGCGATATTGGTTGCAAACATCCATAAAAAACAGTTCTTCCGTAAAAGACAGAAAACAAACTTCAAAACCTTTTGCCCCGTGGGCCCATAATGCAAAGGAAAGCTTTTCTGAAGAAAAGAGTGTCGTTAACTCTCAGTTCTACCACAAACGGTAACGCCTAAGTCTCCAAGGGTCGAGCTGCGTACACCAAACTGCTGGAACTGTTTGTTAACCCTACTCGATAAAACAGATGAATCTGAACCCCCGTAATCCGTATTATCTCGAACTACGTAAGCTCTGATCTCTCATATCCGTTGAGAGTACGTAGGCACAATACTGACGTATTGGCGAGCCACCTTCCCCGTAACCCGTAGTTAGCCGAACTACGTTGACTCTGATTTCTCATTCTCTGATGAGAATACGTAGGCATAAAGCGCGACGCTTTGCCGAGTCATTTTCTTTTCTTTTTAAACTAGACTTGATAGGTAGATAGTAAAACAAACCCGTCAGATAAACACAACAAGCGTGGATCCCATCGAGTACGATGGACGTGAGGGGTGCTAATACCTTCCCCTTGCGTAACCGACTCGCGAACCCAGACAATGGTTGCGATGACCTTGTCTTATACCTTTTCGTCAGGTTTTTCTGATCGTTTCCTTTCCCGTTCCAAGGGATAAATAACGAAAGGTGGCGACTCTTCTATTTTGCCGGCACCTTATTTTCGCGGTAGCGACAACAGGTTTTTTCTATTTTCTCACTATCTATTTTCTTCCTCATCCTCCTCTCTCTTTTCATCAACTTTATTCAGATTTTCGTCCGTTTGTCTTACTGTTGCCTATTATTGTAGGCCTATGAAGTTGTAACGTCGGAATTCTTACAGGTCTGCAGCTTGTGTGCAAGGCGTGTTTTTCGTGGTGTTGTAGGACTTATTGGTGCAGGCAGTAGTAGGCGTTGCCTGGTGTATTAAGGTCGGGTTGTACTATTGCAGCTGTGTATTAATGAAATGGCTGAAATTTCATGATTTTTATGCAGGCATATGCATAGAGATAGTACAACTTGGAGCAGGCTTGTGGTAACATGGTAACAACAAGCCACCCGAAAGGAAGGACATGTGTGGGGTCTGGTTTTACAATTATGCTTTAATACAAAACATGACCGTTAAATCCACTGGCTGCAACAACAACTATGTCCTGGGTGCGAGTTTCAAAGGCTTGAGATGTTTTACTACTTTCATTGAATACTTGGAGGAGTGGTTGGGAATGAAAATGGGGTTAGAAAAATAGTCTGTGGGTTTATTTGGACTTAAAAGATGTAATGGAAATGAATATGGAAAATTTGGAATGACTAGCATGATGTGGTTTGGAAATTGAATGTTTAAATGGTTTAAAATAGATATTGATAAAAAAGAAAAAAATCTAAAAGAATGGTTTAAAATATGAAACAAAAAAATGGTTATGGAATTAAATGGATAAAATGAATTTGGTGGATTTGAAAGTGAATATGAATTTTAGACATTTCAAATGGATTGTAAATTTATAAAAATAGATGGATGGTCAATCGGATTGGAGTGGAAAAAGATGATTCTAAAATGGATAAAATATGATTAAAACACTAGATCTTCTTGAACACTTTCGATCCCAAATAAATCCAAGATCCAAGACTCGCATTCTTGATGAACCTCTAATAACAAACGCTCTGTCAATGAATCTACAAAGTCCGTTGCTCTGATAATCCATACCCTAGTATTGCCTTGATGACTTGAAATCACACCAATCCACACGACCCTTCCTCACAACATGTATGCTTAAAACAACTTAGCCAATCAAAATTCGAATCCAAATTAAGCTCAAATACTCAATGAAACCCCCAACTCCAATCATCTTCAATCTTAATGCCCTGATTACCATACCAGTCTACGACTGGATCTTTTATATCATATATACTGAGATGCCTTTGCCATAAAACCCTAACCACCCCCTTCCATTGATGAATATTAACCCACTCATACAAAAGATAAGAAACCTTGAACCACTTGCATTAGGTATTCACTAATACTCTCGAGAATTCTTGAAGAAGATAAACTTGATGCTTGATGAACTTTTGACAAGAAGATTACAATGAACATAATTCAACCTCTTGCTTCCACTTGACTGAAATAGGAACCACCTGAGCCACCTCTGAATAGGGTAAACACCGATAACGAGAAAATCCTTTGATCCCATGTTTTAGAAGACCAATGCGCTATACGATTATGAGGTTATGACCCACTGATATGCATATGAATGCGAAACAACATCCAGTAAGAGTTAGGAAAAGGCGAGGGAAAATTTTGGGGTGCAACACATTGTATGGTAGGAGATGTAGGACCCCTTTGTGTTGGTATAAGTCAGGCGAGAGTGTTATACTCAGACCTGAGATTGTGCAAGAGACGACTGAAAAGATCAAGATGAGCCGAGAAAAAATGAAAGCGTCGCAGAGTCGTCATAAAAGTTATCACGACAAGAAGAGGAAAGCACTTGAGTTCCAGGAGGGAGATCGCGTGTTTTTGAGAGTTACGCCGGTAACTGGTATTGGCCGAGCTTTGAAGTCTCGAAAGCTCACACCACATTTTTTGGTCCGTATCAGATATCGCAGAGGGTGGGAGAAGTAGCATATCAGATTGCTTTACCGCCATCGCTTGCGAATTTGCATGATGTGTTTCATGTGTCTCAGTTGAGGAAGTGCATTCTAGATCTGTCGCATGTGATTCAGATGGATGATGTACAAGTGAGAGATAACTCTTGAATGTTGAGGCATTTTTAGTACGAATTGATGAACCAAAAGTGAAGCAACTGTGAGGTAAAGAGATTTCCTTGGTAAAGATAGTTTGGGGAGGACTAGTTGGAGGGAGCATGACTTGGGAGCGTGAGGATCAGATGAGGGAGTCGTATCCGACTCTGTTTCCTTGAGGTAATTTTCAAGGGCGGAAATTCTTTTAAGTGGGGGAGAGTTTTAACACCCCAAATTTATTGAAATATTTATTTAATTTATTTAAATATGAATATTTGTTTTTTTGGTGGTTTTCGGTGGTTGGTGTGAATATTGAGAATTATGGATTTTGAGTTATTTATTTAAATAATAGTATATAATATGAATATATTGGTATTATGATTAATTTAAATAAATATAAGTGAATTGAGGGCAAAGTGGACTTTTGAGGAAGAGTTAGTGAGGGTGAAATTGGAAAACCCATTTTAAGGCTCAAAGTTAGGTTTAACAAAAAGAAATTTTGAGAGAATTAGGATTCATTCTTGTTAGACGTGAAAAGAGAAGAAATAGAGGCCAGAGCTCTGAGGAAGAGGATTGAGGCAAAGCTTCGCGAGGTTTCTAAGAATCAAGGAGAAAGACTTAGAGTCGGCAATTAAGGTATGTGGAGTATTACCTTCATTGTTTTCAATATATGATTCAATGTATTTAAAGTCGATTTAAGGATTTAGGAGGTATGTGAGTTTGAGGAAATTAGGCCTTCGTGGCCAAATCTATTTTTGAGGTTGTTTAAGTATGGGGAGTATTACATTCATTATTTTCAATATATAATTCAATGTATTTAAAGCCGATTTAAGGATTTATGAGGTTTTTGAGTTTGAGGAAATTAGGCCTTCGTGGACAAATCTGTTTTTTAGGTTGTTTAAGTATGTGGAGTATTACCTTCATTGTTTTCAATATATTATTCAATGTGTTTAAAGTCGATTTAAGGATTTAAGAGGTTTTGAGTCTGAGGAAATTAGGCATTCGTGGCCAAATCTGTTTTTGAGGTTGTTTAACCCTGTAGGATAAGTGATTGTGAGAGCTATGATGACCTTGGGGTATTTGTAAGAATTTATGAGAATAATACATGACTGTATAATGAATTCCCATGAGTAATTGTGATGATTTATGGTATTGATTTCATGAGGCTTTGGTGATATTATGATGACATGATTATTATGATGATTTTGATGAATGATGATGCACCTAATGAATTTATTATGAGGATGATATTGACGTGTGTATCATTCATTCATATGCATTTTGGACTTTGGTCTAGTATTTGATTCTTGTGGCTTTAGTCTCATTGTGCGGATGTGAAATATTTTGTTGTGCTCCGGTTCTTGTGTAGAATCGATCCTATTGATGGGGATCTATGGAGGGTTGATGGCCCAGTGTCCATCAAACTTTGATGAATTGGTACCACATGTATGAGTCTGGTTACATTTGCATTTATGTGACAATTTGGTGTAATTTATGATATTATGGCTTTTTGATGTTTCCTTGATGATTATGATGATGTTGGTTACGAAAATGATGCTATTTTATATATTGATTCCTATATTGATTATTATGAATTGTTTTACTCACCCTGCCTGTTTGAATGTTGCCTCCACGTGGGTAACATGCAGATGGCAAGGTTTAACCGTGGATGTCGTCGAGGACTTTTTGGAGTTTTTGACTTTTGGTTGACTTAGAGGGTCTTGCTCTGATAAGGTAACATCGGGTTGGGGTCTTTGAGTTAAACCATATTTTATTAATTATTGTTATTTTGATTATGTTGTTGCGCAAGAAAAACTTTGGATTTTTCCTTTTTGAGTTCCGCTGCCTTTTGAGCAATTTTTGAGTAATTTTAGGAAACCCCATTGTTTATGGAGCATTGACTTTGATTTGAGTTATTGAGAAATGTACGCCCTTTGAGGTGATTTTTACTGTGTTTAATATTTTACTCTGATAAATGTGATTGATTTACCATTATAGTTATTGGGTAGAAAAGGGTCTTACAGACTACTCCCTCTGTCTCATAAAAAGTGTCTCATTTGTGCTTTTTATATGTTTAAAAATAAATATCTCTTTAGAATACCATTAGCCCTTTACTTCATGGTGAGAATACTTTTGTTTGGTCAAGAGTTTTTCCTCGAAGTGAAACAGATACTAGTGACTTGAATATTATTCTCAAGGCTGAATTAGATTTAATGTGGCAATCACTATGCCAAAACAGACCTTCAGCAGCGCTTTTTTTGACCTTTAGCAGCGCTTTAAAGCGCTGCTAAAGGTAAAGGCAACGCTTTTTTTGTGGAAAAAGCGCTGCTAAAGACATCACCTTTAGCAGCGCTTTTTTACCCCTTTAGCAGCGCTTTTTAAAGCGCTGCCTAATCTCCCCCCCTCCCCCCCCTTTAGCAGCGCTTTATTAAAGCGCTGTCTTAGACCCCCCCTATAGCAGCGCTTTATGAAAGCGCTGTCTTAGACCCCTCTTTCCCCACCTATAGCAGCACTTTTTTAGCAGTTTCTCTGTCCCCTTTAGCAGCGCTTATACATAAAAGCGCTGTCTAATGTGCACGATTTGAAAAAAAAAATTTCCTGATTAATGGCATTTTTTATATATTTTACAATAAACCTGCTTATATTACAATACCTGCTTATATAATTTAGCCCTTTATTTCAGCACTTTGGCTTTATATACACAATTCAACACTTTGGCATTATGTGCACAATTCAACACTTTGGCATTATATGCACAATTCAACATCACAAATTATATACAATTCCACTTTAATATATATAATTCAAAAGCTTCACAATTTAACATCACAAATTATATACAATTCCACTTTAATATATATAATTCAAAAGCTTCACAATTCAACATCACAAATTATATACAATTCTCAACTCGAAATTCAACATCACAAATTATACAATTCTACTTTAATTTCTTCCAATCTTTATTGCTGGCCATAATATACCTGTAATTCAGGAAAACTAAAGTATCAAATGAATGACATTCAAATATGTAAATAAGAAATATATATATATACACATAAGAAACGTATAAATAAGAAATAATATGTTATTTTATTGAATGAGACAATATGTAATTTTACAAGTACCTTTAACATCTTTTTCTTTTTTTAGTTCGAAGGTGCTTTACTTGTCTCTTAACAACACGGACGGATGGATTGATCCAAATTCCCTCGCTATGATCATTTCTAATATATGATTCGTCTGCTATAATATTCTCATCTGGATCATCCCTAACATAAGATTCATTCTCAACATCAACCTCCCCCTTTTCTCCAATGTTATCGTTGATTACTTTGTTGGAAAAAAGAACTATAAACCATTTCGTACTTTTCGGATCAGTGACATAGAACACTTGTTTAGCTTGTGTGGCTAGAATAAAAGGCTCATCTTTGTACCCCACCTTATTAAGATCCACTTGCAAAAAACCTGACTTATCCATACGTATGCCACTATTACTTTCAACCCACTTGCATCCAAAGATAGGAATCTGAAACTTCTCATAATCAAACACCCAAATGCGCTCGATTACCCCAAAATACGAGGAAATATGCATTGATTCGGCAAGCATAGTGACACCACTATTTTGCATTGTACTTTTATCATCTTGCTCCTTGGTATAAAATGTGTATCCATTAATTGCGTATGCGCTATAAGAAAACACATGCAAAGTTGGACCATATGCTAAACATCTCAACCTTTCTGTTATTGAAGCGGGATCAGAATAAAACTTTGAATAAATATGCTCTTTGAACCATGTTATAAAACTTCGATTGTTCTCACGTACTATCCAATTTTCATTTCTATTCAGATTTAAACCTCGGAGAACGTCCTTGTGCAATTTAACGTACTGCTCAACCTCAATGTCATTGTGCAGAACATATAAATGAACTTGCTCCCGTTCATCCCTTGAAACTGTCACAACTTTATTTCCAATTAACTGTTTACCTACTACTTTTTCAACAACATCAGATTTTGGGAGGTCAATGGATTGAACGTTGGACAAATATTCAGTACAAAACTCAATAGCTTCTTCAACAATGTATCGTTCAACAATACATCCCTCTGGTCGACTTCGGTTTTTCACATACCCTTTCAATATTTTCATATAACGTTCAACTGGATACATCCATCTCATATATGCAGGTCCACACAGTTGTGTCTCTTTCACGAGATGCACAACTAGATGTACCATTATGTCAAAGAATGACGGAGGAAAATACATTTCAAGCTCACACAAAGTAATAATTATATCTTTTTGCAATGTTGGTAAGATCGCAGGATCGATCACCTTACTACAAATAGATCTGAAAAAGAAACACAATTTTGTTATTGCGCCTCTCACTTTTTCTGGCAAAATAGAACGTATACCTATTGGTAGAAAGTGTTCCATAAGAACATGGCAATCATGTGTCTTTAAACTCTTTAACTTTAGGTCTTTCATAGAAACAAGTCTTCTAATATCTGAAGAGTATCCTTCTGGAACTTTAACTTCACTCAGAAACTTACACATTATCTTTTTCTCCTTTCTAGACAAAGTATATGCAGCAGGTGGTAGATAAGTGCGATTTCCTTTCTTCTGGGGTCCTAATTCATTTCTTATTCCCATTGCTACCAAGTCTTTTCTTGCTTTAAGGCCATCCTTAGACTTTCCTTGTATATTGAGTAACGTACCAATAACACTTTCAAATACATTTTTTTCAATATGCATAACATCAAGAAAATGCCGTACATACAACGACTTCCAATACGGAAACTCAAACAAAATTGACCTCTTCTTCCACCCACGCGTGGTAAGCGTATGAGCAAAAGGCTTGCCAAACTGAGTACTCACATCTTTCACCTTTGCAAAAATTTGATCGCCGGTCAATGTAGGTGGTGCTCTACGTTGTTCTGAATTTCCATTGAATTCTTGTCTCCACCCACGGTACTGATGATTAGAACTTAAGAATCTACGATGACCAAGAAAGACATTCTTCTGACCAAATTCCAACCGCGTCCAATTTGTGTTTTCTTCACAGATAGGACACGCACATTGACCTTTAATGCTATACCCCGATAGATTTCCGTATGCTGGGAAATCATTAATTGTGCCAAACAACATGGCCCTCAAATTAAAACTTTCTTTCCTATATCCATCATAAACCTCCACACCGTTCTCCCACAAACTTTTTAAGTCTTCGATTAAAGGTGTCAAGTATACGTCTATGTCGTTTCCTGGTTGTTTAGGGCCAGAAATTAACATAGATAACATCATGTACTTACGCTTCATACATAGCCATGGAGGTAGGTTATAAATCATAAGAATTACAGGCCAGGTGGAATGGGAGATACTTTGCAGACCGTGCGGATTCATTCCATCAGTCGATAATGCCAAGCGAAGGTTTCTAGCTTCTTCTCCAAAATCAGGATAATCATTATCAATTTTCATCCACTGTAGTGAATCTGCCGGATGTCGATACTTCCCATCTATAATTCTATCATCTGCATGCCAAGTAAGGTGTTTCGCATCTGTTTCACTACGAAACATGCGTCTGAATCTCGGAATTATAGGAAAATACCATAAGACTTTTGCTGGTGACAACTTTTTCTTATACCGAGATACACCGCATTTAGGACACTCGTTTAATGATGCATACTCATTTCGAAACAAAATGCAATCATTTGGACAAGCATGTATCTTATCATAGCTCATACCAATAGAGCATAACATTTTTTTAGCTTCATAGGTTCGATTGGGAAGAACATTATCCTCCGGAAGCATCTCTTGAAGTAGGGCTAACAACTCTGTGAAACTTTTATCCGACCATCCATTACCCGCCTTTAAGTTGTACAACTTTAATACCGCAGACAATCTTGTGAAAGTAGTGCAACCTTTATACAACGGCTTCTCTGCATCGCTTACCAACCTCTCAAACATCTTTGGACAATCTTTAAGATCTTCTTCAAGTGCTTCTGCAATATCTTCGACTCGATCACAATCGTATGTATCCCTACCATTGTCCTTTGAAGTAGAGGTCGTATTGTTCTGGGGTTCAACATTCTCGTTACTTATCTCACCGTGTAATGTCCAACATGTGTAACTTCGATCAATTCCATGTCTCATTAAATGAGATTCCAACTGAACCGCGTCAATTCGACGCCCATAACAGCAACCTAAGCAAGGACATGTGATCCTACTGGGGTCTTTGGCGTGTTCAACAGCAAACTTAACGAAGTTCGATACCCCATTCTCGTACTCTTTTGACAATCGATTAACAGACATCCAATTTTTATCCATACTATGAAAGTTAGGCAAAAACAGAGAATACCTGTAAAGAAATCACTAACTTCTAAGAAAGTTGTACAGTAGGATGCTTGGAAACAATCACAACCTTGCTCTTCTCAGGTAACCCCTATAACAGACAATATATACATTTTATTAAAATCATATTAATAATTAACCAAAACAAAAAAACTAGATAATCCAACAAAACAAATCATATTAAAAAAAAGTAGATATACTATAATAAACTATTCTACTATTAAAGCATACTTTCATTAATATGATTTTAAACTATTCTAAACTATTTTATAATGCTCAAAATGACATGGACTAAATTAAAGCATACTCTCATAAATGGTGGAAATGGACTAAATTATTCTAAACTATTCTAAACTATTTCATTAATATGATTTTAAACTATTCTAAACTATTAAATCATACTCTCAAAAATGGTGGAAATGGACTAAATTATTCTAAACTATTCTAAACTATTGCATTAATATGATTTTAAACTATTCTAAATTATTAAAGCATACTCTCAAAAATTTTGGTAATGGACTAAATTATTCTAAACTAATTTATAATGCTCAAAATTCATTGTGGCATTTCAACAAACACCTTGCATACAAAACTCAAGCCAATATCAAAAGAGTAATGCTCATCAATGGTATCAACAAAAACAAGTCAATAACTCAGAAAGAAGTAGCACTAACATCATCTAATCCAGAAAAATGCAATACTAAGACAATAATCCATAAAAATGCCGTAACAGTCGCGGATTTACCGTAACGGTGGAGGAGAACGAACGGTGAACGGCGGCGAAAGGGAACGGCGGCGAAAACAAATGGAAGACGGCGGCGCAAACGGACGGCGACGAAAGCTTCAACGGAGGGCGAAAATGGAAGATAGGGCAATGGAGAAATGAAGAAACGAAGAAGAAAACGAAAAAACGCGTGTTCTGTTTCGTTTACAATTCTGGAGGGTATATAAAAATTATTATACTAATACCTTTAGCAGCGCTTTTTAAAGGCCTTTAGCAGCACTTTTAAAAGCGCTTTCATAGGGTGCATTAGCAATGACATATAGCAGCGCTTTATAAAAAAAGCGCTCTCGTAGGGCCCCCTTTTAGCAGCGCTTTTAAAAAACGCTTTCTAAGGGTCCCCTTTTAGCAGCGCTTTTAAAAAGCGCTCTCTAAGGGTCCCCTTTTAGCAGCGCTTTTTAAAAAAGCGCTGTCTTTGGTAGGTAATTTTTTTTTTTACTGACTATTTAGCAGCGCTTTTTTTAAAAGCGCTGTCTTTGTATGCGCTGCTAAAACTTAATTCTGGCGTAGTGAATCAAATACTCCTATGAAGGTTGAACTATTGGGTTGACGTTTATGCTTAGACAGGCTTCCTACTCGTTTGAATCTGGCAACCAGGGGAATAATATAGAATCCTCATGACTTGGTATATGTACTTCGCTTTCATAATGCTGAATCTTCATCTCTTCCTTTCTTGTCCGTGTGTTTGTCTTGAGTGTAATGATGTTTTCGATTAGGATGTTGAGTGGTTTGAGGCATCAAATTGTTGTGAGCATCTCCTTGAATGGTTTGTTAGGGTGGTAAGGAGGATCTCGCGTAAATCAACAACTATCATTTGATTTTGTACTTGTTTGTGTGTTTGGACGACGAGAAATCAAGTGGTGTTTAATGATGCATTTTGGGATCTTGAAGCAATTATTCTTAGAATAGTTCATTTCTCTTAGTTGTGGCTAGGAATTTCTTCTAAGCGTCGGATTTCTTGTAATTATTACGAATGGTTTAAATATCCTACGGATTTTGTGTAGGTGTTGATGTTTTGTTTTTGCCTGACACTTTGTCGGTTAGGGCCATATTTATTGTATTCTCTTTTAGCTCATTTGATTGTAAAAAAAATACTAATACAATTTTTTTCCAACTATCATACTCCTATTTATTAACTTTCATGTTTTTCAACTCCTCTACTAAAGAGTATTTTAGTAAAAAATATTAATTTTATTATTAAAATCTAAATATTTAATTATTTACTTAAAAACCATATAAAACTCAAATAAGACATTTATTAAGAAATAAAAGGAATATCTATTTATGTAAGTTAAAATTAATATCGAGTCTTTTTTTACCCAATCTATAGTTTATTTTGAATAATATTTTATTCATCTAGTCAGAAAATCAACAATGATAAAGCTAATCTAAAAAATAAAAATAAATAGTTGATATAGAAAAGTTAAGTTCAATTCATGCATTTTAGAAAACTAATATATGGTTCCAAAATTGTTTCAACTTTTTGCCATAAATAATCACCAACCAAAACTCACTAGGCATGTGAAAGTTCAGTCTCACAAGGGCGTCTTACACCATGTCTGTGTCTGCTACTTCATGCATATATTAATGACTTCTGTACCGAATGGAATAATGCTTTATTTTAGGCAACGAAATAATGATGAAAATAACACAATATATAAACATTTACTATTATAAATATTCAACAATACAAAGGATATTATTATTAGCTTACATAAATAATATACTTAGAAAACCTAATGGACCACACTATATAATATCCTCTTATTACATAAATATACCCAATCTTGAAACATCAAATCCCAATCCACCATGTGTCTTTGCCTCTTAAAGCCAAACACCATAAATACAATACATTCATAAACATTCATAAACATTCATAAATCAATGAATATTAAATAATTTATGAGATAATAAATAACCTTATAAATGTACATATACATATATTTATAGTAAAACCATATTATTATTATTAATATTAGAGGTATTATTATTGTTATTATTATTATTATTATTATTATCAACTTGGAATCTGATTGCGTCCAAGTTTGAAGCCACGCCATCTTCTAAGCTATTTTCTTCCAAATCCATGTTCCACAAGAATCCATATTCATCATCACATTTGGAGCTAATTTGAGTAACGGTACTATTATTATTATTATGATGATGATTTGTTTGAGGAGAATATTGAAGGAGATTATTGATGATGGAAGAGTTATTGTTTTGGTTTGGATTAAAATGATGAAGTGTTGTCATGGAGGAAGAAAAAGAATCAATTCTGTTATAGCCAGTAGGGATGGTTTGGTAATTTGTTGGAGATGATGACGCCAAAGTTAGGGATGGAGGTGTTGTCTCATATATGAATTCTTGTGGGTTCACTTTTGAATTGTTGTCTTCTTTGCTTTTGTGAAAGACTCTACACAATACCCAGTCCTCCTGTTATATCAACAAAAAAATTTAACCTAATTAAGATAAATACATCTCAACAAGAAAATATAGTTGTAAATTAACTTCATCCTCAAGCCAAAAATACACTCATCAATTGTTTGAGTCTTGGAATTTAACTTTTTTTTTTATGACAAATAAAATATATCAATAAGTGAGAAAAACTTTAAAGTACAATGGAAGTAGGGTTTTGAAAAACGTCACTGTCGCATAATGATTTTTGTAATTTTGATCAATATAAATGTCGCGATATTGATTACGGTCAGTCGTCGCGATGTAAATTAACTGCAATTTATTC
Organism: Lathyrus sativus; assembly: GCA_963859935.3. Classification (NCBI taxonomy): domain Eukaryota; kingdom Viridiplantae; phylum Streptophyta; class Magnoliopsida; order Fabales; family Fabaceae; genus Lathyrus; species Lathyrus sativus. The sequence continues at coordinate 625,870,812 of OZ012737.1, forward strand.
TTTAATATAAAAACGATGATAACAATATTAATATCGATTATCTGTCAAATCTATTTTATCGCGGCCATTTTTGACAACAAAAGAATAGCAAATAGTATAAACAATCAAATAGCACTACTGTATTTTTTTAATGTTGTATTCTCAAAAAAAGATTTATTTCTTCCTAATATTGAATTTTAGATAAGGCAGAGAACAACAAATAGCACAAACAATCAAATAACAGTAATGTATTTTTTAATGGTTTGTATTCTCAATAAAAAAAATTATTGGCGCCTAATATTGAATTTAAGATCTAACATGTGTTTTTTGTTTTTAAGAAGAGGAAACATTAGCTCACTTATTGTTTCATTGTTCTATGAACAAGAAAATTTGGCAACCAGTGAATGACTGAAATGGAATATAAGTGAGAATAATCTTTGATCTATAAACCAGAATTGAATGAATGAGAATAAATTATGCTCAACTACATTTTGATTCAAGTATAAAACATCCGATTAAACTGAAAGACACCATTGTTATCTCTTAGAGTTTATTTTCCTATACCTTCCCCCAAATTTTCTTTATTTACAAAGAGACAATTCTATCTCATTCCAATGACAAAGTGTGTTAAGTCTAGATCCTACTAGGTATACAATGAACAGAAAGTTTGGAAAATATGTCAGGTCCATTTTTGGGAGAATATATGCTATAACTTGTTTGGTCATATCATATCCTACGATGTATAGTAGTGAGATTACATATTCCCCACTACTTTACCTAATCACATTGCATAAATTACATATTATATATATATATATATATATATATATATATATATATATATATATATATATATATATATATATATATATATATATATATATATATATATATATATATATATATATATATATATATATATATATATATATATATATATATATATGTTTTTACCATTTAATTGCACATGAATAGTTAATATTAATTACCATAATCAAAATCAGTTTTTTTTTCATGCAAATAGTCAATATCAATTGCCAAAATATTAATTAAAAAATAGTTTAATATTTTTTATCTTTATAAATATAATTACTCATAATAAAAATATTTGGTATTGGGTAAATAAGACTATTTTTATTTGACTGTTGTGTTAATATTGATTTTTTATATTCTGCAAAAATAAATAATATTAGTCAAAATTATGACTGGAAAATAAAGTAAAATAAATTTAAACTATAATACAAAATATAATTTATATTTAGAGACATTGAGGATTATAGTTTGTGACAAAGAGAATATTATAAAATAACATATATCTTTTTAAATGACAAATGTTAATTAGTTGTTATTTTTGTTATTGAGATCACTACAACTCATAATATTCTTTTATCACTCTATCCTCGTTGTTCTGCCACAAGCTACCCCTATCACTAATAATTTTACAATTGAATCAAATTTCGTAGATTTTATGCTTTGAAAAGTTATTTTTCCCAGCTTTTATATTTCAGCTTAAGTGTGAGGAATAGATCTCCTAACGCCTATAAATGAAAAAAAACATGGCTTTCTAAGAGACGTGAGGAATCTGAATTCTAGTTGGATTATGTTATATGAGGTGTAAATTTACTTGTGAAAGAGATATTTAAGATTAAATATGATTGGTTAAGTCTCACACCATTAAATGTTTGATATACATGAGATAATTTATATAGATTATGTATTGACTTTTATTGTAAGAGGTGGAAACTCGCATTTAACGCTAGTCAATTTAAATATGAGTAGTTAACTCTTACATTATTTATGAATGAATAAAATTTGAATTTATAAAAAAAAAAAGATTGATATATATAATGTCTTAATATTTTGGATTTAGATGTTGCATTTCATTCACATGAGGTTTTGAAGCATTAATTACATTGTTTCTCTCTTCCTCTAAATTCCCCAATGAATGATATCATAGCTTTGGTTCAGTTTGGTGGGGGTTATAAGAGGTGATAGACTCACATTTATAAGGGAGATTGTTGAATTCAATGGTAAAGTGCTTAAACTTGACGGGACTATAGCAAGCGAGACTCACATTTGTATGGAAGACTGTTGGTTTCAAGTATAAGTAGTAAATTAGTTTGACTTGGTGGGGACTATAGCAGGTGAAAAGCTCACATTTGGAAAAAAGATTGTTGAACTCAAGTATGAGCGGTAAAGTGGTCTTGTTTGGTGGGACTATTGTAGGTTGGAAGCTCACATTTGTAAGAGAGATTGTTGAATTCAAGTGTGAGTAATAAAGTAGCTCATCTTATTGGGAACTATATCGGGTGGGAGACCCATATTTTCAAGGGAGATTGTTGAATTTAAGTGTGATTAGTGAAGTGGGTCGGCTTGGTGGGGACTATAGTAGGTGAGAGGCTCACATTTACAATAGAGATTGTTGAGTTCAAGTGTCAATGGTAAAATGGTTCGGCTTGATGGGATTGTAGCAAGTGAGAGGCTCACATTTGTAAGAGAGATTGTTGAATTCAAGTGTTAGTGGTAAAATTGTCCACCTTTGTAGCAACTATAACAAATGGGCGACTCACATTTGTTGAAAAGATTGTTGGGATCTAGTGTGAGTGATAAGTCTCACATCACATATAAATGAATAAAATATTAAACATATGAAAAATGTAACTCACATCTCATGTGTTCTTTATGTATTTTATGAAGATGTCGGTGTCAATTTGAAATAAGTTAGTTAGTTTTCAAAGGTGTTTTATTTTAGGGATGTGATATAAAGAAAGTGTTAATATGACTTAGGTAAAGTGGGGGGATGTGTGTAAAGTCAAAAGGGCACGTGGGTTGGGAGTGAAGGATCTTAGACTTGTTAATCTCATTTTTTAAGTAAATGGATGTGAATGATTCTTTTGGATTTTCCTTCGCTCTGAAGAGACATTATTAAGGCAAGGTATGAGCCTTAGGGATTTGGCTCACCTTTGGGAGGAAGGTAGAGGCGCCTTCAGAGGGTGTCTCATTGGTAGAAATTTTTTCTTTTTTGGGGTTTCTACCATATCAGAAGTCTGATTTGTTTTCCTCATCTTGTGTGAGGGCGGTGAGGGATGTCCAGAAGACAACGTCCTAGCATGATGTTTGGGTGGGTACTATCGATACGTTTGTTTCTTTTGAGGGAATTTTTATTATCTTAGCGTAGAAGTATCATGTTATGAGTTCCATAGGTTTTAGAAAAATGGATGCTTGGGTTTAAAGTTGTAGGTCGAGGCAGATCTTCCTTGTTTGGGAGGAGGATTTTCTTGAGGGTTTTCTTGCTCTTATTCAGAGGGTTGTTAGTCGGGGTCGAAATGACATTAGGATGTGGAAGTCATGCCAAATTGGGGTTTTTCCAGCTAGTTCTGCTTATGATAACCTTTTGTCTTTGTCTGAGGTTGGGGAAGATAAATCTAAGAGTGTCGTGCTATGGTCATCTAGGATTTGGAAGAGTTGGTTATCGTTTAAAGCGATGTTTTTCTCTTGGTAGCTCATTCAAAATAGGGTGCATACTAGGCAAAATATTCTAAAGCGCCAAATTGTGTCAAGGCGCCTAGTAGTGTGGTGTGTTTTGTGCAGGTGAAGTCGGCGGACCATCTTTTTTTTTGTGTGAGGTTGCTTCTGCTATTTGATATAGATTTTTTAAGTGGGTTGGGCGGCTGGGGCCTCAACACACTTGATTCTAGGGTTTTTTTAGTTGTTTCAGGGTTTTAATATTAGAAAATATACGTCTTTAGGCTTGATCTCGATCTGACATTATGTGGTTTAAATTATTTAGAAAATACAAAAACAAAGTTACTTCTTATAGAGAAAGCTTGAAGATTAATCATTAGATGTCTTTGATTATTAATTCAACATGAAAGTGAGTTCATGTCAATAGGATTTTTCCATTTCTTTGATACACTAGAAGAAGGGCCAACTTAAGGGGCTAGGAGGTTAGGGGTTTGTTGGGTGACCATTGCCTCTGCTTATAGTTTTGTGTATGTGTTATTGCCTACTTTACCTACCTTCTCGCACCTTGCTCTCTTTAAAGATTTGTTTTGGCCTGAGGAACATGATAGGTTTCAAAAGATCTTGGGTCGCTTTTCCTTCCTCCTCATGAGTGTTGGTTTTGATAGTTTTATCTTTTTTTTAGTTTATTTTTTTATCTTAATTTATAATCATGGTTGGTGTTATTTGAGCAACCCTAATACCCTTTATTACTTTTATACATTTATAACATTTAGTTAGCAAATACTTTTATAAAACAAATTAAAAATAGAGAACGTATGACAATATAATAATATTGACACTTTAAACTTAAAAAATTAAGAAAAAAGGTGAATACTTTGATACTCATCTTTCATCTAATCATTGAATGTTATATTACTTTTTATAATAATTTATTTTAAAATAAATTAAATAAATTTTAATTAAAGATATCAATATCCAATTAAAACTCATGAGAATTAAAAATTTACTTTGGTGTTAAAACAAGTTTTTCTTATAGTGTTTTTTATATATTTTTTCCCTATCTACATAATAGATTAAATATTTTTGTTATTTGTATGCAATTTTTTTAACTTATTAATTTTTAGTTAATATACACATTTCCCATTTCCCACTACCTACATATGTTAAACATTTTTATTGTTACTATTTTGCATAATTTCATTATTCATATATCAGGACACATGAGCTCTCCAAGGTCTAGCCATGAACCCAATTTATATTATGCATGCATAAATCTCCCTCTCAATTTGAATATGCATGAGACAAATTGGACATTAGCATATAACATCACTTAAACTTATAAAATATCTCTAAAATGTATCGTGCATAACCAATATTATAAAAATCTAATGTCGTACTTGATACCATTAAAATTTAAAAAAATTTATCTTTTAATATTCTTAGTTGTAGTCAAAGTGAAACTTTATATATATTTTTTTAATAGTAATTGACGCTGAATATGGTAGGGAGAATTACAGTTCAATCTTCTATAATTATAATAGAAAGAGAGCTGAAATCATTTGATGCTATAACTAATCTTATACTAGAATGTAGACTAGATATTAGTCGTGAAAAAACAAATTTAAAATGTTATTTTAAATCAGATGCACGAGTTCGAATCTTGGATATTAAGAAAAAAACAAGGTTGGATAGATAGAAAGGATAGAAAACAAACCTTAGGAGGCATGTGTGGTGTCTCCAACCTAAACTCATGCATAATCCATCCTGTCTTAATTCCATTTGGAGCTCTATTCCTATAGAACACCAATGTCTTCCTCATCCCTACAACCTCTTCACTCATTGGATCCAACACAACACGATCTTTCCCAGTTGCTTTCCAATAACCACTTATAGTTGCTCTGTTTGTTCTAAATCCAGTTGCATATTTTCGGTCTCTAAAGCTAAAAAAGTACCATTCATTTGCATTCAGCTTTGCCACCTCTGCATGCATATATCAACCACGTGATGGGTCAGTTTCTTGATAAGTAGTAAATTTCAATAACTCTATATTCACACCACGTGACTATAATAAGGTAAGGTAGAATAATAGTAGTAATTCATTTTTAGAAATAATTATTGTGTTCCAATCACTTGTCATCTTGTTCATTATGACGTTTAGCTTTCCAAATTTTGCCGGACAAAGATGACACAACATAGTGTTTCATGACATCAACCACAGCTGTGTTCTAATTTTCAAGTTTTCGAATTACACCAAAATCCCATTATTAACAAATTTTACCACAATTAATTAATTGGGATTAAATGGATTTTTTTAAAATATTTATTAACGTTAAAGTATATACTCTCTAATTCTATTTATAAGAAAAAATTTGTTTCTTAAATTTATTGAATGAATTTTAAAAATAAATGTTTTGTTATAAATAGAATCAGAAAAAGTATCTAAATATAACTCTTTTGTTATAATTGAAATCTTCAGAAGTGAAATGTTAAACAGAATCCTCAAAATTTTAAGATGACTATGACTATAACATTAGTTTCAAAATAAATGTTGTTAAAAGTTGTGGATATAATAAAAGAATTCAATAAATTAATTAAGAGATGTGATATTTTTACTATATTATCTTTATCAATTATCTGTAAGTTTTTATTGGCATAAATATAAATTAAAATATAATAATTTGGAAATAATATATTGATAATAGTTTTAGAAAAAAAATTAAAAAATATATTTTAACTTTAAAAATAACAACTTTCATTTTAAATAATTTTTGTTTTGCTAAAACAAACGTTCATTGTAAAACAACATTCATTGTACACCAGAGGAGTTACTGAATCATAAGAATTTGCCTTTAAAATTTAATTCAAACAATTATAAAAATATTATTAATGTGAGTTTATAATTTTACTTTTGAATGAGCAATAATTAATTAATCTTTAGAGGAAAAAAAATCATGCATAGGTCTTTTTGTGTATAAAATTGAACTTTTCTTATATTTAATCATGAGAGGAGACAATAACAGTGACATATCTAAACAAATATGAATAATAATTAGTCATAATCATATAGATAAAGAGTCATATCAAAGAAAGTTAATTCATGCGTATGTATATTTATACACGTATGTTTTTAATTTTTTTTGTATAATAATACAATTCTGTTAAAGACAACAGTTATGATTGCTTGATGAAAATGTATTACTTTGTCAACTTTGTTCAATTAAATAATAATAGTTGCCAAAAATTCATATATCTTAAACGTAAAATTGAAGGAACACTCATCATTAAAAATAAATCTCCACAAAATTCATTTATATCCTCAACCACTCACAAAATTAAATCAGAAAACAAAAAAAAATTCTGACTCATGATGTAGAAAAAAATAAAAGCTGCAATCATTGGATATATATATATATATATATATATATATATATATATATATATATATATATATATATATATATATATATATATATATATATATATATATATATATATATATATATATATATATATATATATATATGGTATGCGAATATTACTGTATGGTGTATAGTGATTGTAGATTTTGATTCGTTAGTAGTGCAAAATGAAGAATCTTTTATAATATTATTTATGTAATGTATTGATGTATTTGAATAAAATTAAAGTAAATATTTGTTGTCATATAATTTGTATTTTACTAGAAGAGGATAAATATTATCTTGAAAAATTGAATGCTTTATAAATCCGTTTAAACTGGAAAAAGAAAATTGATTAGATAAAAGGAAAAAGACAGAGAAGAAACCGTGTAGAGAGTAGAACTCAAAAAACATCATTAATTTGCATCTTCATTAATGTATTATAGTACAAGACAACTATATACAAAAGGCAAAAAAACAATTATACGAAAAAAATCTACATCAATTAATGAAGCATATATCTTATACATAAATTCATTCTTAAAATAAAAAAATAATAATTTTTTTATTATTTTAATTTTTTACAGAGATTCAGAGTATTCATGAAGGAGAAGACAAGACAATAAAGGTATATGAAGAAACAATAACTTATGTTTTTTATTTTATTTCTTGTAACAAAGACACAAACAAAAAGACAAGAACAAAAGGGAAAAGAAAAGATCATATGACAAACAAAATAGATCTTCAAGAAATTGAATGAAAAAAATAATTAAAAATATATGAATAAGATGAAGGTATGAAGAAGATTGAGAAAATGAATAAAAAAAATGATATACCTGGAAGCTCCCATGGTTCACATATGTGAAGATCAATTTCAAGCAAAGAATGGTTAAGAATTTGTTGATTTGTGATCTTTTTGTAAAGATAGTGACAAACCAATTCTTGATCACTTGGGTAAAAACGAAAACCAGGAGGTAGTGAAGCTCCTATGTCTCTCAAGCCCATGTTGAATGAATATTTTTGTGGATAATAATGTATATAATAATTGAAGTTTGGAAATATTAAGGTGTAGGCAGAAAGGTTGGTACCTTGTATTTATATATAGTTAGGGAGATAAAGAGAGGTTCACATTTTAATTACTACAATATTTATGCTTGTGTAAAATGGTTAGTTATAGTAGCAAGTTTCAAGATAAACCAAAGTTGCAAGAAAAGAAATCTTTTCAATAAATAAGGGGAGAACTATGTATATGAAAGATACAAACCCTCCAAAATGCCCTTTTTTTTGTTTTACTTTTTATTATTAAAATGTGTCTTTTCTTCCATTATTTTGAGGAGAAAGTATTATCTAAAGATAATTAAATAGCTTTTTTTTAAATATTAAAAATAAAAAGCTTCTTAAGCTTTTGGACTCAACTTGGGTTGCTTGACACCTAACTATGGCCTCATTCATGCCTTTTAAGTTTTAAGAACTTGTTAAATTTTAACTTCTATGATGTACATCTTAAATTAGGGATTGGTGTTGTTTTATTTTTTTAAAACTCTTTTTAAAAAAAGAACGAAGTGTTTAAAAGAATAATATACAAATTTAATTTTTGTAAAACTTTTATATGTTGCTAAATTTAATATTTTTATTATTTAAGAAAATATTTAAAATAATATATGTGATCTTAATCGAACAATCGCATTTAATTCTATTCTATCCATACTTTTACAATCAATTAATTTTTTTTTTTGAAAAATGTAATTCGACTATTAAATTTAAATTTTATAAAATTCATTATGATCTTTTTAATAAATGGATGCTCATCAAATTCATAATATAGTTTTTTAAATAATTTTAAATTATCATTTCTAAAAAAGTATTTTTGTTTATTAATAATTAAATATAATTTAAGTATAATTTCAATATAGATGGTTGAAAGTGGTTGTGATCAATACAATGGTGGATGGCGTGTATAATGACCATTTGTAGTATTTTATATAAATGTTATGTTTATGAGACTTGCTTCATTGAGGGATAGGTTCATAGGCCTGTGCGAGAGGATTGTCCTGATGAATTCAATTATAAATCTGATGCATAAGTTTTTTTTTTCTTCTTAAAGATGTCGGTTAAAATATGGAAGAAATTAGATGGGATAAAAAGAAGGTGCCTTTGAAAAAGCTTAAAAAGGGGTTATAAGGTAACATATGTGAAGTGAGAGGACAAGTGCAAGTCTAAGATAAGTGGTGGTTTAAGGGTTTAGTATTTAAGGTTTGTGAACTCGATGGTGTTAAGTAAGTCAACATTAAGGGTTCATGAAAGAATATTGTTTCTTTTAGATATAGAACCCTGGTTTATGGTTCCCGATTGAACGACAGGGTGGTCGGTTTAAAGAAGACATTCTTTTGGCATAGAGGGTTTTTCCTTCCTGGTTCCTCACCAAATCATCAATCAGGTTGGTTCACCTCTTCTTATTCCAAGGTGATTAAGGATAGTTTGAATACTAATTTTTGACATAACATTTGGGTATGGATGTTCCCAATGTGTGTCTCTTTTGAGAGGTTGTTTCTCATCTTAAAGAAAAATTCTTTGGTTGTGAAGTTGATGAGGAATGAGATAGGAGAGGTTTGAGTTTGGGACTTTCTCCTTATCTGCGAAGAAGAGCTTCTAGTGGAATTACTTAGTTCTGTAGCTGAGGAGGCCGAACAAGGTTGGGAAGATGTCTAGGAGTGTATTCTAGATCCATCGAGAGACTTTTTTGTTGAGGACTTCCTATGTTAGACTTTCTTCTTTGGATGTTCGGGTGTGGAAGAGTTTGGATCCTTCTAAGGTGGTTTTTTTTGCTGCTTTTACAAGATAGACTGTCAACCGGTCAAATTCTCGTCAAATATCAAATTGTGTTTATTAATACTAGTTTTGGGTGTGTGGTTTGTATAGGTGATGTGGTGTCTGTAGATCAACTTTTTCAAGGTCTTTTTGGTTTGGTTTCAATTGTCATTCAATGGTCTAAAATATTTGTAAAATACGTAGTAAAATTATTTTCTAGTCAAGAATAAGGTCGATTAATCACTTAATGATCAAATATTCATTTGACTTGAAAGTGAGTTTATACCCATACTCCGTTTCATCATTTTCTTTGCTTGAATGAGAGCAAGATCCATTATGGTGCCTTCACTGTTAAGGGTGTGATAGGTGATCAACTTCTCTCTTTTATTTTTTGAGGTGGTCGTGTTTAGCTCTCTTCAACTTGCTCTTTTTTGAAGGTGAAATGTCAGGTGTCTCAGTGTAGCATTTTTCATGGTATGGATGAAATCGCTTGATTTTTTGTGTTTTTAGTCTCAGTGTAGCATTTTCCATGGTATGGATGAAATCGCTTGATTTTTTGTGTTTTTAGTATAGTTGACTTTCTATTTTTTGAAAATTTATTTAGTCAATTTTTGTTGTCCTAGCGTCCGCTAGCGCACTTGTTTCTTTTTAAATATATTTTGATGTGTTATTCAAAAGAAATATTTGACTTTTTAAATAATTATAATTTTGTTAAATTTCATTTTTAAAACAATCAATATTAATTTTGTTAATTTGTTAATATTATACTAAATAAAATTGAACTTTTAACTTCTTTTTATAAAAAAGACAAAATATAATTTTCTATTAAAAATTCACATACAATTTGTGAGTCTATTATTGTCCAATCTAACCATATTAGTTGATTTGGAATTTGACCGTTCTCATAAAATAAAATGATACATTAGATTTCATTAAAAATAGCGATTAATAAGAATTAGAAAAAATCTGAATAAGTTAGTAACTATCCTAATCCTAAAATTGTCAGATGAATATATTATCAATTATTTTTAAAACGTCGGAACATAACATTAAAGTTTAGACGTTGAAATAAGATTACTTTAGATAAATAAATGTAAGAAAGTTCCAAATCCAATGTACATGTGCAACCAATAATAATCTTGTATAATGTTAAAAATTACTTTACTACCGACATTGATCGATCAATCAACATCAAATATCTTTGATGCAAAGCATAGTTTTCTTTTAGGAGAATTGTTTGTCCAAAATGTTGAGCTAGCTATAACACCTCATTAGAACTAGTCCAAATCTTTCCTAGCTTTAGTTTACCATCGATTTACATATTAATTTATTTATTTTATAATTATCTTAGGATACATTGAATACAAATTCTTACTTGTAAATCATCCCAAAATCTCATGCATATACATTAATCCAATTTCCATTGGACATGTGGCAGCTTTTATTTCATCTATTTGTAAGTTTTATCTTTGGATACATTCAAGTTTTAGTTATATATCAATAGGTAAATTGAAAATGTCTCGAAAGTTTGATTAGATTTATGATATCAATGATTCAAAGGAAATGTGATGGCTTTCAATCTCAATGAATAATGACTACTTTCATCAAATACACGATTATTATGTAGAAAAGAGTAAAATCATATATCTTATTATTAATTATTGTACTGTTTTTTATCAGATATATAAAAACTGATTTAGTTATTTGGTATAGGATGTATAAAAATATTTTTTATGATCCAAATATTTTTATAAATTGTATTTTTTTCATACATAATTATTTTTATTATTGCTCTAAATAATTTTTTATACGGAATTTTTTTTACTGTTTATTCAAATAAAAGAAAAAAAGTGTATTGTTAATAAATTTTTTTATAAATAGAAAAAGTGTATTCTTGATACAAATATTTTTATAAATAAAAAAATATATATATTGTTGATATAAATATTTTTATAAACAGTAAAAAAATGTATTATTTATAAATGAGAAAAAGTATAGTGTTGATACAAATATTTTTATAAATAAAAAAAGTTGTACTGTTGACATAAATATTATTTGAAAAAATCTATAATTGATACAAATATATTTATAAATAAAAAATATTTATTATTAATACAAATATTTTTATAAATATATATATATATATATATGATTATGTTAATGTCTTTGATCTATAATACAATTTTACATTGAAAAAATTAAATATGCCGTGTGACATTCATATAATTATATTTAATTATTTAAATATATATCTTTTATATATTAATATTAATCTTTATACTAATTGAATCTTACAAACGTTAAATACATTAAAGTTTCGATTATAATACTCTCTTTGATCTTTTTTAAATTAATTAAATAATTAATATATTTTATCTATAATATAGATTAAATATATTAATTATTTAATAAATTTAAAAAGGTGAAATATTATTTATAAAAAAAAAGATAAGAGGGAATAATTAATTATGAGTTAATTAAGTTAGTTTTTGGATAAGTTAATGAATGGAGGGAAGTAAGTATGAGCAATTAGAATGTGTTGGGGAAGCACGTGAGGGCTGGTTGAACATGGACAGCTCTAAACAAAACAGATGAAATAATTATAGTAGCTGGAAGTAGAATTTAATGGCAATCATAAAATTGCAAGTCCCATCTGTTCCTTCTTCCATCACATATTGATAGCTAGGAAATCTTGGATGTATTGTCCATTGTGGGGTCACCTAGATAATTGTCTTTCATATGGTTTTTTATTTATTTATTTGATCCTTATAGTATATATTTTCAATAATAATAATAATAATAATAATAATAATAATAATAATAATAATATCTAACCACAACTAAGGTGGCATGACTTGATGGAGTCCTTTGGAAAGGTATTCTCGAGTTTAGGTATATGATTCAGTTTCGTAATTTTGGATTGGCTGTGTTGTGCAATGACAGTTATGGTGGTCGTAAAACGGATTCCATATGGTGGTGTGACTTGATGGCAATTGGATTCGATAAAGGTAATTCTGTGAATCTTTTTTCAAATATTGTTGTAGGGTCGTTGGGCAATAGTCTTTATGTGTCGTTCTTGTACACTAGTTGGTTGGGGGATCGCCTTCTTAAGGATGTTTTCTCGTTGTGTTTCAATTTCAGCAAGTTACGACATGGTTCAGTGGCAGAAATGTGTGAGAATAAGAACTCTATCTAGTTGTGGAACTCTCTTCTGCCCTCTCCTGTTTCTGCTTCATATTTATTTTGTGAAGTGGTAGAGGTCTTTTAGCTGATTTCTCATGTGGTCTTAGTGCCCTACAGGAAGAATTGGCTATCTTGGAACTTTGAGGAGGATGAAACATATTCTGTCAGCTCTGGGTACAATTTGTTATTAAAAGTCGGTTCATATTAAAATTTAGATAGCAGTACAACTAAGGCGATGGAGATCATGTGGACAACAAAAACTTCCATCTAAATTGTAGGTGTTTTTATGGAGACTTTTCTGGGACAAATTGGCAACAAGAGAACAATTGACTAAGAGAGACATTAATTTTGGAAGCTCTAATTCGATGTGTGCAGACTGTGGCGAATCTGTCAAATCATTGCTCCATCTTTTTATAGAGTGCTCGTTCACAGCTAGAGTTTGGAGAGGATTGGAGGTTTCTCCTGGCTTAGTAGTCGAGACGCGTCACAACTGCGCAACCTCATTTGTCAGTTTTGACAGAAGTTTGAAGAATGAGACTTTAAACGATCTTGGTATTATTATTTGGGCTTTTACTGTTTGGTGCATATTGAAAAGTAGAAATAATTTCATTTTTAGAGACGATCCTTATTGTTTAGTAGACGTTGTTAACTCCATTAAGTTTTTATCTTGGAGATGGTTTTGTTCCAACTGTCTTTTGAATCACTCTTGTTCTTTTTACGAGTAGTTTTCTTCTCCGATATGTTATATCAAACAAAAGTAATTTTTTGTCTTTATCTCTTGTAAGTGTTTTGAGTATCACTTGTGCTCTTTGTGTCAATTTCATTGCTTATTAAAAAAAACTAAACTCTTAAAACAAAATCTTTAAATTATGTGATTATTAGGTCCAAACCTTATACTAACAAGTAACAGTGGTAAACAAATCGATTTCGCCAAACATGTATGTTTAACCCGCCATTTTTTTATGAATCAAGTCAAGTTATTTTTTGGCTTGTGACCCTCTCTTTTCCTTGTCCGCTCTTTTATTTTTAGAAGTTTTGAGTGCACAAGTCTAAATGGGACATATACCATTTTTTGTCACTTTTAGAATTTAATGGTGTGAATTCTATCCTACAGTATTTTCTGACGAGTTGAACCAAAGTTTTTTATTTACCATGCACTATTTTTTATGGACCGAAAAAGATTTTTCATTCGCTCAACTCCATTTTTCAATGGGCCGAACCATAGTTTTTAAGATAATTTCTTATCTCACCTCATGGGTTTCTTTACTACCATGTGGTTTTCCATAAATACCCGCAGATTCTGGAGATATATCTCTGAATGCGCCCATGGCTTAACAATATTCCAGAAATATATCTTTGAAACAATTTATACCTTAAACGGTCACAATATATCTCTCATAGCCTATTTTCATTTGAATATGTTTGGAGATGCATTTACGAAAAATTCTCGGAGATACATCTCTGAAGTGTTTCAGAATAGATTTTTTTAAAACACATTGTGCATTTGTTCGCAGATTAATTATAAAATAACATACATACCAAAATAAAATGACAGTATAGTAATATGATGTCGTACGTCACGTAAATCCAAAATGTAATAACAATGTCAGGAAAAATGTACAAACTACAGTAATGAAACAAAATAAATACAAACAACCAATGGGTGTGTTTGACAGCCTCTCCTCTGCCTCATGTGCCTCCTCTTCCTGGTCTTCCTCCTCGACCCTCGATCCCTATGTCCTCGCGCGATGTTTGTGGTACAAAAGTGCCTCATGTACCTCCGCAATAATGTCATCCAATAGTCGTCTGACAACAGACCCCTCAAGGAAGATACCCTCAGTAATTCCTGTCTGCGCCATTTCCACTATGAGATGACAACGAGGCAAGACATCATCAGTATGATCCATCTGAGATTGCTGCTCCTCTAGAATCTCCTGATGAGTGGGCTCAGTGGATCTCCTATAGTAGTCGGCACAATGTACGAATGTGAGACCCTGAAGAACCACCTGATGTATTCGTCAACGTAACTCCAATCATTCAGAGCTATGGTAGCCCGAGCATCATCCGATACCAAATGACTCTGATAACCAGCAAACATCTCCTCTATCTGTATACGAGTCAAGGCCGGAGGTGCAGAGATATCAGGATGCCTGGGGATGGTCTTGGTGTACCCGAACTTCCGCATGACGTACTCGGGCAGATGAGGAGCAGTGACTGTCGACGAGCAGGCCAGTCATCTAGAGTATAGTGATATGTCGTCAAATAACTGCGTATGACAGTAATCCACGTGGCAGTTAAAGTGGATGTCCTCAGCAACCAAGCAGTCAAGATATAAAAGGCTCGACTTCCTGGTTCCCTCTCAGAGGGATAAAAGCATAAGTACAGGGCATCTCTTTAGTGTACTCATCCCAACACGACCAGCCAACGATGTACGAGAAATGCTGGAGGATCCAGGCCTGAAATGAAAATAAAAAAACATTCAGAGATTAAGAATTATAACAAATATGAAATGAAAAAGATAAAAAATAATCAAGGATAAAAAATTATTGCCACCAGTAGGGTCGTGCTTCCTGTGGTCTACCTTGTCGTCCACCGACATCCATCTCTCAGCTTTGAATACAGATATGCCAAGCAAGTCGCCCGCCAGTTATACTCATGGATCCGTGTGAGATCCAAGAAGTACAGGAGGTATGTAACGTCAGTATAGGTGGCACTCGTGTCCACAAAAAGCACAATGCCAACTAAAAATAGAAAATAACACCTCAAAGCATGACTCTTGTGGATCTCCACCTCCTGGGCATCACTATCACCCTACGCTGCAGCGATGAGCGCCTCATCAAATCTCTTCTTCAAGAACGAAAATCTAACATGAGTACCCTTAGTCCTATCCACCTCCCTCAGCGCCTTTACTATATTATCCCCCAGATGCTCCACCATCATATCGACTGCCTCGTCTTTGATCATCCTACCACGATGGAGAAATGTCCCTCTGATCGGTAGATGCAACAAACATGAGACATCGTCTAGTGTAATCAACATCTCACTGTGTAGGAGATAAAAGCAAGAGGTCTCAGAGTGCCATCGCTCCACGAATGCTCCCATCATCCCGTGGTTGACCAAAGTGTAATCGGTCAAGCATAGGTCACTCAACCCAGAAGCGGTGAGAACCGACTGAAACCACTTCGCCTTAGGTTGATGAAATGCTAAAATCTTCCACATGTAGTTCAAAAATTTTTGGGGTTCACGTATCTGCGATGTTCAGAAACCAGTAAGAATCAATGTTATAAATAATCAATGTTAAACAACTTAAATTAATGTAAATAAATATAGTAATAATGTGACTAATGTTACCTGTCTGTCCCATATATGTTTGGTAGTGCGGTCTGGGTACAAAGTAAGTAAGGACATATTAGATGGACCCCCTCTGAAATCCTCTGGCTCAGCATCAGCAACATCACCCTCCATAGGTGTCACCGATGCATCACGATTAGCAGGTGTGACTGGGTCAATAGGAGGTGGCATCAGATCAACAGGAGGTAGCACATGTGCATCCCGCCGCCTGCGTGAGGATGGAGGAAGTGATGCGTCAGCTGACGCATCCTGTGGTCTGCGGGAAAAAGATGAAGAAGATGGAGTGGGCCGAGACGTAGATGGAGTATCCTAAAATGTAGCTCAAGTGGCTTGAGACATAGATTGAGTGGCATGAGGTGAAGGCTGAACCACATGAATGGATTGAGCCTCAGAAGTAGAATGTACACCAGCAGTCGATGCCTCTCCTTGACCAGAGGTATTTGCTGCATCTGGACCCAGTTGGTTCCGCTCTCGTCTAATGGATGCAATATAGGCAACCCATTCATGCCTCAATCGGTCGTTTTTGTCAGCTATTATGTCTGCAACATATAATATAATTAATCGTACAACGAGTTTATAAAATAAGAAAAATTATGAAACAAAAAGAAAAAAAACAGACTGAGAAAATTCCAGAGATACATCTCTGGAAAAATTCAATGTTTCATGTACTTTGGGTGATTCCAGAGATACAACTACAAAAACATTTCGCAGATGTATCTTTCGAATCACCAATAGTACATGAAACATTGAATGTTTTCGGAGATGTATCTCCGGAATAATCTGCAACTCAGAGGTCACACCAATGCGTCCTCTGCCACTCTAATTCATAAATTTGAGGCCCTGTTCGTCCATTTGAGCCAACAAACAATACATGCAATTACTCTAAACTATGTTTGTAACACCCTTATTCTACCCCACAGATATTACGGCAAAATAACACGAATTTCAGAGTAAAATATTAACTTTCATAAAAAGCCACAAAAGGGCGTACATTTCTCAATGTCTCAAAATAAGTCAATGCTCCGTAACACATGGGTTTTCTCAAAATACATCAATTTGCACCAAACAACAGAACTCAAAACATAACTCAAGGTTTTCCTCATAAAGGAAAGTTAGTAAAATAACCCACTGATATACAGTTCAACTCAAAAGAACCCAACCCGATGTTACATATCAGAGCAAGACACTCTAAGTTAACCAAAAGGCTAACAACTCTAAGACTTCAAAAATATTCCTCGACGACATCCACAGCTAAACTTGGTCATCTGCACGTTACCCACGTGGAGGTAACATTCAAACAAGCAGGGTGAGTAAAACAATTCATAATAATCAATGTATAACAATTATTGCATAAACGGCGTCATATTCATACTCAACACATTCATATCCTTCAATAGGCCTCAAAGGCCACAACGTCATAATTTATACACAAAGGCTCATAAATGCAAATGCAACATAGACTCAATGCATGTGGTACCAATAATCATAGCGCGATGGACACTGGGCCATTAAGCCTCCATAGATCCCCATCAATAGGATCAGAGCACATCAAAATACCTCACATCCACACAGTGGGATTGAAGCCAAAGCAATCGAGGTCCTGAACCAAACTCCGGATGCACATGAATGCATGATGCACACGTCACAATAATTCTCATAATAACAACATATGGTGCATCATCACTCATCATATTCATCATACGTCATAACTCATCCATATAGTCATCATAATCACATAAATCGTCATATCTCATATTATCACATAATTCATCATAATCATCATCATCATCACATAAATCATCATATCCCATGTTAGCACATAATTCATCATAATCATAATCATCATCACATAAATCATCATATCCCATGTTAGCACATAATTCATCATAATCATAATCACCATCACACAAATCATCATATAATCACGTCCAAATCACATATTAGCTCATAGTCATCCTCATGTTAGCCCATCCTATTATCACATATTAATTCATAATACTACCCCATGTTATCTCATTTTCATAATATTATCTCATATTATCACATATTAATTCATCAACTTATACCCGCGGTAATCCTCACACTATAGCCTATCATTCACATAATTCCTCGCAGTCATACTCATGTTAACTCATCTCATAAATCTTAGAATCAAACACCAAGGCATCGCTGCACGCGATCAATCATTCACGAACTCTACTACGTTCGCTGGCTTGCTCTCTAGGCGAGTCTGAGCGAACCTTCGTTGGCTTGCTCGCTAGACGAACAGAGCGATGACAGCAAAAACCTGTTACGACCAGAACTGATTCTTGCTCAAATACTCATACGATTCACTTACCCAATGCCCCCAAAACATCCCTAAAACATCCCTATGGTCATACGACGATAACGACACAAAATCTATGGTTTATTAGGCTAATCTGGCAACATTTGCACTGCCTAAATCACTATTTTCCTGCAATTACTCTGAGTGCATCAGAGTTACTCACATTTGAACATTCCTATTCCTACAGGGTCAAACATATAACGATCCATGGTTTTGGCCACGAAGGCCTAAAGTTTCCCTTCTCATATCAATATTCAGTGTTACATACCATTACCCCTAACCTCAAAGCCTTATCATCAAATTCCCTATTTTCCCACAACCAACCCAGAATACCTTAAATCATAAACCAACCATAAACACATCTAAAGGCATACATAGAAAATCATGAATAGCGATACTCCCCATACCTTAGCCGATTCGCAGCTTTCACGATTAACTTCGGGATCTTCCGAAGCTTTTGCCTCCACTTCTCCCTCCATCAGAGCTCTGGCCTCATTCTTTTCACGGTTAACAAAATGAATCCTCCACCTTCATAATTCCATTTTGTCAAACTTAGACTTGGGCCACACAATTGGGCTTTTCCCATAATATCCTTACTAACTCCTCTTAATGCCCAATTTACCCTCATTTCTCTTACATTTATTTTAATTCATAATAATATTAGTAAATCCATATTACATACTATTATTCTAAAATAAATACTCCAATATGCATAATTCCTCAATAATTCCCAAAACCACCGAAAACACCAAAAATACGAATATTCTCAATTAAATAAATAAATTAAAATATTTCAATTAAATTCGGGGTGTTACAACTCTCCCCCACTTAAAAGAATTTTTGTCCTCGAAAATTACCTTAAGAAAACAGAGTCGGATACGACTCCCTCATCTGATCTTCACACTCCCAAATCCGACTTTCTCTAGTTGGTCCTCTCAAAACTACCTTTACTAAGGCAATTTATTTACCTCAAGGTTGCTTCTTGTTCACTAATCCGAAATAGCAATACCTCAATAGTCAAATCATCTCTCACTTTATATCATCTATCGGAATCAATGTACTTCTTCAACTTAGGCACATAAAACACATCTAGCAATTTCACAAGCGACAGCGATAAAATAGTCTAACATGGTACTTCTCCCAAGCTTCTGCTGCGCTACTCTGATACAGGCCAACAAAGCACGGTGTGAGCTTCCGAGACTTCAAAGCTCAACCAACACCAGTTACTGGCGTAACTCTCAAAACCCATCTTTTCTCGGATCCTCTTGATCATTTCAGTCGTCGCTTGCACAATCTCAGGTCCGAGCACATCACTCTCGCCTGACTCATATCAACACAAAGGAGTCCTACACCTCCTACCATGCAAATCCTCATACGATGCCATTCTGATACTAGAATGATATAATTGTTATTGTAGGTAACTCACCCAAAGACAATGACTATCCCACGATCCACTTTGATCCAACACACAAGCTCTCAACAAATCCTCTAAAGACTGGATAGTCCTATCTGTCTGTCCATCCGTCTGCGGATGATAGGCAGAATTCAACTTCCACATGGTACCCAAAGCGTCTGCAAACTCTCCCAAAATCTCAATGCAAATCTCAGATTTCCATCTGACACGATATTCGACGATATCTCATACACTTCGCAACTTCCTCACTCTATATCTCAGCTAGCTTCAACATAGAATGATTAATCCCCATTGGTATAAAATGAGTTGATCTAGTCAATCTATCCAAAATCACCCAAATTAAATCATATCCATTCAAATTCTTTGGAAAACCCGACACAAAATCCATGGAAATACTATCCGATTTCCACTCTAGAATATTCCACAATTGCATCAGACCCAACGGTCTCTGATGTTCAATCTTTGACTAGATCCCTGACCTTCTTGAATCTCATCAAGAATACCACTAGTAAGGTCCAACATACTACGCTTAAATCCATAAGAAGTCTCTTCACAACCAAACTCATATCACAAAATTGCTCACTCAGTTCTAACTCCTTCACCATCATCATCGGTATATGCAAAGAATTCCAAATCAATACATCAGCTACCACCTCTGCTTTACCCGAATGGCAATTCAACCCAAACCATCATCCTTAAGAAGTCTCAATCATCTCTTCGTCCTCACGGTCAAATCATTATGATCAAAGAAGTACTTCGAACTCTTACGATCACTAAACATCTCAAATCTCGAACCAAATAAATAAAGCTTCCAAAGCTTCGACACACCCACAACAACAACCAACTCTAAATCATACGCTAGATCATTCCTTTTATGCCCTTTAAGTTACCTTAAAGCATAAGCTAAACTTGCTGATGTTGCATTAACACACCTCCCAATCCCATCAACGGGGCATCCCAATATACAACAATTGTTCTGTCGGATTCGGAAAAAATCAATACAAACGAGCTGTTGTCAATCTTCCCAAAATATCTTGAAACTTTCTTTACACTTTGCATCCAAAACAAAAGCCTGAACCTTCCCAGTCCACTGCGTCAATGTCAAGGATAACTTGGAAAATCCTTCAACGAATTTTCAATAAAGATCTACCAACCCAAGAAACCCCTAGTCTCAAAACAGGTTTTGGAGCTTCCCATCGCGATACAGCTCCAACCTTCGACATATCAACCACAATAACTCTACTCGAGATCACACGACCAAGGAACTCACTCCCTTCTACCAAAACTCACACTTTGATAGTTTTGCACACAGCTGCTTCTCTCTCAATGCTAATAATACAATTATCAGATGCTCATCATGATCCTCTTTACTCATCGAATAATACAAAAATATCATCGATTAACACAACTATCAACTCGCTCAAATAAGTATAGGAAATCCCATTCATACTCCACATACCCACATGGTGCCTTAGTCACCCCAAATGGCTCTACGAAATACTCATCATGTTCATACCTTACTTTAAAAGCAGTCTCCTGAATATCTTCAGCCTTCACACAAATCTGATGATACCCAGATTTCGAATTCATCTTACTGAACATACTTGCAACTACCAACTGACCCATCAATCCTTAGTCCTTGGAAACGCACACATATTTTTGATAGTCACCTTGTTCACTTATCTATAATCCACCCCCAAAGCCTCACAAAACCTTCTTCCTTCATGATCAACAAGATTGGTGCACCCCATGGTGATACACTCAGACAAACGAGCCTCTCCTCAAGCAAATCTTCAAGTTGAGTCTCTAACTCTTTCAATCCCAAAGCAGACACACAACATGGAACCATCAATACTGGACTATTTATAGGAACTAAGTTGATCACGAACTCCACTTCACGTTCCGGCGGTAAATCACTATCTTGTCAGGATATCCTCCAGACAACCACAATTAATCGGCAACCCACCAACTTCCCCACTTTAAATTCCCATCGAAATTAAACATCTCGACGTCGTCCTGCGCCAACTTATCAAACCAATTCTTAAGCACCTAGCGTAACTCAAAACAATTCACTGCTCACGCCATCTAAGCTTTCCAGACACGTCTATCCCATCCAACGTGACCCTGTCTACTATCAACAACAGATTAAGGTTGATCAGTTCCTCAATTTTTCAAAAGACATCCGAAAATCATGATGGGGTATAAACCATCTTTACCAAACTATAAGAGCGTTCAACCACACACTGAGCCGCCACTTCACACTTGCAGCGTCTTGGAGAAGTACAGTTTCTCCCCCACTTGTTTCATTCCCACTTCTGACAAAGGTTAGGCCACAAATATGTACCGATAGTGTTTTCACACACATGTCGCATACCAGGGAACAAACAACATTAGACAACTTGGCCGGACCGACCGACCTGCTGTGATACCACTAATGTAACACCCTTATTCTATCCCACAGGTATTACGACAAAATAACACGGATTTCAGAGTAAAATATTAACTTTCATAAAAAGCCACAAAAGGGCGTACATTTCTCAATGTCTCAAACTAAGTCAATGCTCCGTAACACACGAGTTTTCTCAAAATACATCAATTTGCACCAAACAGCGGAACTCAAAATATAACTCAAGGTTTTCCTCATAAGGGAAAGTTAGTAAAATAACCCACTGATATACAGTTCAACTCAAAAGAAACCAACCCGATGTTACATATCAGAGCAAGGCCCTCTAAGTTAACCAAAAGGCTAACAACTCTAAGACTTAAAAAATATTCCTCGACGGCATCCACATCTAAACTTGGCCATCTGCACGTTACTCACGTGGAGGTAATATTCAAATAGGCAGGGTGAGTAAAACAATTCATAATAATCAATGTATAACAATTAATGCATAAACGGCATCATATTCATACTCAACACATTCATATCCTTCAATAGGCCTCGAAGGCCACAACGTCATAATTTATACACAAAGGCTCATAAATGCAAATGCAACATAGACTCAATGCATGTGGTACCAATCATCACAGCGCGATGGACACTGAGGCATCAACCCTCCATAGATCCCCATCAATAGGATCAGAGCACATCAAAATACTTCACATCCACACAATGGGATTGAAGCCAAAGCAATCGAGGTCCTGAACCGAAGTCCGGATGCACATGAATGTATGATGCACACGTCACAATAATCCTCATAATAACAACATATGGTTCATCATCACTCATCATATTCATCATATTCATCATACGTCATAACTCATCCACATAGTCGTCATCATCACATAAATCGCCATATCTCATATTATCACATAATTCATCATAATCATCATCATCATCATCACATAAATCATCATATCCCATGTTAGCACATAATTCATCATAATCATAATCATAATCACATAAATTATCATATCCCAT
This sequence comes from Lathyrus sativus, assembly GCA_963859935.3. NCBI lineage: Eukaryota > Viridiplantae > Streptophyta > Magnoliopsida > Fabales > Fabaceae > Lathyrus > Lathyrus sativus. The sequence continues at coordinate 625,894,157 of OZ012737.1, forward strand.
GTTAGCACATAATTCATCATAATCATAATCATCATCACATAAATCATCATATAATCACGTCCAAATCACATATTAGCTCATAGTCATCCTCATGTTAGCCCATCCTATTATCACATATTAATTCGTTATACTACCCCATGTTATCTCAAATTAATTCATAATATTATCCCATATTATCACATATTAATTCATCAACTTATACCCGCGGTAATTCTCACACTATAGCCTATCAATCACATAATTCCTCACTGTCATACTCATGTTAACTCATCTCAGAAATCTCAGAATCAAACACCAAGGCATGGCTGCACGCGATCAATCCTTCGCGAACTCTGCTACGTTCACTGGCTTTCTCTCTAGGCGAGTCTGTAGCGAACCCTCGCTGGCTTGCTCGCTAGGCAAGTCTGTAGCAAACCTTCACTGGCTTGCTCGCTAGGCGAACAAAGCGATGACAGCAAAAACCTTTTACGACCAAAACTGATTCTTGCCCAAATACTCATACGATTCACTTACCCAATGCCCCCAAAACATCCCTAAAACATCCCTATGGTCATACGGTGATAACGACACAAAATCTATGGTTTATTAGGCCAATCTGGCAACATTTGCACTGCCTAAATCACTATTTTCCTACAATTACTCTGAGTGCATCAGAGTTACTCACATCTGAACATTCCTATTCCTACAGGGTCAAACATATAAGGATACATGGTTTTGGCCACGAAGGCCTAAGGTTTCCCTTCTCATATCAATATTCAGTGTTACATACCATTACCCCTAACCTCAAAGCCTTATCATCAAATTTCCTATTTTCTCACAACCAACCCAGAATACCTTAAATCATAAACCACCTTAAACACATCTAAAGGCATACATAGAAAATCATGAACAACGATACTCCCCATACCTTAGCCGTTTCGCAGCTTTCACGATTAACTTCGGGATCTTCCGAAGCTTTTGCCTCCACTTCTCCCTCCATCAGAGCTCTGGCCTCATTCTTTTCACGGTTAACAAATTAAATCCTCCACCTTCAGAATTCCATTTTGTCAAACTTAGACTTGGGCCACACAATTGGGCTTTTCCCATAATATCCTTACTAATTCCTCTTAATGCCCAATTTACCCTCATTTCTCTTATATTTATTTTAATTCATAATAATATTAATAAATCCATATTACATACTATTATTCCAAAATAAATACTCCAATATGCATAATTTCTCAATAATTCCCAAAACCACCGAAAATACCAAAAATATGAATATTCTCAATTAAATAAATTAATTAAAATATTCCGATTAAATTCGGGGTGTTACAATGTTTCATCTAATTTCTAAATATTTCGACACCTAACAATGGATTCTAACTCATTTATAACAAAACTCGAATATTTATCAGAAACTCGAAAAACTTACCCGAATTATATGATTCAAAAAATGTTGAATGATGCACTGGATGCTGCTTGATGATTACTTGATCCTCAGATGGAAGAAATTAAATTTGGTGAAGTTTGGGAAATTTAGGAATGAGAGAGATGAGGAGAAATGAAAAAGTGTGGAATGAGAAGATACTGGCGCGACAAATAGCTCTAAATTGTTCTGGAGATATATCTCTGGAATATTTTAACATTCAATTAATCTTTGGTGTGTCCGAAAATATATCTCTAAAATATCTTAAAATTTAATTAAAATAAGGTGCATCTAAATATATATCCCCGAAAGTTAGAAATATTATAGAAAATCTGCATAGTGTCTAAGAAACACATAGAATGCTTTAAAAAATTCTTATTTTTATTTCGTCCTACCCCTTTTTTTTAAGGTCAAAGGCTTATTATAAATCCTTCTACTTTGTTCATAGCTCCCCGTTTTTTTCTTCTAAACTTTGATAGACAAGTCTGTCCACTTATCATCCATATCCATATCTATTATCTATTAATAAAATGAATAGTACTTGGATTTTCCAATAATAAGCATCTAATTTTATGCTTAGACTTTTCTAATTCCAGGGATTCAAGTATCTTTTAAAAGTTTGTTGCAATATTATGCATTTAGCATTAATGACATCTAATGTGTCACGCTAATCATTTTTTGATCTATTTTTAAATTATTTTATTATGACATCTTTTTGTGTTTATTTATTATTATAAGTATATTATATTGATGTTTAATGAAAGGTCTTACATTGAAAGCAGAAAAATTGCACGGGAAACATCAAATGGGAATATGCAGTCGAATGATAAACTGCAGCAAATTCAGTTTTGTATGTATGTATTCGTAAACTGCAGCTGTATCATATCAATTCAACTGCATCTGATTAATGACCAATCGTCAATTCAGTTTTGTATTTTTGTAGTCATAAACTACAATCGAATCATACATACAAAGTTGTCATCGAGTTAAAATTTTAATGTAGTGGTGATTAAGCTTTTATAAAGTGGCGGTAAAGGTTAATTAAACTGCAGTCGTTATATAATGTTCTTATTGGTATATTTTTCACAGATATGCAGTTAAGTGTGACTGAGTTAAAGAATTTGACACTCACTAAGATTGAGAATCTGTTGCAATCAAAAGGAAGAAGTTTGCATGAGTTTAAAGGTATACCTTATCCAGATTCATATGTCACGAAGTACGTTGACAACAAACTGATTTATAACGAACACGATTACAATGCCAATACCGAAAGACACAATTTCCACAAAATTTTACACACGCTTACAGGTTATTCATTTGATTTTTTTTATTTGTGAAATGACCTATTTTGTTTAAATTTATAATTTATAATTTATAAATTATAGACGAGCAACATGCAATCTTGATAAGATCATGGAAGCTGTCAACAAACAGAGAGGATGAGTGTTTTTCACACATGGTTATGGAGGGACTGGTAAAACTTTCATATGGAGAACACTATCAAGTGCCCTTCATTCGCAGAAAAAAAGTCGTTCTTACCGTTGCTTCGAGTGGAATAACTTCATTATTATTTCCAGGTGGAAGAATAACACACTCAAAGTTCAAAATACTCGTTCCAACACTTGACAAATCTACTTGCAACATTGACAAAGACACCGAACATTCACAATTATTTGAAGTAAAAGATGTGATAATATGGGAAGAAGTACCTATGTCTCATAAGAACTGCTTTGAACCATTGGATATAACCCTTAAATATGTAATGAGCAAAAAAGGGTTGGCGAATACAATTTTTGGTGGGAAAGTTGTTGTTTTCAGAGGAGATTTCTGACAAATTCTTCTAGTTGTTCCAAGAGTAGGGCGTTATGATATTGTCCATGCATTAATTAGCTCATCTCATGTATGAGACTATTGTCAGGTTTTAACACTAACAAGAAATATGAGACTTCAACAAGGAAAAGACAACACAAGTTCCAATGAAACAACATAATTCTCAAAATGGATTTTAAATGTGGGGGGTTGTAAGATTTGTGAACCAAATGATGGATTAGTTGATATATAAATTCATCAAGAGCTGTTAATATCAAATTTTGATGATCTCATAAGGGCTATTGTTAATAGTACATATCCTAATTTGTGGGAAAAGTTCAATGATGTTGACTTCTTATAAGGAAAAGTTATTCTTGCTTCAACAATTGAAGTTGTGGACAAAATCAATCATTATACTTAGACATGATACCGGGTAAAGATTCGTTAACTTTAATCTATTTATACATACAACAACATATTGAATAATTTATTTTACTAACTTCTTTATATTTTAGTTTTAAACCGTTTTTTTAGGAGTAGAGAAAGAGTATCTGAGTTTCGATTTGATTGATAAAACAGATGCAAGTTACAGTGAAGCGTATGAAGTGCCGACTCTTGAATTTCTCAGTAAATTAAGAACATCAGGGCTTCCAAATTATAGGATCAAATTGAAGGTTGGTACCCCTATTATACTAATAAAAAATTCGAACCAAGCTGGATTGTGCAATGGAACAAGACTAATCGTGACAAGGTTAGCAAATCATGTCATCGAGACAAAAATCATGTCTAGAAAGAACATATGAACATTTGGTTATGTGATCATATGTTATTGGTGAAAATTCTGAATTTTTTAATGATGTTTATGCATACTTTTAAACGATGTTTGGGTGAAGAATTATACTATGCCAATGCTTAATATTTGATCATGTTTATGCAAAATTTAACAATATTTTAGTTCATAATTTCTACACATTGTTTGATCATATTTTTTATTGTTTTGACGCATGTTTTTTTATCATGTTTGGATGCAGGAAATGTTCGTAGCTAGATTAAAGGAATATGCAAATAGACGAATGGTGTATCGTACCTCAAAGATTGGAAAATTGAAAGACTTGAAAGATTGGAACATGATGGCAAAGTTGTTACTTGTATCGATTAAACTGGCTTTTGGTAATTACTTGATTAGTCCGTGTCTTAGTCAAGTTTATTAATTTGAGATACTAGTTATAAACTGATAATTTTAATGTCCTTGTTTAACAATCTTTCTTTTATTCGTTTTTATATAACTGAATGTTGGAAAAACGGTTATTCACTTTATTATAATTAATGATGAATACTTAAAAGCTGGTGAAAATTATTAGTAGAATATTGAAACTATATGAATATTTATGGACTGCAAACTAAATTTCATAACTGACAGTTGAGAAAGCGAAATACATGTGAATCCAGACCCTGCGATAGCACATGTATATTACTGGTTCACAAATAAATGAGCATGTTAAAGTCAAATAATAAATAGAATTATATTTTAAAGGCTTAAGTAATCTCGAATCTGTTAACTTAATATAAGTTTTTATTTTGATTAATTATCTAATAAATATTACTCTTTTTTTCAAAAATTATTAAATTATTCAATGTTTTTTTTTTTTGTTAAACTTTGCTCAAAAAATTTAACTTGTGTTTACGTGGGAGTCTAATTGACAAAATTAGAGAGGATTATCAAACCTTATTTTATTCTAAAAATATTAATTAAAAATAAGTCATTTTTTTCAGCTTCATTTTCACTTCCATCTTCTTCATAAATCAACAATTATCACTTCCATCTTCTTCACAAATCAACAATTATTTAAGCTATAATAAACTTTCATCTTCTTTCCAATCCAACTTAAAAATTAACAATCCAACTTAAAAATTAACATTTGTCTTCATTTATGACTATCTCTAAATTTCTTTTTATTTTGAAACAATCCATGTTTTTGTTTTTTTCTTCCTTTTTATGAACATTTAAATTTCGACATTTTATGTTCGCTTCAATTTATTTTAATCTTGTTCATTGAACTATTTATAAATAATACAAAAAAATTAAAATTAACAAAAAAAAAAGTTTTTTTTTTGAAATATTTGTTGTGAAATGAGATAAAGATGAACTATTTAGATTTTTTTTAATAACCATGTTTTTCAAAAAAAAAAATCAAAATAATTATATATTAAAAAAACTAAAATAACTATGTTTCAAAAATGAAAATTTGCACACAATAGGATACGCCAAATGGTATGACGCATGCATTCATTTTTTTTCCCACATAGGCGCCAAACAAGATGACACATGTATATAGTGACAGGCAAAACCGTAGATAAAAGTCAATTTATCCTAGGTATAGCCTGAAACACTTATACCTACAACAAATTACCGTAGGTAAAATCTATTTTTATAACATATAACTTGTTGTTCTCACGATAATGTGTTATAGGTATAAGTATTTCAGGTTATATCTACAGCAAATTGACTTTTACTTATAGTATTATGTGTCACTATATGCATGCGCCATCTTGTTTGACGCCTTTGTGAAAAAAAATAAATGCATGCGCCATTGTGTGAAAATTTTTATTTTTGAAACATAGTTACTTCAATATTTATTTTTGAATATATAGTTATTTTAAAATTTCTTTTAGAAAACATGGTTATTTTTAAAAAAATCAACTATTTATCATTTCTTGCTTTTAGATAACTATGGAGTTTGTTTATTTTAGTCTTAGTTTAATAATATATAAAAGTGGTATTATATCATTTTTTTATTTAAAAGATTTATTAGAGTTTAAAGAAGATGAAAATGAAGATAGGGGAAAGACGATGAATGCGAAAAAAATGATTTTTTTTTTTTTTGAGTTTGCTTACTCATTTTGTTTAATTTTGCTAATTAAATCACCACATAAATACAAATTAATATTTTTTTAAAAAAATTTAATTGAAAAAATCAAAGTGGTTGGCGGAATAATTTTTAAGAGATTAAAAAATAATATTTATTATATCAACAACCAAAATAAAACCTTAAATTAATGTTATTTTATTACAATATATAAATTTATTGTGTTTTCGTAATGTTCTTAATAGTAAATTAATATTAAAGAAATAGAAGATGTACTCCAATTGATTACAAAAAGTTTTAGATGCGATTAGCAAATGATGTATCTATTGTGGATGTTCTTGTATATGTGTTGGGATAATCTTATTTGTTTCTTCTTCTGGTTTGGAGTGGTTGGTGCAGGAGCTTATCCTCATCTTGATTATGTCGACAAATTTTTATGATAATCCAAGTCTACTAGAGAGTTCACAGTAAAGTCTTGCTATAATTTGTTGGTTGAGATGGATTTGGCGGAATCAAAGTGTGATAATTTGAATAGAGCTCATAGAGACCTTTGGAAACTAAAAATTCCATCTAAAATTCTGATTTTTTGGATGCAAAGTGTTATTAAACCATCTTCCAATCAAAGTTCAATTGTTAGAGAGAAACATCATCCATAGTGCTAGTGACCTTTCTTGTGTTCTTTATTTTGAAGAGGATGCAAGTTTGGACCATTTGTTTCTTCACTGTGTGGTTTGTAAGAAAATTTGGAGATGAATTCTAGCTTGGTAAGGTATGGATGAGGTTTCCTTTGCTAATTGTATAGATGCGTTTAATTTTTATTCTAATTGGTTTTGGAAGTATCTTAACTCGAGTAAAGTAGCTATGATATGGTTAGCAACATGCTGGAGCATCTGGTTAGATAGAAACAACATTTTATTTCGTAATTCTATTGTTAATGTAGAAGACATTCTGCCTTATGTTAAATTCCTCTCTTAGAATGGATAACTATAGGGAACAAGGATAGATACCCTTGTAATCTTTTGGATTGATTTGTATTTCATTTAAATTATTTAAATTCAAGGTGATTGGTCTTTTTTTATTGTTAGGGTTATACTCATTTTTGTTGAAAACAAATTTTTTAGACATTTCAGTTGTGGTAACCAGTTATCAGATATGTGGTAACCGGTTACATGCTGAGACAAAAGTATGGTTGGCTACTGGAATTGGATGTAACCGATTACCCCAAATATGGTAACCGATTACACTGAGATTTTTTTTTCTTCAGTTTTCAGCTTATTTTTAAAGTTGTTTTGTATTTTTTCCAATTTTATACATGTTGTATAAATAGCATTCAGTGCTCCCATTTGAGGTTAATGCCAATTTTAATTCTCACTCTCAATTACTCTATCTCTCTCTCTCTCTATTATTTCCTCACTTCATATTCTCTAATTAACCTAATTTCTCCATTGATTCACCATTTGAGCTTGTGATTGCTCCAACATTTGGCATCAAAAGCATTGGTTCTGATCCATTAATTCGCTGCAACAATGAATACCATTTCCAACGATAGAATCCCTATTAACCTTCTGGTTCTTGATTCGAAGAATTATGACAAGTGATCCAAGCAAATTAAAGTTTTGTTTGGGTATCAAGAAGTTCTTGAGGTGATCAATAATGGAGTCACACCACTTGGGGCAGAAGCTACAAATGCTCAGAAGGTTACGTTCAAGAAAGAAAAGATGGAAGATTACAAGGCACTCTTCTCGATTCATTCTTGTGTCGATGGTGACAACTTCGAAAAAGTTAGTGATTGCGATTCAGCGAAGCAAGCTTGAGAGATCTTGGAAAAAGCTTATGTAGGGGATGTTAAAGCAAAGGTGGTGAGGTTACAAACTCACAAGAGGTAATTCGAGTTAACGCAAATGGAAGAGAAAGAAATGATAAACAATTACGTGACGCGTATTACGCGTTTGGTGAATCAAATTAAAGCGTGTGGAAAAATTATTTTGAAGCAGAATATTGTGTCGAAGATTTTGCGTTCTTTAACATCGCGATTCGACAACATTCTAGTGGCTATTGAAGAGTCCAAGGAACTTATGATGTTGAGAAAAGATGAGCTTCAAATCTCTCTTGAGGCTCATGAGCAAAGGATGGAAAAAAAGGAAACGATAAATCTAAAGGGGAAATAGCTTTGACAATGTTCTACACTCATGATCATGAGATAACAATGGAACCAGAAGTCCCTGTGATTAGGGAGGAGTTGAAGTATGCCTTGATCAAAACACAACGCGAAAATGAAGACCTGTGGGAGATCATTCGCCAGTATCAAGCTCGCACCGAAGACCAAGAAGGAGAAGGATCATCTTGTTAGAATGATCAATGTTTCACCATTTCCTGTTTTCCCTAAAAAGGATTGTAATCCTATGTTGCATTTACTTTCGCTGCTTTTATTGTAAGAAAGGTCTTGCTTTTTTAGCAAGAGCCATCCATTGTAACAGATTTCAAATTATCAATGAAAAAAACGCTTTTTAAAGCACGTCGTTACATGTTGTTCCATTTTTTGTTTGTAAACAAAATTTGTTTTTCCTTGAATGGTTTGTGCATTTTCATCTGCATCCCATCCCGCATTAGTCTTGCATTCGAGTTCTGCAGCTCATATGTTGTTCTTGTGTCAGAGAGAGGGAAATTCACGCTGAATTCGCACAAATACAACACTCGGGCCCAAGCTCAGCGTAGGATGGCAGACAATGATCAAAGAATTGACCAGATAGACAATGACATCGAGGGGATTAAGGACAATGTTAGTCAGATCATGGAGGTTCTTAATATGATTAAAGCGAAGATGGATACGCAGGTTACAGTGGTTTCTGAAGTCGCTACAGCAGCAACAAGCCTTCCAACCGCTCCAGTTATGACAACCGAGTTCCCATTTGGCATGTCCATGGATTTCCTACGACCAATCAAAGCAATGGTAGAGGCGGAAGACCAAGGATTGACAAGAGTAAAATTCAGTGTTGGAATTGTCAAAACTTGGACATTTCTCAAGGGATTGCAGTGCAAAACAAAGGGATTCCCAAGGAGATGAAGCTAAGGCTACAAGAAAAGAGGCAGACAAGAAGAATACGCTCTTAGTGATGATCACACAAGGAGATTGTAGCAGTGGCAGAGGTGCTGGAAATTCTGCAGAAAAATACAGCAAAGGTGCAGAGTTTTCTACAGAAAAGTGCAGTAGAGTTGCTGAAAATTCTGTGGAGAAGTGCAAAAACGGCAACGTTATGGTTAAAATTCGAGATGGAGTCCAAATTAGTGATGATTGGTACTTGGATTCTGGTTTTTCAACGCATATAACAGGTAGAAAGGACTGGTTTTGCAAATCGGTTAAGCCATAACAGGTAGATTAAAATTCGCGGATGACTCCACTCTTGCGGCCGAAGGTGTCAGTGATGTTTTGATCAAGAAGGAGAATGGTGAATATTCTATGATCAAGGATGTCTTATATATTCTGGGAATTAAATATAACCTCTTAAGTATTGGCCAATTGCTTGAGAGGGGTTATAAAACTCGCATGGAAGACAAGGTTTTACGCGTTGTAGATGCATACGATGTTTTGATCATTAAGGCTCCTATGGCTTCCAATAGAACTTTTAAGGTGGAGCTGAAAGTTATGGAGCATAAGTGTTTAGCTACAATGGCAAGTAGAGAGGAGTGGTTATGGCATTACCGTCTTAGATATCTCAATTTTCATTATCTCAAAGCGTTACAACAAAATGGTATGGTTATCGGGCTGTCACACATTAATATTCTATCTGAGTTGTTTGAAGAATGTGTGAAAGAAAAACAACACAATGGGAGTTTTAACAAGGATGCAGGTCATAGGACCAAGGCTCACCTTGAGGTGGTGTATTCTGATGTTTGTGGGCTGATGCAAGTTAACACGTTGGGTGCAAATCGGTACTTTGTCACATTTATCGATGATTTTAGTAGACAGTTATGGAATTACTTCATTAGGATAGGAAGGATGAGGTGCTTTACGTGTTCAAGAAGTTTAAGTCCATGGTGGAGCAAAAATGCGGTCAAAAACTCAAAGTGCTCAAAATGGATAGTGAAGGTGAATACGTCTCGAACGAATTTGGGAAGTTTTGTGACCAAGAGAGGATAGTGCATGAGGTGGTCCACCCTACACACCACAACAAAATGGTGATGTCGAGAGAAAGAATTGATCGATTATGAATATGGTTCGTAGCAAGTTAAGTGGAAATAACTTGCCGAAGGAGCTATGGGGAGAAGCAACCTCTACAACCACTTATTTATTGAATAAGTGCCCTACTAAGAAGCATGAGAAGCTGGCACCAGAAGATGTAACGTCTGAATTCAAACTAAATCAAATTTATTTGAGAGTTTTCAGTTCGGTAACGTATCGACATGTGTCAGGTCAACTTAGAAAGAAGTTGGACGTCAAGGGTGAGGAGATGATACTGGTTGGATATCACTCTATTGGTGGATACAAAGTGTTTGATGCACAAAATCGGAGAATAGTGATCATCCGTGATGTTATTTTTGAAGAAATTAGGCATAGAGGCCCAGGTGTAACCGGTTACACCTAGCCAGTTCATTCTGGTGTAACCGATTACATGTAAGAAAAACAGAAATCCAACAACTTAATTTTTTTTATCCTGAAAGTTCTGAAACAACTGTGTAGCTACCGATTGCAGTCCGAAATGAAGAGAATGTTAGAGGATCAACAAGGCAAAGGGTGTTACCTCAAAGACTCCAATAATGTGAGAGATTCTGAGACAAAAAAATCAATGATGATGGTGATTTCATCTACTTTGCGCTTATGGCCGAATCTGAACTTGTGAACACGGAAGAGGATCTAAGCGATCTAAAGTGGATCTGTGCAATGAAAGAGGAGGTGAAATTTATTGAAAAAATGGTACTTGGGAGTTGGTTGACTTACCGCTTGGAAATAATCAAATTGATGTTCGATGGGTCTATAAAGTGAAGGCAAATCCCAAAGGTGAGGTGATTAAGCATAAGACTCGAATGGTAGAAAAAGGATTTTCGCAACATGAAAGTATAGACTTTGAGGAGGTGTTTGTACCTGTGATTAGGCTAGTGATGACTCGACTTTGTATCACATTTTTTGATTCATTTTGTGCATCGTTATTCGTTATTTTATCGAGTCATTATCATTTTAGCTGTTGATTACTTACGTTTTCCTCTATTTTTACTTGACAGGTGTTAAATCAACAACATAGAAAAATAGGGTTGAAAAGCGAGCTAAACGGTGGAGAAAGCCCCTCAAAAAGCAACATTTTGGCCTCCTCAGGACAATGGCGCTCGCCATTACCTGAGGAAGGCGGTCGCCATGGAAGAAAAGGAGGGAATCCAAATTTGAATATGAGGAAGTTTTTAACTCCTATTATTTAGGAGCCACCCCCTCTATAAATAGGGCCTGGTAGGTCAGAGTTAGGAATCCAAGAACCCGTGCGGAAGCGCTGTCAAAATTCTGCCAGACCTCCCTTACATATTCACTAACCAAAGCAGAAATCGCTCACATCAAGTGATTACAGCCCATTGTACCTTTACTTTCTTGTAATAGTTGTTTGCACACTTAGATCAATGTTGTAATACATTTGAAGTTATTTAATTTCAATTTATTTTAGGTTATTTATAATTATGTTTTACCATGTTACTTTACATTCGTATTAATCGCAATTATGTATGTTCTAGTTTACAGCATGATAAATATCTTAGGCTTAGAGATGAACATGTCTGAGTAGTTTAGTTGGAGTCCATAGTTTGAGTACCATCACCCGACGGGACTCCGTAGGAACCATCGGTGTTCAACTTAGTTATTTTAAGGTTCCGGTTCTAGTGTCTAACTAGAATTTAGTCAGTCTTGTCGCGAGAGCGAGAGGCTGGTTAACAGTGTTTTGTCACGAGAGTGAGAAACACACCAAGGCGTGTCCGACAGAGCGAGAGTTTGAGGTGATCTCCGGATAGTAGACACCAAACACTGAGTCTAAATGCAGCGAGAGTGCTTTAGGTTTCAGTTAGGCCTTGCTAGTTTTCAAAGCGTGCCTTTTAACTACTGAGCGAGTGAGAGCAAAATTTTGGGGTCATCAGGTGTGGTTGGGTCAACAACACGAGAGTGTGAGATCGAACCTTTAAACCAGTTTTTCCTACAGAATAACTTTGAGTCCTTTGTTAACACACGGGATCTATGGAGTCCCTTAGGAACACGTGGATCATTCTTCGGACCCGTTTCTTTATCTTTTTTAAATCCTGTTTTAGTTAAGTCTTTTTACCGTAAAAACCAAGCCTTAGCTTTGCACCGCAACAATTGATCACTCTAGGTTGATTATTATTCCTTTTGGGTTCGGAAATATTTTAAAACTACACGATAGACTGTATACTTGTAGTAATAATCCGACAAATATGCAAAGTCACGATCAAGTTTTCGGCGCCGTTGCCTGGGACTAATTTAGTCAATATTGTGGTAATTCAGTTGCACAATATAGACTAAGGCAACTTTTTATTTTATTTTCCATTTCGATTAGATGATTGTATGCCAGACACTCGCTTGCGAGGCGAAGAGTTGGAACAACCAATCGACAAAATCAAACACTACATACTTCTGAGATGCCGATTATTCCTTAAACCAATTATTCCTTATTCAGATTCGGCAACCGAGTTAGAACCATCCCGAAACATGGCCGAAGGTCCGAGAGACCGTCCTCTAAAGTATTACACTGTTCTATCACAGGAAGAGCCACACAACAACATTGATGCCCCATCTATTAACTGTAACTATTTTGAGCTGAAGTCTTCGCTAATTTCAGTAGTTCAACATAACCAATTCTCAGGTAATGCTACGGATGACTCGAACCTTCATTTGTCAATATTTGTGCAATATGCCGACATTGTAAAAGCCAATGGAGTCAGTCAAGAAGCAATAAGACTAAGACTTTTTCCGTTCTCATTGAGAGATAGAGCTAGAGCTTGGATCCAATCTCTACCATCCCATTCAGTGACGACATGGGACAAGTTGAAGAAAGTCTTCTTAGCCAGATATTTTCCACCAAGCAAGACAGCTATGCAGTGCGCTTAGATCAACGAATTTAAGCAAAAAGACAACGAATCCTTTTCGATGCTTGGGAGAGATAGAAGGACATTTTGAGGATATACCCACACCATGGACTTGAAGAATGGATGGTAATACATACCTTTTATGGCAGGCTGTTGTACAACACCAAAATGAACTTATGTACAGCCACAAGAGGTGCACTAATGGATAAACTGTATGTAGAAGCTTATGAACTCATAAAGACTATGGTTCAAATCCATTTCCAATGGGAGGTGAACACGCTAGTGTAAAGAGCCCAACTCCGAAAGGGGGAATACACAAAGTCAACGGTATAGACCGAGTCAATGCTAAAGTAGACGCCCTTGCTCATAAGATCGAAAGTTTAGCAATAACACCAACAACAGCTACCATAGTTGCGGTGACTCCTGTATACCCTAAATTTGTCCTACTTCTTTTCGTACGCCTTAAATAATGTATCATTAGACTTTTCATTTTTTTTAATACACTCTTTTTTTGGATAAAGAAATATCATAGGAATCTAGCATTCCGTGTTATGTTTTCGTTGTTCATCCAAACATTTTTCAAATGAAAAAGGTGTCGTTGAGATCTAGCATCTCAATAATACCTCGATTAATTGATTGTGGGACCAACGTTTCATTTACAAAATAATCATCATTTTTTCCAAAAACCCAATCTCATCTTCTCCTGTAGTCGAACTAGGACGCTCTGATTTCTCATTCTCGTCCGAATGAGCATACGTAGGCACAAGGGCCCCAATCCTTGGCGAGCACCCTATCTTTTAACCACCCATTTCCCTTTAGCATCTTTAACCTTTTATCCTACCAATTCTACCTTTATCATCGAGAAGAAAAATAAGCAAACTTGGACAACGCCCATCACAAAATACCCTAAGAGGTTCCCGTTAAGTACAACGGACGTGAGGGGTGCTAATACCTTCCCCTCACGTAACCGACTCCCGAATCCGGAACTTGGTTGCGACAACCCTGTTCATATCCTTTCATTTTTAAGAGGTTTTCTCGATATTTTCCTCTCTTGTTTATTCAGGAAAAATAAAGTTCGGTGGCGACTCTGTCGAACTGCATTTTCGCACCTTTCGCGCGAGGCTCGTTTCTACGAAATGTCTCCAGGATTTTTCGAGGTGCGACTATACCCTAAATATTTCCTACTTCTTTTCGTACACCTTAAATAATGTATCATTCGATTTTTCGTTTTTTCAAATACACTCTTTTTTTGGACAAAGAAATATCATAGGAATCTAGAATTCCGTGTGATATTTCCGTTGTTCATCTAAACATTTTTCAAATGAAAAAGGTGTCGTTGAGATCTAGCATCTCGATAATACCCCGATTAATTGGTTGTAGGATCGACGTTTAATTTACCAAATAATCATCATTTATTCCAAAAACCCAATCTCATCTTCTCACCTCACACATTCACAAATTATTTTCATACCTCATTTCACTTCACATTATTTTCAAAACATTTTCTCGATTAAAACTTCGAAAGAAGGAGGTTCTTGGAATCTAGCATTCATTGGATCTTCGAGTGAATAATTCTCTAGGCACGCCCTTCAGCTATTATTCACTCAATCTTTTGACTTTTTCAAACATTTTCTCAAACATTCTCTCGATTCAAACTTTGAAAGAAGGAGGTTCTTGGAATCTAGCATTCCTTGAATTTTCGAATGAGTAACTCTTGAGGCACGCCCTCGAGTTGTTATTCACTCAACCTTTCAACTTTTACAAACTAAACATTTTCACACGTTCTCCTAAGACGAGTGCTTGTACGCATTCGCAACCCACATTTTGCACACACTTCACAATTCATCGTGGCTTCGATATTATGGGCACCCTTAGGGACTAATATCGTTTCACACAATCCAAACCTTGACACATCATCAAGTCGGTTCCATCTTCAATCAAATCCTCGATTCGTCGTCGAGACATTTTCAAACCAATCTCCTTTTGCCTTGTATTCCGTTTTCAATTCAATCTTTCCACAAACATTTTCTAAACTTACGAAAGAGGGATATTCTTAGAATCTAGCATTCTTTGAATAATTGAATGAGTAACTCTCAAGGCGCGCACTTGAGTTGTTATTAGATCATTCTTTCGATTTCAAAACATCCAACCCTTTATCTTCGACACTGTTCAACCCAAGTTCCGAAAGAATTGAGTTCTTGGAGTCGCGCATTCCTTGAGTTCTTGAGTGGCAAGCTCTTGAGGCACGCTCTTAAGTTGTTTTTCAATCACTCTTTCATTTCTCAACTCAAACTTCAAACTAATTCAATCCCATTTATTTTCGTGGTTGTTACCACGAACTACGACTGCTCTGATTCTTCATTCTCGTCCGAATGTAAGATACGTAGGCACAAGATTGCGATGATCTTGGCGAGCTACCTTCTATCCATTCTCATGTCAATCCTGTTTCTCTTCGTGGTTGTAACCACGAACTACAGATGCTCTGATTCTTCATTCTCATTTAAATGTAAGATACCTAGGCACAAGATTGCGATGATCTTGGCGAGCACACTTCAATCTTCCTCCACACTTCCCATTTTCTCCCCTATTCCACACTTCTATCTCCCTCCACAATTCTATCCACTTTCCATCCCCCCTAACCTTTCCTATAGTCGAACTACGACGCTCTGATTTCTCATTCTCGTCCAAATGAGCATACGTAGGCACAAGGTCCCCAATCCTTGGCGAGCACCCTATCTTTTAACCACCATTTCCCTTTAGCATCTTTAACCTTTTATCCTACCAATTCTACCTTTATCATCGAGAAGAAAAATAAGCAAACTTGGACAACGCCCATCACAAAATACCCTAAGAGGTTCCTGTTGAGTACAACGGACGTGAGGGGTGCTAATACCTTCCCCTCACGTAACCGACTCCCGAATCCGGAACTTGGTTGCGACAACCCTTATCATATCCTTTCGTTTTTAAGAGGTTTTCTCGATATTTTCCTCTCCCGTTTATTCAGGAAAAATAAAGTTCGGTGGCGACTCTGTCAAACTACATTTCCGCGCCATTCGTGCGAGGGTTGTTTCTCCGAAATGTCTCTAGGATTTTTCGAGGTGCGACTATACCCTAAATTTGTTCTACTTCTTTTCGTACACCTTAAATAATGTATCATTCGATTTTTCATTTTTTGAAATACACTCTTTTTTTGGACAAAGAAATATCATAGAATCTAGCATTCCGTGTGATATTTCCGTTGTTCATCCAAACATTTTTCAAATGAAAAAGGTGTCGTTGAGATCTAACATCTCGATAATACCCTGATTAATTGGTTGTGGGACCGATGTTTCATTTACCAAATAATCATCATTTCTTCCAAAAACCCAATCTCATCTTTTCACCTCACACACTCACAAATTATTTTCATACCTCATTTCACTTCAAATTATTTTCAAAACATTTTCTCGATTAAAACTTCGAAAGAAGGAGGTTCTTGAAATCTAGCATTCCTTGGATCTTCGAGTGAATAATTCTCGAGGCACTCCCTTGAGCTATTATTCACTCAATCTTTTGAATTTTTCAAACATTTTCTCAAACATTCTCTCGATTCAAACTTCGAACGAAGGAGGTTCTTGGAATCTAGCATTCCTTAAATTTTTGAATGATTAACTCTTGAGGCACGCCCTCGAGTTGTTATTCACTCAATCTTCCGACTTTTCCAAACTAAACATTTTCACACGTTCTTCTAAGACAAGTGCTCGTACGCATTCGCAACCCACATTTTGCACACACTTCATAATTCATCGTGGCTTCGATATTAGGGGCACCCTTAGGGACTAATATCGTTTCTCACAATCCAAACCTTGACACATCGTCAAGTCGGTTCCATCTTCAATCAAATCCTCGATTCGTCATCGAGACATTTTCAAACCAATCTCCTTTTGCCTCGCATTCCGTTTTCAATTCAGTCTTTCCACAAAAGTTTTCTAAAATTACAAAAGAGGGATATTCTTAGAATTTAGCATTCTTTGAATATTTGAATAAGTTATTCTCGAGGAGCGCCCTTTAGTTGTTATTAGTTCATTCTTTCGATTTCAAAACATCCAACTCTTTATCTTCGACACTGTTCAACCCAAGTTCCGAAAGAATTGAGTTCTTGGAATCGTGCATTCCTTGAATTCTTGAGTGACAAGATCTTGAGGCACGCTCTTAAGTTGTTTGTCAATCAATCTTTCGTTTCTCAACTTAAACTTTAAACCAATTCAATCCCATTTCTTTTTATGGTTGTTACCACGAACTACGACTGCTCTGATTCTTCATTCTCGTCCGAATGTAAGATACATAGGCACAAGATTGCGATGATCTTGGTGATCTACCTTCTATCCATTCTCATGTCAATCCCGTTTCTCTTCGTGGTTGTTACCATGAACTACAGACACTCTGATTCTTCATTCTCATTTGAATGTAAGATACGTAGGCACAAGATTGCGATGATCTTAGCGAGCATACTTCTATCTTCCTCCACACTTCCCATTTTCTCCCATATTCCACACTTCTATCTCCCTCCACAATTCTATCCACTTTCCGTCCCCCCTAACCTTTCCCGTAGTTGAACTACAACACTCTGCTTTCTCATTCTCGTCCGAATGAGTATACGTAGGCACAAGAGCCCCAATCCTTGGCAAGCACTCTATCTTTTAACAACCCATTTCCCTTTAGCATCTTTAACCTTTTATCCTACAAATTCTACCTTTATCATCGAGAAGAAAAATAAGCAAACTTGAACAACACCCATCACAAAATACCCTAAGAGGTTCCCGTTGAGTACAACGGACGTGAGGGGTGTTAATACCTTCCCCTCACGTAGCGACTCCCGAATCCGGAACTTAGTTGCGACAATCCTATTCATATCCTTTCATTTTTAAGAGGTTTTCTTGATATTTTCCTCTCCCGTTTATTTAGGAAAAATAAAGTTCGGTGGCGACTCTGTCGAACCGCATTTCTGCGCCTTTCGCGCGAGGGTTATTTCTCTGAAATGTCTCCGTGATTTTTCGAGGTGCGATAGCTGGCGAATCTCCTGGGGAGTTTGCTCCATGCAAGAGAGAGTCGAGCCTATCTTTTGGTTTTGCAAGGAGTGTTGTTTTTATTTGTTTTTCTTCTTGTTTATGTATTTGTTCTCTTGTGGTTTTTATTTATGCTTGTTATCTTGCTTGCCTGTTGGTTCTTAGGATGACATCATGAGTAAAGCTCTACATTCGAGCTTTGGTAAAAGCAGAGAGAACACGTAGTTTAGAATTGGTAGTCGAGTAGTGTTAGTCTCCGAGGACTTGCTCCTTGTGTGCCTAGCATGAAAGCTCCTCCAGAGGAAACCTATTCGTGGATCTTGTTGTAATACAGCTAGCCTGTTGCACAACTTGATTAATGAAGGGTCCATGATTCTGGGAACCTATTTTAGCACCAGTTCCAATATTGGTGGTCGTGTAGTGTTAGTCTCCGAGGACTCGCTCCTTGTGAGCCTAGCATGAGGACTCCGCTCAGGAGAGACCTTATCGTAATTATCGTCGTAATACAGCCAGCCTGTTGTGTGACACTAATACGACTAGTGTTCGTGATCCTGGGAACCAAACATAGAAACCATCCCGTGAATGGGTTTATGGGTAAAATATCTAGACCTTCCCGTATAGGGCTTACCTGTCAGGTTTCTTTGATCAGAAATTGTGGTTACTTATCTGTCACAGTTACCAGTTTCAAAAGCTGTTTGAACTATGTTCCTGTGATCCTGGATCTTGCATCTTGAATTGCATCTAGCATATCATTTTCATTGCATTTGTTGCGTATTTTGCATTTCCATCCTTCAGCAGTATCTCATTTCTCCTTCCTTCATCTCTAGTAAGTCCAGCTGATTCCTCGACACCAGTACGCAACTAGAGCCAATACAATACGAATGATGGAACAGATTCAGCGAGAACAAGTGGCCATCAGAAAGGAGCTGGAATCCCTCAAAGGAAAGATTTATCAGATCTTCGAAGCCCTTGCCATAACTAGAAAGGAATCAGAACAGCGAGCCGCTCAACGACCGCGTCAACGAAATCAACAAAGGACGAGAAAGCCAAGTAGATTCTTTGATCAGTTGCCAATGACTTATGCTCAGATCTTTACTCAATTGCTGGAGAAATAAGCCATAACTCTGAGAGACCTAGCTCCTCAAACTATCATTCCTCCCAACTATGATGCAAATGCTCATTGTGAGTTTCATAAAGGCGCTCTATGTCACAACATTGAGAACTGCAGGGCTTTCAAGCACAAAATTCAAGACCTGGATGACAAGGAAGCTCTCACCTTTGATGGGAAGTATCTCAACACCATCAACAACCCTATGCCATCGGCCAGCTAGTGCCAACATCAGATCAAATCAAGTCAAGTCAAGTTCATCCCCGAAGAAGGCAATCATGTGGCCATTTCATTATTTGCTTTCTTGTGTTTTGTCTTTATTTGTTTAAGTACTGTATGCTTTGAATAATTGCCATTCGTATTTGGTTTTCATTAATGTATTGTTTATGCATGTTTTGAATTAGTTATGTCGTATTCACTCATTTTCACTTATCACTGACACATTTACTCACACCACTCTATAAAATGTTGTTTAGCATGATTTGAGGGAGGATGACGAAAACTAAATACCCATAATTGCAAGCCGTACGCTTTCAGACAAAATCTCGTCAATAATGTACAGGCATTGTTTCAATTTCGCAAACACCGGAAATATAAAGAGTTAATACCTAGTAAACCACTTCGAGCCTAGAAGTAGTAGTTTCCTTCAGATATTCAAACATTTACACTCAACCTGGGGTAGGTTAGTGTTTAGCTAATCCAATTTCGCACTCGAATCAACAAAGCAAAATCCAGAAGATGGTTGTTCACCAATGACCCATAACATAGCAGTCACAACAAAATCCAAAAAAATCAAAAGCCTTCTAAGTCAAGCACCTCAAAGGGGACTTAGGCAAAAATCAAGGCAATCCCAATGGATCTGACAAGCAAAGTCAATCCATGCAAAAGTTAGGAATCAAAAACAAAAGCAAAAGAGGTCTTCAAACCCTCAACAAAAACAAAATAAGATTTAGTGACCACCAAACCAAATCAAAAGGTCACTAACATCCATCAAAACAAAATAAGGTGACTGCCATTTCGAGCAAACCTTGAATCATCAAGCTTATACCGTTAAGACAAGCATGTGCAGAATTAACTGAACGTAGGACTGAAGATCATCAAGAAGAAGGGGTGGGTACAAATCATACTTTGAGTCTAATATCCTTTGTTTCATGAACCGTGAACCAGAACACGTTACGACCCTCGAAAGACCTAATTGAGACGAGGTTTATTCTAAAAGAATACTTTCACAAGGTTGCATAAACTGATCCCCCACATGATTGCTAATCATTAGCATTGGTGTCATCATCCTTGCTATATCTTTCACGCACTAATCAAAATCAGCACAACGTTTGGGCTAACGATCCATTCGTCTCACACTATCACTACACTCAAATAAAATGACACTTTTTCAAAACTTGCATGAATTTTGCATTAATGTTACCATTTGTGAATGTACAATTTTATTTGAAAATTAGTGTTAGGTATTCAAAGACACTCCAACAAAGGGGGAAACCAAAAAGGAACTGAACTTCCAATGGCTGACATGAGGTGAAGTTACCTCAAAACCCACAGGCTAGGGCAAATCATTTCAACAGCTCAAGCAGGGGCAAATCATCCGAGTTCAAATTCCATATGTTCAGAACTGGTTGATCTGGGGCAAGCCATTAACATGTTCAAACTGGGGCAAGACCAAGTCATCCTGACTATCAAGCAGAGTTGCAACCTTCTTTGAAGCAAGTTCAAAACAAAATCACCAAGTACCCGGACTTGGGGCATCAATATTGTCGTATACTCCAATCATGACATCTTTAACAAACTGCGTGTTGAGGAAGTCAATCCCTCCCACCACCCAAAGTCCAATCCTCATTGGCAGCTACCAAAAGGCCACCACGCTAGAGTCTCCACCTGCATTTCCAATCACCTGTCTGCAATCATCTGCATCATAAGCACCGCATTCGATATCATAAACATCTTACATCATATGCAAACCAAATCATATCATACTTCCCCAGCTCTTGCATCTCCGCATGTCAGCATTTGCATTTGCACTTCCATTCGTTATGGAACATCGTTATACATCCAACATTCGCATATGCAAGTCAAGGTCCAGGATCAATCCTAAAGATTTCCAAGACCATCATCAGCCCAGTCAGGGGCATCCTCCGCAAGACCGTGGGCTTTCCCACGAAGTTGTTCAACCTTTTGTTGGGCAAATTCAAGAGCTTAAAAACAAACATCAGCCCAGTCAGGGGCATTTTTTGCAAGATCGTGGGTTTCCCCACGAAATTCAGAGATATCAAAGCAAGATTCAACCCAGTCAGGGGCATCTCCTGCAAAACCATGGGTTTCCCCATGAAATTCAAAGATATCAAAGTAAGATTCAGCCTAGTCAGGGGCATCTTTCTCAAGACTATAAATATCTCCCATGACGTATTTCAACCTCGTGGTTGATCAGATCTTCGAGACAACTTTTGGCCCAGCCAGAGGTATATCATTCAAGACCGTGCGCATTCTCCACGAAGTTGTTCAACCTTTTGTTGGGCAAATCCAAGAGCTTCAGTGTAAGATTAAGCCCAGTCAGGGGCATCTTCAGCAAAGTCGTGAGCGTTCCTCACGATGTTGTCGCAACTGCAAAAAACAACCGGCAGAAAAACAGAAGAGTCGCCACTTTCGTTATTTATCCCAAAGAGAAGGAAAGGAAACGATCGCAAAAACCTAAAGAAAAAGGGAAACACAAGGTCATCGCAACCATGTCTGGATTCGGGAGTCGGTTACGCAAGGGGAAGGTATTAGCACCCCTCACGTCCGTCGTACTCGACGGGATCCACGCTTTGTTGTCTATCTAAAAGGGTGTGTTGATACTATCTAGCTAAAGGCTCAGGGACAAAAGGAAAAGAAAAGAGAAGACTGACTCGGTAGAGCATCGCCGCTCTGTTCCTACATACTCCCTCGTGCAATGGGAAAGTCAGAGTCAACGTAGTTCTCCTAACTACGGCTAAAGAATGGGTAAGGTTGCTCGCCGAGACATCGCGTCTCGTGCCTACGTACTTCGTCTGGTACGAAAGCTCAGAGAAAACTTAGTTCGAGCTAAAAGGACCACAGGTTGGTTCAACAGTTTTTAGGCCCGAGTAGGGTTAACAGATAGTTCTAGCAGTTGGTGTATGCAGCTCGACCTTTGGAGACTTAGGCGTTACCGTTTGCGGTAGAACTGACAGTTAATGACACTCTTTTTATGAAAAGATTTTCCTTGATTAAGAACCCTAAAGGGTGAAAAAGAGTTTGAATTGTTTTTGTGTTTTTTAGAGAAGAAGTGTTTTGAATTTGATTTGCAACTCATGTCGCACTAGAGATTATGACCTAAGAGCGAATGCGTCGTATATCACCCAAAGGGTGTACACTAAACACTCTAGGTCCTTGAGAGGAGGCTCCTCAATTACCATTTCTCAAGTAGCTTAAGGCTAGTAGCGTGCTACACTTATCATTCTTTATTAAGTGTTTTATGAATGTTTGAAGATGAGAAGAGAAGAAGGCACACTAATGGGAGACTAATCAATCCTAAAAGTTATCATGCAAAGTGAACCTAAAGTTGGGATTCAAAAGGGAAATACCTAATGTTATCATGAATATTTAGGCACCTAATGTCTATCATAACCTCAAGAGGTTAGAGAACTTATGGGGAGCATGGCAAAGAAAAACAAAAGAAGAAGAAGAAGAAGAAATGCATATGCAAATGAGAATGCAAACATAATGCAACACATAGAATGATAGTGGGAGGAAAATAGTGTGGGGCAGTAGCCACCACAAGCTCATCTCAACCAAGCATGCATATGGAAATTCAAGAAAAGAGAAGAAGGAGAAGTGCACAAGAAGAACTTAAACAAACACAAGCAAACTACACAAAGATGCACTAAAAAGTGGGATGAAATGACCTAAGTCAAGCAACATCAACCACACCAATAAAACAAACCAAATGAAAGGTAAAACAAACATCAAAGCCAAGGGAGGATGGAAGACCAAATGAGGGCAGCAAGGACCCCATAATAGCTACTCAACCATAAGCATCACTTATCAAACAAGAAGAAACACCAAAAGTGTCCTCAAGGATTCATCATTCTAGGTATGCTTCAAATACCTCCAAAGGAGGGACCAAGCCACCTTAAATGACACTTCAAGGTCATTGGACAGAAGGGAGATGAAGAGAAGAAAGCTCACAAGCAAAACCAAAACAAGACAAAAAGAAATGCAAGCAAAGGCACAAGGAAAGCAAGCATGTATCACATATGAGCAAAAGTTGAAAGCACAAAAAGAAAGGCATTAATCAACAAGCTATGAACATAATTTTGACCTGAAAATGAACATACAACAAGCTCAACATGTCTACAATGTGAAACAAGAAGAGTTGAGAGCTTATTGGATCCAAAAAGGTCATTTCCAATCCAAACTAGGTCAAGCACTTGTGTGAGCTGTCCTATGAGATGACCTAACTTGTAAGTCACTTCAAAAATTGGAAAAGGGCTCAAAAAATATCAAATAAAATGCACAAAGAAACTACACAAGTTGAAAACTAGAGGCCAAGAAAACAAGACAAATGTCCTCTCAAAGCACCATCAAAAGAATCCAATCATTTGGATGTACCACTTTGAAATGGAAGAAACAAGTGCAAAGAGAAAAGCCACAAAAGTCAATCCAAAAGTCAACAACCAAGGGCAAAATGGTCCTCTAAAATTGATCAACTTATCATGGAGAAGAGGATCAATTTTGAATCATTGGATCAAAAATGAATGAGAGAAATAAATGCAAACACAAAACATGTTACAATTCAAACCAATTAAAACTATTCCAATACTTAATTCATTTTTTAATTGAAAATAAAATGGAAAAATAAAATAAAAATATCCAAAAAAAGTAGACATCTCAAAGTTGACAAAAAATACTTTTGGTGAATTTTTGGAGTATTAGAACTATTTTAATTAATTAAAATTATAAAACAGAAAATAAAATAAAAACAAATCAAAATAAAAAGAAAAATGAAAAAGGTGTGTGGCAAATAGCAAGGAATCCAAGCTCAGAAATGCATTGGGCCCAGTCTGGGGGTGCGCTTAGCAAAGGGCGCGCTAGGCCCATCAACAAAATCAAACAAAATAAAATCTGGGAAATCACGTGTGCACGGGTCAAACCAGGCGTACCATGGGATTCAATGTGAGACGTGTGATTGTGTGGTAATCCAATCATGTGGTTTATAGCGTGACAACGCCTTAATGAATTTTTAAAATGAATCACATGCGAACAAGTCAAACACGGTCCACCATGTTTCTTAATCAACACCATTGAAATGGAAAGTAATCCAATCAGACGTGTACCAAGGAGACACGTAATCATCTTCGTCCTCAATACTCACTGTCGCACCTCGAAAAATTCATTTCGAACATACGACCCTCGCGCAAAAGGCGCGGAAAATGCGGTTCGACAGAGTCGCCACCGAACTTTATTTTTCCCGAATGAACGGGAGAGGAAAATATCGAGAAAACCTCATAAACGCGGAAGGAACACGGCCGTCGCAACCATATTCCTGGGTTCGGGAGTCGGTTACGCGAGGGGAAGGTATTAGCACCCCTCACGTCCGTCGTACTCGACGGGAACCTCTTAATTCGAGTTGTGATGGATGTTAGCTAAACTTAATTCTTCTCTTCTCGCTACTAAATACTAAAAGGATACTAAAGGGATAAAGATGCTAGGGGAAAAGGGGTGGTTAGGAGAATGGGGTGCTCGCCAAGGATTGGGGCCCTTGTGCCTACGTATGCTCATTCGGACGAGAATGAGAAATCAGAGCGTCGTAGTTCGACTACGGGAAAGGATAAGGGGAAGTGGAATATGAAGGGGATTGTGCTCGCCAAGATCATCGCAATCTTGTGCCTACGTATCTTACATTCAAGAATGAATGAAGAATCAGAGCGTCCGTAGTTCGTGGTAACAACCACGAAAGAAACTGGATTTGAATTGAGTTTGAAGGGGTACGGATGACGATTACTCGAAGTTTAAGAAAGACTTTTTGGACCTAAGTAATCGGGAGAGCGAACCAAAGACTTGGAACACTCTCTTTTTCATCATGAAGGAATAATATGTTTGAAAGGATAAAGTTGAAATGATGACGATCACTTGAAGCCTAAGAAAGACTTCACAGACCCCAAGTAATCGGGAAAGTGAACCAAAGACTTGGAACACTCTCTTTTTCATCGTAAAAGAAGGTTGTTTGAATTTGAAATAGTGTATAGAAGGATGAGATTGGTCGGATGACGACTACTTGAAGCTTGAGAAAGGCTTCTCGAATCCAAGTAGTCAGGAGAGCGAACCAAAGACTTGGGACACTCTCTTTTTCATCGTAAAAGAAGTTGTTTGAAAGGTGAGTGAAAGGATGAGTAATTGGAGATGGTTGAATATTATCGAGTTTGTTAATATTATTTAAAGGCGTCAATTGCTCACACACGAATAAGATAACTCGCATATAAACAGCCGAAAGCAAGCTCAAAGACTTGAACCCACTCTTTACACCTTGAAAAAGATTGAATAGTTATTAGTTGATTGTTAGTTTGTTTCGAAAATCCGCTTGACGTTGGATCAAGGGTTTGACTCATTATCGCGTGCAAAGCGTGTTGAAAATGAAATTGTTTGAAAAAGAGACCGACTTGACTTACGCATCAAGGGTCGAGTTGTAATAGGTTGATGGCGAATGCGTATGAGCACTCGACTTACGGGTTGTTTGAAAGTGGCTCGATGATGAATCAAGAATTAGTTTGAAAATAGTTTGAATCCGCTCTAGTCCCTATGGGTGCTCCTAGGAGATAAGCTAATAATCAAAGAAATACGAAACATACATCGGAATGGGGAAGGGATACATGTAAGTTACACGGGATTGCACGAAATAAAGGGGTCTCATTGTCAGGTAGCCCAAGAGAAAGCCGTGTGTGTGCATTTGTGTCCTAAACTACGCCTTGAACAAAGTCGGGCACGACTTAAGATCAAGATACCTGCAAATAACCAATGATAAAACAATCCACCGATTTGGCTTTTAGGAGTTTCGATAATTTATTAAGTGTTTTTCAAATATGGGTGAGTGAGATATGAATAATGAGATATGATAATAAATAATATGGATAAATATGATAATATGAATAAAGTTTGACAGAAATTAAATTTAATGTTAGTTTACCGAAATAAAATTGAAAGAAAAAAGGTGGTCTCGGATCCTTTGTTTCACGCCACTAATGTGACGGTTAAACGGTGGAAGTCTCGTCATCGACCAAAACAACAAAAGGGGACAAAATATCCAATAACAAATGCAAAATAAAAGCTATCTCAAAAATAAGTGGATATTCTAAACTCTAAAACTTCTAAAAAATATATATAATATATAATTCTAAAAGAAAATAATATTGCATAAAATATAATATATATTTGTAAAATCTTTAAAATAAAAAAAAGGAATCAGAATAAATATAATATATGCACCTTACTAACAGTAACAATGCTAATATAAAACAAAATATATACATATAGCAGAAATGAAA
The DNA here is from genome assembly GCA_963859935.3 of Lathyrus sativus. Taxonomy (NCBI): domain Eukaryota; kingdom Viridiplantae; phylum Streptophyta; class Magnoliopsida; order Fabales; family Fabaceae; genus Lathyrus; species Lathyrus sativus. The sequence goes on from OZ012737.1 coordinate 625,921,012, forward strand.
TATTAATTAAGTATATATATTTACATATTATAATAATGATATTTACAAAAAAGAACAAAAGAGGGGTTAGTAGATCCAGCATTAAATAAAAATATAAAATGAAAAAAGAACAGTAAAAGAATAAAATAAAATAAATAAAAAAGAAAAAGACGAAGACCATTGTCTTCTCTCACTCAGAACACTCTCTCACTGTATCTCTCTCTCTCTCTCTCTCTCTCCCTGCTTTTAACTCTGTTTCTCATTCTTTCAACCTTCTCTGCTTCTGATTCTATCTTCTTCTCTCTTTTCCTTCAAGAACCACACAAGCTTTCCTTTTCTCTCAACCCGACCCTCTCTCCGTATCTCGTTCTAGATTCAACATCACTTCAAGCTTGCTCTGTTTCGATCTGGTTTGTGTGTGGGTTTGTTCAGAAGTTTGGGTTTTTGGATCTGAAGGTTTAAGGTTGTGGTTTGAGTGTTCGGAGGTTTGGGGTTTTCTGGGTACGATGTGTTTACGATGAAGGTGATGTGGGTTGCGAAATGGGTTTCAAAGTGGTTGAATGTTGCGTTTTGTTTCATGGCTTGGATTTGCGGAAGATGAAGAACTTCTGGTAAAGGTTAAAGTTGGGAATCGCGGTGAGATGCGTTTCTGGGTTTATTTGGTGTAAGGGTTTGAAGAGATGGTTGAAGAATGAAGGTAAGAGTGGCGTTTCCATGGCGGCGGTTTCGATGACGGCTTTTGGATTTCGCACGGTGAGTTTCGCGGGAGAAATGGTGTTGTGCGGTGACAGGGGTTTGTGTGGAGGATCAATTTGAAAGGGGTTTTAATAGGTGGATGATTTATGGAGTTTGTGAAACATTTTTCTGGGTTATGGGTTTCGAGTTTTTGCAGGTTGAAGAGTTGGAATGAGTTGGAGATAGAGTTGACTTTTTTTGGGTTTGACAGGTTTGAGTGATTCATAGAAAAGTTCTTCGGTTTAGCTGTTACTGTTCGTTTGTGTGTTTGTCGATTGAAGGAAATGAGTTGGAGATGGAGTTGAGTTTAGAGGTAGAATGAGGGATAATGGTGAGTTAAAGCTTGATGTTGAAGAAGAACAAACAATGGTCAGTGAAAATGGAGGAAGATTCATGGATGTCGGAAGCTGGATTGAAGGAGTTTCCGGACGTTTCTTGGAGGCTCTTAGGGTTTGGTCCTCTGCTAGGAGACAATGAATAGTAGTATATATACTACTTATTTGACATGTGACACACTAATGACTGCTGATTAATTTAGCAACTTGGACTAAACATGGTTAGTGTTAATTAATGATTAAAAAGTTGACTAAATAAAATCCTAATTAAATTACTCTAATAACTAATTAAATAAAAAACTAACTAATCCTAAGCTTAATAACTTAATTTATTCTAATCTAATAATAATAATACTAATTAAATAAACTCTTCTAATAAATATATAAATAAATAAATAAATAAATAAATAAAAAGATAATTAATTACTAATAATTTAATTAATACTAAATAAATAAAAATCTAATAATAAAAATAAAAATCTATTTAATATATAAAACTCTAAACAACTTATTAAAAAAAACTATTTAAAAACTAATATAATAAAACCTATTCTAAAATTATAATAAAACAATTTGATTATCTAAATAAAATTAAAAACAAAACAATACAAAACATTATATGAGAAAATAAATAAGATTAAATACTTACAAAAATGCCCTTAGGCCACGTGTCACGTTCCCATTGGGCAAAATAATCGAGATTTGAAGAATGCCTAATCGGGGGCGGATACATGTCTTAAATGACATGAAATTAAATGAAAAAAACAAAATAAAAATGCGAAAATATTTACAAAAGCTAGCGGGCAAATTTAGGGTATGATAACAGGATGAAAGTGATATACAGAGGTAGGACAAATTTGGGGTATGACACTCACCTTCGGCCGGACTAAACTTTCGGTCATCCCTACCAACAACTCCAGCCACCACGGATTGTAACAACAACACTGCTTCTCCAAATCTTCACCATTTTGACGAATTTTATATCAAAATTCGTCTAGAGATCATGAGGATCTCATATCTAGCATCAAAATCCACATATCTTGCAATATACATCCAAACCGAAAACAATAAGAATGAACAACAAAATTCAAAGTTCACCGAAACAACTTCAATTTGATCTAAAACTCATCTAGAGCTCACGTAGGTTACAGATCCATCATTAAACAAGCAAGATCATGCATAAACAAGCCAAACCAGATCCAAACATTTTCAAGCATCATCCAATAATCACAACCAATGCCAGTTCGTTTGACATTATAATGATCTACATTGATCCTACGTCACAAGTATGTAAAAATGGCAGTGAATTGATGCTTAACAAGAGTGTAATGTTGAATTTCAATTACCTAGTGGAGAACTTCCACTGAGCCTTCAAATGGAGCTCAAGCTTGAAGATAATTGCCCAGAATCGTTCACTGAACTCCAATAAAGCTTTCTCAATTCATAATTTCTCGTGAAACAGCCTCAATCTCCAAATTCGAAATTTGAATTTTCAACACTTTTTGAAAAATGAACTTGATGAATTTGGCTCCAATTTGCACTTCTCATGGTTTGTGAAGGTTCAAAACATTATATATGATGGATCTTGATGATAATTAGGCCCAACCTCAGCCTCTAACAGTCCAATCAAAAATCCAAAGAATTGAATTTTTCGAGCTTCATGTACACGAAAATTGCACTAATTTTGGCTCCAAAATGGTTGGAAACACTTGCTGGTACCTCATGGAGCATGAATGGTCAGAATTAGAGCCTTAATTGATCTCAATGGCTCATGTTTGTTATGTAACTTCACAATGAAGAAACCTTGAAAATGGCTTACTTACACACCTCAAATTAAAAATGTAATATTGCCAATATGTTTGAAATGTTGTTTGCACTCAAAAAATGCATCCATTTGCACCAAAATGTTCAAAAGTGAATTAATTCTCATTTTCCCTTTTTAAACCTTCTTCCATGAAAATTCTCAAATCCAATCTTCATTCCAAGCATAAACCATGACTTATCAATATTTGACTAAGCAAATAACACCATTTGGAGCAAGTTTGATGTTGGAAAAATCTTCATTTGAAGTGTGCAAGTTGGTGAAATGGACCTATAATTTTATGACCTGTAATCTTACTTTCCTAAAATACCCCTAACTTGTGAACCTCATAACTTGAGTTCTACAAATCAGATGAAAGACTTCTAGTACATTTTGGAAAGCTAAGACCAAGATCTACAACTTTCATGTTAGCCAAAATTTGAGGATAAACATCCTTCTAGGTCAAAAATGGCTTGGAAGTTGGTTGACTTTTATTGACCAAAATCACATCCCTCTAATGACCTGTAACTTGTCTAGATCATAACTTGAGTTCTATAAATCCAATCAAAGACTTCTAGTACTCAAATTAAAGCTAAGAACATGCTATACAAGTTCCATGATGGTCAAAAGTTGAGATGAAACTTGTATATTGAGATAGGTGGTCTTGAAGTCAGGCACTAAATAGGGGATTTTACCATGAGAACCCTAATTTAGTAACTTCTCACACACTTAACCCTTGATGATTTGAACTTGAAATAATATCTCATATGTCTTAACAAAACATCCCATGACCATAGAGACTTTGAATTGAGTTTTAATCTCCTTCAATTGCACAGTTGACTGAAGACTAGCCAGATGGAAACCCTAATTGCAACACCTTCAACTGTAACCTTCCACACTTGGCACAAACACTTGGATGAGCTCCACAATGACCCTCAAGGCACTCAATGAGCTCTCTAAACATCTTATATCCATAACCATGAATCCACAATCCTCTGATGATCTTCAGTTGGCCTCCAAATTAGGAGCTGACCCACATACATCTATCCTTTCTTTCACAAGACCAATGCCCACTTCCAAATGACTTGATGACCATCCCAACTTGAGGAACACCCCTTGCTTAGGCTCAACCCTCTGAAGAGACTCCTCTTGCTATGCATAAGCTCTTGATCCCCTGTTCAATGCAACATGTTATGCAATGCAAATGCTAGAAAGAAATGAAATGAAACATAAACCAAGTTAAGAAAAGGTTGGGAAAATTTTGGGGTGCAATAGCTGCCCCTATTCAAACGACTTGGACCTGAAGGAGTGAAAAAAGAACGGCTTTCACGCAATCAAGGTAGAAGACGGTTGAATACCAAAGAACCCGGAAATTTTCCAACCGCAAAAAATAAATCTGCAAACCCTCCTGGGGTAACCGCTCTGATTACAAACACATTCCGCTGGGGAATAGAGAAACTTAACCAAGTAACTCTGCTTGGGGACAAACCCTGAAATAGGGAAATACTTCAAATTTCCAGAATCTGGATATTCAACGAATAAAATGAACCAATAAAAATTGCGGGAGCCTGAACACTCGACGTAAAACCAAAGCCTGATTACTCAAAGAGAATAAAACCGGAGCCTGAATGCTCAACGAAATAGCCGGAGCCTGAATACTCAACGTAAAAACCGGAGCCAGAATGCTCAACGTAAGATTGACCGGAGCCTGAATTCTCAATGCAATAACCGGAGCCTGTATACTCAACGTATGATTGACCGGAGCCTGAATACTCAACGAACAATAGGATATATCATTTGCAAGTTCACCGGAGCCTGAATACTCATCGGAGAAGCCGGAGCCTGGATGCTCGACGTAAAAGGTAGACCGGAGCCTGAATAATCAACGAACTAAAATGTTCACCATAAACTAGAATCTTATCGGAGCCTGGATACTCAATGAAAATTGGAATCACAAATCAGGCGCCGGAGTCTGGATACTCAACACGCAAGAGAAATTACCACATATTGGAAATCGGCCGGAGTCTGGACACTCAATGTAATATATCGGAACCTGAATGTTCGATGAAAATAAACCGGATCCTGGATGCTCGATGAAATAAACTGGAGCCTGGATGCTCGACGAGAGTGACCGGAGCCCTGGATACTCAACGAACAAAAGAAATCATCATTATACGAAAACGACCGGAGTCTGGATACTCAACGGACAAAACCAAATACTTCAAATCAAAGATTCACCGGAACCTGGATATTCAACAGAGAAGGAACACTATCACAAAACCTACCGAAGTCTGGCTTTACCAGAGTCTGGATACTCAACGGGGAAAGCAATGCTTCGCAAATGAAACATTCACCAAAGTCTGGATACTCAACGGAGGAATATCGGAGCCTAGATGCTCAACGCAAATTGACTGGAGCCTAGATGTTCAACGGACGACGGGAAAACCACAAACATATTCATTAAAAACTGAACACCACGTTATCTTTACCGGAGTCTGAACACTCGACAGAAAACATAACAATATCAATCACAATGGTTTGGATACCACAACCATCTTTACCGGAGTCTAGATACTCGACGGAAAAGGAAAATAATATCAATCACTGTGGTTTGGATGCCACCAACATCTTTATCGGAGTCTGGATACTCGACGAAAAAGGAAAATAATATCAATCACCATGGTCTGGATACCACCAACATCTTTACCGGAGTCTGGATACTCGACGGAAAAGGAAAACATCATCAACTGGGAAGGGACCGGAGTCTGGGTACTCAACGGAACACAAATACTTATCCTGACCCTCTGAGATCCGAGGATACTGCTGGGTAACAACATGAGTCGGGGTCTGGATACCACGTGGGCTAGGCGAGATCATATGGTCTGGATACCAAGGAAAAGATCAAAACCTCTGAAGATATACCTGAGACAAAGAGATAACAACCTGGCTTATGTTTCATATGCATATGTTTGAAAATGGCGTAATGCTCCATACGAAATGGAAATGCTACGCATTTGGGTGGATGCTATGCACGCATGTAGATGCACCGGAACTAACTCAGCAAAATAAATGCTAGAGATACGGAAACCACCCTGCTAGGGCAAGAAAAATAATCCTGCTGAAAGAATCAAACGATTCTGCCGGGGAATAGAGCACAGACTCGCTCATGCCAATAACTATTGGACTTATGCCAAGAAACGGACTCTTGCTGATTTTCTGCACAGAAAATACTGACGTGACAACATTCTTCAATCCTGCTGAGGAAGAGAGAACAACATTGCTGAGGAAAGCATCCCTTTCAATCTGCTGGGGACTACCCTGTCAGGGAACGAACCTAACCAAGCTGCAAAATATTCTGTGGGGAGAAAAATCCGAACACAACACGCTGGGGAGTGCCTATAAGCATGCACCTTGCGGGGATTAAATGTGCAACAACTCTACTGGGGATAGAGATGTGGACTTCACTAATCGGGGAAGTAAATCTCTGGCTGGGGATAGGACAAACTTCATCTGCACCTTTTCTCCAAGGGTAACGACCCTGCAAAAACTGAACAAACAGACAAGATGTCCTACGCAACAGAATCATCTTAGTCATCATTCATGACGTTGTTCAATTAATTCAACGTTTTAACAATTATTGGCCAAGGCCTGCAAGTTTATGTTAGCACAAGTTCATTAAAACATTGGGCATTTTCACAAACAAAATAGTAAAAGTTAAAACAAAGCACACAGATCAAGTACTGAATAATATATGTTTATTGATGAAGAGCCTATAAATAGGAAAAGTTTTACAACAGATGCAACTCCTGAAAAGAGGAAGTTGCGCAAAACAAATACAGATATGCACAGAAATATACAAAAGTGTACAAAAATGTCGGCAACGTGGTACAGACAAACACCATGAGCTGATCCCTCTATGACTCGCCTGAATCTGACGCTTTCCCGACGCTTCGTCTTCAGAAGAGATTGATTCGGAAGAAAACAACCCTCAGGTTCTCCCAATCCAATAAACAATGAAGTTCATATGCAGACCGCAGTCATTTTCTTTTCAATCCCTAACTTTTACCTGAACCGCCCTTTTCGGGTTTTCGATTCACCGGGATACCCATTTTTGCCAAAGTCGCCTTTCCAGGTTTTCAACTCAGCGGGTTTACATCTTTTCATTTTTATCCCTAATTTTTGCCCGAACCTATTTTTTCTTTTTTATGGTTCGCTGGGATGCCCCATTTTTGCCTGGACGTTTCTTTTTGTGTCCAGCGGATCTCTTTTAGGCAAAGTATTTTTTAACTGCGTCTGCGTTCACAGGGGATGTGAAATCTTCACCATCCATGGTGGATACCAACAAGGCTTCTCCGAAGAAGACCTTTCGTACAACATATGGACCTTCGTAATTGGGAGTCCATTTGCCCCTGTGATCTGACTGTGGTGGGAGAATCTTTTTCAGCACAAGATCGCCCGTCTGAAAGCTTCAAGGGCGCACCTTCTTATCGTAAGCTTTCTTCATTCGGTTCTGGTACAAACGATCATATGCAATTGATGCAAGCCTCTTTTCATCCATCAGACTAAGTTGATTCAAACGATTCTTAATCCATTCTACCTCATCAAGTTTCACGTCGACCAAAACTCTCAAAGAAGGAATCTCAACCTCTAGCGGTAGGACATCTTCCATACCGTACACTAGTGAGAAAGGAGTTACCCCGGTTGATGTGCGTACCGTCGTACGATAGCCGTGAAGAGAAAAAGGCAACATCTCATGCCAGTCTTTATAAGTGACAACTATCTTTTGCACTAACTTTTTGATGTTCTTGTTGGCCGCTTCAACAATGCCATTCATCTTTGGCCTATAGGGCGATGAGTTGTGATGTTCAATCTTGAAGTTCTGGCATAACTCCTTCAGCATTTTGTTGTTCAGATTCGAACCATTATCAGTAATGATTCGCTCGGGAACTCCATATCTGCAAATGATATCCTTCTTTATGAATCTGGCTACGACCTGTTTGGTCACATTAGCGTACGAAGCTGCTTCAACCCACTTGGTGAAGTATTCGATGGCTACCAAGATGAAACAGTGACCGTTGGATGCGGTGGGTTCGATCTTGCCAATCATATCGATGCCCCACATGGAAAAAGGCCACGGGGACGCCATAACATTCAATGGGCACGGCGGCACATGTATCTTATCAGCATAAATCTGGCATTTATGGCATCTTTTCGCAAATTTGAAACAATCTGACTCCATTGTTAGCCAATAGTACCCTGCTCGTAACAGCTTTCAAGACATGGCATGTCCGCCGGCATGCGTTCCGAAAGTACCCTTGTGGACTTCTTCCATAAGCAACGTTGCTTCTTTTTCATCCACACATCTTAAAGCACCAAATCATGGTTCCTTCTATAAAGTACACCATCTGGGTTTAGGTAGAAGTTGCCAGACAACCTCCTCAGCGTCTTTTTGTCCTGAGCCGAAGCTCCTGGTGGATACTCTTGCTTCTTGAGGAAGTTCTGTATATCGTAAAACCATGGCTTGCCATCAGCAGCCTCTTCAATGGCAAATACGAAGGCGGGTTTGTCCAAGCGAGAAATGACAATTCTGGGAGTCTCGTTCCAGAAGTTCACTTTGTACATCGAAGATAGCATTGTCAAAGCATCAGCCATCTGATTCTCCGCTCTTGGCACATGGTGGAAGTCTATACGATCGAAAAATGGTAACAACCTCCTTGCATAATCTCTGTAAGGGATCAGATTCGGTTGACGAGTTTCCCATTCTCCTTCGATCTGGTTAACGACCAGCGCTGAATCGCCATATACATCCAAGTTCTTGATTCTCAAATCAATGGCTTCTTCCAGACCCATGATACATGCTTCGTATTCAACTTCATTGTTGGTGACCGGGAATGTCAACCTAGCAGTGAACGGGATATGGCTACCATGAGGAGTTGTAATAATTGCCCCAATTCCGCTACCATAAGAGTTGACAACACCATCGAATATCATTTGCCACTGGGAACCCCTCTCTGGACCTTCACCGTGCACTGGTTCTTCCCAATCTTTCGCTTTGAGAAACATGATATCCTCGTCAGGAAACTCAAACTTCATCGGTTGATAATCTTCGATAGGCTGCTCAGCTAGGTATTCTGACAGAACACATCCTTTGATGGCTTTTTGAGAAACATACTGGATATCGTACTTTGTCAGTACCATTTGCCATCTAGCAATTCTTCCTGACAGCGCCTGCTTCTCGAAGACATACTTAATCGGATCCATCTTCGAAATTAGCATGGTTGTGTGATTGAGCATATACTGCCTCAAACATTTGGCAGCCCAGGCAAGTGCACAACACGTCTTTTCGAGCATTGAGTAACGGGACTCACAATCTGTGAACTTTTTACTCAAATAATAAATCACATGCTCCTTTCTTCCAGTCTCGTCGTGTTAACCGAGAACACAACCTATGGAATTCTCAAGAACCGTTAAGTACATGATTAAAGGCCTTCCAGCTACTGGGGGTATCAATATCAGAGGCTCCTGCAAATACTGTTTTATTTTATCAAAGGCTTTTTGACAATTTTCATTCCAGACAACCGTCTGATCTTTCTTTAACAATTTAAACATTGGCTCACACGTGGCCGTGAGATGAGATATGAACCGAGCAATGTAGTTCAATCTCCTCAGGAAACCACAGACTTCTTTTTCTATTTTCGGCGCTGGCATGTCTTGTATTGCTTTTATCTTTGCAGGATCTACCTCAATTCCTTTTTCGCTGACAATAAACCCCAATAACTTTCCCGACCGAACTCCGAAAGTACACTTATTTGGATTCAACCTCAGTCTGAACTTTCTAAGCCTCTCAAGCAACTTCAATAGGTTAACGAGATGCTCCTCCTCCGTTTGGGATTTAGCAATCATATCGTCAACATAAACCTCAATCTCTTTATGCATCATGTCATGAAAGAGCGTTGTCATAGCATGCTGATATGTTGCTCCGACATTCTTCAAGCCAAAAGGCATCACCTTATAGCAAAACGTTCCCCACGGTGTTATGAATGTAGTTTTCTCCATGTCTTCCGGTGCCATTTTTATCTGATTATAACCTGAGAAACCATCCATGAAGGAAAACAACGAAAATTGAGCCGTATTGTCCACCAATACGTCAATATGAGGGAGCGGGAAATCATCTTTAGGGCTTGCCTTGTTCAAATCCCGATAATCAACGCACATACACACCTTACCATCTTTCTTCGGCACAGGTACTATGTTGGCGACCCACGGAGGGTAGGTAGTCACAGCTAAGAATCCAGCATCCCATTGCTTTTGGACCTCTTCTTTAATTTTTACTGCCATATCTGGTATCGTTCTTATCAGTTTCTGCTTGACCGGCGGATATTCCTCGCGCAACGGTAAGCGATGAACCACTATGTCGGTATCAAGCCCAGGCATGTCCTCATACGACCAAGCAAAGATGTCACTATACTCTCGAAGCATCTCGACCAGCCTTTGCTTGGTGTTGCTCTGTAGCGCAGCCCCTATCCGAACATTTCTGACAACTTCCTCAGAACCCAGATTAATGACCTCAATTTCCTCCTGATGAGGCTGAATGACTTTCTCTTCCTATTTCAAAAGTTTGGCTAATTCCTCAGGAAGGTCTTCATCCTCATCAATCTTTTCTTCAGCTTGATATATCGGTTGATCGAAGTTGAAGCGAGTCATAGAAGGTTCTGGATCGGTGTCATCTGCAATAGGAATCCTGCAATGAAAATGGTTAAATGTTTCAAACAATTTGCAAACAAATATAAACCACGTTGCCATTTTATTGGGAAAAGAAAAAATAAGAAAAACAGAGATCACAAAATTTGCATGAGAAAACACCCTTTGATTAATTGATAAATAGTGTTTAGACATAAACAAGTAAGGCCCTGAAATAAAATACCACTATGCCCCGGGTAGGACATAGGGTAGTACAATAACTGGAAAAACAAAGCATTACTGTTTGGTCGTCACTTGAATGAATTCTTCAATTGACCAATTGCATAGGCACTGTCCCATAATACATGGCTTGATCCAAGTATTCATGTCGCAGTCACTGTCTCCAGCTTCATCATCAGAAATGGCACTGATCTGCTCAAAGAAGACACCTCCGCTAGTAAACCTGATCGGCCCCTTGAACTTCGGCTTGCTCTGTGAAGACGATGGGTAGTACCCCATACCGAATTTGTCTTGCTTTTGCGGTATATCAATCACCTGCCCCCAGCCTTGGGCTGAACCAGCTTGCACCACAACTTGTGCTTCTTTAAAGGAAGACATAGCCACCTCAGGCTCTTTACTCACAACCGGAGACTTGTCTTTGATCTTGAATGTTTCGAAGGCTTGGTAAAGAGTTTCATGGATCTCTCCATCCACTTCAACATACTTAAAGGACGATAGATGGTTGACCATGATGTCTTCTTCTCCACACACCGTCACAACGCTACCGCCAACCATGTATTTCATCTTCTGATGTAACAGCCCCAGCTGAATGAATCCAAGGGCGACCTAGTAAACAACTGTAGGTCGGCTAGATATCCATGATATAAAACACAGCGTCAAAGACCTCAGGTCCAACCTGAATCGGCAAAGTTACCTCCCCAAACACAGATCTTCGGGTTCCGTCAAACGCATGCACCACCAAGTCACTTGGCATGCAAATCAACCCCTTCATATCCAACTTCATCAAAGCCTTCTTCGGAAGCACGTTTAAAGAAGATCCTGTATCCACAAGCACGTGAGACATGACAGTCCCTCGGCACTCCAAAGATATGTGCATCGCACAGTTGTGATTTCTGCCTCTGGGTGTCAAATCCAGGCCTGTAAAGCCTAAGCCATTTCCTGCGTTTACGTGCGCCACCACTCCTTCAAGTTGATTGACTGGAATTTCCTGTGGCACGTACGCAGTGTTCAGTATCTTCAGCAATGCATTCTGGTGCGCCTCAGAGCAAAGGAGCAACGACAGGATGGATATTTTGGACGGAGTTTGCTGCAAGTGATTGACTATCTTGTAGTCGCTTTTCCGAATCAGCCTCATGAATTCCTCCGCATATTTTAACAAAGATTCTCGTTCCCCAGATTGAGAAGTCTCTTCCACTACCGATCTTTTCCCCTTGTCCACCTTATCAGCAATCACCTCAGGCGATGAAAAGACTCGGCCACTGCGCGTAATACCTCATGCACCCACTAAATTGTGAACTGAACTTGCAGGAGTATTACTCAAATTTATCTTCTGCCCATTACAATACACTTTAGCCCCGTAGTTCCACGGAACGGCCTTAGTGCTTTCAAACGGCATAGGACCTGCTTTGGTGATAGTTATCGTTGGCGTCTTTGGAGCGTAGATAGTAACTGTCTTGTACGGGATGGAGATTGTCGCAATCTCATCCTTTTCTTCAGCCACTAAATCCTCAGATTCTCTTCCAACAGAGCGGTCAAATTGTAAAACCCTGTCATCAATCATCTTCTGAATATAGCTTCTCAACAAACCACATCCTCTCTCAGGATCAGCAGAACATTCAACACAGCCTTCAACACATCCTGGGAAAACACCTCCGTTTAAAAGTCTGGCCTTCACAAAGCTTAAGGGAGTTTTCAGTTCATCAACGCCCATCACTAGATTCAACGCTTCTTCCTCGACAATTGCATTAACCACAGCCTGCCCGTGATTCGGCATGGGATTCTGCACCACGTTGGAAACATCATTGGAAAAATTGATAGCCTTACTGTCAATCATATCTTGTACCTTATGTTTAAAGGCTTTACAATTGTCTATAGTATGTCCTAGAGCACCCGAATGGAATTCACAGTGGGCATTTGCATCGTACCCCGGTGGAGGTTGTCCGGTCAAAGGAGCCAAAGTCCTTTTCTGAATCAATTGCAGCTGTAGCAAAGCATCCAATAACTGTGATTAAGGCATAGGAGGCGTATCAAAATGCCTGTTTGCTGCCCGACCTCTATCTTGGTATCTGCCATACCCCTGTTGATTCTGTTGCGGTCGTTGTTGTTGTTGTTGTTGTTGACGCTGTTGTTGTTATGGTTGTTGAACCGCTGGAATAGTGATGCTAGCAATCTGCTGATTCTGTCGATTCCGACCTCTATTTCTTCCCCATGAACTGGATACAGCATTAGTGTCTCCCTCTCTCTTTTTGTTTCCAAAAACTTTCTTGTTCCCTCCTCCTTCTGAGGATCCTTCGCCAGCATTGGTCTTTCCTATCTTAATTCCATTCTCCACCCTTTCACCAGTGATAATCAGATCAGAAAAGCTTCCAGACATGTTGCCGATGAGTTTCTCATAGTACACTCCTGGTAAGGTAGCAACAAACATATCCACAAGTTCTCGTTCTACCATTGGTGGTTGCACCCTAGCAGCAAGCTCTCTCCACCTCTGGGCATATTCTTTAAAGCATTCACTGCTCTTCTGAGAGAGATTCTGCAATTGGACCTTATTCGGAGCAAGGTCACTGTTGTACTGATAGTGCCTTACAAAAGCTTCAGCTAGTTCTTTCCAGCTACAGATATTAGCAGGCTCTAAGCTCATATACCATTCCAGCGATGGTCCGGATAAGTTATCCTGGAAGAAGTGCATCAAGAGCTTCTCATCCTCAGAATGCGCAGACATCTTGTGATAATAAGACCTCAGATGAACCCTAGGGCATGTGGTGCCCTTGTACTTATCGAAATCAGGCACCTTAAACTTTGGAGGCACCCTCAAGCCTGGAATCAACCCCAGATTAGACATATCCAGCCCCATAGAGTTTTGGCATTCCAGCGACCTCATCTTCTCTTCGATCATCTTAATCCTTCTGTCAGCCTCATAAGGTATTTCAGCATTCACAATTCTTGGAGAAAACACATCTTCCTGCCTATCCTCATTCCAAGTGTGGTCCAAACTACCATGTATGGCACCTGTAGTGTCGAGACCATAGCCATAGCCATTTCTGTTACCATTACCACCATTAGCAAAACCAACATTAAAACCTGTCGCATTTCCAGCACCAGCACCAAGACCACCCCCTCCAGCAGTAGGGATGACTAAAGTTTGTATTGAATTTCCCGCCTGAGGAGTTTCATGGTGAGGAGGGTTAGAAGCAATCCCACCATGTAGCACACCATCACTATCCAGTCGTGCAATCAGAGGTTGCACCAAAGTCTGAAGTTGAGCCTGACCACTAGCAACCCCTTGCATGACCTCCATCAGCTGTGCCATACGATCTCTCATCTCTTGCATTTCTACCTACATCTGACCCATCAGCCTTTTCTGGTTTCCTCTGGTACTGTACCAGTGAGTTATCACGTCAGCAATCCTGAAATACTAGTAAACCACAAGAGAAAATAAGGTTAACCGTTCCGATGCACCTGCAAATGCGTGAAAAATGCTAAAATGCAAACATGTATTTATGCAATAGGGATATTTCCCCCTCGATTCCAGTTTCCAGGAACAACAATGGAGAACCCTGCGGTCAAGCATAGAATACCAACTTCTCATATATAGATCAAAGAGCCATCAGGCAAAGTACAAACTACAACTGAGTACAAACAAGGAAAAAACCTCGGCCGACAAGCCTGGCGATGGTTAAAGACAACAAAATAAGCATCAAAAACTACAACAGAAATAGACACAACAGGTCAAGCAGGACGACATGATCGGAAATCCTCTAACAGCCTCAACGTGTCAAGATGATATGGCCTGGAAATAAACCCATGGATAAGCAAATCCTACTGGCTCATAGTGTGTTGTAGGCTATCAACATGATCCTCCAAAGCTCTCTCTCTGAAACATGCCTCAAGTCTGCGCCTCTTAGAGCTAGCTCTCAGCTTGAGATCCTTCAAGTTCGTGATCGCCTCATTCAACATGCACTCGCTGTCTCGTCTATGTGATGCTTCCGCTGCAATCTCTCCATATTTGGCATTAAGCTGAGCCTTCAGCTTGCTGATCTGAAGTTTTAACTTGTCTTCATGCTCCTTGTTGTTAGTAAGCGTGGCATTCCATATCGACTCAAACTTGGAGATCCTCGTGTAAGCCTTATCCAACTCTTCCTTCTTCGTAGCAAGAACTCTGTAAGAAGCATTCAAATCTTGGCCTGTGCGCTCTCTATCCTTAGTCTCCTTAGTCAAATCAGTACCCAACTTGTTCACAAGCTCGGTTTGCCTCCTGAAAGAATTAACTACATCTATCTTCTCATTGCGAAGCTGGATAATCTCTTTCTCCAATTCTTCATTCGCTTTTCTCAGCTCTTCCTTCTCTGCCAATACCTGATTGTATTTCTGGATATCTACAGTAATGGGTTCCTCAATCATGAGAGGATACAGTGGCACAACTGCAGGGAATGGCATCAAGAACTTCACAGCTCTATCATGAATCCAAGTCAAGTAAGGGTCGTACGCTCGACTGTTACTCTTCCCCAAAGCTAACTTCCCTTTCTGATGAATGTTATTCCATGCATGCTCAAGTCTGCCCAGAGCCTCGCCCTCCAATAAGCCAGTAAGATACAGAGATTCCTGTATCTCCTCTTCTCTAGAAGGCTCTCTAAATGCGTACCCGAACTATCTCACCAATAAAGAAGGATTATAGTTGATGCAACCTTTCCTTCCAATCAAAGGAACATTAGGGAAGCCACCACAATTATAAACAATATCTGTACCCAGCATGTCTCGATCAAACCACACAATATTCTCCGCAGATAATCCCATCAATCTCTCTGACCATTTGGAAATACTAGAAGTAGCCACAAATGGATCAGTCTTAGGCATATGACTAGCAAACCAAGCATACAATAGAGGAACACAACAGTCTATGTTCTTACCCATTTGTTTCTCATTCTTGTAATGCACAAAATGATAAACGTCGCCGAGAAGAGTAGGCACCAGATTTCTCGAGGCCAATATATGAAATGCATCCAAATCCACAAAGTCCGGAGGATTAGGAAACAAAACAATGTCGTATATACATAGAGCAAGAACAACACTAAATGCAATCCAGCAACCATCCTTAGCAAACTGTCTAGCCTTGTCAACCAGGAAAGCCAAAGGAAAACCATGCACTCCATTCCACTCTGTCAAACCCCCCTGTAACTCTGAAGCATCCACATGTACTATGGCAGCTAGCTTAGCCAGATCAGGCTTCGCATCAACATGAACAAAAGGCAACTGACTAAGAACATGCACATCCAACAATACTGAGTACTCCTCCAAAGTAGGTGCTAGAATGTAATCAGGAAAAATAAAACATCTCAACTGCGGATCATAAAACTGAAGAAAGGCATAAAGACTATCCACCTCATATGCTGAAGGCTTGCAGAACCATCTCAGTAATCTCCCATAAGACTGCCTAAAATCCTCCATCACTTTCCCATCAGCTAGAGAAATCAAACTCAACAAAGACCTGACATCCGGAGTCGGAAGCTTGTAAGCCACAGTTCTCTTCAGAGAATCCATACCAGCAAGGAGAGAATAAGATCACTGGAATTGAAGGAGAAATATGCACCTGCAACACAAATACATGTTAATGACATGCAGATGAAAATGCAAATGCAAATGCAAACAAGGGATCAAGACTGTTGTGTTGTCGGTCGAGAAAAACCAGAGCTTCGCCTTAGCAAGAACAAAGTACCGATAACAGGACCCACTGATAAACAGATTCACATTTGCAAAGAACCAGGTACTCTGAAAGCCAAGGTTTCCCGCATAACCCAATCCCGCTCACAAGTATGGACCTATCCACAGACAAAAGTTCGACATCCTATGCGTTCGTCAGCATCATAGACTTTCAAGAAATGATGATACGTTCACCATTTCTGGTTTGGCATCATCATCTCCTGAAGAGGCCTCACTTAGTTGACTCACAAATGATCGGTCCCTAGAGTCGACAATCCTCAAATCCAAAATTCCCTCGAGCCCAAAGGGCCAGAGAGAAAGTTGTCTAAGAGAATCTCGTCCGAGCGTGAATTTCATGGTGAGCTAGTACGAGCAAAGCAAGCACACCCACCACTAATCTCCACTATTAAATCTAGGTGTATACTCAAGCCCAGGTCTGGCTTATCACTCAATGGAACTTCCAATACCACAACACTACAGTAATGATATATGATGCGAAAAATAAATGCAGGAAAGTAAATAAAGCACATATATACAACACCCAAAAATAAACACACAAGCGCTAGGATTGACTCACATAGGGAACCAGAGTCCCCAGCAGAGTCGCCAGCTGTCGCAACTGCGAAAAGCAACCGGCGGAAAAACAGAAGAATTGCCACTTTCGTTATTTATCCCAAAGAGAGGGAAAGGAAACAATCGCAAAAATCTAAAGAAAAAGGGAAAGACAAGGTCATCACAACCATGTCTAGATTCGGGAGTCGGTTACGCAAGGGGGAGGTATTAGCACCCCTCACGTCCGTCGTACTTGACGGGATCCATGTTTTGTTGTCTATCTAAAAGGGTGTGTTGATACTATATAGCTAAAGGCTCGGGGACAAAAGGAAAAGAAAAGAGAAGACTGACTCGGCAGAGCATCGTCGCTCTGTGCCTACATACTCCCTCGTGCAATGGAAAAGTCAGAGTCAACGTAGTTTTCCTAACTACGATTAAAGAAGGGGGAAGGTAGCTCGCCGAGACATCGCGTCTCGTGCCTACGTACTTTCGTCTAGTACAAAAGATCAGAGCAAACGTAGTTCAGGCTAAATGGACCACAGGTTGGTTCAACAATTTTTAGGCCTGAGTAGGGTTAACAGATAGTTCTAGCAGTTGGTGTATGCAGCTCGACCTTTGGAGACTTAGGCATTACCGTTAGCGGTAGAACTGAGAGTTAACGACACTCTTTTTGTGAAACGATTTTCCTTGATTAAGAACCCCAAAGGGTGAAAAAGAGTTTGAATTGTTTTTTTGTTTTTTAGAGAAGAAATGTTTTGAATTTGATTTGTAACTCATGTCGCACTAGAGACTATGACCTAAGAGCGAATGCGTTGTATATCACCCAAAGGGTGTACACTAAACACTCTAGGTCCTTGAGAGGAAGCCCCTCAATTACCATTTCTCAAGTAGCTTAAGGCTCGTAGTGTTCTACACTCATCATTCTTTATTAAGTGTTTTATGAATGTTTGAAGATGAGAAGAGAAGAAGGCTCACTAATGGGAGACTAATCAATCCTAAAAGTTATCATGCAAAGTGAACCTAAAGTTGGGATTCAAAAGGGAACTACCTAATGTTATCATGCATAGTCAGGCACCTAATGTCTATCATAACCTCAATAGGTTAGAGAACTTATGGGGAGCATGGCAAAGAAAAACAAAAGAAGAAGAAGAAGAAGAAGAAATGCATATGCAAATGAGAATGCAAACATAATGCAACACATAGAAGGATAGTGGGAGGAAAATTGTGTGGGGAAGTAGCCACCACAAGATCATCTCAACCAGGCATGCATATGGAAATGCAAGAAAAGAGAAGAAGGAGAAGTGCACAAGAAGAACTTAAACAAACGCAAGCAAACTACACAAAGATGCACTAAAAAGTGGGATGAAATGACCTAAGTCAAGCAACATCAACCACACCAATAAAACAAACCAAATGAAAGGTAAAACAAACATCAAAGCCAATTGAGGATGGGAGACCAAATGAGGGAAGCAAGGACCCCATAATAGGTACTCAACCATAAGCCTCACTTATCAAACAAGAAGAAACACCAAAAGTGTCCTCAAGGATTCATCATTCTAGGTATGCTTCAAATATCTCCAAAGGAGGGACCAAGCCACTTTAAATGACACTCCGAGGTCATTGGACAGAAAGGAGATGAAGAGAAGAAAGCTCACAAGCAAAACCAAAACAATACAAGAAGAAATGCAAGCAAAGGCACAAGGAAAGCAAACATGTATCACATATGAGCTCAAGTTGAAAGCACAAAAAGAAAGGCATTAATCAACAAGCTATGAGCATAATTTTGACCTAAAAATGAACATACAGCAAGCTTAACATGTCTACAATGTGAAACAAGAAGAGTTGAGAGCTTATTGGATCCACAAAGGTCATTTCCAATCCAAACTAGGTCAAGCACTTGTGTGAGCTGTCCTATGAGATGACCTAACTTGTATGTCACTTCAAAAATAGGAAAAGGACTAAAAAAATATCAAATAAAATGCACAAAGAAACTACACAAGTTGGCAACAATTGGCCAAGAAAACAAGACAAATGTCCTCACAAAGCACCATCAAAAGAATCAAATCATTTGGATGTACCACTTTAAAATGGAAGAAACAAGTGCAAAGAGAAAAGCCACAAAAGTCAACCCAAAAGTCAACAACCAGGGGCAAAATGGTCCTTTAAAATTGATCAACTCATCATGGAGATGAGGATCAATTTTCAATCATTGGATCAAATAGGAATGAGAGAAATAAATGCAAACACAAAACATGTTACAATTCAAACCAATTAAAACTATTCCAATACTTAATTCATTTTTTAATTAAAAATAAAATAGAAAAATAAAATAAAAATATCCAAAAAAAAGTAGACATCTCAAAGTTGACAAAAAATACTTTTGGTGAATTTTTGGAGTCTTGGAAGTATTTTAATTAATTAAAATTATAAACAGAAAATAAAATAAAAATAAATGAAAATAAAAAGAAAAATGAAAAAGGTGTGTGGCAAATAGCAAGGAATCCAAGCTCAGAAATGCATTGGGCCCAGTCTGGGGGTGCGTTTAGCAAAGGGCGCGCTAGGCCCATCAGCAAAATCAAACAATAAAATCTGGGAAATCACGTTGCACGGGTCAAACCAGGCGTACCATGGGATTCAATGTGAGACGTGTGATTGTGTGGTAATCTAATCATGTGGTTTATAGCGTGACAGCGCATTAATGAATTTTTAAAATCAATCACATGCAAACAAGTCAAACACGGTCCACCATGTTTCTTAATCAACACCATTGAAATGGAAAGTAATCCAATCAGACGTGTATCAAAGAGACACGTAATCATCTTCTTCCTCAATACTCACCACCGGCCAGGCTGAACTTCCGGTCATCCCTACCAACAGCTCCGGCCACCATGGATTGTAACAACAACATGGCTTCTCCAAAACTTCACCGTTTTTGACGAATTTTATATCAAAATTCGTCTAGAGATCATGAGGATCTCATATCTAGCATCAAAATCCAAATATCTTGCAATATACATCCAAACCGAAAACAACAAGAATGAACAACAAAATTCAAAGTTCACCAAAACAACTTCAATTTGATCTAAAACTCATCTAGAGCTCACGTAGGTTACAGATCCATCATTAAACAAGCAAGATCATGCATAAACAAGCCAAACCAGATCCAAACACTTTCAAGCATCATCCAACAATCATAACCAATGCCAGTTCGTTTTACATTTTAATGATCTACATTGATCCTACGTCACAAGTATGCAAAAATGGCAGTGAATTGATGCTTAACAAGAGTGTAATGTTGAATTTCAATTACCTAGTGGATAACTTCCACTGAGCCTTCAAATGGAGCTCAAGCTTGAAGATAATTGCCCAGAATCGTTCACTGAACTCCAATAAAGCTTCCTCAATTCACAATTTCTCTTGAAACAGCCTCAATCTCCAAATTCGAAATTTAAATTTTCAACACTTTTTGAAAAATGAACTTGATGAATTTGGCTCCAATTTGCACTTCTCATGGTTTGTGAAGGTTCAAAACATTATATATGATGGATCTTGATGATAATTAGGCCCAATCTCAGTCTCTAACAGTCCAATCAAAAATCCAAAGAATTGAATTTTTCAAGCTTCATGTACACAAAAATTGCACTAATTTTGGCTCCAAAATGGTTGGAAACACTTGTTGGTACCTCATGGAGCATGAATGGTCAGGATTAGAGCCTTAATTGATCTCAATGGCTCATGTTTGTTATGTAACTTCACAATGAAGAAACCTTGAAAATGGCTTACTTACACACCTCAAATTCAAAGTGTAATATTGCCAATATGTTTGAAATGTTGTTTGCACTCAGAAAATGCACCCATTTGCACCAAAATGTTCAAAAGTGAAATAATTCTCATTTTCCCTTTTTAAACCTTCTTCCATGAAAATTCTCAAATCCAATCTTCATTCCAAGCATAAACCATGACTTATCAATGTTTGAATAAGAAAATAACACCATTTGGAGCAAGTTTTATGTTGGAAAAATCTTCATTTGAAGTGTGCAAGTTGGTGAAATGGACCTATAATTTTATGACCTATAATCTTACTTTCCCAAAATACCCCTAACTTGTAAACCTCATAACTTGAGTTCTACAAATCAGATGAAATAATTCTAGTACATTTTAGAAAGCTAAGACCAAGATCTACAACTTTCATGTTGGTAAACAGTTGAGGAGAAACATCCTTCTAGGTCAAAAATGGATAAGAAGTTGGTTGACTTTTGTTGACCAAAATCACATCCCTCTGATGACCTGTAACTTGTCTGGATCATAACTTGAGTTCTGTAAATCCAATCAAGGACTTCTAGTACTCAAATTAAAGCTAAGAACATGCTATACAAGTTCCATGTTGGTCAAAAGTTGAGATGAAACTTGTATCTTGAGATAGGTGGTCTTGAAGTCAGGCACTAAATAGAGGATTTTACCCTGAGAACCCTAATTTAGTAACTTCTCACACACTTAACCCTTGATGAATTGAACTTGAAATAATATCTCATATGTCTTAACACAATATCTCATGACCATATAGACTTTGAATTGAGTTTAATCTCCTTCAATTGCACAGTTGACTGAAGACTAGCCAGATGGAAACCCTAATTGCAACACCTTCAACTGTAACCTTCCACACTTGGGACAAACACTTGGATGAGCTCCACAATGAACCTCAAGGCACTCAATGAGCTCTCTCAACATCTTATATCCATATCCATGAATCCATAATCCTCTGATGATCTTCAGTTGGCCTCCAAATTAGGAGCTGACCCACATACATCTATCCTTTCTTTCACAAGACCAATGCCCACTTCCAAATGACTTGATGACCATCCCAACTTGAGGAACACCCCTTGCTTAGGCTCAACCCTATGAAGAAACTCCTTTTTCTATGAACAAGCTCTTTATCCCATGTTCAATGCAACATGCTATGCAATGCAAATGCTAGAAAGAAATGAAATGAAACATAAACCAAGTTAAGAAAAGGTTGGGCTAATTTTGGGGTGCAACAGAAGTTGTTCAACCTTTTGTTGATCAAGTCAAGACAAAACATTTCAAGAAAAAATTAGCCCAGCCAGGGGCATCCTTCTCAGAGTTCATGGGCGTTCCTCATGAAATCATTTCAACAAAATTGTGACCTCCAAGCAAGTCAGTGGTCGTCCCCTCTGATTCATTTTAATCCAATCTTCCTCTTGGGTGTTCCCCAATGAGTTGTATCCAACAAGTGTGACCTTTGTCAATTGCCTTTCTATCATACTTTTGGTGATAGCCGTACCTCATCGGTTCAACCTAGCCTGCACCCTTTTGGTGTTGGTAACCTTCAATTTGTGTTGTTCTATCATCCTTTTGGTGATAACAACCTGTGTGTGTGTGTTTCGCTCCGTTATCCTTTTGGTGGGGGGTCTGTCATAGTCATTAATGTCAGATTGTACGATAGTGTTTGTCCTATCATCCTTTTGGTGGTAATGGCCGGTGTGAGTTTCGCTCCGTCATCCTTTTGGTAGGTGGTCTGTCATAGTCATTAATGTCAAATTGTGCGATAGTGTTTGTCCTATCATCCTTTTGGTGGTAGTGGCCGGTGTGAGTTTCGCTCCGTCATCATTTTGGTGGGGGGTCTGTCATAGTCATTAATGTCAAATTGTGTGATTGTGTTTGTCCTATCATCCTTTAGGTGGTAGTGGCCGGTGTGAATTTCGCTCCGTCATCCTTTTGGTGAGGGGTCTGTCATAGTCATTAATGTCAGATTGTGCAATTGTGTTTGCCCTAACATCCTTTTAGGTGGTAGTGGTCAGTGTGAGTTTCACTCAATCATTCTTTTGGTGGGGGAGGGGGGGGGTCTGTCATAGTCATTAATGTCAGATTGCGCGATAGTGTTTGTCTTAATATGCTTTTGGTAGTAGTGGCCAGTGTGGGTTTCGCTCCGTCATCCTTTTGGTGGGGAGGGGGGGTCTGTCATAGTCATTAATGTCAGATTGTGCGATAGTGTTTATCATATCGTCCTTTTGGTGGTAGTGGCCGGTGTGGGTTTCGCTCCGTCATCCTTTTAGTGGGGGGTTTTCCATAGTCATTAATGTCATATTGTGCGATAGTGTTTATCCTATCATCATTTTGGTGGTAGTGGCTGGTGTGAGTTTCGCTCCGTCATCTATTTGGTGGGGGGTTTGTCATAGTCATTAATATCAGATTGTGCGATAGTGTTTGTCCTATCATCCTTTAGGTGGTAGTGGTCGGTGTGAGTTTCGCTCCGTCATCCTTTTGGTGAGGGGTCTGTCATTGTCATTAATGTCAGATTGTGCGATTGTGTTTGTCCTATCATCCTTTTAGGTGGTAGTGGCCGGTGTGAGTTTCACTCAATCATTCTTTTGGTGGTGGTGGTGGGGGGGGGGGGGTCTGTCATAGTCATTAATGTCAGATTGTGCGATAGTGTTTGTCTTATCATGCTTTTGGTAGTAGTGGCCGGTGTGGGTTCCGCTCAGTCATCCTTTTGGTGGGGAGGGGGGGGGGGGTCTATCATAGTCATTAATGTCAGATTGTGTGATAGTGTTTATCCTATCATCCTTTTGGTGGTAGTGGCCGGTGTGGGTTTCGCTCCGTCATCCTTTTAGTGGGGGGTTAGCCATAGTCATTAATGTCATATTGTGCGATAGTGTTTATCCTATCATCATTTTGGTGGTAGTGGCTGGTGTGAGTTTCGCTCTGTCATCCTTTTGGTGGGGGGTTTGTCATAGTCATTAATGTTAGATTGTGCGATAGTGTGTCCTATCATCCTTTAGGTGGTAGTGGTCGGTGTGATTTTCGCTCCGTCATCCTTTTGGTGAGGGGTCTGTCATAGTCATTAATGTCGGATTGTGCGATTGTGTTTGTCCTATCATCCTTTTAGGTGGCAGTGGCTAGTGTGAGTTTTGCTCTGCCATCCTTTTGGTGGGGGGTCTGTCATAGTCATTAATGTCAGATTGTGCGATTGTGTTTATCCTATCATCCTTTTAGGTCGTAGTGGCCGGTGTGAGTTTCGCTCCATCATCCTTTTGGTGGTGGGAGGGGGGGGGGTCTGTCATAGTCATTAATATCAGATTGTGCGATAGTGTTTGTCCTATCATCCTTTTAGTGGTAGTGGCCGGTGTGAGTTTCGCTCCGTTATCCTTTTGGTGGGGGGGGGGGGGGTCTGTCATAGTCATTAATGTCAGATTGTGCGATAATGTTTGTCCTATCATCCTTTTGGTGGTAGTGGCCGGTGTGAGTTTCGCTCCGTCATCCTTTTGGTGGGGTTCTGTCATAGTCATTAATGTCAGATTGTATGATAGTGTTTATCTTATCATCTTTTTCGTGGTAGTGGACGGTGTGAGTTTTGCTCCGTCATCCTTTTGGTGGGGGGTCTGTCATAGTCATTAATGTCAGATTGTGCGATTGTGTTTGTCCTATCATCCTTTAGGTGGTACTAGCCGGTGTGAGTTTCGCTCCGTCATCCTTTTGGTGGAGGGTCTGTCATAGTCATTAATGTCAGATTGTGCGATGGTGTTTGTCTTATCATCCTTTTGGTGGTAGTGGCCGGTGTGAGTTTCGCTCCGTCATCCTTTTGGTGGGGGGTCTGTCATCTTGTTGATGCCAGATTGTGCGATAGGGTTTTGCTCTACCATCCTTTTGGTGGTAGTAACCGGTGTGTGTTTTCTCTATCATCCTTTCAGTGGTAGTGGCCGTGTGCGTTTCATCCCATCATCCTTTTGGTGATGACGATGTTTTGCCGGTTATCTACAGTTTACTCAGAGGTTTACCTTTATATAGTATTTGAGTTTTTGATCATTTCTTTTCGTTTCTTTTCGGACAAATTCAGGGACTTCTTCATATCTAATTGACTTCTACCTCGGGAGAACGAACGCTGCAGCAGTTAATTTCCCTATGTTTTAGCCGATTAGATAGGGGCATATGTCATACCCAAATTTGTCCTACTACTTTTCGTACGCCTTAAATAGTGTATCGTTCGACTTTTCGTTTTTTTAAATACACTCTTTTTTTGGACAAAGAAATATCATTGGAATCTAGCATTCCGTGTGATATTTTCGTTGTTCATCCAAACATTTTTCAAATGAAAAAGGTGTCGTTGAGATCTAGTATCTCGATAATACCCCGATTAATTGGTTGTGAGACCGACGTTTCATTTACCAAATAATCATCATTTCTTCCAGAAACCCAATCTCATCTTCTCACCTCACACATTCACAAATTATATTCATACCTCATTTCACATCAAATTATTTTCAAAATATTTTCTCGATTAAAACTTTGAAAGAAGGAGGTTCTTGGAATCTAGCATTCCTTGGATCTTCGAGTGAATAATTCTCGAGGCACGCCCTTGAGCTATTATTCACTCAATCTTTCGACTTTTTCAAACATTTTCTCAAACATTCTCTCGATTCAAACTTCGAAAGAAGGAGGTTCTTGGAATCTACCATTCCTTGAATTTTCGAATGAGTAACTCTTGAGGCACGCCCTCGAGTTGTTATTCACTCAATCTTTCAACTTTTCCAAACTAAACATTTTCACACGTTCTCCTAAGACGAGTGCTCGTACGCATTCGCAACCCACATTTTGCACACACTTCACAATTCATCGTGGCTTCGATATTAGGGGCACCCTTAGGGACTAATATCGTTTATCACAACCCAACCCTTGACACGTCGTCAAGTCGGTTCCATCGTCAACCCTTGACATTGTAAAATTTGTGGAAACCCTGAGCATACAAACACTGAATGTCAAGTGTTGGCTGGTGTTGCACCCCAAAATTTGCTCAACTTTTCTTTACCTAGCTTATGTTTCATTTCATCCACATTAGCATTATCATTTGCATTTCATTGACATGTATGCAGGAGATCAAGAGGTATGATTACCAATCAAGGGCTACACAAGAGTTTGAAGCTAGCTAAGAAGGTTATTCAGGTGCTTAAGGGTTGATATCCTTGTCAGAGAAGTTAAAAGATCCTCAGAGATAGTGGTTGAAGCCAAGAGGGTGTGTCTCCTAACTTGAGAGTTGTGGAGAGCCATCATATGATTCTGAGGTCATGGAGATGGACTTGAGGTCTTGAGAGAGCTCATGAGAAGTGTTGAAGATCACTTTGATGCCTAGACAGGTCATTGGGCAAGATTAAGAAGACTCAACCATGAGTGGTGCAATTAGGGTTTGACTGGGTCAACCCTAAGTCAACTGATGATTTGAAGAAGGTTGAGACCTAATCCAAGAGCCATGTGATCATGGATTGATACATTGAGATGTCTTAAGGATGATTCCAAGGTCAACTCATCATGATTGAGGAGTTTGAGAAGTTTCAAGCTAGGGTTTCTAAGGCTTGACAGTGTAAAATCCCCTAGTTTGACCCCTATCTTCAAGGCAATTTAGCTCAAGATGTGATTGTCATCCCATCTTACCCCCAACATGATTGTTGTAGAGCATGATCTTAGATTTAATTTGAGTGCTAGAAGTCCTTGATATGATTTGTAGAACTCAAGTTATGACTTTGACAAGTTACAAGTCATCAGAGGAATGTGAATTTGGAGCTTGAAAGTTACCCAACTTGCATGACACTTTTTCCCAAGAAGGATGATTCCTATAAACTTTTGGTCAACATGAATGTTGTTCCTTATTCTCTTAGCTTTCTAGAGAGTACTAGAAGTCCTTTATAGGATTTGTAGAACTCAAGTTATGGCTTTGACAAGTCAAGGGTATTTTGGACATTTGGTGATTATAGGTCATTTGTGATCATAGGCCATTTTCACCAACTTAGAGGTCTCAAATGAAATTTTGTACAACTAGAAAGTTGCTCAAAATGGTGTTTTAACCTTGACCATGCATCAAGGAGGTATTGAAATGGCTCAAGGAGAGAGTTGGTTCAAGAAATTTTGAAAAAGGAAGAATTAAAAGGATTTAATGGCCAAAAATTCAAATAATTCATTTTGTGACCAAATGAAACAAAATTATAGGTCAAATTGATTGGAAAAATGATTTTAGAAACAATGGCAATGTTAGAATTTTTATTTGAGGTCATTTTCATAACATTCCATTTCATTTCTTCATGATGAAGCAACATAATCAAATTCATACCTTTGGCTTGCAAACAAGGAAGATAACTCATCAAACTCATTCAAAATCTCATGAGAACTTGATTACACACATAGCCATGCCAAGAAGGAGTCAGAATAGTGATTTCCATGGATGAGATTTTGAAGAGATTTTGAAAATCCAAAATCTCATTTGGATGGATCCAGAAGTTTCTAGACAATCCCAATCACTTCTATATAAGTCATTGAGTGAACTCAGCCATTTTTTTTGGGAGGAATTGAAGCTGGTTGCAGAAAGAGCCATTGAAATTTTGAAGGTTCAAGTTGAAATCGGGTTTTCAATTCAAGGGAGAATCAAGCCAAATCAGGATGTGCAAAGGCTTTGGGAGCGAATTTGGAACGTGTCTGCATCATCTTGGCAGTTGAAGTGAGCAAAAACCACCTCTGTTACCTCTCTGAAACCAGGTTTGTATCTTTCATCCTTGCGCATGATTTAGGAGGAGAAACTTAGAAATTCGTATGTGGTTAGGATCCTTGCAACATGTAGTTGGATTTAGGATCAGAAATTGGTGAATTAGGGACAAATTAGGCATGTGATCATTTTCTGTTGAGGTTGATATCTCAAGATTCTTGAAGGATTATTCATGATTGGATGGTGGAAATTGATCAGTGAGGAGTGAGGATTAACTTGAGACCTTTAATTTGAAGAATGGTGAAAATCAAGAATTGGACGAATTCTGAAAATGCTATCGGGTTTGAAAATCTAGAGGGAATTAGTTAATTCTAGGGTTGGATTCTTGATCAGCATCAAATTTGGAGTGGGATAGTGATTTGTTTTGTGAGTTTTGATGACCTGAGAAGAGTGTTTCACCGGAGAAGACGGTGGCGCCACTGTTCAGGCCACCGTCTGAGAACTCCCTCCATTTCAGTTCAAACTTGGGGACGATGAACAAGAACCCTCAGATTAGGGTTGGACCTTTGACTCAGGCAGTGGATGAATGGCCACGATTGCACCTCAAGCGCTGAAGAGAGTTTTCAAATGAAACGCACCGTTTCATTAATTGGATGGTTTTGGGCTTAACACTCAGAGTGGTATCCACACACCCCTGGGCCCAAGTCTTGATATGAACTGTATTGGATTTCTATTTGCCACGCATGCTTATTAATTTCTTTTATTTTCTTTTAATTTTCTTCATTTCATATGACTAGATATTAATTCATAAAAAATAGGAAATTAACTCAATTAATTCCAAACTTTTTCCCCCTGATTCATGATTGGATCTAGAATTTTGTAGATTAAAAATATTGATAATTCATGCATTTTTGATTTTATTTGCATTTTTTGAATATTAATTGATATTAAAATGGCCATGGTTGATACCTTATTTTGATGAATTTGGTTTGAGCATTTGGTGATGATTCTTGCCTTGATTTTTTGTGTGTAGTTAGCATAGATATGCATGTTCCCCTTATATTTTACTCACATTTTTGTGATGAGGTTAGGTGGTAGTTTTAAGTTGAAACTTTAGGTGCTCCATTCTTAGGGTTTATGCTTAGTACCTTGTGATCTAGGTTTTATTTCTAGGGCTTGGTGGATGATTTAACCTCTGAATTTTGTATGGTAGATTCATGATTGAATTAGGGTCCCATAGTTATTTTTGTAGGATTTTACAATTGGTTTTAGTATTTTAGTTAGGATTAACTTTAGTACTAGGTTTTAGGTGATCCTAACTTGCTAATTCAATTAGATTGATTTCTCTAGTCCCCTTAGATTAGGGTTTTAGCCTCTCTTGCTCTTGGATGATGTTGAAGACAAGCATGGATCCCATCGAGTACGATGGATGTGAGAGGTGTTAATACATTCCCCTTGCGTAACCGACTCCCGAACCCAGACATTGGTTGCGATGATCTTGTCTTATACCTTTTCGTCAGGTTTTTCCGATCGTTTCCTTTCCCGTTCTGAGGGATAAATAACGAAAGGTGGCGACTCTTCTGTTTTGCCGGCACCTTATTTTCGCGGTAGCGACAGCTGGTACTCCAACCGACCAAGTGAATTACGCTCAAAGGAACCCATATTCAAACACCTACAATCCTGGCTAGAGAAATCACCCGAACTTTTCATTTAAGAATAACAATGCTTTACATCCACCAAACTCAACATCTGTTGTTCCACCCGGATTTCAGAAAGGAGCGCAGTCCGCTCCACCACAGCCACCTAGGAAGTCAAATCTGGAAATCCTGATGGAGAACTTTATGAATGCTCAAGCCCAGCAAAATAGAGACTTGGTAAATCAAAACGCTCACACAAGCGAGTTGGTGAAACAACTGTCAAGCAAGCTTGATGTTGTGGCTACTCATAACAAAATGCTAGAAACTCAAATCACTCAAGTAGCCTAACGACAATCAGCTATAGCATCCCCAGCTGGAGCATTTCCTGGCCAGCCGCAACCAAATCCAAAAGGTCATGCTAACGATATTACTTTGCAAAGCGGAACAGAATACGATGGACCCGTCGATCCAAGAATCCAAAATTCAGCCATACACTGGAATGTGAAAAATGAAACCGAGAAGGGAGAAAAATCAAATATGGAGAAGGAAGATGAGAGCGGAGAGGTCGCAGAGAAGGAAACACCTTATGTGCCTCCGCCGCCTTAAAAACCACCTATACCTTATCATCAAAGACTAGCTAAATCCAAAAACGAAGGACAATTCAAGAAATTTATAGAGCTTCTAAAGCAATTGAATGTAACTATACCATTCACAAAAGCTATTACGCAAATGCCTTCATATACTAAATTTCTCAAAGGGATCCTGTCGAATAAGAAAAATCTAGAAGACAACGAAATTGTTATGCTCAATGCCGAGTGTAGCGCTATACTTCAAAATGACATGCCTCCTAAGCTAAAAGATCCAGGTAGCTTTTCCATACCTTGTGTAATCGGAAAGTCTATCATAGGTAAAGCATTATGTGATCTAGGAGCCAGTGTTAGTCTAATGCCCTTATCCACATGTAAGAAATTCGATTTAGGAGAACTTAGGCCGACGAAAATGTCTCTGTAACTAGCAGACCGCTCGATTAAGTATCCAGTAGGTATGCTAGAAAATGTGCCAGTTCGCATAGGTCAGTTCTATATACCGAAGAATTTCGTGATAATGGACATTAGGGAAGATTCTAATATACCAATCATCCTAGGTAGACCGTTCTTAGCAACAACTGGAGCCATAATAAATGTGAAGAAAGGAAAATTAACCTTCGAGGTAGAGGAAGAAAAAATTGAGTTTATCTTAGCCCATTTTCTGAAAGTCCCTATTTTAGACGATACATGCTGCTCTCTAGACATTATCGACGAATGCGTGAAAGAAATATAGAAGGAACCAACAAGGTACACATAAGTACTTAAGATTCCAGCCCCTCCAATATTCGAGGAAGATAACTGGCATGAGCCATATGAAGATGATGGTCTAAGAGAATGCCTAGCACTCACACCCGATCCAATGCCATGCCCCCAAGAAACCAACTGTAGAACTTAAAATGTTGCCCAAGGAGTTGAGATATGAATTCCTAGATACTGAACTTGAAAAACCTGTGATAGTTAATGCCAATTTGGGACAATTAGAAACGGAAAGACTATTGGAAGTCTTAAGGAGATATCCCTTAGCTTTTGGATACAACATTTTCGATCTAAAAAGGATAAGTCCCTCTATATGTATGTGTCGCATTATGATGGAGGAGGACTGTAAGACGTCTAAAGAACATCAAAGACGATTGAGCCCTATCTTAGGAGATGTAGTCAAGAAATAAGTGCAAAAACTATTGGAAACAGGAATCATATACCCGATATCTGACAGTAACTGGGTCAGCCCAGTACATGTCGTACCAAAGAAGGGTGGTGTTACGGTTGTAACTAATGAAAAAGGTGAGTCTGTAGCAAAACAAACTCAAACTGGATGAAGGATGTGTATAGATTATAGGAAGCTGAATAAAGCTACTAGAAAAGATCAATTTCCTTTACCCTTCATAGACCAGATGCTTGAGCGGCGGGCCAAACATTCACATTTCTGTTACTTAGACAGGTACTCAGGATTCTTTCAAATACCTATCCATTCTAATGACCAGGAAAAGACTACATTTACTTGCCCCTATGGCACATATGTATATCGATGAATTTCGTTCGGACTGTGTAACGCTCCCGCAACATTTCAGAGATGCATGATGTCGATCTTTGCAGATTTCATAGACAACATAATGGAAGTATTCATGGACGATTTCTCTGTGTATGGGGGAAGTTTCGAACACTGCCTGTCAAACCTTTAAATGGTACTTGAAAGATACGTTAAGGTAAACCTCATGTTGAATTAGGAGAAATGTCATTTCATTGTACGACAAGGCATAGTCCTTCGATATGTAGTATCCGATAGAGGTATTGAAGTAGACAAAGAAAAGATAGAAGTCATAGAAAATCTTCGACCTCCTAAAACAGTCAGAGAAATACGAAGCTTTTTAGGACACTCAGGTTTTTACCGAAGATTTATTAAAGACTTCTCTAAGATCACAAAGCCTCTGACTGGACTACTAATGAAAGAAGCCGAGTTCATATTCGATGAAGAATGCTTGAGAGAATTTGAACATCTGAAGAGTGCTCTTATTACTGTACCCATCATGCAACCACCTGATTGGAGTCTATCGTTTGAAATAATGTGTGACACTAGCGATTATGTTGTAGGCGTTGTCTTAGGGTAAAGAAAGAACAACAAGCTTCATGATATTTACTACGCAAGTAGAACCCTGGACAACACGCAGATGAACTACGCAACCACCAAAAAGGAACTCCTGGCTGTTGTTTTCTCCTTAGATAAATTTCGTTCCTATCTAGTAGGAGCAAAAATCATTATCTATACCGATCATGCCGCGATTAGGTACCTGTTGACTAAGAAGGATGCCAAACCAAGACTCTTGAGATGGATCTTGCTTTTGCAAGAATTCAATTTAGAAATTAAGGATAAGAAGGGCACAGAAAATGTGGTAGCAGATCATCTCTCTAGGATTTAGGGTATGGAACCCGAAGAAGTTCCTATATATGATGCATTCCCTTACGACAGTCTAGTAGCCCAATTAAAAAGTGAAGGAGACATAATAGAACATTCCTTGTTATTTAACGTTGCAGAAACATATGAAGTATTAGAAGGAATCTGTACCAAAACCACATTGCCATGGTTTGCTGACTTTATTAACTACTTAGCAGCCAAAGTGCTTCCACCAGATCTAACATACCAACAAAGGAAGAAGTTCTTCCATGACCTCAAACACTACTATTAGGATGAACCCCTACTATTTAAAAGAGGCGCCGATGGAATATTTCATCGATGTGTCCCTGAATCGGAAGTAGCGGATGCCATATCCCACTGCCATGCCAGTACGTCAAAACATGCGAAAAGATATTACAATCTGGCCTCTTTTGGTCGAGCCTCTAGAAGGATGTCCACATCGCTATTATGAACTGCGACCGGTGTCAACGCACTGGGAACATTTCTAGACGCGACGAGATGCCACAAAGAGGGATCTTAGAAGTTGAAGTCTTTGATGTATGGGGAATTGATTCATGGGACCTTTTCCATCTTCCTTTGGAAACAAATACATACTTGTTGTAGTCGATTACATATCCAAGTGGATCGAGGCAATAGCCTCTCCTACAAATGATGCACGAGTGATGGTCAAACTTTTCAAAAACATAATCTTTCCTAGATTCAGTGTACCAAGAATTGTCATTAGTGATGGAGGTTCCTATTTCATTTCAAATGTCTTCGGGAAACTATTGCTTAAATATGGAGTAAGACACCGAGTAGCAACACCCTACTACCCTCAAACAAGTGGACACATGGAGGTATCAAATAGGGAGATCAAGCAAATTTTAGAAAAAACAATTGCGATCTCTATGAAAGATTGGTTTACTAAATTTCATGAAGCTCTGTGGGCTTACAGAACAACTTACAAAACCCTTATAGGAACCACACCATACAAACAGGTTTATGGAAAATCATGCCATCTGCCCGTGGAACTTGAGCATAAAGCTTATTGGGCCACTAAGACCTTGAATATGAATTACAAGGGAGCCGGCGAGAAAAGAATTTTGGATATCCATGAACTAGAGGAACTAAGACTAGAAGCATATGAAAATGCCCGGATATACAAAGAAAGAGCCAAGAAATGGCATGATAAGAGGATAGCAAAGAAGGCGTTTAATGAAGGAGATATAGTTCTTCTATATAACTATAGACTTAAATGTTTTCCTAGAAAATTGCGTTCTAGGTGGTCTGCTCCTTTTAAAGTTACAAAAGTCCTACAGAGTGGAGCAGTTGAAATTAAAGGAAAGTTGAATGAGACATTCATTGTGAACGGCCAAAGACTCAAGCAATACCACTTAGTGAAAAACAAGGAATTTTGCACATGCTGCAAGTTGGAGGAGCCTCCCGCTCTTCCTGACTAAGGGCACCTTTTTCAGATTTAATGTCGAGCTTCCGACATTAAATAGAGCGCTCAGTGGGAGCTAAACCACGACCTTTAGTTCTTGTTTTTTATTTCGTTAGTTTTAGGACATTGTATGCATGATTAGTATAGAATTTATCTCTTATGTATTCCAATGTTATCACTATTATTACTTTATTATTAGTATCTATATCTTAATTGTACTAACCAGTAGTAATATTATTTCCCTAATAGTGTATTATTTTCTTTTGATCTCCAGGATAACCCTCTCTAGGATACCTTTGACTTGAGACCATGCAGACATTCGAGAACCATATTGTCACCTTCAAGAATGATGTCCAGAGACGTCGATTTGAGGCTTTGTCTCAAAGAGATTTTGGTCTGTCCATCTACCTTGACAACTCTGCTATGGAAACCCTTAGCATCCAGGACATCGTTGTGTTACCTTATGAGCCAAATAGGTTGGTCCCACTTTGCCTTAGAAAAGAAGTTCAACACCTACCATAATCTGACTCTGGAGTTCCTTAACTCTCTTTTCTTCGACCCCAACCGTGGTTACGGTTTTGACCGTGGACTAGCTACCTTCAGGTTGTTTGGAAACAAGTATAGGTTTCCTCATCACAAATTTGCTGACTTGTTGGGCTTTCTTAATGAGCCCAATGCTGTAACCAAAACCCCCGTGGATGCCTTTACTAGTTTTGATCTCCGACAATTCTGGGGTACCTTATATGGAAATGGGAATGCTGAACCCGATGCTATTTTCTCTGAGAGCATCCACAACCCTGGATGGCGATATTTTCATAAGATCATTGCTCACACTTTCTTTGGCAAGGAAGAGAACATCAACTATGTGTCTATGGATGAGCTATATATCATGCTTTGTGCATCCCAAGGAAAACCTGTCAATGCTGCCCCGTTCTTGCTTGCAAATTTTAGTCATCTTGCTCGTGATTCTTTTTTGCCAATCTTAATAGGCGGGTTGGTAAAAATTATTGCTGATACAATTAGAATGAGATATCATCTGAATCGTTCCTTTGATTTCGGTAGCGTCCGTTTGATGGACATTAACTTTTGTTTCAATCGGCAAATGATTGCAAATCTTGGTCCTGTTGAATTTGGGTTGCTTATTAATAATGTTGTAGTCCATACTTTTACCCTGCCCAACCATGAGAAAACTAGTGTTCACAACAAGAATAACTAGCTCTATGAATTGGAGGTCCCCGATGAGTTTCTGACTCCACCCGACTCTCCTCAAGCTTACGAGAACCGTGGCACTATTATGTCTGCCTCTGCCACTCAAAGTTCAGAAATTAATCCTGCTGATCCAACGGTCAATGTAGCGGCAGCTATTAACTTCCTCCAGTCCGAATTAGATTTCGTTAGGAACGATATTTCTTCCCTCATAATCGATTTCATTAGACTTATGAATGATGTCCATGAGGAGTTGGACCACTTGTTCCAGATGGTCTATTCCACTGCACAACACCACAGATGACTGCCAGGCGTAACTTTTTCCCTGTTTTCCTTTGGATAGTTTATTTCTTTGTAATGTGTTTCCCATTCCTGCATTGTTTGTACTTCTATTTTTTTATTCCACTGTTTACCGTCAGAATGCCGACGCGTAGTTGTAACGCACTTCAATTTCGTTTAATGCAAATTTTCTTTTCTTTACGTACTTTTGTTTTTAGCTTTATACAGCCTGTTTAATCTTTCTTTAATGTATCATTTTATCGTGTGTAAGTGAAAATAAGAAAAACACCAAAAATATGTCGGTAGAACTGCTTTCTGCCAAGCCAGAGCCAACAGCTCGTGCCTGAGGCAAATGGCGGTCGCCATAAGCCTAATGGCGCTCGCTGTTTGGTTCTGGGGGGCAGAACTGCTTTAAAATCTAAAAATTTGTTTTGCCTATTCATTTCTTCACTCTTACCACCCTTGCATATTCCCAATACATCATTAATCACCCCACAACCTCCTCATTATCCCACATTAACTTCTAACCACCCAACTTCTCTATTCAACCCTTATTTAAACCCACCAACTTCACCCTCTCCAACATCACTTTCAAAACCATTTGCCATTCTTGCACCCTTCTTAGAAACCCAAACAAACAAACATTATGTAAGCCAACCAAGAAATCGATTACAGGGGCATCTAGTTCCCCAAAGGAGTGCTCAGAAACACCATGCGCGTGAACTTTCACCGACTCTCCATGAGACCTGTCTATGCGACACGGTATCCTGACCCGGACACTCTTTGCACCTTGGGTCTCTACCAGAGCGTCTCTTGGATGCTCTGAAACCTCGGTATGACTAGTTTTTGTTCTATGTTTAATGCTTCTTCCGTTAGGCTTACATATGAGTTTCTAAGTTCACTTAGGTATGTTCACGATCTCTCCCGCACAACCGGTACCATTCACTTCCGAATGTTTAATGCTGACTATTTGTTAACTCATAAGCAGGTAGTGGAAT
The DNA here is from genome assembly GCA_963859935.3 of Lathyrus sativus. Lineage (NCBI taxonomy): Eukaryota > Viridiplantae > Streptophyta > Magnoliopsida > Fabales > Fabaceae > Lathyrus > Lathyrus sativus. The sequence goes on from OZ012737.1 coordinate 625,957,054, forward strand.
ACGTTGGCTTTCCCGCCAACAAAGGATCTGCTACCCTTGCAACTTTAGAAAGTGACTGGGAGGACGAAGCCTTTCATTTTTGGAACCAAATCACAAACACCACCACCACCACATGGGAAGGCCTAAAGGCCACTACCATCCACAACCTCGCGATCCGATACTTACACCGTATCCTCGCTTCCACCATTTTTGGACGTGAGAATCCAGGCAATGTGAACTCTAAAGACTTATTCTTTATCCATTGCACTCTCCTCCAAAATCCTATTAATCCCACACTGTTCCTCTTAGCCCATTTTTTCAATGTTTCAAACAGAACTAGTGGTCACATTTGCATTGGCGGTGTCGTCACTGCTATCGCTTGCTGTTTAGACCTAGAGGCCGATCTAGAAAATGCTGACAATATACCTTGCCTCTATGCCAACATTGACTTTTTCCGTCATATGCAGCTTGTCAAAAGTTTGCCTAGTGGTAAGTATCATATAATGGTTCGTGCCACCGAGTTCCGAGGCTTCTCTCTTCCCTGCTCTGAGCATACGATGTGCTCCGACGCGATAATTGGTTGATTGATTTAGGTGCGCCAGATTTAGAGGAAGAAAACACCGAGAGGCAGTATCGTGAGGTTACGGGACAGCCTTTCGAGAGGCCACGTACTCGTAGACATACTACTGACACACCTGGGCCTAGCACCCAGGAACCCGCTGCTTCTTTTTCTGATTTTGCAGATATTCGCTCATCGCCGGATGACATCTTATCGTAGCTCCGACAACAAAGAGAAAGGGACGTCGAGCGTAACGCATTGATGCAGGAGATGCAAAGGTGCCAATACGAGTTTATGGACATAACTGAGCTTGACTTGCGAGACGTTGTCTCCGGCATGGCTGACTTGCGTAGGGAGGTGAGCCGTATTGCAAACTGTGTCCAACATGTCCCACAGGACAACCCAACTTTCAACCAGGAAAGACACCACTGTGGAGGCCGTGGTCGCCACCACTGACTCTCCAGATTCTATCGTTCGTTCTTTCACATTGGGCTTGGCCATTGAGGACAATGCCTTGTTTAAGTGTGGGGGAGGAGCTGTTTATTATTTTTATTTACTTTCTACCATTTCCAGTTTTTTTGGTTTTAGTTGTTTCTTTTTTGAGTCATATGCGTGTTTGAATCAATAATTGCTTTACATTTTTCGTATTATCTATTAACTCCCCTATTTTGACCATAATTTAAAATTTGGATTCACGGCACGACACTCCGAGAGTATATAGATTGCTTAGGTTGTGTTAGATATACTTGGGAAAGTTGTAACACCCTTTTCTACCTCACAAAATAAAAGGCAAAATATTCACATTTATCAGAGTAAAATATTAAATTCAATAAAAATCACCTCAAAGGGCGTAGATTTCCCAATAAATCAAATATAAGTCAAAGCTCCACAAACAACGAGTTTTCTCAAAAGATATCAAAAATTGCAGCAGAACTCAAAAAGGCATAATCCAAAGTTTTCCTTATATGGGAACAAAATCAAAATAATCAAATCAAATAAATCATGGTTTAACTCAAAGACCCCAACCCGATGTTACACTATCATAGCAAGACCCTCTACGTTAACCAAAGTGTCCAACAACTCAAAACTCCAGAAAAAAATCTTCAACGGCATCCACGACTAAACCTGGTATCTGCAGGTTACCCACGTGGAGGCAACATTCAAACAGGCAGGGTGAGTAAAACGATTCATAATAATCAATGTAGAAAATTAATATATAAAATAACGTCATTTTCATATTCAACATCATCATATTCATCAATGGACATCAAAGGCCACAACATCATAAATTACTCAAGATCATCTCATAAATGCAAATGCAAACAAGACTCATGCATGTGGTACCAATCGTCACTGCTCGATGGACACTAGGCCATCAAACTTCCATAGATCCCCATCAATAGGATCGATTCTACTCAAGAATCGGAGCCATCTAAATACCTCATGTCCGCAAAATGGGACTGAAGCCAAAGAAATCAAGGTTCTGAACTGAGATCCGGATGCACATGAATACATGATGCACACATCAATAATCATCCTCATAATAACAACATAGGTGCATCATCATTCATCATAATAATAATCATCAAAAATCATGTTGTCATATAATCATTAAAATTCATACAAATATCATCATAGTTCATCAATCATTACATCATAGGAATCATCATATAATCATGTACAAATCACATAGAATTCACAGTTATACTCATATTAATTCTTCAAAGAAATCACAACATCAAAACATTAAGGCATCACTGCACAAGGTCAGAATTTGCGAAACTCTGCTATGTTCGCTAGCAAGTTCGCTGTGCGAGTCTGGGGCGAGTTTCTTCACTGTGCGAAGGATTCTTCGCAGTGCGAGTCTGGGACGAGTTTCGTTCACTGTGCGAAGGATTCTTCACTGTGCGAACACGCGATTACAGCAAAATGCTATTACACACCAGAACCTAAATTCAACCCAAAAGTCCCACGATTCACTTCCCCAAAAACATCCCAAAATCATCCCTAAGGTCTTATGGCGATGAAGGCACAAAATCCACGACTCATTAGGCTAATCCCGTATCATATTCGCGCTCTAATTCTCATAAATCCTTACAACTACACCACAATCATTAGAGTTTCTCACTATCTAATTTCCCTACAGGTTTAAACAAATGTCAAACCAGATCTTTGGCCACGAAGGCCAAGTTTTCTTTAACCTAAATCAGCTTCGAATCTACCAGGCCATCAGTTTAAATCCCTATACGGTTAAAACCTCGAAAATAGGATTTGGCCAGGAAGGCCTAATTCCCTTTTATCTCAAAATCAGCCTAAAACCCTTAAATCGGCTTTAAATACATTGAAATTATACATTGAAAATAATGAAGGCAATACTCCCCATACCTTAATTGCCGACTCTAAGCCTTTTCTTTGACTTTCAGAAAATCTTTCGAAGCTTTTTCTTCAAACCTCCTCCTCAGAGCTCTGGCCTCAATTTCTTTTCAAGGTCTAACAAGAATGAATCTTAATCCCATCAAAATTCCTTTTTGTTAAACCTAACATTGGGCCTTAAAATCGGGCTTTCCAATATTACCCTCACTAACTCCTCTTCAATTGTCCAATTTGCCCTTAGTTAACTTATATTTATTTAAATTAATAATAATACCAATATATTTATATTATATACTATTATTTAAATAAATAACTTAAAAATTCATAATTCTTAATACTCCACAACAACCACCGAAAATTACCAAAATGTGAATATTCTTATTTATATAAATTAAATAAATATTCCAATAAAATTTGGGGTGTTACATCTCTCCCCCACTTAAAAGAATTTTTGCCCTCGAAAATAACCTCAAGAAAACAGAGTCGGATACGACTCCCTCATCTGATCTTCACGCTCCCAAGTCCAACTTTCTCTAGCTGGTCCTCCCCAAACTACCTTTACCAAGGCAATCTCTTTACCACGTAGTTGCTTCACTTCTTGTTCATCAATGCGATCTGGCAACGCCTCAATAGTCAAGTTATCTCTCACTTGTACATCATCCATCTGAATCACATGCGATGGATCTGGAATGTACTTCCTCAACTGAGACACATGAAACACATCATGTAAATTCACAAGCGACGATGGTAAAGCAATCTGATATGCTACTTCCCCCACCCTCTGCAAAATCTGATACAGACCAACAAAACGCGATGTGAGCTTTCGAGACTTCAAAGCTCGGGCAAAACCAGTTACCGGCGTAACTCTCAAAAACACGTGATCCCCCTCTTGGAATTTAAGTGCTTTCCTCCTCTTATCATGGTAACTTTTCTGATGGCTCTGCGACGCTTTCATCTTTTCTTGGATCATCTTGATCTTTTCAGTTGTCTCTTGCACAATCTCAGGTTCGAGTACATCACTCTCGCCTGACTCATAGCAACACAAAGGAGTTCTACACATCCTACCATACAAAGCCTCATACAATGCCATTCCGATACTAGAATGGTAACTATTATTGCAGGTAAAATCAATCAGCGGAAAATGACTATCTCACGATCCACCTTGATCCAACACACAAGCTCTTAGCAAATCCTCTAAAGACTGGATAGTTCTTTCTGTCTGTCCATCCGTCTGCGGATGATAGGAAGAACTCAACCTCAACTTAGTGCCCAAAGTTGTCTGCAAACTCTCCCAGAACCTCGATATAAATCTCGGATCTCTATCAGACACAATACTCGAAGGAATACCATGCAGTTTCACAATTTGATCAATATATACTTCGACAAGCTTCTGCAACGAATAATTGATCCTCGTCAGTATAAAATGAGCCAATTTGGTAAATCTATCAACAATCACCCAAATCGAATTATACTCCTTCAAAGTCTTCGGTAAACCTGTCACAAAATCCATAGAAATGCTATCCCATTTCCATTTTGGAATATTCAACAGTTGCATCAGACCCGAGGGTCTCTGATGTTCAATCTTTGACTTCTGACAAGTCAAACAAGTATACACAAATTCTGCAATTTCCTTCTTCATACCCGGCCACCAAAAAAATTCTTCAAATCTTGATACATCTTTGTGGCACCAGGATGAATACTCGACCCGCTTCAGTGACCTTCCTCAAGAATGCTCTTCTTGATTTCTAGCACATCGGGAACACACACTCTATCTCTGAACCTCATCACACCATTCCCATCGATCCGAAAATCACCCCCATTACCTTGATTAATTAATGTGAGACGATCCATCTGTCTCAAATCAGATTTTTGACCTTCTCTGATTTGTTGGAGAATACCACTAGTCAACTTCAGCATACCCAACTTCACACTGTTAGGAGTCTCTTCACAAACCAAACTCATATCTCTAAATTGCTCAATGAGTCCTAACTCTCGAACCATAAGCATCGACATATGTAAGGACTTCCTGCTTAACGCATCAATCATAACAATAGCCTTACCAGGATGGTAACTCAATTCAAAATCATAATCCTTCAGAAGTTCAAGCCATCTTCTCTGCCTCATGTTTAACTCTTTCTGATCAAACAAATACTTCAGGCTCTTGTGATCACTGAACACTTTGAATCTGGACCAAAAAAGATAATGTCTCCAAACTTTTAACACAAACACCACAGCGGCCAACTCTAAGTCATGAGTAAGATAATTCCTTTCATGAAACTTCAGTTGTCTGGAAGCATAAGCAACGACCTGGCCATTATGCATCAATGTTCCTTCAAGACCCATCTTCGATGCATCACAATACACGACAAAAGACTCACTCGGGTTTGGCAAAATCAACACTGGAACATTCGTCAACTTCTTCTTGAGTTCTACAAAACTCTTCTCACAAGCCACATCCCACACATAAGCTTGACCCTTTCAAGTCAACTGAGTCAATGGCAGTGCCAACTTTGAAAAGCCTTCTATAAACCTGCGATAATAACCAGCCAATCTAAGGAAACTTTGAATCTCAGTAGCAGACTTTGGAGTCTCCCACTACAACACAACATCAACTTTCGACGGATCAACAACAATTCCTCCACTATAAATCACATGGCCAAGGAACTCACTTCCTTCAACCAAAACTCACACTTGGACAAATTGGCATAAAGCTTCTTGTCTCTCAAACCCTGCAATACCACTCTTAGATGTCGGGCATGCTCTTCCTCGGACTTAGAATATATCAAGATATCGTCAATGAACACTACTACAAACTGATCCAAATAAGGATGAACAATCCTATTCATATACTCCATGAATACACCAGGTGCATTAGATACACCAAAAGGCATCACAGTATATTCATAAGCACCCACCAATTGATCAGGATTAACATGAATATGATGATAACCAGACCTCAAATCAATCTTGCTAAACACACAAGCACCCACCATTTGATCTATCAAATCATCAATCCTCGGTAGTGGATACTTATTCTTGATTGTTACTTTATTAAACTGTCAATAATACACACGTAATCTCATGCTACCATCTTTCTTCTTCACCAACAACACATGAGCACCCCACAGAGAAACACTCGGTCAAATAAACTTCTTCTCAAGTAGCTCTTCCAACTGTTTCTTCAATTCCCCTAACTCATATGTAGACATCCAATAAGAAGCCATCGAAACAGTACTAGTGCCCGATATCACCTCAACAGTAAACTCTACCTCACGCTTAGGAGGTAAGTCACTCACGTCGTCTGGAAACACTTCTGGAAAATCCCAAACAACTGGTAGCGGTAGCTCCACGCTCACTGCTTCACAATCAACTTGAAATAATGTAAACAATGCAAACATCTGAGCCTCATCTTCTAAGAGTTCTTCTACTTGCTTAGCAGATACAAACATCAGCTCTCCACCATCACCAAACTCTGGGAACCTCAATGTCTTGCTGTAGCAATCAATATGAACATAGTTGTACTCCAACCAGTTCATTCCGAGAATAAAATCGATTTGATGCAAAGGTATACAGACCAAGTCCGTCACAAAATTCTTATCATAAATGGTCAAAGGGCAGCTCAAACAGACTAACGCAATAGTCACATAACCATTAGCCGGGGTATCGATAACCATACTCCCAATCATAGGAGATAATTTCAAATTCAACCTCTTAGCACCAATATCAATAATAGCAATCAATTCAACATCATTAATAAAGCAAGTACCTTTGATCAAGTTATCTGTGTTGGGTTCTTCCACACCGCTCAAAGCAAACACTCTTTCATTAGTCAGAGCAGCAGTAGCAGTCTTCTTCGACTGCTGGCATTGGGTACTGATATGACCCTTCTCTCCACATTTGAAGCAAGTTGGAGCTTTGTCTTTACAGTTAGTAGCTCTATGACCTCTCTTGCCACAACGATGACATCTCAGCACCCTACAAACCTCAGCACGGTGACCTTGCTCGCCGCACTTATAACACTTTCCTGGAGCAGTAGCTGCTCCCCCACTTGAATTTTTCCCATCTCAAGCCTTCTGCTTCACTTTATCACCAGAAGTCACATATGGTTTCCCTCTATACTGACCTTTCTCTTTCTTCTCACTCAGATGCTTGTAGTGAGTAGATCGAGCACGGGTATCCTTATCATAAATTCTGCTCTTGTCCACCAGTTCCGCAAACCGATGAATCTGCTGGTACCTAATTCCTTGCTTAATCTCGGATCTCAATCCATTCTCAAACTTGAGACACTTTGACATCTCTGCGTCAGCACGATTGTAATGCAGTCAAAACTTTGCCACAATCATATTCCCTTGTTTTAGCTCAAGGAATTCCACCTCTTTCTTGCCCCAAACATCTTCAAGAAAATACTTCCTCAAAAATTTGTCCTTAAACACATCCCAAGTTATTGCAATGCCAGCACCTCCCAATCTCTGACGAGTGTTATCCCACTAATCCTCAGCTTCCTCTGCTAGCATATGCATACAAAACTGCACCTACTGAGCATCAGTGCATGCCATAACTCGGAAAATCTTCTCAACCACTCTTATCCACTTTTGCGCACCATCAGGATCATGAGTTCCCACAAATGTCGGCGGGTTGTTCCTCTAGAACTTTCTCAAAGAACGAAACTCATCTGGAGGTCCACCATTCTGGGCCATCACTTGGGCAAGTGATTCCAGTGCATCAACAATAGCAGGATCATTCCTTCCAGCCAAATGCAACCACCAACAGGGTTAGAAGAAACAACTCATCCAATAGTGTTCTCACACTATTGACTGACAAGGGACTAACAACATAAAAACTTGGCTGGATGGACAAACCTGCTCTGATATCACTAATGTAACACCCTTTTCTACCCCACAATAAAAGGAAAAATATTCACATTTATCAGAGTAAAATATTAAATTCAATAAAAATCACGTTAAAAGGCATACATTTCCCAATAAATCAAATATAAGACAAAGCTCCGTAAACAACAGGTTTTCCCAAAAGATATCAAAAATTGCAGCGGAACTCAAAAAGGCATAATCCAAAGTTTTCCTTATATGGGAACAAAATCAAAATAACCAAATCAAATAAATCATGGTTTAACTCAAAGACCCTAACTTGATGTTACACTATCAGAGCAAAACCCTCTACGTTAACCAAAGTAGCCAACAACTCAAAACTCTAAAAGAAAATCCTTGACGGCATCCACGACTAAACCTGGTCATGTGCAGGTTACCCACGTGGAGGCAACATTCAAACAGGCAGGGTGAGTAAAATGATTCATAATAATCAATGTAGGAAATCAATATATAAAATGGCGTCATTTTTATATTCAACATTATCATATTCATCAATGGACATCAAAGGCCACAACATCATAAATTACTCAAGATCATCTCATAAATGCAAATGAAAACAAGACTCATGGACATAGCTCGATGGACACTGGGCCATCAACCCTCCATAGATCCCCATCAATGAGATCGATTCTACTCGAGAACCAGAGCACAACAAAATACCTTACATCCGTACAATGGGACTGAACCGAGGTCCGGATGCATATGAATGCATGATGCATACGTCAATAATCATCCTCATAATAATATCATAGGTGCATCATCATTCATCATAATCATCGTCATAAAAAATTATGTCGTCATAGAATCATCAAAACTCATGGAAATATCATCATAGTTCATCAATCATTACATCATAGGAATCATCATATAATCATGTACAAATCACATAGAATTCACAGTCATACTCATATTAATTCGTCAAAGAAATCACAACATCAAAACATTTAGGCATCACTGCACAAGGTCAGAATTTGCGAAACTCTGCTACGTTCGCTAGCAAGTTCGATGTGCGAGTCTGGGGCGAGTTTCTTTGCTGTGCGAAGGATTCTTCACAGTGCGAGTCTGGGACGAGCTTCGTTCGCTGTGCGAACACGCGATTACAATGAAACACTATTACACACCAGAACCTAAAATCAACCCAAAAGTCCCACGATTCACTTTCCCAAAAACATCCCTAAATCATCCCTAAGATCTTACGACGATGAAGGCACAAAATCCACGACTTTTTAGGCCAATCCCGTATCATATCGCACTATAATTCCCATAAATCCTTACAACTAAACCATAATCATTAGAGTTTCTCACTATCTAATTTCCCAACAAGGTTAAACAAATGCCAAACCAGATCTTTGGCCATGAAGGCCAAATTTCCTTTAACCCAAATCAGCCTCGAATCTATCAGGCCATCAGTTCAAATCCCTAACGGTTAAAACCTTGAAAATAGGATTTGACCAAGAAGGCATAATTCCCTTTTATCTCAAAATAAGCCTCAAACCCTTTAAACCCTTAAATCGACTCTAAATACATTGAAATTATACATTGGAAATAATGAAGGCAATACTCCCCATACCTTAATTGCCGACTCTAAGCCTTCTCTTTGACTTTCAGAAAACCTTTCGAAGCTTTTGCCTCAAACCTCCTCCTCAGAGCTCTGGCCTCAATTTCTTTTCACGGTCTAATAAGAATGAATCATAATCCCATCAAAATTACTTTTTGTTAAACCTAACCTTAGGCCTTAAAATTAGGCTTTCCAATATTACCCTCATTAACTCCTCCTCAATTGTCCAATTTACCCTTAGTTAATTTATATTTATTTAAATTAATAATAATACCAATATATTCATATTATATACTATTATTTAAAAAAATAACTTAAAAATTCAAATTCTCAACACTCCATAACAACCACCGAAAATTACCAAAATGCAAATATTCTTATTTAAATAAATTAAATAAATATTCCAATAAAATTTGGGGTGTTACAAAGTTGTGAAAATATCGGTATCGTTCCTACACCTTAGATTACCTAAGTATGCAATATTGATTTAAATAGACATTATGATAAGACCTTATGCATAGTTTTTTAGAAGTAGCCTCTTGACTAGTTTACACTAGCAGTCAACACCATCCTTGTGTACAAACTAAGTAACGAACCGATGCAAATATGTGTTGATTGCAAAGATTTGAATAATGAGATTTTTATAGAAAGCAAATGAAAGACATGATCCCGCTAAGTTAGGTGGTCCTCACCCGGCCATTTAGCCTAAAGGTTCGGACTCTTGAAATTCATAAGCAAAAGAAAACATAATGTGCAAAAAAAGAGAATATTTTTTTGAATATCGAGATCATATAACACAAACAGGTTCCCTTACCATGTGAGTGCAAGGGATAACGGGCTTAATGTGATTGCGCGAGAATGAAAAAGAGGTGAAATAGGATAAAGGATATAGGTCTGGTCATAATTTCGTGATTTGAATTGGTATTGCATAGGAGGGGAGTGTTTGTCCGCAAATGTGGAGATGTGTCGGTACAATATCCTTCTTTTCATTATTTAGTACCCATCGATCGAACTTTAGCTTAGTAGCTGCGTATGATCAAGAGTTTTGTTGTGCCAATGTTTCAGACCATGCTTACTTTCCGCTTACCATATTGGTCAATTGCTTGAGGACAAACAAAGATTTTAGTATGGGGGAGTTTGATGACTCGACTTTGTATCACATTTTTCAATTCATTTTGTGCATCTTTATTCATTATGTTATCGAGTCATTGTCGTTTTAGCTGTTGATTACTTATGTTTTCCCCTGTTTTTACTTGACAGGTATTAAATCAGCAACATAGAAGAAAAAGGGTCGAAAAGCGAGCTAAACGGTGGAGAAAGCCCCTCAAAAAGCAACATCCTGGCCTCCTCAGGACAATGGCGCTCTCCATTACCTGAGGAAGGCGATCGCCATTGAAGAAAAGGAGGGAATCCAAATTTGAAGCTAATGGCGGTCGCCGGTTGCCGCGGAGGCAGTTTTCCAAAATAGTTTGGCAGTTTTGAGACCGTTTTTAACTCCTATTATTTAGGAACCACCCCGTCTATAAATAGGGCCTAGTAGGTCAGATTTAGGAATCCAAGAACCCATGCGGAAGCGCTGTCGAAATTCTTCCAGACCTCCCTTACATATTCACTAACCAAATCAGAAATCGCTCACACCGAGTGATTACTGCCCGTTGTACCTTTACTTTCTTGTAATTGCTGTTTGCATACTTAGATCAACGTTTTAATACATTTGAAGTTATTTCATTTCAATTTATTTCAGGTTATTTATAAGTCTGTTTTACTGCATTACTTTACTTTCGTATTAATCGCAATTATGTATGTTCTAATTTACAACATGATAAATATCTTAGGTTTAGAGATGAACATGTATGAGTAGTTTAGTCGGAGTCCGTTCTTTGAGTACCGTCACCTGACGGGACTCCATAGGAACCATCGGTGTTCAACTTAATTATTTTAAGGTTCCAGTTCTGCTGTCTAACCAGAATTTAGCCAGTCTTGTCGCGAGAGCGAGAGGCTGGTTAACAGTGTTTTGTCACGAGAGTGAGAAACATACCAAGGCGTGTTCGACAGAGCAAGAGTTTGAGGTGATCGCCAGATAGTAGACACCGAGCACTAAGTCTGAATGCAGCGAGAACGCTTCATGTTTCAGTTAGGCCTTGCTAGTTTTCAAAGCGTGCCTTTTAACTACCGAGCGAGCGAGAGAAAAATCATGGGGTCATCAGGTGTGGTTGGGTCAACAGCACGAGAGTGTGAGATCGAATCTTTAAACCAGTTTTTCCTACAGAATAACTTTGAGTCCTTTGTTAACACCCGGGATCTATGGAGTCCCTTAGGAGCATGTGGATCATTCTTCGGACCCGTTTCTTTATCTTTTTCAAATCCCGTTTTAATTAAGTATTTTTACCACAAAAACCAAGCCTTAGCTTTGCACCGCAACAATTGATCACTCTAGGTTGATTATCAGTCCTTGTGGGTTCGACAATCTTTTAAAACTATGCGATAGACTATATACTTGCAGTAGTAATCCAACAAATACGCAAAGTCACGATCAGCTAGAAAACACCCGATTAGTTATTGGCATTGCGGATAACAATAATTGGGCGATATATCAAACGGACGTCAAATCTGCATTTTTGAACGGTTCATTTGATGAAGAGGTTTATGTTAAGCAGCCCCCCAGATTTGCAGTAAAGAATCAAGAGATGAAGTTCTACAAATTGAATAAAGAATCATATGGTTTGAAACAAGCTTCAAGAGCCTGGAACAAACACATAGATGGCTTTTTAATTGATATTGGTTTCAAGGGTGTGTGTCTAAACACAAAGTATATGTGAAGACGGATGCGAATGATGGTGTGATCATTCTTTGCTTGTATGTTGATGATTTATTGATTACCAGCAGTTGTGAGAAGAGTATCTCTAAGTTCAAAATTGAACTTATGGATGAATTTGAGATGACAGACCTTGGTATTTTGACATATTTTCTTGGCATAAAGTTCCATAAGTCAAAAGTGGGACTGCTTATGCATCAAAGTAGATATGCTCTTGAGATCTTGAAGAGGTGTGAAATGAAGCATTGTAATGCGGCCATTACACCATGTGAATTAAGGTTGTAGTTGTCCAAGAGTGAGGATGAGCAAGATGTAAATCCAACGCAATATAGGAGATTGATTGGATCATTGCGGTATTTTTGTAATACGCGACCAGGCTTGGTATTTAGTGTCGGTATTGCTAGTAGATTCATGGAGAAACCAAAGGTGTCTTTGGCAGCGATCAAGAGGATCCTTAGATATTGCGTTGTGAAATTCTCTTTCCCACATTGGATATGGGCCGAAAATGCGATTTACTTGGTTTCACCGATTCCAATTGGTGTAGTGATAAGGATGATAGAAATGCAATGGTTGAACACATCTTTATGTTTGGTAGGACACCAATCTCTTGATGTTCGAAGAAGAAACCGGTGGTAGCACTCTCTTCTTGTAAGGCCAAGTATATTGCAGCATCATTATGTGCATGTTAAGCTATGTGGCACATGAATCTATTGAAAGAGTTGGGTAGCAATGATGGTGAGTCTACTACACATCTTGTTGATAATGTTTCTGCAATAAACCTCACAAAGAATCTGATTGCACATGGAAGAAGCAAACACATAGAGATGCAATTTCATTATTTGAGGGAGCTAGTGAGTGAAGGCAAACTAAGATTGTGATATTGTTGAAGCGAATACCAAGTGGCGGACTTGTTGACTAAGGAGTAACAAATGAGGTGCTCAAGAGGTTGAAGATGAGCTTGAACACGCTGGACTTGGAACAACTGAAATGACGTGGTGTGTTGAAAACAGATTTTTGGACATCTCAGTTGTGGTAACCGGTTACCAGATATGTGGTAACTGGTTACATGCTGAGACAAAAATGTGGTTGGCTATTGGAATGATGTGTAACCGGTTACCTCAAATATGGTAACCGGTTACACTGAGAGTTTTTCAGTTTTTTAGCTTATTTTTTAAATTATTTTGTATTTTTCTCAAAATTGTATAAATAGCCTTTAGTACTCCTATTTGGAATTACTGCCAATTTTAATTCTCACTCTCAATTACTCTTTCTCTATTATTTCCTCACTTCATCTCCTCCAATTAATCTATTTTTTTCATTGATTCACCATTTGAGGTTGTGATTGCTCCAACAATTTTAATATAAAATTTCCTTTTTATAAAAAAAAAACTCTCATAATTCTTCTTTTATTATAAAAGATAATAATTAATATATCACTAATATTTTAAATTGTTTTTGTATTATATGTATGTGTAATTTGTTTGCTTTTTTTTGTCTTGGTGGGTGACGAGGAATGCAAGCAGGGAAATAATAATGTAGATGAGGACAAAATTGATATTTGTCTTAGTTATGATAATTAGGAGAGGGTGCATAACAGATTATCCATTGCAAATCTAGCTTTTGCTCCACTGTATATGAAGACAACACGTGATGATTACGCACAATAATTGAATTTAATTATACCATTTAATTACACTTGCACTAAACATTAGTTAGCTCATACACAACGAAGTTATATATAGAGACAATTAAAATTTAATCTAATTAATTCCTCCAAAACTAATAGATTTTTTTAATTTAATAGTGGTTATAAATAGTATGTAATCCGAATTATCATATATGAGATTTATTTTTTAAAATATTATTAAGTCTTATGCGCATATAAACGCTAGGTAATCTTAATCGATAAATTATTGATATTATAGTAGAATTAAAGTTATATATATATATATATATATATATATATATATATATATATATATATATATATATATATATATATATATATATATATATATATATATATATATATATATATATATATATATATATATATATATATATATATATATATATATATAAAAGTTTGATACTATATGTCTCTTAAGTGAGCTTATTTAATTATGTACTATAGAAAAAACAGTTATTTGTAAACAAAACATGGTATCAATGTACAACATTGGTTTGTTGTGTAAAATTGGTCGTTTTCCACGTATAAATGATTAGTGTGGGCCTTTAAACTTAATTTGATATTGCAAGAAGGGTACTAAGAGGACCCATATTTGAATTAAATTATACAAGTACGTGGCATAGATGATGAGACAATTTTATTGAATGAGAAGTTGATCAATATGGCACTGTCGGAGAAACAGTGATTGTGTAGTTGAAACCAACCATTGGGACCAATGGAGTAACGATAATTAGATAGCCAGAAGTGGCAAAACAATACTATCAACAAAGCTCGAGGGTAACAATACTTTGTTTGTTAATTGTGGGTATGTTTTAAATTCTTTTACAAAAGTTATAAGGTTAATTTTTGATCGCTTCAATCTTAAAATAAGGGTTATATTTGATTCTATTATAAAATTTTTAAAAATATTATAAATTAAAGAGAGAATGATAATTTTACAAATTATCATAAAATATTCTTTTTTGAGAGAAAAATATTAGAGAGAGAAGTTCTAATCTATAACTTTCTTTAATTTTCTCAACACTCATCAAACCTCGTTTAGCCATCCCTCACCAATTCTATTTTCAACACCAATACTTCAAAAATTATGGAGTGACAAACTTTATTTATCTCCTTATCAATCAAGAGTATATCTAGTACACTCGCATTTCGTGAAATTTTTTTATCATTGTTAAATTTTTTTATAAGTCTCACACAAAGATTTCTCCAATAATCTTTTAACGACAACAAAGAAGCACAACACTTTCATAAATTTCAAAAACACCAACAACAATGATTGACTTTGAATTTTCCCGAATCAAATAATTTTTTCCAATACAAATAGAAAATATATCACTTTCCATTTGTAAACACTTTTAAAAAGCACACACACTTTCTTTACAAATTAAATCACCACACACATGATGATAAACAAATTTGAATGTATGAAGTTGTTGTTAAATCAATTTCAATAGACAATTGATCTTCTCTTTCAATGTACAATTCAATAATATATGAACCTCAAGTGCTCAAAAAATATTATGAAACTTTTATGAATGATTTGAATGTTATGCACAAAGTTTTAACATTTTTAAAATGAATGAGCACTTAGAAAATTAATTTGAATTATATTAAAATTTGTATGAAAGAGGTAAGTTTCAATTTATGATGTATTTTTTCCTTAAATATATCTTAAGAAACCTCTATGAATTGATACAAAAGTTTGAGACATTTTCATGAAAGTTTGCAATAGTTTAGAATGACAATAGTTCATGAAAAGACAATTTTGAATTTTGTACAGGATTTTTTAAGTTAGTTAATCAGATACTTGACTTAACAAGTGCAGAACGATATTTGAATTTCAAACAATTTTTCAAATTTCAAACAACAACAGGTTTTGTTAAATCGGTTAACTAGACATGACTTAAAAGTGCAGACAACTTTTTAAAATAAGCTTTTTGTTCGCTTGCTTCAAAGATTTTTATGCATGACAATTTGAGGACTTTAGAGATGAAGATGAGTATTATTTTTTGAGCATATAAATTTTATACATAATAAATTGAAATTGAGTATCTTAACATTAATATCAATTTCCTTTACTTCCAAAATATTCATAAGCTTATGCATTCTTTGATTTGATTTCAAACTTTTTCTTTGGTAAGATTTTGTTTTCATCAAAACCAAGTTAAGCGGGATGAACATATATTCATCATAATTAATGGAAAGCCTTTTGTAATTCATATTAGCATCTTTTATATAGCTTTTATAATTAACGGAACTTGAGCCTAAAAGGGCTTTTATATAGGACAACCACCAACCAACTTGAGATTTTATCACAGGCTGATCTCGAATCTTAGAAAGTTTTGGATGGACTGGACTTTCAAACCTAAACGGAGAATTAATCACAATATCACCAAACCAAAGCTTTTAACGATTTTTTCTACGAACCCAAATAAAAATCTCTAAATGGAGACATTATTCAATTAAGATACAAAAAATGTTCTTAGGTGAATTTACAAATCTACCCTTCCAGAATTACATTATTGCCTCACTTGCAAAAGACCTTTCTCAAAAGAACAAAGACTAAATTTCTTAGTGAGTTAAATTATAAAATCTTAGATAGATAGATAGATAGATAGAGAGATAGAGAGAAGGAGAGAGAGAGAGAGAGAGAGAGAGAGAGAGAGAGAATGAGGTGTGAGAAATGAGAGATTGTGTTTTTATGGATATTAAAATGTGTGGGAAGAGTCCTTTATTTATAGGTTAGAGAGAGCTACGTAAAAGGAAAAAATATGGCCAAAATTAATGCGAAAATTGATTGGCTTAAGACCCTATTGATTGTTAGGAACAAAATTAATATATTACCATATTTAAAAAGGAAATAAAAGATATCTAGCCATTAGGATTCATTTTTGAGTATGGATGTTCCTAAGCGATTAGGGTGCATTTTTACACTAATCTGTTTTCCTAAGCAATTAGGGCACATTTTTACACTAATCCAAATGATTGGATATAAGTGTCAATCAATTGGTTAGCACAAAAAATGGCTAGAGCATTTCTAACAGCTCCCAATTAACTTGACACAACTTCAAGACACTTTTAGAAGTATTTTCTTATTAAAAATATATTTTAAATCTTGGCTTTGTGTGTGTGGGATATATATATATATATATATATATATATATATATATATATATATATATATATATATATATATATATATATATATATATATATATATATATATATATATATATATATATATATATATATATATATATATATATATATATATATATATATATATATATATATATATATATATATATATATATATATATATATATATATATATATATATATATATATATATATATATATATATATATATATATATATATATATATATATATATATATATATATATATATATATATATATATATAGAGAGAGAGAGAGAGAGAGAGAGAGAGAGAGAGAGAGAGACATTAGCCATACTACTTAATAAGAAATCCCTTAAGTTTTTACAGTATTTGTATACTCATATATATTAACGTGAGCTTTCACATACTTCAAGACTTGTCAGATGCTTCAATATTATAAGCACTTGTTTGAACCTTACTTGGTGATGAGGCTTGAGTAATTCCATTTATATTCCATCTTCAGGTGATCAAACTTATCAACCCTACTTAGTCTGCTTGCATCTTTGGTTGCTTTATGCTTGTCCTAAGTTCATATCATCAAAAACAAGTCCCTCTTAAAGAGATATTCATTGATCAATAACTTGAAAAGTATGGTTCCACATTCTCCCCCTTTTTGATGATTATAACACATCTATAGGAAGGTGGTAAAAAAGAAATAGATTTATTTGGAGTAATCAAACTCTCCCTCAATTAAGAAGACAATATACTCTACGCCCCCTAAGAGTATACTTCACCCTGTTTGTTGAAATAAAAAGGATGGTAAAGATGCAATGTGATAATTCAAATATGAAAATAATTACGCACATAAGCATTTAGGAAAGGGAAAACATCCCTTTTAATTAAATTGAAATTGCTAATAATCCAGAGTACAAAGGGAAAATTTGAAAATTTTAAATAGTAAGAAAAGCAATAAATAACAAGAAATTACGGAAGCAAAAGAAAGAGAATATATATAAGTGAGTCTATTCATTCCCATAAGCATCATCATCCCTTGTGATGATTTTCTTGACCTTCTCCATATCTTGGGCAAAGTTCTGACATATCTTCAAGACTTTCTTGATTTTTGTATCTTACACTTCTTCTTGCTCTTATTCTTTCATGATTATTTAGTAGTCTTGTATTACTCATTTTTTACGAGAACTTTTATTTCTCTGAGTGTAGTATAGGTGATTCTATGGTTAGTTGAATCTACAACTTCATCCATGGTATCCACATTGAGGGTTTCTAGGAGCTTGGTGGGTATTGCTCCATAAGGGATACCTGCTGGTTGTTTCTCTCTTGAGCAAATCACGTGGTTGAATATTTTTTCTACCCAATTCGTTAGGATTTCTTAGGTTTAAATCCATAGGAGTACATCATCTTCTCTAATGACATAATTACAGTTCACGTTACTAGTTAATAAAATTCTAGTTTGAAGGTAGTGGATGATGCATACCTTATATTTAAGATGGGTTGATTTGAAAGGGACTCTTTTCTTTTGAATGGGATGGTTAAGAAGGTGATTTAGGGTTGTGGAGTGTTTAAAGTTTCTGAATCCTTGGGGTTTAATATTGGGTGTAGGTTCTTCCTTCTAATGGCAACTAAAAAGTTCTTCCAAAGTGATCCCTGTGGATATCTATTTCCACACCCCTTACCAAGGATCTTACTGAGGTTCCCATAATTTTTAAGTTTAAATAAAATTCTATTATAAGGTTTATAAAGCTACTACTGGGTACTTGTGTAGAGAAATACTCAAAGAGGCTTGACATAATAGATGGTATGATTTGTGACTTCTTAAGATGCTTGGATATATATACCACAACTGAATTACTTTCATCCCTAAGATTATAATCTTCTCTTCTTGCTTCAATTTTATCAACCTAGTAAGAAAACATCCATTTATGGGATATTGTTGGATTTCTGACTCTTTGAAAGAGGCCATGAAAATGCTTATGGAGAATGAGAGACAGTTCACATAAGAGAAGATGCAAAAAGAGATGAAATTTTGAGATGTAAGCAAGAGTGAGAAGGAATTCCTATTTATATTCCATCTTCTATCATTTTGATCGTGTATTTATGGAAAACAACCATTGAGATTTTGCTGATTGAAAGGAAACTTCAAATATTTTCAAAATATTTATGCCATTCGATTGGAAAGAGGCACCAATCGATTAGATTATCATATTTTTGAAGATTTTGAGTGTTCATCATTAATATTAATATATTGATTGCCTTGGAGCACACATTTAACTTAGATATGATATGAAAATATGAGAACCAAGCTTCTCCAATTGATTTCCTCATGTGCCAATCAATTGGACTTTGTTTAGTCAGCATCATTGGTGCATTTCAGACCTTGTGTTGTATTTTATTACCTTTCTATGCCTCTGTTTAGCCTTAGTTGCACCTTCTTTTTATGAAACACTTAGAAAATCATCTTTATGGTTAGTGTTGTCACACCCTCTTTTTCACCCTAACCTCTAAACTCCATATCATTATCATTTGCATTGACATTTGCACCTAACATTGGTCTTAGGTAAGGATCAGGGTATCTTATCCAGCAATCAAGAGACGGGCTTCATCCTTAAAGGTCAATCAAGATCTAAAGATCAACTTTGTGGAAATATCAAGTTTCAAAGTCTCCATCATCATCAAGGCATGTCACTCCACCACTTGAATCAAGAATGCAAGTAGTGATTCTCTCCTCCCATCTCATGGATAACAAGTCAAGAGTTTGGTTCAAAGGAGGCTTGTGGCTAGTTCCTTGGGTAAGACATGATTTTAAAGCTTAACACACACCTTGAGGGTCCTCTACATGGATCATGTATCATCTCAACCCATCACAAGAGCCGCATTCAGTGGAATTGGTCTTAGGGTTTCATCTGGTCAACAAAAGTCAACTGTGATTCAATTAGGTCAAGATCTTGAATTTCAAGGCCAATCAAGGGCATGGTACTTGTTTTCAAATGATTTCATGAGTTTGGAATAATAAAAATCAAGGATAAACATAAAATCTAGAGTTTGACTAAATTAGGGTTTTGATAGAAAAATTTTTAAGTGTGAAAAACCCTAATTATATCCATCTTGCAACTTCCATAACTTTCTCATTTTTGATCTAATGAAGGCAAACTAGCTATCAAATTGAAGAGGACATCATGAACTACAAGTTTGTGGAAGAAAGCATGTCCAAAAGATTCATGGTTTAAGAGATATGATGAGTCAAAGTTTGGAAAAAGGAGATTATGACATTTCTACACTTAGAAAATTTTCTAAGTATTGAAATTCAGTTTGAAATACCTACTTTCAAGCCCATTTTTCATGGTGATATAAGCTTCATTTGAATTTTCCTACAACATGAGAATTTTAGAGAATTCTCTAAGCTTTCTTTTGAGTACTAGGTCATCTCCGTTGTATGTGTAGAACTCAAGTTATGATGCTCCCAAATTAGGGTTTTAAAGTTGTTAAAAGTGGCAAGTGGTTAGACAGATTTTTCAACCCAACTTCCAAGACATTTTTCACTAAGTTCTTGATTTCAATTGAATTTTCCCATGACATGAAGGTTGTAGAGCTTTATTCAAGATTTCCATCCATTACTATAACACCTCCATGGGATGAAAACTCTTTAAGTTATGTGCTTTCAAAGATAGGGTACCAAAGATGTCAAAAGCTCAACAACTTAGATTTTTTTTTTAAGTTACTTTGGGCAGTTTTGAGGATATGTTTTCCAACCAACTTTTCTCATTGATCCAAGCTTATTTTCATTTAAAAATCAACATGAAAGTTGTTCCATGAGATGCCTACTTTATGGTGATATCAAGTTCAAATCAGTTGAAGCCATATCCATCATGATATGCCCATATAAAGTAGGATAATCAAATTGTTTTCAAAACATTAAGTCATGTTAGTTTTAAGCATGTGATGAGTTTTCCTCTTGCATAATCATGTGCACATGGATACCACACGAACAAACACCAGAAGCTTTGCTCAAAATGGCCAAACACCACAATTCCAAGGTGCACACACAATGCACACTTTTGCCAAATATGAGCGTATCAAAACTGACCCTCATTCTCTTAACCTCTCGTGTTATCTCTCCTCACACAACCTTCACAATCCTTTTTCTCAGCACAAACCTCTACCAGCACCCCTCACCATGGTACCCAACCGTGTACTCTCCACATGTTCTTTTTTTTCTGACAAATCTCTCAAACCAACTTTATAGACCCATTAGACCCTTTAAAACCTTCATATTAAAACTCAAAAAACCCTAAAAGGCAAGGGCATCTCATACTGGCATCAGGATCACTACACAAGTTTCACCAACCTTAAAGTTTCTTCTTTTTGAAACACACCATATCTAAGCTTTCAGTCCATTTTAAAGGTTGATTCATTACTGTTGAAGTTCAAGGAAGTTTTCCAGAGGATTTTCTCATCATATATACGTCAGCTTAAGAGCCAACAAAGCTACTCCACTAGGTAGTTTTTCGCTCTCTTTTCGATCTATTTTAAGCATGCTTTGAACTTATATTGGGTTGTGCTTAAGTCCTACTGTGTTGTAGGCAACATGTGTATGGTTGTGTTGATCTGAGCATGTTTCAGTTCATGATGTAAACTTTCATGTTCCTTTTTCTTGGTGTTTGAGGCAGTTTAAATGACAATGGATGTTGGATTCATGATCCTTGTGAAATTCCCTGCAATTTGATGTAGAGTTTTACGTATTTTGGTCATGTTTGCAGCAAGCTCCGGTGAGGCTCACTAGAGAAGATGACCGGAGTTAAGGCTCCGACATCTATTTGTCATCTGTGTGTATGGCCAGTCTGACCTATTGACTGCTGAGGTGTGTGTGTATGTGGCGCTTACGTGGGCTGAGTTGGCTTGCTGACTCGATTAATGAAACATTGCGTTTAATCTTGTTTGCTCCTTTTGTATGGTTTCTAAACTAATTGGGTTGGGCTTGGTTTGCTTTACTTTTTCCACCCCTTGATTTGAGCCCACAGAGCGCTTTGAACTATGTTTAGTTCATTATGCTTTTTCTTAATACACCCCCTTGCTCTTTATTTCCTTTCCTTTTATTTCTTTTTTCTATTTTCTTTATGATTTTATTTTTAATGCTTCCACATTTGAAAAAAAATCAAAATATGATTTTCTGATTACTTGATTTCTTGTGTTAATTTTCATTGATTTTATTTATTTTTATTTATTTATTTTACATTTATTTTGGATTTAATTTGAGTGGGTACTTCCATTGATACCCTTGCATTAGGGTTGAGGTTTGAGTGACCTATACTCATTATTTGAGGCTAAATTTTTAGCCACATTAAGACCTTTGAATGAGGGTTATATGATGCTGTTTTGAGCTTGGTTTGAGTTACCTAAGGTGACTTTCCATTTCTCACCTTTTGACCCTCGATTCACCCTCGATTTGATGCATAATTTGTATGATTCAACCATTTTGGGCATTGTCCTTAACCTATATTCTTCCCATCTTTTACAAGTATTTTAATATGTGTTTGACATTGTGTTTGAATATTTTTTGGAATTTTATTTGAGTGTCTTGCTATTTTTTGCTTAAGCCTCTTTGAGGGTTGTTAGTAAGTCCTCATGTTTGAGCCATAAGCCTAGTTTATTGATCCTTTGACCTAGTTAAGGTTGATCATAGCTTGTGGAATTTTGGAATGTGATGACATACTTCCTTGAGGTCATTTTTGATTTGGGTTCTTGGTCTTTGCCCCTTTTTCCTATTTTTGATTGATTTTACAAGTTTGGTGTTGTTTGGGTGTTCCATTTAGCTATCTTTTGAGCTAGTCTTGCTTTGATACTTCTCTACATGTACTAATTGAAGCTCATTGATCTTCATGTGTTTCATATAAGTTATCTAACTTGTTGGTCAAGTTATATGTGTCTTTATTTCATGGTCACATTACTTTACACACACTTCACATGACTCTTGATTCACTATGAGGCCACTTGATTTATATTTTGCTTATGCTTTGGATACTATTCTCTTGATTTGTCTTGGTTGATCTTTGATGAGTTGTGGGTTGATGTGGTTGCTAACCATTTGGTTTTCATCTCATATATTTCATGTCTTGATTATTTGCTTCACATTTCACATGTCTATACATTTGTGATCACTCATTACTTATCTTGTAGGTGTTGACCTCTCATCTTGTTTTTTAATATTTCTATTTTAGTGCATCTTTATATATTCTCACTCATACCTCTTTAATATTTCACATATCATCTCCCCCCTTGGTGGGTACCATGTTTCCCTCTCCCCATTATAGTGTAATAGTTTAGTTCTTTTAACTTCTTGATTGTGCTTGTTTGTTGCTTAAGAAAGATAAAATGAACTTAGGATTAGAACACCTTTCAAATAAAGAACAAATAAGACTTGATCCAATGTCAATTAACTTTTTCAAAACCCTTTAACTTGGTTTACACCTTAGGGTTTCTCTCTTCTCCATTAACCTCACATCAACCTTGTATGTATTCTATCCTTGTAAGTCGATTGCTTCGTACATCGCCATCAACCTACCTTGATCTGTTCACCACCCTTTATTTTCAAACTTTTCTCTATTTCATTTTGTCACCTTGAGTTTAAAAAACCTTGGTCTTGTACCAAGTACATTTTCAAAACTCTTTTCTTAATAAACATAGATGGTTGTGGAGTGGTTAGGCGAAGGCCTTGTCCTATCCCGAGTGCTTGACATTACCTTTAGGGTTCACTGTCATAAAGAAATTACCATTCAAGATCAAAACACTATTAACAATAGAATAAGGTTCTCTTTTTATTGAACTAAAGAGAAAGGATTGGGTGAAGACTTCTTCCTCCCCGAGTATTAGGATACTCGCTTTAGAGTGGGTGGTCTCGATACTCGTCTTTCAATACGAAGATGTAACCATATTCACAATAAATATTTTAGATAAATAATTGGGTACTACCCGCAAGGGGTTACTATCCGAGGACTTATTGCACCATTAAAAATAACTTTCACAAATCAAATGTGACATCTTGCCTTGATGTCAAAAACTATTTCTTTTTAAAAAGGAAATGTTACGTCCGTTCTATCGCAAACAGATAACGCCTAAGACTCCACAAGCGAGCTGCAATACACATAACTGCTATAATGCACACGTTGACATCTGATAAGTGATAAAATATACTGATAATTGGCACTTATTGGCTTAATTCAACCAATAAACCTCAACTTTTATGCATATGTTGTATAGTTTAAATTATAGTGTATATATTGTGTGTCGCGTAAATTTCGTTGAGTTTAATTGATTTTTTCTCATTTTTTTAGGTAAATGAGCAATGATATTTTGTCATTATCTTATAGATCATTGAATAAGCTTTCCAACGCTTCCGAACGCGCGTAAAACGGAGTTACGGTTCAAGAGTTATGGTCGAAACAATAAATGGTTTGCTGCCATGTTCGCTAAGCGAACAACAGTTCGCTAGGCCACTAGCTAAGCAAGTACTGGGACCCATTTTTTTTCTATTTAAGTGATTTTTCAGCATTTTTTAGGGTTTATTGTTTGAGAACATTTTACCCCAACTTCATCCAACACATTCTTGAGTAGATTTAGCTTAGAAACAACATTGGAGGGTGCATCTTGACGATCCGGAGTCGAATCCACTTCAATCGGAGTTGACAGACCGTGAGATTTGTATTCTTCTTCCTTCCTCTCTATGTATTTTTCATTTGTTGGGATTTTGTATGTAAGTTTACCTTGATTGTATGTATATTTATGGATCTTTGTATAAAATCTCTTTTACAACTCTGTATCGATGCTTATCTTGATTTTTTACTAAGCGGGTTTAGATTGCTATAGACATATACTGTTCGAACTCGATCTAAGATGAACATCTATTAGATTCTAAATGCTAGAGATAGATTTAGGACTAATATTCACGTGGGTATCGATTCTTAATGCTCCGTGTTATCGATTTGTGTGAGAGATCAATAATGAGACGATACAATTGATCTCTCGACTTTGCGTTAGAGATAAGCTCTGTTGTGAGCGATACGTGATGATATTGACGAGCAAATTAGGTTGCATGCATTTGATCCATATATTTTTTAGTACATGATGGGTAGAAAAAAATACAACTCCTGACGAGTTTTCTCATTTCTTAAGAATGTACTTATTTTCTTGTTTTATGTTTTTCCTTTTGAATTTTTATCCCAAACCATTCAAACCCAAGCTTAGAGACGTAGAGATTATCGAACGACATTATTTCCCTCACACTGATCTCTGTGGAGACGATAAATCCTGGAGGAAATTCTTCCGGAAATAATATTTTTGCTTGCTGCTTTACTGCTTCAACAAAATGGCGCTGTTGCCGGGGATTGGTTGTGATATTGAGTCGCATTGCGATAGTTTCTATATTTCTAAGCTTTGCACATAATTGTATATATATGCTTGTATAGATACTTGTTTTGCTTTTGTCTTCCATTATGTTTGTCTAAGTGTTGTATATATTTTGTTCTCGTAACATTTGTTCAAGTGTTTGGTTAAGACACTTTCTTTAGGTTGGCGCTTTGACAAAGCATCAACGTATATGTGAGGAAGTTACTAGCAAATAACACTAAAGGTGTCGAGCTAACGACATGAAACAAGCGCTTGTTGGGAGGCAACCCAACGATTTTTGAGTTTGTATAGCTTTATGTTTATTTAGTTTAATTCAATTTTGTTAAGTTGTTAGAATAATGTGTGTGTTTGCTCTCAAGTTTGTTTTTGATTAGCTTGAGGATGCATTTTGTGATTTTCCAAGTTTGATCATTTCAACTTGCGAATGTATGGTTTTGATATTGTTTGAAGTTGGTACTTTGCAAGGTACTCGTTTATCGCTTTCTAGAACTTAGCATGATTATGAGACTTTTCATTTGTACAATTTTTATGTCATTCATTCTTTTGCCATACTTGTTCAGTTTTGAATCACTTTAGAACTAAACCTTTTTGTGAGGAGCTTTCCATTGTTTACTATATGCAGGAGACCAACATTCTTGTTTAACTCGATTTTATTATGTTTAATCTTGTATTTGTGTTGATTTGTATGATAGCACTAAAATGATCAAGGCATTTTGTTTGATTTTGAGCATAACCACTTGACCAAATAGTCAATCTACCTTGTGAGTGAGTGAGAATTTTCTTACCCCCTTTGAGCCTTTGTTAGAATCCATATTGGTGTTAAGTTCATTTTTGTATGGATTCTAATATTGTTTCTTGAACTATAACCATGAATTGTTATTTGAGTTTTTACCCTTGCCTAATAAGTTTGGGAGCATTCATGTCACTATGTGTGGTTATATTCAAGTTGGGGAGAAGAGGTTGGTTGCTAAGAGGTTGAGAAAAAGAAAAAGTTTGAAAAAGAAAGAAAAGAAAAAATGAAAAAGAAAAAAAAAGAAGGAAAAGAATTGAAAAAAAAGAAGGAAAAAAAAAAGAATAATGTTATGCGAATAAGTTGCGTGGAATGGTGTAACAATTTGGAAAAGAGAAAAAGGTGATTGGAATTTGTGAGTGCTTGAGATTGTGAGAAATGATCACTCTAATTTGATTAGGCAAGTTTTTGTTCTTTTACCTTGAGAAAAACAATTGTTTGTTACCCAAGCCACATTACAACTCTTAAAGCCATTGTCATTTTTGCTTTTATACTGTTCAATATGAGTTTTTTCTTGATGAATGCATAATTAACTTGTTGTTGACTTGATTGTTGGGTGAGAGTTAAGTCCCTCGTATTTTTTTTATTCATTCATCTACCGATGAAGTGTGTGCTAGGTGTGATTCATTTTTGAACTTTGTATTGTCTTAGAAGTTTTGACATATATTTTGTATTTAGGAGTTGTTTCGTTTTCATGTTATCGTTATAGTTTAGTGGTATGTTTCGCTTTGCATGTACGTTTTTGTGTTGAACCATACATTTGTTTTTGTTTTTCAAAACTTGTTGAGTCGTGATTGCTTGCTTTTTACTTTTGTTTCCTTGAGTTGATCGATTCTTGTTTGAGGACAAACAAGTTTAAGTTTGGGAGAGTTGATAAATGCTAAAATATACTGATTTTGAGTGTAAATAATTGGCACTTATTGGCTTGATTCAATCAATAAACCTCAACTTTTGTGCATATGTTGTATAGTTTAAATTATAGTGTATATATTGTGTGTCGCGTAAATTTTATTGAGTTTAATTGAATTTTTCTCATTTTTTTAGGTAAATGAGCAATGATATTTTGTAATTATCTTATAGAGCATTGAATAAGCTTTCCAACGCTTCCGATCGCGCGTAAAACGGAGTTACGGTTCAAGAGTTATGGTCGAAACAAGAAATGGTTTGCTGTCATGTTCGCTAGGCCACTCGCTAAGCGAGTACTGGGATCCATTTTTGTCTATTTAAGTGATTTTTCAGAATTTTTTAGGGTATGTTGTTTGGGAACTTTTTACCCCAACTTCATCAAACACATTCTTGAGTAGATTTAGCTTAGAAACAACATTGGAGGGTGCATCTTAACGATCCGGAGTCGAATCCACTTCAATCGGAGTTGACAGACCGTGAGATTTGTATTCTTCTTCCTTCCTTTCTATGTATTTTTCATTTGTTGGGATTTTGTATGTAAGTTTACCTTGATTGTATGTATATTTATGGATCTTTGTATAAAATCTCTTTTACAACTCTTTATCGATGCTTATCTTGATTTTTTACTAAGCGGGTTTGAATTGCTATAGACATATACTGTTCGAACTCGATCTAAGATGAACATCTATTAGATTCTAAATGCTAGAGATAGATTTAGGACTAATATTCACGTGGGTATCGATTCTTAATTCTCCGTGTTGTCGATTTGTATGAGAGATCAACAATGAGACGATACGGTTGATCTCTCGACTTTGCGTTGGAGATAAGCTCTGTTGTGAGCGATACGTGATGATATTGACGAGCAAATTAGGTTGCGTGCATTTGATCCATATATTTTTTAGTACATGATGGATAGAACGAAATACAACTCCTGACGAGTTTTCTCATTTCTTAAGGATGTACTTATTTTCTTGTTTTATGTTTTTCCTTTTGAATTTTTATCTCAAACCATTCAAACCCAAGCTTAGAGACGTAGAGATTGTCGAACGACATTCTTTCCCTTACACTGATCCCTATGGAGACGATAAATCCCGGAGGAAATTCTTCCGAAAATAATATTTTTGCTTGCTGCTTTACTGCTTCAACAAAATGGCGTTGTTCTATAAAAAACACCAACAAATCATAGTTCGAACTACGAACGCTCTAATTCTTCACTTCTTTTAAGTGAAAATACGTAGGCACAAGGGCCCTAATCCTTGGCAAGCACACTTCCATCTTTTTCATTCGTAGTCCTCCGAACTACATTGACTCTGCATTTCTCATACCTGTTGAGAATACGTAGGCATAAGGCCGCGAGGTCCTGCCGAGTCTTTTCCCCTTTTTCACTTTCTTTTTTTTCTCTCTCTATTTTTGTTTCATACCCTTTTATCTCCCTTTAAAACAATCTTAGAAAGAAATATCCTTTAGCAACATCCTTACACATAAGACAAGAAAATGGTTCCCATCGAGTACGATGGATGTGAGGGGTGCTAATACCTTCCCTTCGTGTAACCGGCTTCCGAACCCTTTCTCTTGGTTGCGAGACCATCTTATCTATTTCCTTATTGGGGTTTTCTAGATGTTTTCCCTTCCCCTTTTGGGATAAATAAAGTTCGATGCCGACTCTTATGTTTTTCCACTCTCACCTCTCCGTTGTTGCATTTTTTTGAGTAACGACAGCTTGGCGACTCTGTTGGGGAAAACCTAGCAAGCCAAACCTAGTTTGTTTGTCGTATGTGTGATTTATTTACTTTTGTTGCTTTATTGTATTGTGTTCTCTTATCTGATGGATTTATTGGGGATGGTTTGTAAGGAGAAAGGCTTTCTACTCGAGCTTTTCCAGTATACACTAATCTAAGAGGTGGTTGCTTTCTAATTTGCAGGACTTAGGACACGTTGAGTTGGTTTGACTTCCACCGCTCAGAGGAGGCCCCTTTGGGATGATTATGTCTTAAGAGTAATCGTAATGGCATCTTTGTTTCCGACCTGGGAGTCTGTGATTCTGATGACCTAAGGGTTACTAAGACATAACTCTATGCTCATCCTTTGAAGGGATTACCGTCTTACGAGTCATCATTATGATGGAAAACTTTTGAGGGTTAGTGCAAGGGTTCTTGTTTAAAGCCCTTGGGATTCCCTGTTGTAAACCAATAGATTGCCTACCCGAGGTGAGAGATACCTTGTTGTGTTATCCTACAGATTTTGTGACCTTGATCCCTATGCTACGAGCCTATTCTGGTGTGCATTCATAAGCATTACATTGCATGATATTTTTGCATATCAAAGGACTTAAGAGACTATGATTATCTCAGGTATTTCTGAAAAATGACTGACCAAAAGAAGAGAAGCACTAACTCCTTGAAGTTTAGAGAGCCAAAATTGGAGGTCATCCAAGACCTTCTGATTGACGTGCCAAAAGCTATCAAAATCAATTTTCAAGGAGAACATGGGAAGTTACTTGACCTTCTTCATTCTGGTGTGGATACTTGGGATCTCTTTGCTATGACACAATTCTATGATGCTCCACTCAGATGTTTCACCTTCCAGAATTACCAGTTGGCCCCCATTCTTGAGGAATATTGCCACCTGTTGAATATCAAGATTAAAGACCAACCCATCTACACCGGTTTGGAGGAAGAGCCAAAATCTCCTGTTATTTCTCTGACTAAAGAAGTGGTTGATGCTGGTTTGGCCAACAAAGGAGGTACTCATGGGTTCCCCCTGAAGCTTCTGCTTCACAAGGTTGTTCATTATAAGACTAATGAAGATTGGGAAAGGTTTGGTGTCTCTCTCGCTTTGAAAATCTATGGGATTGTCCTCTTTCCAAATATAGATAATTTCATAGACATTACTGCTATTACTCTCTTCATTCAGAAGAACCCTATTCCCACCCTTCTTGCTGACACTTACCATTCCATTAATTGGAGGAGTGAGAAGAAAACATGAATGGTTCAATGTTGTTCTCATATGTTATTCAAGTGGTATGTTTCTCATTTGCCAAAGGAGGGGCCATTTTTGGAGAACAAGGAGAAATTGAAGTGGTCTAGGCGCATCATGTCTTTGGTAGCAGACGACATTGCTTGGTACTCCCATGAATACTATGATGTGGAAATTATTTTCAGTTGTGGAAAATTTTATAATGTACCTCTGATTGGAAGAGTAGGATGTATTAACTACAACCCAATTATGGCACTACGTCAATTGGGTTATACTATGGAGGACGCGCCCGAGGTAGAGAAGATCCAAAGCTTTTTCTTGCTCAATAAAGCAGAGGATCCTGGATTTCTCAGAAAAATTGCTAAGGGATGGACCAAGATCCATACAAAAGGAAGAAAGGAGTTGAAAGCGAAAAATTGCATGGCTAAAGAACCATACATAGATGGTTGTGGGCTAGAGTGGCAGAAAGGTTGTTACCATTTTCTCCTGAAACTCCCATGCAAGTGAGCTTCCTGTTCCCACCCATGTGTCCATGGAAGAATATGAGAAGTTGAAGCTGGCAGTGGAAAAGTTGAATAAGGAGAACCAAGATATCCAAGTTGAAATCCACCAAGCTGGTGTAGAAAATGGTCAATTCAAAAGAAAGGTGGAAGTTGAACAAGATTAAGTAGCCGAAAGTAGCAAGAAGTTGAAGTTAGAAATAGATTTAAGGATCATGTATCAAAATGGTTTTCAAGGGGCTGAGCGTCAATGAAGACTCTTCGACAACACTTGAAAGAGGCCAAAGAATCTTGTGAAAAAGCATGGCATTGTTATAAACTAGTTGCTACTGCAAAAAAGTCGACTAGGGAAAAACTCGAAGCTGATATTGATGGTCTTGAAGAACAACTAAGAAATGCCTCAACTTTAGTTGAAGACGAGCGTCAGCTCAAAGAAGAAGCAATAAGAGTTTCATATATCACTCTTGATATGTGGAATAATAAGTACTTAGATTTGGAAAATTCTCAAGGAACAACCACTCATTAGAAGGACCGCTTTGAAGCTTTGAAAAGGGATAGTTCATAATGGCTCAAGAGGGAGGCTCAACTCAACAAATTGTTGGACACTCATGTGGTGTCCCTCAGACATTGTCATCCAAATTTAGACATGTACCGTGCTAGGTATAATAATCTGATAGAGCATTGCAATCTCATGATTCGTGATATCCCATGGAGGTTGGAAAGCACCATTCAAGATTTGGATGAAAACAATATTTACCCTTCAGTCCGCCACTTCATTCAGCTCTGTGATCAGATGGTTGGTGATCAGTACATCTTCATACGCATTGTTTCATTGTTATACTTAGGCATTCCTACAGCTTATTTGAGTATTTTTAATATTTTAATGTGTTTTCATATTTAAGTTTGTTTTTACCTTTATTTTACTTTCGCAACTTATTTTCGGCTTTAGTGGTTATTTGATATTTGTCCACTGTTTGAATCATAAATGGAGCTGTGAGAATCAGATTTGCGCGTTCTAATAGACGTTGGAAAGCTAAGACAGAGAGCTACAACTTTTATGTTTGAGGAAGAGGATGATTCAGAATGTATCAGCTCCAAATAATTCGTTGAAGTCAGGACCCAAAATCTGTCGTTTGAAATATTTTGTTTTGGTTCGGGTTTTTTATGTTTTTCGACCCAGTTGGGTTAAAACCAGAAGCGTTGATGCTTTATTATACCTAGCATCTGTGCTACTGTCAATTAACCTTATTTTTACGATTTTCATTGTGTTTTGTATGATTTTTATGAAAAACTAACTTCCAAGGCAAATGCTACCACTTACGGGTTCCATCACTTTGAGGTTATTATAATAGCAATTTAATTTGATTTATGTTCAATTCTTTTCTATGAAGTCACTTGCTTAATTATATTGTAATTGTTTGCTTAATTCAATTGTGTTCATAAGATAGAATTGATTAAATTCGATTATATGCATGTTCATAAGTTTAATTGCGTGTTATCGTTTGCTTAATTCTTTAACTCATCATATTCTTAACTGTTTGCTTAATTCGGTAACAGGAACATAATTCGTATGATTTTGATAAGCGTTTAACTGATTAATATCATAATCAAATAAGATTCAATCCGCTTAGGGATTGGTGTTATAATAGCCGATGAT
The DNA here is from genome assembly GCA_963859935.3 of Lathyrus sativus. Taxonomy (NCBI): domain Eukaryota; kingdom Viridiplantae; phylum Streptophyta; class Magnoliopsida; order Fabales; family Fabaceae; genus Lathyrus; species Lathyrus sativus. The sequence goes on from OZ012737.1 coordinate 625,989,283, forward strand.
AAGTCGGAACTCGAATCAGTAGGATTAGCCGTTTTAGATTATTTGATAATCACTTTTTTTAATCACTTGTTCTCTTATTTTATAAAATGAAACTTAAAATTCCCATAAAACGTTACTATAGTTGGTTAAATTCAATACAAGAATCCTTGCGATACGACACGAGTCATTGTCGCTAAACTACCGTTTTTCAAACTACTCGTTCTTTATCCGTGCGCGACAGCAAATCAAATTGGCGCCGTTGCCGGTGATTCTTGTTGATTTTAGCCAATTTTAGTATTTTAGTTTAGAATTTTGTTAGATTTTTTTTATTTTTGTTTTTTGTTTTTTTGTGTTTGCTTGTTGATTTTTCAGGGTTGCAGAATAGGGGTAAACGTTTTAGTCTATCAGGTAAGTTGAAAGCTACTGTTTTGATTTGCTCCGGATTTTTTCCAGAAAATCAGAAAAAATTAAATGAACAACACTCCTTTAGAATATAATTCTAAAAGATTTTGACCCTAAAAATCGCAAATTCCTTATTTTTTCTATTTTATTCGATTTATTTTCTATTTTCATATTTTCAAAAAAAATCCAATTTTTTTAGAGATTTATTATGATTTGATTTGATTTTTAGTTATATTTTCATAATTTTTAGATTTAATTTTATTCGTTTTCTATTTTTCCATTCTTTTTCTAAATAGGGACATTGTTGTTATTTTCCTAATTGTTGCTGCATTGCTGAATTAGTTCTTTGTTTTCTTTTTCTTTGTTGATTTTCCTATTAAATTTAATATGAAAAATCAAAGAACTCTTAGAGAACTTGTTGCTCATGATATGAATTATAATACTTTATGTACGAAATATTCTGCTGTTACTGTACCTTTCAAATTGGAATCTGGTTTAATATACTTGTTGCTAAGGTTTAATGGTCTTGCAGGTGAGGGTCCGAATAAGCATCTGAAGGAATTACAAATTGTGTACTCTACACCTTCCGAACCTTCACTAGAGGACCTTGTCAAGCAAATGAGTATAAATGATCTTCAGTTTCAGCAACAAACAAATTTCAGTCTTCAGGCTTTACAGACACAGATTGGACAACTTGCCACTATAGTGAATGTCATGCAGCAAGCTCAAGAATCAAACCAACTACTCACCTAAACAGTAGTGAATCCAAAAGGGTTATTGTCTGATTTAGTTGATGATATTTATCCTGAGTTGTTATCTGATTTTCCATCTTTATTAGATTATGATGATACTTACTCTTGCAATTTATGTACTAACACTAACGTTTGCTCTGTTTGTGCTGAGATTAATTCCGCCTTACAGGGTGATGCTTTTCATGATGTCGTTTATGCAGCTGGAACTCTTGATATCCCGGCTGCCCCGACCATGCCTTCCATTGAAAAACCTTATTCCTTAGAGCTTAAACCACTTCCAGACAATCTAAAATATGTCTATTTAAAGAGGAATGAAAAGCTACCTGATATAATCTCTTCTAACCTTGATTTTGATCAAGAAAATAAGGTTTTGTAGGTTTTGAAGAAACATAAGAAGAGAATTGGATGGACTTCGATGGAAGATGGAAGAAAAATAATGAAGCAACCCCTTAATCCTTTAATCTCTGATGTTGTGGAAAAGGATATCACATTCAAGTGCCCATTCGACACTTTTATTTATCAAAGATTCTTCTTTGATCCTGGAATAAAATAAGAAGGCACTAATAAATATTTCAAGGTCAATGGATGCTACCAAAAGTTACTTTATGACATCTCCACTTTGGAAGAGGAGCCTGTAGAAGATCTCTCTTTAGGAAAGGTTGCTTATGTGATCACTTATCCGCCTTAACTCCTTGGGTGTGTTCTTTCCTTTCTCTCACTCTTATTTTATATTTATGTCCTTTCATTGAGGACAATTCATGTTTTAAGTTTGGGAGAGGGAACCATTTCTTTATTTTGTTTTAAATTTTCTTTTGTTTTAGTTTTCTTCTTAATTTTTTTTTAAAAAAATTGTTTTACTTAGAAACACAATGCATCTTTTGAAATTTTTAGGCTATAGATTAATTTGAGCTTAGATTATGGAGACTTGGGAAAAATTCATAAGATCGGTATCATTTTAACACCTTAAGTCTCCCGAATATGGAAATCGATTTAAATACTTGTTATGACATAGTCTTGAGTTCTCATCCTTTAATAGCACTTAAGTAGTTTATCTAGCAGTCAACACCATCTAGAAATCACACACTAAGTAACTAAGCTGATGCAAATAAGTGAATAATCATGTACTTAATAAGAAGTCTAAATAGGAATCCGCCTTTTAAGTTAGGTGACCCTCACCCGGTCACTTAGGCTAACGGTTGTGAAACCTTAAAAGAAAAAAGAAAAAAAGTGGTTAATTTTGAATTATTGAAAATATATGGATCATAGTCACTAACAAGCTTATTTACCATGTGTGTGAATAAATAAAAGGCTTAATATGATTGCATTAGAATGAAAAAGAGCAAAAAGAAGGATGAGTAAGTTAGACTTAAGCATAATAACATGATTTGGATTGGTTTGTATAAGAAGGAGCTTTATGATCGCACAATTGCAGATTTGTGTTTGTACGATATCCTTAGTATGCAAAATTAGTATCTATCGATGCAATCTTGACTGAAGAAGAGTTTACAGCCTAGAATGAGTATCTAAATGCTTTTATTTTTCATGAGTCTTGATAATATTTTGCTCGGAGTACATCTTCATACGCATTCTTTCATTGTTATACTTAGGCATTCCTACAGTTTATTTGGGTATTTTTAATATTTTAATTTGTTTTCATATTTAAGTTTGTTTTAACCTTTAGTTTACTTTCGCAGCTTATTTTCAGTTTTAGCGGTTATTTGATATCTGTCCATTATTTGAATCATAACTGGAGCTGCGAGAATTGGATTTGCGCGTTCTAATAGGTGTTGGAAAGCTAAGACATAGAGCTACAACGTTTATGTTTGAGGAAGAGGATGATTCGGAGTGTATCAGGTCTAAATAATTCATTGAAGTCAGGACCCGAAATCTTCCGTTTGAAATGTTTAGTTTTGGGCCGGGTTTTTTTTATGTTTTTCGACCCAGTTAGGTTAAAACCAGAAGTGTTGATGCTTTACTATACCTAGCAGCCGTACTACTATCAATTAACCTTATTTTTATGAATTTCAATGTGTTTTGTACGATTTTCATGGAAAACTAATTCCCAAGGCAAATCCTACTACATACGGGTTCCATCACTTTGAGGTTATTATAATATCAATTTAATTTGATTTCTGTTCAATTCTTTTCTATGAAATTATTTGCTTAATTTGATTGCAATTGTTTGCTTAATTTGATTGTGTTCATAGGATAGAATTGATTAAATTCGATTGTATGCATGTTCCTAAATTTAATTGTGTGTTATCGTTTGCTTAATTCTTTAACTCCTCATACTCTTGACCATTTGCTTAATTCGGTAACAGGAACATAATTCGTATGATTTTGATAGGCGCTTGTATGATTAATATCATTATTGAATAGGATTGAAGCCGCTTAGGGATTGGTGTTATAATAGCCGATGATAAGTCGAAACCCCAATCAGTAGGATTAGCCGTTTTAGATTATCTGATAATCACTTTTTTTAAATACCTTTTATCTTATTTTATAAATTGAAACTTAAAATCCCCATAAACCGTTACTATAGTTGGTTAAATTCAATACAAGAATCCTTGTGATACGACTCAAGTCATTGTCGCTAAACTACTCGTTTTTTATCCGTGCGCGACAGCGGATCATTTGGTAGGTTCGTGTTTGAGTCAAAGAAACTTGAGGAGCGCCTTCGAAAAAGGCCTTTTAGTTATTTAGTCCTTTCTTTTGTTTCAAAAACTCTTGTATTCAACTTATTAGTAATGATTAGTCATTTGTATTTTACTTCCCTAGAATTAATGAAAAGTTGCTTTTGGTTTCAAAACTGTGCATTTTACTCTTTGATCATATTTCTATAATACCTATGATAATCACAAAGTTTCGAGAGTCTTTTGAGTATCATTCAAAAGCATGGCATATCTATACACATCATATTGCATTCCATGAAACCCAATCTCACAACCACTTGCCCTTCTGCAGTAGGACAAGCTAACTTCTCGACACTCCTATAACACAAGGAATAATCAAAGAAGGATCATGGACTAGTTGGAGCAGAATCAAGTTGCCATGAGAGAAGAGATGCAAAATATGAGGACCTAAATCACTCAGCTGATAGAGGTGATTCAAAATATGGCTAGAGGGCAAGAGGAAATGATGCAAACTGCGGAAAGAAATGTTAATAATGGCGCAGTTCCGACCCCAGATGGTGCAATCCTGGTTCCTGTTGGCACAGTTCCGACCTCAGGTGGTGCAATCCTCATTTTTGCTGGCGCAGTTCCTCCATCCAGTGACGCATTTCATCCTCCTGGCAGTACGCTTCCACCCCCATTTCATTTTGATGACCATGAAGACTTCTACAGTCCTAGTGATAATTCAGTTGTGGATGCTTTTGGACCACCAAATACTAACTTGGAGAAGAAGTTCAACGATTTGCAAGAAACTGTTAAAGAAATGCAAGGTCCTGATGTACTAGAGTTGGATGCTGCTGAGATCTGCCTTGCGCCTGGAGTCAAAATACCTCTGAAATTCACCATCCCAACTTTTGAGAAGTATAAGGGTAATAAATGTCCTAAGACCCACATCAGGTCTTATTGTACGAAAATGGCTTCTTACTTAGATGATGAGAAACTTTTGATCCATTTCTTCTAAGACAGTCTGATTGAAGCCTCCCTAGAATGGTATTTGCAACTTGAACGCTCTCACGTTAAAAATTGGAAAGAGTTGGCGGACGCTTATGTAAAGCACTATTAGTACAATATTGACATGGCTCCGAATAGCACGCAACTGCAATATCTGACTCAGAAGCCTAATGAATCCTTCAAAGACTTTGCGTAAAGATGGAGAGGTTTAGCTACAAGGGTGAAACCACCATTGCTTGAAAAGGAATTAACTGGTATCTTCATGGGAACTTTGGAAGGTCCGATCTTTGAGCGCTTAACATCTACCACCTCTATAGTATTTTCAGAACTTGTTATGGCTGGTGAAAGATTGGAAAGCTTGATGAAGGCTAGGAAAATTCAAAATGTTGGTGGATCCTCGAGCGGACCCAAAAACCCGTATCAAGGATTCATAAAGAATAAAGAAGGAGAAGCCAATGCCCTTCTATGGGAAAAGGAAAAGCTCATCAAGGTTACCACCATGTCACTGCTGTTACTCCTCATCAGCAATTACTTGCTACCCTTGCTAGCCAATCTGTGGGTTAGCAACAAGTTTGACAATAACAACCATATCAACCACGTCAGAATCAGTACCAAGGCCAATAGAGACAATGTAGGCCAGAAAAAAGGTTTGACCCAATTCCGTCAACATATGCTAGGTTACTTCCATACCTTTTGAAAGGTGGGTTAGTGCAATTAAGGGAGATAAGGGACCCCTCAGCCTTCCTTCCTCTCAGATACGATGCCAATGCACACTGGATGTTCCATTCTGGCGCTCCAGGCCACAACATCGAAAATTGCAAAACCCTTAAGTATGTTGTTCAAGACCTCATTGACTCGAAAACAATTAATATTACCAGAAATACTCCCAACGTCAAGACAAATCCCATGCCTCCTCCTCATCATGCCACGAACATGATTGAGGACTCTAGAGGGATTCAATTGGTTTCAAACATTGACAAAATGAAGACATTTTTTTCTATTGTTAAGGAGCAACTCTTATTAAGGAACATTTATCCCAGTTGTCCAGCAGACTGTCACATTTGTTTGATTAATCCTCAAGAATGTATTAAGCTGAAGAATGGTATCCAACGTATGATTGGTCAAGGCGTGTTCGTGTTAAAAAAAAATTTCAAAAGCTGAAGCAGTTTCCACCCTCGATATTCCTTTTGATACACTGGATATACCATACGATGATGAAGATGAACCATGGGATCTCCCTAATAACCTGGATGGTGCTCCACTAACAATTCCTTGTGATGAAGAAGAGTGGGATAATGTGTATGGTCAGACCCTTGTTCCATTACAAATCCCATATGATGAATCATTTGTGCTTCCCTATGGTCAAGGCAGAAGACTTATTGATATGCCTTACGATCCAATTGAAATACCCATGTATCCACCTCTAATGAACCAACTTGTTATTTCAACTCCTGCTCCGTTTCCTTCTGAGAGCACGAAAGTTGTTCCTTGGATATACGACCAAGCTGTCTTTCTTAACGGGTAGAAGGTTAGGGAAGAGGATATCCTAGAAGAGAAGAAGGCAGTGGAAAACATTATTGGGACTGGTGGCATCACCATGAGTGGTAGAGTTTTTGCGCCAACACCACCGCAGATTAACAACCATGGTACTTCTATCAAAGATGTTGGAAAACAAGTTACCGCTGAACAGGGGCAATCTTCCAAGAAGAAGGTTGTTTCTAATGAAGAAGCGGAGGAGTTTTTGAGGATTATATATAAAAGCAATTATAAAGTGGTTGATCAGCTCAACCTAACTCCCTCAAAGATCTCCATGTTATCACTGCTGATGTGTTCAAAATCTCACCAAGAGGCATTGTTGAAATTCTTGAAGGTCGCTCATGTGCCTCAAGAAATATATGTGGTGCAATTTGAAGAGGTAGTAGAAAACATAGCTTCTGACCATATTTTAAGTTTTAATGATGGAGAATTACCCCCTGAGGGTAAGAATCATAATAAGGCCTTACACATCTCTGTGGAGTGTGTGGATGTTGTTTTCTCCTAAGTTTTAGTTGATATTGGGTCATCACTGAATGTGTTACTTAAGAATTCACTATGCAAGTTGTCAATAGAAGGACTTACAATGAAACCTAGTCAGACAATTGTGAAGGCTTTCGACGGAGCCAAGCGGACTGTCATTTGTGAGGTTGACCTCCCAATTAAGATTGGACCACATACGTTTATTATCACATTCTATGTGATGGACATATATCCTGCATACAGTTGCCTTCTCGGCTGACCATGGATCCATGCAGCTGGTGCCGTGACAACAACCCTTTATCAAAGGCTTAAATTCATGATCAACAACCAAATGGTTGTCATTGAGGGGGGAGAAGAGATTCTCGTAAGGCATTTAGCTTCTTTCTAGTATGCTGAGGTGGGAGGAGAAGTGCACGAAAATCCGTTCCAAGCATTTGAGGTGATTAATATTGAGATGATTCAAGAAAAACCTGCGTCTTCGATTGGGACATGGAAGGATGCAAAGACGGTTATTGAAGAAGGACACCATCGGGGATGGGGCAGAGTGTTGGAACTGCCAATAAACAAAAATGGTGTCGGTCTAGGTTATACTAGCAAGCAGAAAGCGCAAGAGAAGAACACCTCTGACAAAGGTAAAGGACTTGCAATTCCATTGGTTTTAACTAGTGGAGGCCATCTCGGTAATGGTCAAGTCACATTTCTGGAAACCGAAGACGGTGTTCCTGAAGAGCTGTGTATGGTGTACCTGAGAACACCCAATCAAACACTGAACAACTAGAGCATCGAGGAAATCCCTGAAGTGACTCTTTTGGAAGAGTAATTCCCTGTTTTCTCTGTTTTCCTGAAATCCTATGCTCTGCCCAAGGCATATGGATCATGTTGTAGGTCCCTTTCGCTTTTAAAGCATGAACTTATCATCAATAAATAACTTTTGCATTCAATTTCTCTCTTTCTTTCATTTTTATTTTTTGCACATAAAATAATAAAAGGGCAATGTTTTTAGCATTTTTCTTTTTCATTTTTTCTTAAAATAAAGCATGAAATCATTCATCGTGAAGATCTTCTTCTTCTCCTGTTGATAACGATTCTGCTATGGTTCAATATGACTTTAGTAATCCAATTTACCACGCTAACAAAGACTGCGAGGAAGATTGTGATCTCCTAGAGGAGTTGGCTAGACGCTAAAATAAGAGTCCAAGGTCATTCAACCGTATCAATAAGAGATTGAAGTCATCAACATCGGAACTGAAGATGACACCAAAGAGATCAAGATAGGTGCCACCTTAAAAGCGGAGGTGAAGACAAAGCTGGTCGTGTTGTTGCGAGAATATGATGATGTGTTTGCTTGGTCCTACAAGGACATGCCCGGTCTGGATGAAGAAATTGTAGTGCACAAATTGTCCCTCAAGGAAGGCTGCCCGCTGGTGAAGTAGAAATTGAGGAGAACAAAACTAGAGATGTCTTTTAAGATCAAAGAGGAAGTTCAAAAGCAACTAGTCGCTGATTTCTTGGCAGTGTCCAGTTACCCATAATGGGTAGCAAATATTGTTCCTGTGCCGAAAAAAGATGGGAAAGTACAAATATTCATTGACTACATAGATCTCAATAGAGAGAGTTCAAAGGACGATTTTCCTCTGCCGCACATTGATGTACTAGCGGATAACACAACCCAGTTCTCTGTCTTTTCCTTCATGGATGGGTTTTTCGGCTATAATCAAATAAAAATGGATCCCTAAGATAAGGAAAAAACAACTTTCATCATCCCATAGGGAACTTTTTGCTACAAAATTATGTCGTTCAAACTAAAGAACGTAGGTGCGACATTTCGATGAGCTATGGTTACTCTCTTTCATGACATGATAAATAAAGAGATTGAATGCTATATGGACAATATGATCGTAAAATCCCAAACTGAGGAAGAGCATCTCATTCATCTGGAAAAGCTTTTTGCAAGACTAAGAAAATTCAGACTGAGACTAAATCCCAACAAATGCACTTTTGGTGTGAGATCTGGCAAGCTATTAGGTTTTATTATAAGCCAAAAAGGGATTGAAGTCGACCCAGATAAGGTCAAAGCTATCCAAGACATGCCGACACCTAAAACTGAAAAAGAAGTCTGAGGTTTCCTTGGGAGATTGAATTATATTGCAAGATTCATATCTCATATGACGGCCACTTGCGAGCCTATCTTCAAACTACTCAGAAAAGATTAAGTTGTTGTATGGAATGACAATTGTCAGAGAGCTTTTGAGAAAATAAAAGGTTATCTGCAAGAACCACCGATCTTGATGCCTCTTGTGCCAGGACGACCTCTGATCATGTACCTAACTGTGTTATAAGGATCCATGGGATGCGTATTGGGTCAGCATGATAAAATTGGTAGAAAAGAACATGCAATCTACTACCTCAGCAAGAAATTCAACGAATGTGAAACGAGATATTAAATGCTCGAAAAGACGTGTTGTACATTAGCTTGGGATGAAAATGCCTAAGGCAATACATGCTAACCCATACAACTCTTCTGATTTCTAAGATGGATACCGTTAAATACAAATTTGAGAAGTCTGCTTTCACTAGACGAGTGGCTCGTTAGTAAATGGTACTGACCGAGTATGACATCCAGTATGTCACACAAAAGGCCATCAAAGGAAGTATGCTATCTAACTATCTTGCCCACCAACCTTTGGATGATTACTAATCTATGCGCTTCGATTTTCCTGATGAAGACGTCATGTTTTCCAGATACTATACAATGACCGACCCAAACGATGAACCCGAACCAGGATCGTGATGGACGCTCGTGTTTGATGGTGCTGCAAATGCTAAAGGTTGTGGAATTGGGGCAATAATTACTTCCCCAACCGGATTTCATCTATCATTCAATGCTAGATTGTGCTTCAAATGTATTAATAACATGGCTGAGTATGAAGCCTGTATCTTCGGGGTTGAAGCTGCCATTGATGAATGAATCAAGATTCTAGAAGTCTACAGAGATTTTTCTCTTGTCATATGCCAAATCAAAGGAGAATATGAAACACTTAATGTCAAGCTGATCCCTTACAAAGATCATGTCTTGAAGCTAATCCCATACTTTTATGAGATCACTTTTCACTACATTCCCATAGCAGAAAATCAATTGGCAGAAGCTCTAGAAACATAAACATATATGTTCCAAGTCAAGTGGAAGAATGAGGCACCAACCATTCGTTTAGAGTACCTTGATAAATCTGCTTATTGCCTGGAAACTGACGCTGCAGAACTTAAAGTTGATGATCATCCTTGGTTCTACGATATCAAGTGGTATCTAGAAACACAAGAATATCCAGAAGGCATCACCATCACTGATAAGAAATATCTTAGTAAGCTTTTGTCAAAGTTCTTCCTCAGCAGTGATGTGCTATACAAGAGGAACTATGATTTAGTTCTGCTCAAATGCGTGGATAAACACGAAGCAGAATGTATCATAAACGAAATGCATGAAGGGTCTTTTGGGATACATGCCAGTGGCCACACTATAGTTAAGAAGATCTTGAGGGAAGGATAATACTGGATGACAATGGAAACAGACTATTATCGTCATGTCCAGACATGTCACAAATGCCAAATCTATGTAAATAAAGTACATGCTTCACCACTTCCTTTGAATGTGTTGACTTCGCCTTGGCCTTTTGCCATGTGGGGGCATAGATGTGATAGTACGTATCAAACCAACTCCTTATAATGGAAATCGTTTCATCTTAGTGGTCATTGACTACTTCACCAAATGGGTGGAAGCCATATCTTACGCCAACGTCACTAAGCAAGTGGTGGCCCGTTTCATTAAGAAAGAGATTATCTACCAGTATGGAGTCTTGAATAAAATCATTACTAATAATGGTAGAACCTCAACAATAAAATGATGAAGGAGTTGTGTGAAAGCTTCAAGATTGAGAACCACAGCTCGACCCCATACCGCCCAAAGATGAATGGGGCTGTTGAGGCAGCAAATAAAAACATCAACAAAATCGTCCAGAAGATGGTGAAAACATATAAAGACTGGCACAAAATGTTGCCATTTGCCTTGCATGGCTACTTCACTTTAGTGCACACTTCTACCTGGGCAACCTCGTTCTCTCTCGTGTCCAAAATGGAAGCAATGCTGCCCATTAAAGTAGAGATTCCTTCCTTAAGGACTTTAGCAGACGTCAAGCTAGACGAAGTTGAATGGGTACAAGCAAGACTCGACCAGCTTAATCTCATTGATGAGAAGCGCATGAAGGCCATATGTCATGGTCAATTATAACAAAAGTAGTTGAAGAGAGCCTTCGAAAAGAAAGTTTGCCTGCGACACATTGAAGCAAGAGACCTAGTCTTGAGGAAAATTCAGCCAACTCACACCGATCCAAGGGGCAAATGGACACCGAACTATGAAGGTCCATATGTGGTGAAAAAGGTTCTCTCTGATATAGCCTTGATTCCCTCGACTATGGACGGTGATGACCTTCCATTCCCTGTGAATTCAGATGCAGTTAAAAAAATATTATGCCTAAAAGATAGACCCGGTGGACCAAAAAGAAAATCCACTCAAAAAATGAGCGTTCTGGTGGAACATGTAAAAAGAAGAAGATCCAGGAAAAAATTAAGGACAAAAACAAAAAAAATAATAACCCGCTAAGTTAAAAACCCGTAAAGGTAACTTAGGAAAAAAAGGGTATCCCGGTAGGTTGAAAACCCGAGAAGGGCAGTCTAGGCAAAAGTTAGGGATTCAAAAGGCAAAAACTGCATTCTAAGAAGATGTGTGAATTTTCATCCTTGATCATTAATCTCTAAATGGGAAGGATCAATGCAATCGTTGGACTCAAAAGCAAGGCATAAAGGGTATTCAGAGATATATGGGTCATAACAGAATTGAAACTTGATGGGAACCGATTTGAACATTGTCATTGCTATTTTTTATCCATTTTCTTTCAAAGCAATTACCTCTTTTAGGATTTGCCTCCTCTTGTAGTTTTCTCGTTTATGGGTATTCACCAATAAAGATTATTTTCATCAAAAAGTTTTCTCTTCTAATTCTTACCATGTGATTGCAAAACTTGTTTCGTTGGTGATAAGAACTGCTTTTAAATTTTAGGGATGATAATATTGTGGTGGAAAGAAAGTAGGATTACTTCTCCTCTTAGGGTGACTATAGGGTGACCATGACCCCAAGCAACATGTAGAAACACCATCGAAACCATGAAGTGACTTGGCCGAGACAAGAATCATCTAGCCCAGGGGAAACTGGCACAAAGATTGGAGTCCTAGCATCTCCAAAACTTGATTGCATCATGAAGAAATGGTGTCGAGAAGTCAAGCTCGTTCCCCATCCAGCCCAAAGTCCAATCATGTTTGGCACCCTTTGTTGCAAAGTCGCCCTCCGTCGGCATTCTCTTTGTAAAACCACCTCTGACTGGTACCTTTCACCTTATGTATCCCTTTCCCCAGCAAGCCCATCTACGCTTGGCACGATTATTACCCACTCCAGACTCTCATATCCCCAAAATTTTGCATACATTTCTACATCATTTACACGCTTGTTCATCCAGTTTCTATAAAGGGTAAGGCATTCCTGTGGACATTGTCTCTTCCGACGATTACTATTTACAACTCCTTTCGTGCCTTTTTGCACAGTTTCTTTTCACCTTACCTTTTGTAAGACCTTCATTGTCTTTTGCAAGAGATATCTCCTCACTTACCTTCTGTAGGTGGGTTTGCTGCCTTTTGTGCGGAATCGTATCCCTTCGCTTTCCTTTTGTAAGCGTTTTCGCTGTCCTTTACACGCGACATAACTTTCTTTTAGGTATCTTTGATCAATTTGGATGCTTGAGACCTATGTGGCCAAGAGTTGAATGGTCGCTATGCAAAGAGTGTCACATCTGTCGTTGTGCTTGTGAGGTTAACGTTTTTTTTATACCTTATACAAGGGTAGTTATTTCCCTCAACTTACCTTTTGTGAGTCTTGTTCATGCCGTCCTCGTAAGACTTTTGGCTTGTACATTTTGCACCTTTCTATACCCGGTTGTGCCTTTTGCACATTATCCTCAGCAGTTCGTCTTTGCATATTACATTTTTTCTCCCTACAGAGTATCCTACCTTTTGTAGACCTTTTCCCCCGAACCTTTTCTTCTGATGTCTTTTTCTACCTTTCGTAGAAGAAATTTGTTTCCCTAAACCTTTTGCTCTGGTGTCTTTGTCTACCTTTCATAGAAGAAATTTGTTTCCCTAAACCTTTTGTTCTGGTGTCTTTATCTACCTTTCATAGAAGAAATGTTTTTTTCCCCGAACCTTTTGTTCTGGTGTCTTTCTCTACCTTTCATAAAAAATTTGTTTCCCCAAACCTTTTGTTCTGGCGTCTTTCTCTACCTTTCATAGAAGAAATTTGTTTCCTGAACCTTTTGTTTTAGAGTCCTCTCTACCTTTTGTAGGAGGATTTTTATCCTAGCCTTTGCTCAGGAGTCTTTTCTACTTATTGCAGAAATTTTAACGATCATTTCTTACCCAACGGAATATCCTTTACTTGTTATGGTGGGAGTGTTTTCTCCAAACCTTTTGTTCTGGAGTTCTTTCTACCTTTCATATAAGGAAGTTGTCTTCAAGCCTTTTGTTCTGGAGTTCTCGCTACCTTTCATAGCAGGAATTATCTCCTAACCTTTTGTTCAGGAGTCTTTTATGCTTTTGCAGAAATTTTTTCGATCGTGCTCTCCAGAAGGGAGTTCCTCTCTGCCTTTGTAGAAAGGAATCTTTACTTCAAACCTTTTGTTCTGGGGTCTTCTCTACCTTTTGCAGGAGGAATATTTCACTCTTTGATTGTTAGGAGCTCTACCTTTGGTAAGAGTTATTTCATTATATCCCCTGAGTTCTTACTACCTTTTATGGAAGGAATATCTCACTATGTACAACTTGAGTCTTCCCCTAATTATCATCCATTACTGCAGGGATGCCTCCCCTTTCAGGACTGGCAAAGCACTTGTGTTCTTTTGCATTTCATCTCGAGCATATCAAAATATATTCCTCATTAACAACCAATTCATCAAATTACCATTTATCTTTTGACAGATTCCTTTTTCAAAGCCATCTTGTTTTTTTTCCATTCTAATACATTTCACATCGGTTGGCTGAAAACTTTGGGTATTCTTGTATTTAATTTCCTTGTACTTTGACTCTGAGAAGGAATTTGTCATACTCACTTTCAAGTCCAAGGAGATTAAATAGTGGTGTCTGTCACACACTCTTTTTCACCCTAACCTTTAACCTCCATATCATTATCATTTGCATTAGCATTTGCACCTAGCATTGATATTAGATGGGGAATCAAGATATCTTATCCAACAATCAGGAGAAGAACTTCATCTTTAAAGCTCAATCAAGAGTTCAAGTTCAAATTTGTGGAAATCTCAAGTCACAAAGTCTCCATCATCATCAAGGCATGTCACTCAACCACTTGAATCAAAAACACAAGCATTGATTCTCCTTCTCCTATCTCATGGGTAATTGTCTAGAGTTTTGGTTCAAAAGGAAGTTTGTGGCTAGTTATTTGGGCAAGAAATGATTCTGAAGCTCAACACACACCTTGAGGGTCCTCTACATGGATTATGTTTCATCACAAGCCATCACAAGAGCCTCAATTAGTGGAAATTGCCCTAGGATTTCATCTGGTCAACAAAAGTCAACTGTGATTCAATTAGGTCAAAATCTTAGATCTCAAGGTCAATCAAGGGAATAATAGTTGTTTTCAAGTGATTTCATGTGTTTGGGACAAGAAGAATCAAGGAGAAACATAAAATCAAGAATTTGACTAAATTAGGGTTTTGATGGAAAATTTTCTAAGTGTAGAAAACTTTAATCCTAGCCATCTTGCAACTTCCATAACTTTCTCATTTTTGACAATGAAGGCAAACTTGCTATCAAATTAAAGAGGACATCATGAACTACAAGTTTTGGAATGAAGCATGTCCAAAAGATTCATGGTTTAGGAGATATGATGAGCTAAAGTTGGAAAAATGGAGATTATGACATTTCAACACTTAGAATTTTTCTAAGTATAGGAGATCAGTTTGAGGTACCTACTTTCAAGCCCATTTTTCATGCTAATACAAGCTTCAATTGAATTTTCTTACAACATGGGAGTTGTAGAAAATCCTCCAAGCTTTAGTTTGAGTAATAGATAATCTCCATTGGATGTGTAAAATTCAAGTTATGATGCACCCAAATTAGGGTTTCAAAGATGTCAAGATTGGCAAGTGTCTAGGCAAATTTTGGAACCAAACTTCCAAGACATTTTTCACTAAGTTCTTAACCTCAATTGAATTTTCCCACAACATGAAAGTTGAAGGTAATTCTTCAATCTTTATATCCATTACTAGGATGTTTCCATTGGATCAAAACTCTTAAAGTTATGTGAATTCAAAAATGGTTATCCAAAGATGTCAAAGTTCAAAGCCTTAGAAAAATTTCTAAGTTTCTTGGGACAGTTTTGTGCATCCAACTTCCATTCAATTTTTCTCTTGCTTCCAAGCCTTTTTTCAATTTTTTTTCAAC
Source organism: Lathyrus sativus (assembly GCA_963859935.3). NCBI lineage: Eukaryota > Viridiplantae > Streptophyta > Magnoliopsida > Fabales > Fabaceae > Lathyrus > Lathyrus sativus. Next base: position 626,004,611 of record OZ012737.1, read on the forward strand.
ATGGAACTTGTTCATCACACTCCTAGCTTTCATTTGAGCCAAAGTTCTCTCAATTTGGATCAAAATCCATTAAGATATCATGCCTCAAAGTTGGCTATTTGTATGATTCTTAAGCATGACCTATGATTGATTTGTACAAAGTGTGAATCAAAATTTGAAGAATTCTTATTCTATCCAAGTCACGCGCACCAAAACCTTGTCAAAACATCACAAGACATTGCCGAAAAGGTGCCAACCAACCTTGTACTATTCATGCATTGTCCTTCACAAATGTTCCCAAAATAAGAAAAATGAAAGTTGAAAACTTGCTTACCAAGGATCCTTGCTAAACCTCCTTCTGATTTCATGTTTTCTTTCCACTCACAAAGAATGACAATGTACCACTGCCCTGCTACAACCCGAACCACACCTCATCTCACTCATTTTTCAAATTTGTACACAAAAGCTATTAACCAATTGTTTTTACCATAATACATTATTTTAACCTCAAAAAACCCTAGTATATAAAGAAACAAACCTACATGGGAGAGGGGAGAGGATTCTGCAGCCAAACAAAAACCTAGAAAACACACATTTTCTTTGAAGCTCTCTCTTTTCGAATCTGACTTTTGAGAGGTTTTTTCTCATTTCACTGCCTCTACCATCATCCTCAATGGTCTTAAAGTAGAAGGAAGAGGCTTGGTGAACGCTTTGAACAAAGGAAATGAGCAAATAGGTCCCTCTGGTTGGTAATATTTCTTACTTTGATTCTCACATGTCCTACGTGATTTATACTCATTTTAGATGTATTTGGAATTCTATGCCATAGTAAATCATGTTTACATGTTGTTTGTTTCTGTTTGAATGATGTCAGTTTCGAGGATCTGGTTTTCATGGTCAGATTTAACATGCTTAGAGTATTTAAAAAGGAAAATGGAGGGCATTTTTGGGATCTACGTTTAAAAACGAGGGGGTAGGGTGTTTACCTGCGTGTTTTGATGAGGGTTGGACCTATAACTCCAGTGAGCTGCTCGGAGAAGACGACTGAAGCTTTGCTCCGACATCTAGGGCTCATGTCTGAGTTAGCACCTGGCTGACTCTTTGACCATCCCTGTGGCGATGATCTGTTCGCAAGGTCATTTAATGAGATCCACGTAGGTTTCATTTTTGGTTTGTTTTTTTTTATTCTGATTGTTTTATGTGGTTGGGCCTAACCCTCTTTGCTATTCATACCCCACACTCCTAGCTCATCAGCGCGTATTGCCTCGGTTTTAGTTCATCACTCATTTACTGATTCACCCCTCTTTGCTTATTTTCTTCATTTTATTTTATTTTGTTCTGTTTTCTTTTTTATTTTATTTTTAATAGTTAGAACCATTTTAAAAATACATAAAAATATTTTTCAGATGCTTTGACATGTAAACTTATATTTCACCTTTTTCATTTTAATTTTAATTTTATTTTAATATTTTATTTTGATTTAATTGAGTAGTGTGTTCTATTTGACCTAGTTTGAAACATGACTCTAATTCTTGATCTTTCCTTTTGACTTTTGATCCAAATTTTCACATACACTTAGGAATATATAGCTAAGGTATTTAGGTGTTAGTTTGATGTCTTGATGATCACCTTTTGCTTGATTTTCATTTGGCTTTATTGGACCCTCGATTCTTGCTCGATTAATTGCTTGCTTTGTCTTGTTTGATTTACTTGATGCTTCTCTCTTGCAATTCTTGTTGTGACACTTTTCCTTATGATTCATATCATACATGACCTAATTTTGATCATTTATTTGGATTTTACTTGCCCTTGTTTCTATTTTTGAATGAAGCTTAAAGTGTGTTTATTTTAACTATGAACTTGTGTATGTCTTGCCATGATCTTTTGAACTTGGTTCTTGGTTGACCCAATGATTGTTTGATGATATTTCTTGGATTTTTTCAACATGTCTTAGGTTCTGGTTTCATTGAGTTGAGGTTCATTGTATGTTCATTTTGTTTCATTTGCCTTGCATGACAATATACTTCTCACATGTGCAACTTGAGTTTGTGTTTGCGTAGCTTTGGTATTTCAATTTGTGTTTGCCCCTTCTTGACTTTGATTATTGGTTGAAATGTGAACATGATGCATCCTATTTGAGTTTGTTTTGAATCATGGTGGATTGATATGGTTGCTGCCCAAATTGTGTTCATCTCATACATTACATGTCTTGATCATTTGCTTCATATTTTACATGTTTATGCACTTATGACCATTCATTGCTTGTTTTGTTGAATTTGACCTTTTGTCTTGTTTTTGATGTTTCTATTTTAGTGCATCTTTGTAAATTATTACTCATACCTTCCATGTATCATATGTCATCTCCCCCCATGGTGGATACTAATTTTCCCTCTCCTCATTCACATTGTAATAACTTAGTTTTCTTTTATGCTTACTTGCTTGATTGGTAAAAAAGATAAAATGAACTAGGTTAGATCACCTTTCCAAAATAAAGATCAAATAAGGCTTGATCTAATGTAAATTCATTTTTCAAAACTCATTAACTTGATTCACACCTTAGGGTTTCCTTTCTCTCCTTATTATCATCTCTTATCTCTTCCATTATACCCCACACTAACCTTGTATGTACTCTACCTTTATAAGTCGACTGCTTTGCGCATCATCATTAACCTACCTTTCTCTATTCACCACCCATTCTTTTCAAAACCTTTTATTTATTTGTTTTGTCTCCTTGAGTCTAAAACCTTGGTCTTGTACCAAGTGCATTTTCAAAACTCTTTTCTTAATAAACTTGGATGGTTGTAGAGTGGTTAGGCAAAGGCCTTGTCCTATCCCGAGTGGTTGATATCACCTTTAGGGTTCACTATCACAAAGCACTTACCATTAAAAACTAAAACATCTTTAATAAGAGAATAAGGTTCTCTTTGTATTGAATTAAAGAGAGAGGATTGTGTGAAGACTTCTTCCTCTCCGAGTATTAGGATACTCACTTTAGAGTGTGTCGTCTCGATACTCATCTTTCAATATGAAGACGTGACTATATTCGCCACATCATCTTCACAATAAATCTTTTGAATAAATAATTGGGTACTACCCACAAGGGGTTACTATCCGAGGACTTATTTCACCCTTAAAAACAACTTTCACAAATCAAATGTGACATCTTGCCTTGATGGAGAAAACTATTTCTTTTCAAAAAGGACATGTTACGTCCATTCTATCGCAAACAGATAACACCTAAGATTCCACAAGCGAACTGCAATACACCTAACTGTTAGAATACACACGTTGGCATCGTCTATAAAAACACCAACAAACCATAGTCCGAACTACAGACGCTCTGATTCTTCACTTCTTTTAAGTGAAGATACGTAGGCACAAGGGTTCCGATCCTTGGCAAGCACACTTCCATCTTTTTCACTCGTAGTCCTCTAAACTACATTAACTCTGACTTTCTCATACCTGTTGACAATACGTAGGCATAGGGCCGCGAGGTCCTACCGCGTCTTTTCCCCTTTTTCACTTTCTTTTTTTCTCTTTATTTTTGTTTCTTACCCTTTTATCTCCCTTTAGAACACTCTTAGAAAGCAATATCCTTTTGCAACATCTTTACACATAAGACAAGCAAATGGTTCCCATCGAGTACGATGGATGTGAGGGGTGCTAATACCTTCCATTTGCATAACCGGCTTCCGAACCCTTTCTCTTGGTTATGAGACCACCTTATCCATTTCCTTCTTGGGGTTTTCTTGATGTTTTCCCTTCCCCTTTTGGGATAAATAAAGTCCGATGACTACTCTTCTGTTTTTCCATTCTCACCTCTTTATCGTTGCGTTTTTTTCGAGTAGCGACACCAGTACACCTCTGAACTACCACTCCACACAGCTCCCAAACACCTCATATACCAACTCCTTCCCTTATTGCACCAACATCGAGACACTCTCTAACTACCTAGCTATGCCATCTTCTTCCTCACTCCTTTTGTCACCATAACTACGACCTGCATTCCCTTCCTTCCTACATCAACTCATCATAAGCTTAAATTTATACCATTGCCAATCATCTACTCAATGAACCACCAGCCGAGCCACCCATAACTTCTGCCAAAAAACCACTCTCCTTGCAACCCTTAACCTCACCTTCAACTTGAACTTCCAACAACCATTGTACCTACCGACCACCTTGTATTTTTCTCGGTGAAATGACACCTTTCGACAACCTTACAACTACGACGTTAACCACTGCATAGCACTCTACCATCTCAAACTCCATTCACATCACAAAACCCCACCGGCCGGGAACAACCAAAATCAACGCCGCTGCGACCACCCAAATGCACGGTTCAGCAACACAACATGGTTCAACAACACATTGTTCCAAGCTCCACTATTTCTGAAAACTCAATCAATCAGCAACAATAACTCGAGTTTGCTCCACTTGGTTTGCTTCCCATTTCGCTTTTCATTGCATTTTTATCATTCTGTTTGATTATTGATCATTTTTTGTTTGCATATTTTTGATATTTTTTCTTTTGTTTCGTGCTGGCTGTTGTAGTTTGGTTGCGAAAAGTTTTTTTAAAAACTTTGTAACACTGTTGTAATAATAATAAATATACACTATGGTTGTGTGTGATTTATTTTTTCTGTGTTAAATTGGATAAAATCCTCGGGTTTGATGTAATATATGTCGTTACTCTATCAAAATTTCATTTTTTATATTGATAACATTTCGATGCGTATGTAAGTTGATTTTGTTTGCATTCTAGCATTACATTTTGCATATTTGATTGCATTATGTTGTAATTCGTGCGTGTTAAGTTTCATTTTATTACGTGTTCATTTCTTTGAGTTGGTTTTTGTACATATTTTGACTCATTTACGATGATCGTGTTAAGTGTAGCAAGTTATTGGCTGATTTTTAATGGTTTACGTGCGGATTTTTTTTTTTAAAATTTGGTTGCCATTACGTTTCAATTCAATTTTGTATGCGCGTCCGATAGTTTAACATAGCGGCAATTCATATTTTTTGGTTTCTACCAATTCGCGCTTTGACATGCGACTATTTCTTTCACGATATTACAATTTTGTTGCGTTTCAAATTTTATTTGCGATGAGCGTATTATGCGTTAGCAATTTAAAATTTAATATTTGTTAAGGTACAACGATCCAACATCGTTACTTCTAAATCGAATTTGAATTCCACTTTTTATGACTTACCTTTACATGTCTTCGCGTACGCAATATCAATTCACGTCCTCACGCCATGATTTTAATTTGTGCACGTTTCATTGTGCTTTACTTTTCGATTCATTTATGATGTGTGTTGTAAATATTTTGTATGTGCTTGTATCCTTTTATCTTGTTGAATGCGGTGTAAATATTCGATTCGAATTATGCGTGGCATTGAGTTTCGCCTTGTGTTACAATATGTGTCACTACACTAGAATTTGTACCCCTCACAATGCAATTCACACCCTTGCATTACGTTTATAACCTCCCATTTATCCTTTCGACCATTTTCATCATAGATTCAAAAATCATATACAAAACCATTTCAAACCATTTTCCGTACCATTTCGTAAACGCAAATCAAACGCTTGATCCAACATCATACTTTTTCTCAAATACATTGAGAATGCCTAACATAAACAACTTTTACTTTTTTTCATAGCAAAATGGAAGGAAAAAACTACCTGGGTGTAAAGTCCGGTTATAATCCCGAGTATTAGACCTAAGTTGTAAAAACTTGTAAGTCATAAATACTCTACTTCCAACCTAAAATACATCAAACACATTGAAACCATTTTTCCTTTCGGCTCAACCTTCAAAAAAATTTCTAAAATGAAATATATTTCATCTCGAGACGATTCAAGACAACACTTCTTCCACTTTTACGTGTGAGTAAGCTAACGACGTTTTCTCGTAAACGTTGATACATTTATCGATTCTGTCATAATGCAAATGTTCCTTTCTCCACTATTTTGGGTAGCAAGCAATATTTTTTCATCAATTGTGATAAAATAGCTTTCGCTTAAATCGACCAATAAACAAAAAATTTTTACCCATAACTACGTAGCTTTAAGTTCTCCATTGCACCCGAAGATACATAGGAGCGAGATTCAAAGTCTCGTCAGACACCCTAATAAAAAATTCACCTTTTAGTCCTATTTTTGTTTCCATTTAATAACTTAAGAAGCCTAAACATTCGAAAGCTAACACTAACACACATAACTAACTAAAAGGTTCTCGTTGAGTACAATAGATGTGAGACGTAATACCTTTCCCTCGTATAATCGACTCTTGAACCTTGATTTGGTTGCGAAGAACATATCATTGTTGTTCTTTTAGGGGTTTTATCAGTATTTTTCCTTTCTCTCTTTTTAGAAATAAAAAAATTTCGGTGGCGACTCTGTTAGTCCATCCTGCGAGCGCGTGTCATGGTCTTTTTTTCTTTCGAGGTGCGAGAGATGGCGAATATGATGGGGACTTAGCCTTAAGATAATCAAATCTAGTTTGATTTGTTGTGTGATTTTGTTTGCTTTACTTTTTTTCTTTTCTTTATCTTATCCTTTTATAATCTTTATTGTGTTACATATCATATATATCTATGTGTGTATGTGTGTGTGTGTGTGTGTGTATGTGTGTGTGTGTTGTTGGCTTCTTTGGGAGGTTAGTACCTAGATACTCAAATTTTAAACACCTTGTGGAAAAGACTATCTACCCAAGTCTAGAGTAAAAAAATAAGATAGGAGATGGTTGCGTAGTGCGGGTCTGCGAGATGTATTTCTCCTTAGGGTCGGAGCACAAACCTTACTTAGAGTAGATCCTATTGAGAGTGTTGTCGCCTGACAAGTAAATTATCGTAATATTTTATTTTTTCATTATGGCCCATGATTCTAAGTACCTTTTGCAGAACCTTAACCATTTTGCCTACTAAGAGTGATGGTTGTATAGTATGGGTTTGCGAGATGTATTTTTCTTGGGGTTGATACAAGAACCTCCCCCAGAAGAGATTCCCTTGAATGAATTGACACCCGACAAGTAAATTTCCATAAGAGGAAAACATTCTTGTGGATCCATGACTCTAGAAATCTTTTCTAGAACTCTTAAGTCGATGGTTGTGTAGTATGGGCCTGCGAGATGTATTTCTCGTGGGGTCGATATGAGAACCTCACTCAGAATAAATTCTCTTGAAAAAGTTGATGCCCGACAAGTAAATTTTCGTCAGCGACTAACATTATTATGGATCCATGGCTATAGGAACCTTTGGAAACCATAGATCATACCTGGTGAGAACCTTTTTTGTGAAAAGCAATCAGATTCATCTGTACCTCAGACCTTTGAACCCTTTTGCCAAAAAACAAAAAAAATGCATTACATTCATCTCGCATACATTGTATCTACATAGAAAAAAGCAAAGCTCTTAGATGTCTCATTTGTTTCAAGAATTTGAGATATTTACGAGCCTCTTGAAAGATGCTTTCAAAAAGAAGAAGTACTATTTTACCACCTTGAGGCTATTACCACCTTGGCTCAATATTATGACCAACCTCTGCACTATTATACTTTCTTCAATTTCCAATTGGCTCCAACCTTGGAAGAGTTTAAGAGAATCCTAGTACGATAAGAAAGGGGTCATAATCTTTTCATAAGCTCGATGAATATGTTACTCCAAAGAGAATAGCTTTAGCCTTGAGTATTGACGTCCAAGATGTGTTAGCAAATAGGGACACAAAGGGAACTTTCAAAGGGGTTTACTAAGAAATTCCTGGAAGGTCTGGCCCTAAGGTTTGAGAAGGTAGAAAATTGGAAAGCATTTTATGTTGTCTTAGCTCTCTTAATCCATGGGATTGCACTCTTCCCTAATATTGACAACTTTGTAGACCATGTAGCTATGGAAGTTTTCCTTTCAAGCAATCTTGTGCCGCTTCTCTTGGCTAATATTTATAATGCTCTCCATGCTCGCCCCGAGATAAGAGGTGGAACTCTAATGTGTTGTACTCCGCTAGTTCATGCTTGGTTCATGACACACATGCCCAAGGAAGGTATTTTTGTTTCAAAAGAACTCAAATAGCCTCAAAGACTAGCTCCTCTTATCACCAACACTATCAAGTGGTACAAAAGAGGTTGGGAAACCAAGGATGTCATAGTTAGCTATGAGGAATTCCTCAATGTGCCACTGTAAGGAACTAAGGGGTTTATTAGTTACAAACTTGTGTTATCTATGAGGAAAATTGGGTACCCTATGAATGGCCCTCCAAATGCTGGAACCTTAGAGCCATTCATACTCTATAACACTGAGGCAGTCAATCCGAGTGTGAAGAAGGAAAAGAAAGCTTGGTTGAAATTTAACCAGAAAGGTTAAGAGTTGGGGAAGAGGAACGACATCTCTAGAGAACCCTACACTTGATGGGGGAAGGACATAGTTTAAGTGACCAATTTATTGTTCATCTTTGATTCCTCAAGTTTACCTAAAGTTCATGAGCCTAAGCCTATCTTACATGAAGAAGTCAAAGAGATTAAAGCCAAGATTTAGTGACTTGAATTGAAGAACTTCGAGATGAAAATTAAACTTGATCAAAATGCTAAAGAAAACCAAGACCTGAAGTGGGATAGTCAAGAGAAGGATAAGGCATTCCAGGCTAGCAATAAAAGGGTTAGAGAATCTGAAGGAAAGAAGAAATGGGTTAGTGATGTCCTCCATGGTATTGTGTTTGTGTTTAAAACTAGAAACCAAGAGTTTAACCAAGTCAAGTACCACATCCAAGAGTTGAAGAAGACGGTAGATAGATCTACCCAAATGCAGAGAGAAGCCATATTGGACTTTGAAGCCCAGATCTGTGATATCAGGGGTACCCTCCAAAAGTGCAAGGATAACTTATCATGTGAGTGTATTTGAAAGGAGGAAGCTTAGTGAACTTGTGTCCACCTAAGGTACCAATTGGCTAAAGTCAATGAAAGGATCAAGACCCTTGATAACTAAGATTGAGATGCAACTTACATGGCCTTGATGAGTGAGTGCGGATATTGGAGACTCCTATACAGAGAGACTAAGGCAACCAAAGTTGAAGATCAACGTACCATCAAGGATCTCCAAGAGCTCTATCTTGAGTGGAGGGGCGAGTTTTTAAAATTATCTAGATTCACCAATTACATCATCCAAAAGTTTCCTAAGAAGCTGCAAGAAGCCGATTGGCACATGTGTCCTGAGAATGGACCATATCAAGTCTTTAATTTGGTCAAATTTCATAAGAAGATGTTGAAAGGGTTTACTAGCGATCTTGCAACAATTCAGAGGGTCCAGATGTAGTCTTAGGGCTCTTTTGTAGTTGAATTTAAATTAAAATGAATGAAAAGATGTCTTTATCAGTTCATTCATTGTGTTTTGCATATTTTATTTTTATAAATGCTTACAAATTGAATGTTTTAATATTGCTAAAATAAATGACAAGATAATCAAGAGCTTTGCACATAATTTTTTTTTGATCCATAAATGCATTCATGCAACCATTTAAATAAAAACTCATTCCATCTTTCTTCCTCCAATTCCGCACTGATTCCTTAACATCGTACTTTACTCGAGCCCGAACTTGCCAAAGAATGGAGAATTAGGAATAGAAAAATGCAAGGATAAGGTCAGAGCTTCATGACCTAAGAGGAAATGTGATCTATATAATGGAGATGATCCAAGCTCTAACAACCAAGATTGATATTCCTTATGTGGTAGTTATTTCACAGATTTGCGGGGCAACCTTCAATCCCTTACCTTCAAGAATTGTGCCTTCCACACGAACACCATTTGAGCTACCTCCCCACTACTCGTCACCATTCAAAGAAACCTAAGGCTTTGTGCAGTTTACTTAACACATGGTGCCATTTCCATTCGCCACCGAGGCACATCCAATTGGCTATACAACTGCGCAACCAATTGTCCACACAATGGTACAACTAAATTTTGAGGACTCTCATCATGTGGACCATGCCATTGAATCTTCATATGAAGAGGAATAGAGGCATGAAGAGATCAAGGGTATGAAAGAGTGTTATCAGGTTCTCGAGAAGAGGTTGAGATCCATTGAAGGAGTTAAGGTCTTCGGTGCTGCCCCCAAGGAAATATGCTTAGTATCAGGTCTTGAAATCCCTGCAAAGTTTAAGACACTAGATTTCGACAAGTATAAAGGCCACTCATGGCCCAAAATCCATCTCAACATTAGGAACAACATTTAGAATCTCAGCATGAGGAACAACATTAACCACAAGGGGTGGTACAGTCATAACAACATTAACTCTTGGACCTTCAGAAGCAAGAGGTTGATATCCCTCTGGAGCATAATTGAAAGGCATTCCCTAAGGGAAACCAATAGTCATCTGATATTGAGCTTCAATAATTAGGGCCACAGAAATGGGCGTTGATCTGATCTCAGAAATCACCGTTCTTTGCACAGGAGAAGGAGGAGGCGGTGGTGGCTGATTCTGAGCAGCCACCAGAGCTTCCATCGCAGCAGTGAGTCTTTCCATACTATCTTTAAGAGTTGATACCTCTTCACAGAGCTCGTGGTTCTCTTGTTGCAATTGATCCATCTTTTTCTAAAGATTAGCTCGAGTGTTGTAGTGATGCGACAACTTGGCTGAATGAAGGCCAAAAGAAACAAATAAGACACCTGGAAACGGCAAAACACAATGCACAATGATGCAAATGCAAATGCAAAATGCAAATGTTTCAATCAGTTTTCAAGGATCTTTAAGATATAAAGCAATTACAAACATCGTAAAGAAATAACACTTTTTGAAATTCTGATAAACATCTCATTTCATTGAATATTGGAAAGAGTTACACTTGGAAGTACAAGTTACATAATATCAAAATTCAATAAGAAAAAGCTAGGTCCTAAGGAGCATCTGATGACAATTCGAGTTGATACTTCCTTCAAAGTCTCTTAATCTCTCTCTCTCATGGTTATCCTTCACGGTGGTCTTCTCTAATATGAGCTGATCCACAATACCCTTCGAAGCACCAAAAGCAGGAGGATGAGCAGATGAAGTAGTAGAGCAAAATAAATCCTCCGCATGTCTCTTCACAGCGTGTCGCTCAAGCAACTCAATCAAGTCATCTTTCTCCTTCATCTGCTTTTGCAACTCCATCTTCTCCTTGTCAGAAGCTTGAAACTTACCTTCCCACATCTCTTTCTCTTGCTTCATCTTGGCCAAAGCATCTTAAAGAGTCTTCACATCATCAAAAGAAATAGGGAATGGCGTAGAGACCACTGTAGTCATGGGTTTCTCAAAAGGATAAGGCATTTTGAGCTCCATAGCTCTCTTCTTCACCCAAAGTGTGTAAGGTTCCAAGGCAATTCAAAATTATCTTCCAAGCTCTCCTTTACCCACCCTGTGAATCTCAGTCCAACCATGAGCCATTCTTCTCCTTAAACCAAGAGAGTCATTCCCTCCTTGAAAATACAAACCCTCTAATAGAATATTTTTAGGCTTATCCTTCAACATATAACCAAGCTGATGGTGAGCTAAACTCGGATTGCAGTTAATTACGCCTTGTGTTCTAAGAAGAGGAACATTGGAGAACTCCCCACAACTAGTAATAAGATGGACATTCTCACAAATAGAAGAAGACCAATTAGTGTCAGCATGCGTAAGGGACATGATCCTTTGAGACCACCTTAAATAATTCTTGTTCTCCCTAAAAATAGGTGATTGTGGCAAGTGAAAAATGAACCAATTGTACAACAGAGGTGTACAACAAACGATGGTACCGTTCCCTTTAGAAGTTCTTCTATGGATGGAGAAATACGTGTCACCAAGTAAAGTCGGAACAGGGTTCCCAATCAAGAAAATCCTAATAGCGTTAACATCCAGAAAGTTATCAATGTTAGGGAACAAGACTAGTTTGTAGATAAGCAAAGCAAATATAGCCTCAAAGGCCAATGTGCGACCAGCGTTTGCAAATAAAGTGGCTTTCCCAATCAAGAACTTAGAAGTCAAACTCTTGATGCCTCCTTTAAACATCAAATTAGCATCGATATCATATTTCATAAAATGGGTAGTTGCAGAAATATCTTGGGGCTTAAGAACTTCCTCCAAACCAGTATAAGGAACCTTATTAGAAATTGGTATACCGGACAAATAAGCATACTCCTCCAAGGTTGGCATGAGTTGATAATTGGAAAAAGTAAAGCATCGGTAGACAGGATCATAGAATTGCACAAGGGTGTTCAGAATTCCGTCTTCAATGTTGGTAGAAAGAATAAATAGAAGCCTCCCATAACAAGATCTGAAGCCTGAATGATCAACTACCAAGGACACTAGCTTTCTCAAATCTGCAAGATCGGGAGTTCGAAAACTGTACTTCTGAGTGTTTCTCCTTCCAATACCCATAATCATAATATCTGCGATGTTTGCAATGGAAATTCTCTTAGATCCTTCAAAACTGACTGAAATAAAATACCCATGAATGCATGAGTGCAAGATGCAACACCCACAAAAAAGACACACAAAACACATAGGTTCAAAGGTTCGGCACGAGCATGAAGCCAAAGGTATGAACTAACCCAAATGGTATGTACTAAGGTTATATCATCACCTGTAGAACAAGGTTCTAAAAACGTTCCCAGAGTCATAATTCCATCTTTTGGATATTATCGGCTTAAAGGACTACTCGTCGGCAAACAATATTCTCAAGAGAAAATCGTCTGAGTTTGGTAACAACTAATTCAATTCTACACTTGAATAGCCACCACACCACATCCTAATAAGGCCAAGATGGGTTAAAGGGTTCTAAGGTCCTCAACTTCTCAGGCTCCCAGGCGGGAAAAAGCAATGCCAATTACGACTACTCATAAGACATCAGTAATCCCAAAGGGGTCTCCACTGAGCGGGGGATCTCAAGTCAGCTTAGTAAGGACTACTCCATGTAAGCCAACAAGACTATACCACCCTCCTATCATAAGTGCACTCAAGTCTGGGTATAGGACTTATCTCACCACACAGATCACCAGGCACCAAACAGAACAAACAATAACAAACAAATCAAACAAAAAACGATAAATAAATCAAAGTAGGCTAAACCCACTAGGAACAAGAACTTCTCCAGCAGAGTCGCCACTTTTCTGTAATGGGGAAATTTATGAGTGTAAGATATTGATTAACTTAACTAAAAAATGCAAGAGTCGTCACCGCACTTTTATTTTATCCAAAAAAGGAAAGGAAAAAGAGCGAACAAAACCAAAGAGTTCTAAATCAAGAACAAATAAACAGAGATTTGGGTAAGGGGGTTGGTTACGCAATGGAAAGGTGTTAGCACCCAAAACGTCTATAGTACTCTATAGGAGCCCTTTGAAATATTCATAATTTTTGGTCTGAAAAAGGTTTGTTTGAAAGAATATTGGGGAGATGAGAAGAGAATTATTTTTTAAGATTTTTGTGTTTGGAGAGACTTATCGCCTCATGCCTACGTACCCAAAAAGTGTAATATAGGATCAAAACCTCGTAGTTCCTGGTACAAATAACAAAATTTGTTGGGTTTGATTGATTTTAAATGTGAAGACAAATCATCATTTTAAGGAGAAAACTACGACTAGTCACCCACAAGTATAAGACAACATTTGCATCACCTAAAGATGGATGGTTTAGCTTGATTATCAACAAGTCTATCACTCAAAATCTAAGTGTAAAATATCAACATCTTAATACTATGGAGAATAGGAGAATTATATCTCAACTATAGAAATGACTCATGTCTAAACTTTATGAAACATTTTTAAATAAAAAATGCAAAAAGGCACATAAAGTTTGAATGAAGTTGATCATTCATTTTTTAAAGCCATTTTGAAATTTGTCAAAATATGATTAACATTGATTTACATTTATTAAATAAAACAAAGTTTGAAAATCACTTGACAAAATTCAAGGTTTTATTGTGAAAGCACTTTTAAGTTTGAAAATAAGAAGGTTTATTAAAAGAGGGAGAAGATTTTGAAAATTTAAGAAGGGAAGAAGATGAAGTGACTATCCTAGAAAGAAAAATAAAAGATAGAGATAAGAAGGATCTAACCAACTTGTAGCACACTCCACATCAAGCCAAATAAGAATTCCATCCATCTTGAAGCATAAGCCGATAAGCAAGCCAAATAAAGGCAAAGATCCATAATACTCCAAGCATAGGGAAAAAGTACTAATTCTAAGTCCAAAGGTCCAAGAATAGTCCAAGGTCTAAGAATAGTCCAAGAGCATAGCCACAAAGTTAAGAGCACCAAGTTTTTTAGAGGTTTAATCCTTTATTAGTATTTTGAACAAAGTATGGTCCAAGTGAACAAAAGAAAAATGGCGGAAACATAAACATGTGTCCAACGTGTTGCACCCCAAAATTTGACCAACCGGGTCTCGTATTTGGCTCGATGTTTCGACGCATGACCGCATTCGCATCTGCATATTGCATACATTGCATTGTTCATTTGTTTTGATTTTATCAGGGATCACAGCTCTCGTCTCGTGTTTCAGGTGTTTTAATAGGTAGAATCGATTTTTGGGATATTTCGGTGCCCGTTTATTTTTACCGATTATTTTTGTGTCGTTCGGTGCTTATTTTGTCCCTCTGGGAATTATTGTGATTTTTCTGGATTTTATAGGATTTTTTAGGGTTTTAATAGCTTTTAAATCAATTTTTAGGATTTAATAGAATTTTTGATATTTTTAATTCTTTTTAAATCATTTTTTAGCATTTTATAGAATATTAATAGATTTAATTCATTTTTTAGAATATATTAGATTTTAAATAGATTTTTAGGATTTAATGGATTTTTTAAGATAATATAGAATTTTCTAGGATATTAATTGAGTTTCGAATATATTAGATATTAAATGACTTTAATAGAAATATATGGTTTTTCTTTTAATATGGAAATAGATAGAATTTTTCTCATTAATAAATAGTTTTGTTAATAGAAATTAATTGTTTTTAATTTTAGATATAGGATTAATAGATTTTCTTTTATAGAAATTGAATAGATTTTTTAGGATATAATATGGTTTTTTCATTTTTTTAATAGATAAATAGATTTTTCATTTTATTTTCTGTTATAGATTTTAATAGAATAATATAGTTTTATCAGAATTTTATTAGTGGGTTTATTAGAGTTTTAATTAGAGTTTAATTAGATTAGTGTTCAAATTTTATTAGTTAGGAATTAATTGAGTTCAATAGTTAATTAGGTTAGTAATTGGGCTGATTGTTTAATGCAGTTTTTTGAAGTTTTTTATTCATTTTTCGTTTTGGGCCCAGTTCAGAAAGGCCCAGGTTAATTCAGTTTGGGCCAGAATTTTCAGCAATACCCAGGAAAGGTCCAGATTCGTCCAGCAACTTCCAGCGAACGCCAGAAGTTTCTAGAAGGTCCCAGATCATCTCAGTCTATAAAACCAGCAGATGACACGTGTTGCAAAAAGAAGGTCCCACATTTCTCCACCCATGAACGCCACCTCACCACTCCGTTTTCCCCTCTCTCTGCCAAGTGGCAGCCATGCGCCACACTCCCTCCACTAACTGCCACCATCGTCACCACGTGGTGACCACACAGCATCCCACCGTGAAACGGTCACCGGCCGGCCTGCATGGCCGGCGGCCGCCGTAACCCTCACCGACGAACTCCAACACGCCCAGAATCCGGTCACCTTCATCTTCATCCCTGACCTTCATCCATCTCCTCCAACCTCAACCTCCTTCTCCGGCCACCACCAAGCCCAGGAACCTCCAACAACATTCATCGTCAACCTCCACCTCCGATCAATCTTCATCATTCTCAACCCCAGAAACGCCAGAAAAACTCAGGAAAAAGAAACCAAACCTTCAGATCCCCAGATCTTCATCATCATCATCAACGATTTGATTCATCTTCGTGACCTTCCCCAGAAACCTTCGTCAGTGTTCATCAACAATATTTGTTCTCAGATCCATGCGAATCATCAGCAAGAACCTTCTCATCAATTTCTTCAACTGATTATCAAACATCAGTATCAAGATTATTCCAGAAATCTCTCTCCTCTGGTTAATCATCCACGAGGCTTCAACGAATCTCCAGAAGAAACTTCAAGAGCAGATGATTCTCCATCGTTTCCAGATTTCAACCGTGTTCAACACAAACTCTCAGAATCCACAAACAACTTCTAAGAACGCTCAACACTCTGTAAGCTCCAAGAACTTCATCAAACGAGCATCACCAGATTTCCAGAAGGAAGAATATTCAGAGTAAGACTCCATGGATCCTTCACCTTCTCAGTCTTGCAAATGTCATCGTCAGTAGTTCTTCATCAGGAACATCCTTCGTCAAGAATAAGCATTCGTCAGAAATCTTCAAGAGATTGTCAAGCCATGGATTAGGTTGTACAGATTGCGTTGTTGTGATGGTTCGTTGGTGATTATGATATTCAGAAGTAGTTTGATTCGAGTTAAGCGATTACGTTGGTGAGGTTTGTGAGGAGAAGATTGAGAGAAAGGGTGAGAACGAGACTGAGGAACTATGGGCGGAGAAAGAGGAAGAAGGTGGTAGCGGCGGCGGCTGAGTGGGGAGATTAGGGTTTTCTTTCAGTAACTGAGAATGGAGAGAGAGGGAAGAAGAGAATGGGCCTCCGGGCCCAACTATTTTTTTGACACACTCACCCTCACGTTTTTTTGGCTGAGACTGGGCTGGGCCCAGCGAAATTAATTGCCAGCACTCCTAACTCAGCTCATGCACCCCCTCTGCGTTTTTTTGCTGAAGAGACTTGGGCTGGGCCCTGCAGTGTTATTTTTATTTTTGCTGCTCACTAACCCCTGTGTAGACAGTTGCACCCCCAGCCCTTTTCTTGTTTTTTTTTTATTCTTTTAAAGACTTGAAAAAATAGAAAAGAAGTGAAAAAAATATGTTTGAGAAAATAGAAAAGAAAAGAAGTGAAAAGAAATATTATAAGGAAAAAATAATAGAAAAAGAAATGAAAAAGAAAATATGAAAAAATATTAAAAGAAATAGAGAAAAGAAAATACATGTGAAAAAATGAAGAAAAATAAGAAAAGAAAAGGAGAAAAATATTGTGAAAAAATAGAGAAAAATATGTTAAAGAGAAAAGGAGAAAAAAGAGAAAAAATATTAAAGTAGGTTTAATATTTTGTAAAGCATTTTCTTTTAGGGATATTTTCATAGACTTTATTTTACGACTTTTAGGACAGCTTAGAAGCCCATTTGTTAGGGGGCTATTTTTCATTCGATTTTTCAGGACAGAATAGGATAGCGATTCCTAGGAGATTTATTTCAGTGTTCACTCATTGTAATCATTTTTCAGAGATTAATAAAACGAGATTTGAGCTGTGGTCCGATAGTAGCCGAACTACAGCTGCTCTGATTCTTCGTACCAGACGAAGATATGTAGGCATAGGATGCGATATCCTAGCGAGCACACTAACGACTAACTTTTGTTCTCTCGCGGCTGTGCGATCGAGACTTTCCCGCTGACGACTAATCGATACCCTTTTTCTCTCTTGCCCAAGTGCATTTGAGACTCAGCCATAGTTGTGACCATAGGTTCCCGACCCTGTGAAGCCAGTTGTTTTTCTCACTGCTGTGTGAGAATGTTTGTTTAGCAGTAGTTAGTCTGAACTACGTAAAGCTCTGATCTTCCATCCAGTGGAAGTACGTAGGCACAAGACGCGAGGTCTTGGCGAGCCAATTTTCCCCGTAGTCCCGAACTACGTTGACTCTGACTTTCTCTCTTGAGAATACGTAGGCATAGAGTGTGACGCTCTATCGAGTCAATTCCCTTCCGTTTAGATTTAGCAGCCGTAGATAAGATTGTTTTGCATCCAGTAGACAACCAAGCAAGCGTGGATCCCGTCGAGTACGACGGACGTGAGGGGTGCTAATACCTTCCCCTTGCGTAACCGACTCCCGAACCCAGGCTATGGTTGCGATGACCATACCTTTTCCCCGTTTTTTGCGAGGTTTACTTCGAGCGTTTCCTTTCCCGCTCTGAGGGATAAATAACGCACGGTGGCGACTCTTCTGTCAGCCGGCGCCGATTTTCGCAGTAGCGACAGCTGGCGACTCTGCTGGGGATCCAACGTCCCCTGGCTGCTAAGGACTGCGATAGTTCTTATGCATGTGGGATCCAACGTCCCTCGAGAGAGTCAATCCTAGCGCTTGTTTGGGGCTTATTTATTATCTGTTGCTGTTGGGGTGTTACGGGTGTTCTATGATATTGAGAGATAAGCCGGACCTGGGCTTGGAGTGCACCTTAGACTTAGAGTAGAGATTAGTGGGCGCGTACCGGCTTTGCTTGTACTAGTGTCCCGCGAAATCTACACTCGGACGAGGTTCTTCTGGTTGACTTCTTTTTCTACCCTTTGGGTCGAGGGGGTTGTTTGGTCAGTTGGATTGTCGACTCCGGGAACCGATCATTTGGAAGTTAGCTAAGTGAGGCCTCTTCAGGACTCGATGATGCCACTCCTTCTGGGAATCGTATCGTCAGTTCTGAAAGTCTGTGACGCTGACGACCGCATAGGATGCCGTACCTTGTCAGATATAGGTCCATACCTGTGAGTGGGGGGGTTTTTATTTGCAGGAAACTTGACTTCCAACCTACCCGTTATTCTGGTCTTCTCTTCAGAGAACGTCTCCGTCAGCAGCGCAGCAGTATTCAGATTTTGTGTGGGGGCTGTGGTCCCATTGTTTGCTGCATTTTTCATATCATATGCATATCAGTGTTGCATTGCATATCATCCTCCAGCTAGCCAGAGTTCTGATCCAGCCTTTGTTTCCTGAAGGTGATTACCCGGAGTTTGGATTGAGCAGCTGTTGATTGTCAGAAGACCGATTTAGGGGTTGAGTAGATTTGAGCAGAATCAAGTGTCGAAGTCAGCTGAAAATTATTGGTAGCCATGTCTGAAGGCAATTTCCAGTCTCCTAACACCTTGACAGGGTTCACTATGGCGTCCAACCCTCTGTATGATTCCATGGAAGATTCCCCGCAAGTGAACAATGTTACTGCAGACCAAGTTGTGCAGCCTTCTGTTGAGAACCGAGATCGACATGAGCAGTTTGTTGCCCAGAATGAGCGTCCTCCTCCTGTCAACAATCAAGGTGTTGCTTTCCCTGTGATGAATTACCGAAGAGATATTCCAGTAGCTGGGATGGTAGATCCAAGAGCTCTTGACGATGGTAGAAGACTCCGGGTGTTGGAAGAGCAAATGAAAGCTTTGAAAGCCAAAGATGCTGTCAACCTGGATGCTGTAGGCATGTGTTTGGTTCCTGACCTGGTGTTGCCTTACAAGTTCAAAGTGCCGAAATTTGAGAAGTACACGGGAGATAGCTGTCCAAAGCTGCATTTGATGATGTTCTGTCGAAGAATGACTGCGTTTGCGCGAGATGATAAGTTGATGATCCATTGCTTTCAAGATAGTCTGACTGGGGCATCTTTGAGGTGGTATATGCAGTTAGAGAGGAATCAGATTCAGTCATGGATGGATTTAGCCAGAGCTTTTCTGAAGCAGTACGATTACAACCTAGACATTGCTCCTTATCGCCTGCATTTGCAAGAGTTGTCTCAAGAGATCAATGAACCGATCAGGAAGTATGCTCAGAGATGGAGAGAATTTGCTGCTAGAGTGCGTCCCCCGCTGTTAGACCAAGAGCTGGCAAGCATGTTTGTGGATTCCCTACAATATCCGTACTTCAAAAGATTGCTCGGAATTCCGGCAAGTTTCTCTGACGTGTTAGCATTAGGAGAACGCCTTGAGTACTCCATAAGAATGGGGAAAATTCAGATTACTTCATATGATCAAGCTGGTGAAACTGAATACCCTTGTGACTATCAGAGTGAAGAAGAAGTTGTGATCAACTCAGTCATGCCAAGGGTTGAATATCCTCGAAGCGAATCAGTGAATTTTGTTGGTTCATCATCTTATCAGAGATCAGTACCTCCCGTGGCTTGTTATACTGAACAGACAGCCGTGCCTGGGGCACTCTATCAGGAATCTTATGTCGCTTCCATTGCAAATCAGCGAACTCGTGGCCGAGGTTATCAGAATCAGCGTCAGAATCAGAACAGACCTCGCAACAACTTGGAACGAAGGAAAGCTCCTTTTCACCCAGTGCCTATGCCGTATAGCCAGCTGTTACCGTCTTTGATCCAGAGTTCTTTGGTGGAGCCGAAAGCTCTCAAGCCAGTTCCAGAACCTTACCCTCCTGGGTATAATCCCCACGTCCAGTGTGGTTACCATGGTGGCTCTCCGGGGCATTCAACCGAAGATTGTAAAGCATTTCAGGCGAAGGTACAGCAGTTGATTGATCAGGATCGCATTTCCTTTCGAGAAGGATTTCTGTTTGTTCATCCCTAACCGCTCAACTGTCTAAGCTCGTAAACTCGGAGGGCGTTCCCCAGCAAAAGCCAGTGGTTCAGACAGGCAGGCGCCTCAGCAGTGGCAGTTCTCAAGCTTTTATATCATTTGCATTTGTAGTTTCTTTTCTGTTAGTTACTACCTGCTTTTTAACATTGTATGTTTTGAATGGTGATAATAATAAAGTGATTATGCATTTTTCTGAATTAGTCATGTCGCTGTCGCTCATTTATTGCATTGCACTGACACTTGCATTTTTTCCACTCCACTTTACCGCTGTGACTAGCAAAGTTAGGAGGGAGGATGATGAAACTGAAACTCATAACCAATGATTGTGTGCTTTCAGATAAGACCGTACCGATGACGTACAAGGCATTGTTTCAAATTCCCCAAACACTGGAGATATAAGGAGTTAGTCCCTTGTTAACCACTTCGAGCCAGGAAGTAGAAGTTTTTTCGGACTTTTAAAACCCTCACATCTTAACCCGGGGCAGGGTAGTTGACAGTTAACTTGACCGAGCATTCAAGTCTTACAGAAGGATGTTGTCTTTCAAGGACCAATCAGTTTATACCTTTCAAGA
Organism: Lathyrus sativus; assembly: GCA_963859935.3. Taxonomy (NCBI): domain Eukaryota; kingdom Viridiplantae; phylum Streptophyta; class Magnoliopsida; order Fabales; family Fabaceae; genus Lathyrus; species Lathyrus sativus. The sequence continues at coordinate 626,025,538 of OZ012737.1, forward strand.
GGTCAAATCTCACCAATCAGGAGTGAGACAGTTACAATCCTTTCGGAGCAATCAAGACAACCAGTGTCACACGACTTTGTTCCAAAAAGAAAGAAAGAAAGAAAGCCCGCTAAGTAAAAAGATGAGAAAGCTAATACTTAGGCAAAAATTAGGGCATCCCGCTGGACTTCAAAAGAAATCGGAAAAATCGAAAAGAACTCAAAAAGAGTCAGTCCAGGCAAAAATTAGGGAATCAAAAGAATGAAAAAGAGGGTTAAAAAGAAATTTTCCCCAGCAAATCACAAAGTCGTGTACACAGACACCGAAAGCGAAGAAGGAGTGACTATCACTCTAGAAGAAAAGCTTGTGAATTCCTTAACTGTGGTTCTTACCATTCAACATACTACTCGAAGAGGCGAGTGCTTGTGCCAGGTTAACTGAACCTTAGGATCGGAGATCATCACGTAGAAGGGGAGGGTACAAATCAAATTTGAGCCAAATATCCTTTGTTTCATGAACCGTGAACCCGACCACGATACAACCCTCAAAAGACCTAATTGAGGTAGGGTTAGTCTGAAGCGCATTACAATAAGGTTGAGTAACCTGACTCCTTCTTGACTTGCTAGTCACATCCTTGTTGTATTTTCACTGACCACGTACGCACTACGTTTGAACTTTGATTCATTCGTCACTCTCAATCATATGCATGTAAATGAGTGACAGCTCAAGATTTTTTCAAAATCTGCATAACCATTGCATTAAGATTACCATTCGTGAACAGACGATTCTAATTGCAGGTTAGTAGTTGGCATGAAAGAAATTCCACCAGGGAGTAATCAAATAGGACTGAGTAATCCAGCAGTCTGAACCAGAATGGTGTATGTTGTGAAGCCTTGTGAATCAGGGGCATTATCTTCCAGTAAGTTCAGTATCAGTCAGTCTGAGGACAAGGCCCGAAGCTTCAGTTGAGCAGGGGCAGTTTGTTTGAGAAGCGGTTGATCAGAAGGAGTCTTCTCAAGACCCAATCAGGGGCAATTATTCAGAATGCTGAGATTTGAAAGCAGATGCTTCCAATGGATAATCAGATCAGGTTGAGTCGCTAGAACGCTCATTCAGGGGCAAGTCATCGCAGAGAATGTTGAAATCAACTGGGTTGTTAGGTGTTTAATTGGAGATTGAATTCTTTTGTCGTGAAGATGTCAGGGCAAGTATTCTCGAAGTATTCTCGTAGCAAGTTGTTCGGAGCAGGTATTCCCAAGAGTTAGATTGGGGCAAGGGGCATTGTACTGGGGCAAGTTGTGCAAGCCAGTCTTTTATCCCCCAGCTGAGTGTACCAGGGGCAAGTCATTCAAACCCGCTTGTTTATCCCCAGCCAGAGTTGAGTATCGGGGAATCATGTCAATACCCTTATCGAAAACCTTTCAAATAAGAAGATCTTGTTGTCGTTGGATCATTATCCTGCAGTTTAAACCTGTTGCGTGTCAGTAACCAGTCGTTTCCAAAGTCCAGTTCTCGCCTGGCAAATCGGTAACCAGTTCTCGTCTGGCCCACCATCTGTAAGCATCAGTTCCCGTCCTGGTGCAGTTTATTGTAAGCAGCAGTTCCCGTCCTGGTGCAGTTTATTGGTAACCAATTCTCGTTCGGTCACCGTTTCTTCAAGTGTTATGCCAGTTCTCGCCTGGTGTACGTCAGCTTTCAGCCAGTTCTCGCCTGGTTGTCTTTTCCTCAGCTTGTTGTCTAGTCAGCCCGTCTGGTTCAAAAACACAAAAATCAATTTTCCTAACCTATTTTCCTACCAGTTCTCGCCTGGTAGTCTACCCTCGAATGCTAGTTCTCGTCTAGTATTTCTTACATCTTTCACTGTGTACATAATCCATGTTTATTCTAAACCAGAAAAACAAAAAAAAAACCTAAAAGAGATCTGACACAATATTTCCCAATGACTCGCATGTCGTCATGTTCCCCGATACGAAGCTCGACGGATGCCAGCGCTTCGAGTAATGTTTGAATTCCTTGTGGATGTTGTTAAATCAGAATTGCCACTCTTCAGCAGATGAAAGTTGCTTATTATCCCCGGAAGAGTCGAGATTGTCTTTTACCCTGTATCAGAGTAGGATCAGGAGTATCTTCAGCAGATTAAGATTGATATCCTCGATAGTATGAGCATTTCCAGCAGTGTGCTGCGTTCAATCAACCTCAGTTTGGGTCAATACCCGCAGAGTACAATCAGTTGCCAATGGTTTGAAGAAAGCATCCCCGAGCAGAGTTGTCTTTCTTTCCCCAGTGAAGTCGTCAAGCAGGGTTGCCTTTTCATTTCTCCAGCAGGGCAGTTATCCCCAGCGGATTTAATTTCTCGTTTCCAGCATTTATTTTGCTGAGACGATCCTGTGACTTCAGGTCATCCCCAGTAGAGTTGATGTTTACCTTCGGCATTTATTTTGCCAAGTGGTTTTCAGACCTGGTGTTCTCTGGCAGCTCGAGCCTGCATTAGCATTTGCATATATAGTCATAGCATTTATACAAGCATATAGCATATCCATGCCGTCTGGGCCTCGCATTTTCAAACAGAATGCATAGCATTTACATGTCATATAGGGCATTGCATCATTATCAAGCATACGCATGTCGGAACATAGACCAGGATGGTTACCTATTGGATTTCGAATTTGTTCACCTGCAGAGTTGTGTGGTTCAGCTTCTCGTCTTCCCCAGCGGAGTGATTCTTCATTTGGTTGTTACGTCAGCATCAGGAAAAAAAAAACAACAACAACAAAGATTGACATATATCAGACTTCTGAAGCTGCCCCCTTCGTCAAAACAGGTGCCAGGCAGTTCCATTCAGAATTCCCCAGGAGAATTGTCCTCAAGTTCGCAGCGAACTGTGAGTTGACCAGATTTGATCCCATGAGAGAGATGGGAATCAAGGTGTTTGCTTTACGAAGCGTTATTTCAATACTTTTGGCGTCACACAGGTGTTGAAAAGGAGAAGAGAATTTTATCAGAAAATTGACCAGTTGTTGCCGTGACAACCAAACTTCAGTTTATTGGAAGCTATTCCTCAAGCAGCTTTGATGTATATTCTTGCGGTTGGCAAATTTCAGGGTTCCATTTGTATTCAACTGTCATCTACCTTGAATGTTTGAAGGCTGAGCGCTCTTCACCCATTCAGGTCGAAGTCGCTTGAATAGGGGCAGCTGTTGCACCCCAAAATTTGACCAACCGGGTCTCGTATTTGGCTCGATGTTTCGACGCATGACCGCATTCGCATCTGCATATTGCATACATTGCATTGTTCATTTGTTTTGATTTTATCAGGGATCACAGCTCCCGTCTCGTGTTTCAGGTGTTTTAATAGGTAGAATCGATTTTTGGGATATTTCGGTGCCCGTTTATTTTTACCGATTATTTTTGTGTCGTTCGGTGCTTATTTTGTCCCTCTGGGAATTATTGTGATTTTTCTGGATTTTATAGGATTTTTTAGGGTTTTAATAGCTTTTAAATCAATTTTTAGGATTTAATAGAATTTTTGATATTTTTAATTCTTTTTAAATCATTTTTTAGCATTTTATAGAATATTAATAGATTTAATTCATTTTTTAGAATATATTAGATTTTAAATAGATTTTTAGGATTTAATGGATTTTTTAAGATAATATAGAATTTTCTAGGATATTAATTGAGTTTCGAATATATTAGATATTAAATGACTTTAATAGAAATATATGGTTTTTCTTTTAATATGGAAATAGATAGAATTTTTCTCATTAATAAATAGTTTTGTTAATAGAAATTAATTGTTTTTAATTTTAGATATAGGATTAATAGATTTTCTTTTATAGAAATTGAATAGATTTTTTAGGATATAATATGGTTTTTTCATTTTTTTAATAGATAAATAGATTTTTCATTTTATTTTCTGTTATAGATTTTAATAGAATAATATAGTTTTATCAGAATTTTATTAGTGGGTTTATTAGAGTTTTAATTAGAGTTTAATTAGATTAGTGTTCAAATTTTATTAGTTAGGAATTAATTGAGTTCAATAGTTAATTAGGTTAGTAATTGGGCTGATTGTTTAATGCAGTTTTTTGAAGTTTTTTATTCATTTTTCGTTTTGGGCCCAGTTCAGAAAGGCCCAGGTTAATTCAGTTTGGGCCAGAATTTTCAGCAATACCCAGGAAAGGTCCAGATTCGTCCAGCAACTTCCAGCGAACGCCAGAAGTTTCTAGAAGGTCCCAGATCATCTCAGTCTATAAAACCAGCAGATGACACGTGTTGCAAAAAGAAGGTCCCACATTTCTCCACCCATGAACGCCACCTCACCACTCCGTTTTCCCCTCTCTCTGCCAAGTGGCAGCCATGCGCCACACTCCCTCCACTAACTGCCACCATCGTCACCACGTGGTGACCACACAGCATCCCACCGTGAAACGGTCACCGGCCGGCCTGCATGGCCGGCGGCCGCCGTAACCCTCACCGGCGAACTCCAACACGCCCAGAATCCGGTCACCTTCATCTTCATCCCTGACCTTCATCCATCTCCTCCAACCTCAACCTCCTTCTCCGGCCACCACCAAGCCCAGGAACCTCCAACAACATTCATCGTCAACCTCCACCTCCGATCAATCTTCATCATTCTCAACCCCAGAAACGCCAGAAAAACTCAGGAAAAAGAAACCAAACCTTCAGATCCCCAGATCTTCATCATCATCATCAACGATTTGATTCATCTTCGTGACCTTCCCCAGAAACCTTCGTCAGTGTTCATCAACAATATTTGTTCTCAGATCCATGCGAATCATCAGCAAGAACCTTCTCATCAATTTCTTCAACTGATTATCAAACATCAGTATCAAGATTATTCCTGAAATCTCTCTCCTCTGGTTAATCATCCACGAGGCTTCAACGAATCTCCAGAAGAAACTTCAAGAGCAGATGATTCTCCATCGTTTCCAGATTTCAACCGTGTTCAACACAAACTCTCAGAATCCACAAACAACTTCTAAGAACGCTCAACACTCTGTAAGCTCCAAGAACTTCATCAAACGAGCATCACCAGATTTCCAGAAGGAAGAATATTCAGAGTAAGACTCCATGGATCCTTCACCTTCTCAGTCTTGCAAATGTCATCGTCAGTAGTTCTTCATCAGGAACATCCTTCGTCAAGAATAAGCATTCGTCAGAAATCTTCAAGAGATTGTCAAGCCATGGATTAGGTTGTACAGATTGCGTTGTTGTGATGGTTCGTTGGTGATTATGATATTCAGAAGTAGTTTGATTCGAGTTAAGCGATTACGTTGGTGAGGTTTGTGAGGAGAAGATTGAGAGAAAGGGTGAGAACGAGACTGAGGAACTATGGGCGGAGAAAGAGGAAGAAGGTGGTAGCGGCGGCGGCTGAGTGGGGAGATTAGGGTTTTCTTTCAGTAACTGAGAATGGAGAGAGAGGGAAGAAGAGAATGGGCCTCCGGGCCCAACTATTTTTTTGACACACTCACCCTCACGTTTTTTTGGCTGAGACTGGGCTGGGCCCAGCGAAATTAATTGCCAGCACTCCTAACTCAGCTCATGCACCCCCTCTGCGTTTTTTTGCTGAAGAGACTTGGGCTGGGCCCTGCAGTGTTATTTTTATTTTTGCTGCTCACTAACCCCTGTGTAGACAGTTGCACCCCCAGCCCTTTTCTTGTTTTTTTTTTATTCTTTTAAAGACTTGAAAAAATAGAAAAGAAGTGAAAAAAATATGTTTGAGAAAATAGAAAAGAAAAGAAGTGAAAAGAAATATTATAAGGAAAAAATAATAGAAAAAGAAATGAAAAAGAAAATATGAAAAAATATTAAAAGAAATAGAGAAAAGAAAATACATGTGAAAAAATGAAGAAAAATAAGAAAAGAAAAGGAGAAAAATATTGTGAAAAAATAGAGAAAAATATGTTAAAGAGAAAAGGAGAAAAAAGAGAAAAAATATTAAAGTAGGTTTAATATTTTGTAAAGCATTTTCTTTTAGGGATATTTTCATAGACTTTATTTTACGACTTTTAGGACAGCTTAGAAGCCCATTTGTTAGGGGGCTATTTTTCATTCGATTTTTCAGGACAGAATAGGATAGCGATTCCTAGGAGATTTATTTCAGTGTTCACTCATTGTAATCATTTTTCAGAGATTAATAAAACGAGATTTGAGATGTGGTCCGATAGTAGCCGAACTACAGCTGCTCTGATTCTTCGTACCAGACGAAGATATGTAGGCATAGGATGTGATATCCTAGCGAGCACACTAACGACTAACTTTTGTTCTCTCGCGGCTGTGCGATCGAGACTTTCCCGCTGACGACTAATCGATACCCTTTTTCTCTCTTGCCCAAGTGCATTTGAGACTCAGCCATAGTTGTGACCATAGGTTCCCGACCCTGTGAAGCCAGTTGTTTTTCTCACTGCTGTGTGAGAATGTTTGTTTAGCAGTAGTTAGTCTGAACTACGTAAAGCTCTGATCTTCCATCCAGTGGAAGTACGTAGGCACAAGACGCGAGGTCTTGGCGAGCCAATTTTCCCCGTAGTCCCGAACTACGTTGACTCTGACTTTCTCTCTTGAGAATACGTAGGCATAGAGTGCGACGCTCTATCGAGTCAATTCCCTTCCGTTTAGATTTAGCAGCCGTAGATAAGATTGTTTTGCATCCAGTAGACAACCAAGCAAGCGTGGATCCCGTCGAGTACGACGGACGTGAGGGGTGCTAATACCTTCCCCTTGCGTAACCGACTCCCGAACCCAGGCTATGGTTGCGATGACCATACCTTTTCCCCGTTTTTTGCGAGGTTTACTTCGAGCGTTTCCTTTCCCGCTCTGAGGGATAAATAACGCACGGTGGCGACTCTTCTGTCAGCCGGCGCCGATTTTCGCAGTAGCGACACAACGAATAGAGGAAAAATAACGGAAGCATAAACAAAAGTATGATATAAGATGATAATAATGAAGCATAAAGATAAAAGAGAGATAGGGAGTAAGAAGGAAACATAAACAAAATTAGTACAATAATATCGTTAGTGAGTTAGTAATTAGTCGTTATAGTAAATGATCAACGATGTTTAAGTCATGTACTTAAGCCAAAGTTGATGAAGACTCATTAGAGGATTGATAAAATCAAAGCCTCCTAACAATAAGATTCATAGGTGATGGACCTAAGACAAATAATCAACCATACTTGGACTTTCAAACATAAGTTTGAGCCACGAATGATCACTTTCTGATTACGGGACAATTTAGCGCTATGTTAAGCAATCGCAATCGAGTTTATGTAGAAACCATGACTATCTAAGGCCGGTCAATAACAATGTTAGTGCTAATGCATGCTAGAGAAGTGATATGTAGATCATTCTCCGAAAGCAATGCCGCACAAAAATAAAATAGGTAACGATCTCATCTTCATCAAAAACTTGAAATAAATTCAATCGATGTCGAAGATTTTCATCGATCAAAAGAAAAAGAAAAGAGGAGAGGGAATTTTAAATTGGATTACAAGTTTAAGATCATTTCATTTTTAAGTTCATCGACTCATCTTGGTGGATTAAAGTACTAAACATATCATTAAATCAAAGCACCTAAAATGAATTGAAAAATTCACTTTAAAGATGGATTTGAATTGATGAATTTTTTTCCAACTTCATCTACACCCTAAGTCCAATGAATTTAAAGAGGAAAGGGCCTTTAAAAGTGCATTCCAAGGCAAAAATCAAAAGGAAATGGAAGAAGAAGAAGAAAGAACTAAAACAATCCCCAAACAAAGCCAAAAAGGATAAATCAACACTGGGTAATCGGTTACCCAAAACTGGTAACCGGCTACCACTGCTAAAACAACAGAAAAATAGAAAAATAACATTGGGTATCCGGTTACCCAAATTAGTAACTGATTGCCACTGCAAAAACAACAGCAAAAATGCTTTAAAAAATGCAGAAACTTGATCAATCATTTCTTCAAACACCTCATGATCCAGGATGCAATTGGGCACGAAAATTCAAGTAAAATAACAAAAATCAACACCAATAGAACAAAATTTTCAAGATTTAAAGATCAAGCAACAAGAATCAATAATGGATCACATTGTGGAAGATGTATCAAGAGCAACAATGGTGGATCAAGAAATTACCACTCCAAATTTGGAAATTCTTCAAATCAACTTCACAAACCACACTTCAAAGCCTTGATCTACTAGAATTGATGATGAAAAAGTGAATGGATGAAAGTTTAGCTCAAAGATTAGTAAGTTCTAATGATGAACTTACTAACTTTAAAAGGAAGAAAGAGCTTTGGTGAATTTGGTAATTGGAGAAAATTGAGAGTCAAGAAAGAGTTTGACAAGGTAACTTTGGCTATCAAAAGCTTATGAAATGAGAGAAAGGAGGCTTTTATTTATAGGATTTAGGCTTGGAAAATTTTGTGGATTGAAATTTGGTTTGGAATCAAAATTAGGCTTGGAATTTAAATTTGGAGGGAAATTAATGATCAAATGGTGATTAGTGAAGGTGTATGGTAGGAATTAATTATGATGAGGTAGGGGAATTAAAATGAAGTGATCTAGAATATTCTCATGTTGCAATATTTGAATTTGGTGCCAAAAATGCTGCAAAATTTGAATTTACCCAATTTTCACAAAATTCGCACTAGGTAACCGGTTACCCAATATTGGTAACCGATTACCACAGGAAAAAATGGTAAAAAAATGGCCTTTATGATGTGTTGTCATGGATATGTATAGATTTTTTTGCTTGTCAAAGAAGACATGGAAATAAACACATGAGCCTTGGAGTCTCTTGAATAAAACTCAATCAAATCTTGGGAAACTCTTGATCAGGTGATTTTGAAATTGTAGCAGATCAACTTCGGCTTTTTTCAGATGAAATTCACTCGAGCTAAGGGACTGATATTTGATATCTTTGATCCAAATTCTACCTAAAAAAGTTAGTAAAGGAAAAACAAACATTTTTTGGATTTTAATCAATGGTTAGTAAACATAAACATAAACAAATATCAAACAAACAAGAAAACAAAAGTGCCCGGTGATCTCTCAAGAAGAAACCTACAGAGGAAGGCAAAAGAGAACCAAAGCTTGCGATCTTGTTTGTGGGATGAGCCGCAAATGACATGTGGAATCTTAGGGGTAAAAATTAGGGTATTATAATTTTGGAGTTGATTTAGCGTGTCTTCACTTAGATCAACTTGATGTTATTCTTGGGATGAATTGATTAGAATTCAACCATGTTTATATTAACTGTTTTGATAAGACGGTTATTTTTCTTGAACCTGAGAATGAAGGAAACTTTTTTATGTCTGCTATGTAAGTTAATGAATCGGTGCAAGATGGTGCCGAGATGTTTTTGTTAATGGCGACTTTGAGTATTGGTGAAAGTGGAGAAGTTGACGCTTTGCCAATTGTTTGTGACTTTCCAGAAGTTTTTCCTGATGAGATAAGTGATTTACCTCCGGAACGTGAAGTGGAGTTTACGATCGACTTAGTTCTTAGAACTAGTCCGATATCGATGGCTCCATATTGTATGCTCACATCAGAATTGAAAGAGTTAAAGAATCAACTTGAAGATTTGCTTGAGAAGAGGTTTATTCATCTGAGTGTGTCACTGTAGGGTGCACTAGTTTTGTTGGTTAAGAAGAAACAAGGTTCTATGAGGCTTTGTATGGATTACAGACAATTGAACAAGGTGATTATCAAGAATAAGTATCCACTTCTAAGAATTGATGATTTGATGGATCGATTGGTTGGTGTAAGTTTGTTCAGTAAGATAGATTTAAGATTTGGGTATCATCGAATTCGTGTGAAGGCTGAAGATATTCAGAAGACTGCTTTTAAAACAAGGTATGGACATTATGAATATTCTGTGATGCCATTTGGTGTGACTAACGCACCAGGTGTATTTATGGAGAACATGAACATGATCTTCCATCCTTATTTGGACAAGTTTATGGTTGTGTTCATTGATGATATTTTGATCTATTCGAAGAGTAAAGAGGATCATCTTGAGCATCTGAGGATTGTGTTATCTGCGTTGAAAGAGAAGCAGTTATATGCTAAAATTTCTAAGTGCGAGTTTTGGTTGAAGAAAGTGAGTTTCCTTAGTCGTGTGATTTCGAGTAAAGGTATTGCAATTGATCGATTGAAGGTTGAAGCTGTATCACAATGAAAAGCTCCAAAACTAGTTTTTGAGATTAGAAGTTTCCTTGGTTTGGCAGGTTATTATCGGAAATTCATTGAAGGATTTGCCAAGTTATATTTTCCATTGACACAGTTGACTAGGAAAGGTCAAGATTTTGTTCGGGATGCAAAGTATGAAGAAAGTTTTCAAGAGCTTAAGAGAAGATTCACGACAACTCCTGTTTTGATTTTGTCGAATCTGGAAGAACTGTTTGTTGTGTATTGTGATGCTTTTTTGATGGGTTTAAGAGGTGTGTTGATGTAACATCAACAAGTTATAACTTATGCTTCAAGGCAACTTAAAGTGCATGAGAGGAATTATCCGACGCATGACTTAGAGTTGACCGCTGTTGTATTTGTGTTGAAGCTTTGGAGGCATTATTTGTTTGGTTCGAGATTTGAGGTGTTTAGTGATCATAAAAATTTGAAGTATCTCTTTGATCAGAAAGAATTGAATGCAAGGCAGAGAAGATTGTTGGAACTTCTAAAGGATTATGATTTTGGTTTGAATTACCATCTGGGTAAATAAAATGTGGTAGCCGATGCATTGATTAGGAAATTATTGCATATGTCGATGATGATGGTAAAAGAGTTGGAAATGATTGAGCAATTTCGAGATATGAGTTTGGTTTGTGAAGTGACTTCTTATAAAGTCAAGCTTGGTATGTTGAAGCTTACAATGGCATTCTTGATGAGATAAGAGAAGGTCAAAAATATGATTTGAGTTTGGTTGGTCGGTTGACTTTGATCAATCAAGGTTAAAGTGGTGATTTCCGAATTGATAAGAATGGTATTATGAGATGTCGTGATAGATTTTGTGTTCCAGATATTGTTTAGCTGAAAAACAGTATTCTTGAGGAAGGGCATCATAGTGGATTGAGTATTCATCCCGGTGCTACTAAAATGTATCAATATTTGAGGAAAGTATTTTGGTGGCCTTGTATGAAGAAGGATATTGCATAGTTTGCATATTCTTGTTTGACTTGTCAGAAGTCAAAGATTGAGCATCAGAAACCATCGAGTTTGATGCAACCATTATCTATTCCTGAGTTGAAATGGGATAGTATATCGATGGATTTTGTGTCTAGTTTACCTAGAACACCGAGTAATTGTGAAGCTATTTGGGTTATTGTAGATAGATTGACGAGATCTACTCACGTTATTCCTATGTAAATGGATTACCCGTTAGAAAGGTTAGCGAAGCTGTACATTGAGAGGATTGTTAGTTTGCATAGTATTCTGTCTAACATCGTGTCAGATAGAGATCTGAGGTTTACTTAGAGATTTTGGGAGAGTTTGCAAAGTGCTTTGGGTACGAAGTTACGTTTGAGTTCTTTTTATCATCCACCGGCAGATGGTTAGACTGAGAGGATGATTCAGTCGCTTGAGGATCTTTTGAGAGCTTTTGTATTGGAAAAGGGAGGAGCACGGGATAACTACTTACCTTTGATTGAGTTTACCTACAATAACAGTTTCCATTCGAGTATTGAAATGGCATCATTTAAGGTATTGTATGGTAGATGGTGTAGGACGCCATTGTGTTGGTATGAGTCGAGAGAGAGTGTTGTGGTTGGACCTAAGATAGTCCAGCAGACTATTGATAAGATTAAGATGATTCTGGAGAAGATGAAGATTTCTCAGAATTGTCAGAAGAGTTATCATGACAAGAGGAGGAAGTCACTTGAGTTTCAAGAGGGAGATCATGTTTTTCTTTGAGTTACTTCGATAACTGGTGTTGGTAGAGCATTGAAGTCGCGTAAGTTGACGCCGTGTTTTATTGGTCCTTATCAAATTTTGCAGAGGATAGGAGAGGTAGCCTATCGGGTTGCTTTACCGCCGTCACTTGCTAATCTCCATGACGTGTTCCATGTATCTCAATTGAGGAAATACATTGCGGATCCGTCTCATGTAGTCAAAGTAGATGATGTATAGGTAAGAGATAACCTGATTGTGGAGACATCGCCTATGCGTATAGAGGATCGAGAGTTGAAGAAACTTTGAGGTAAAGAGATTGCTTTGGTGAAGGTCGCCTGGGGAGGACCAACTGGTGGAAACGTGACTTGGGAGCTTGAGAGTCAGATGAGGGAGTCTTATCCCGAGTTGTTCGTTTGAGGTAACTTTCGAGGGTGAAAATCTTTTAAGTTGGGGAGGGTTGTAACACCCCAATTTTAGTAATTACTTATTTAATTGAATTAATTGATTAATTGTGAGATTTTGTGCCTATTTGATTTAATTGATTTAATTGAGTTATGTGATTTATTTGAATTATTTAATTTATTAAATTTATATGAATTGTTTGATTTATAAGACTTAATTGAATTAATTACTTTATTTAAATTATTTGGTTTATGTGATTTATTTCTAATTGGTAGAATAATGTAGATTTACTAGATTATTTAGTTGACCTTAATTAGGTGTGTGAATAGTAAGTGAGAATGAGTTGAGTTAAGCCCAATTGTTTAAAGACAAATGTTAGCGTTTGATAAGAGTAGAAAGTTAGTAAGAGAGAAAGTTGGAAAGGAGGAGAAAACAAGAGTGGATAAGAAGAGAATAACCAAGAGAAGAGAAAGCTCAAGAATTCATCAAATCAAGAAGGGTGGGTTTTTGCATATTTATTGGGATTATTTGATAATGATTATTAGGTAGAAACATATTTAGGATAAAACCCCAAATTCTCTATAGGATTGGAAATTGTTAGGTTTTAAATTAAACTTTGAAATGGGTTAATGTTATTGTGTTTTGGAATTGATATTTTGATATATTATAGAGACTCATTGAATATTTAGAGTATGATTTGAAACTTGAAGATGTCACTGCTTTGATGAAATGGTTAGATGAGCTTGGCTAATGTTAGCAATTATGTTATGTTAAGTTAGTTGTAATAAAAAGGTTAATGAATCTTAGCATAATTTAATTAAAACCTGCTATCAATTAAAATGAATTGTTATTTGTTAACTAAATTTACCTTGGTTCAATGTATGAACCGACTATTGTGAATTATGATACTAAGAGTATGTTTATGAGAGACCATTGTTAGTATAAACTCAGTTGTTTAATTAGGCTTGAGTTATATACATGAAGCAAATAAAGCAAATCTGTTAGGAAGTTAATGGTCAATGTATTAGGTTAGTGTAACATGGTTGTTAGTGAAATGGAACCATGTTGGTGTATGCTGAATGGGTTAGTGAAATACTATGTGAATGCTAACTTGGAACCGCAGTTAAGATTTGTTACATTAGAAAATGGTTAGCTTTCTATGACTGTTAGATTAGGGAATGGATGTTACACTTGGTTAATTATTTCCTGAATTGATTTGAAAATTATGAATTAGGATTTGCTTGGTGGAATTGAACTGTTATATGCTAAATGACGCTTGTTTATGCTTGGAAACTCCGGTGTTTGATTCAACTGCTAGAACCTTGTGATTTCCAAATACTTATTGAATTATTCAGTGAAATGAAATGTGACACCTTTTTGTGAGATGCATGATAATTACTCTAATTATTTATATTTATAGAGCAAGGTTTAGAAGGGTGTTACAGAAATTAATCCTCTTCCAGCGCATGGTAATCCTATTGTTAATGATGTTGAAGATGTCAAGACTTTATTGGAAGCGTTCCATGCACGATTGGTGGAAGCTGGCCTGATTAATGTTTGTCATGTCGATTGTGAAGAATATGTTATCCATCCAAGAGGATGTAAAGTGGTGCAAAATGATATTCAAAACATGATGAATCAAGGCATCCTGCAAGTCAGTGGCCTTATGAAGAATGAGGAAGTAGCGATAATTGAACCTTGTTTCAATTTTCTAGACCCTATTGACATACCTTATCGAAGGGTGGATGTTGCTCAATCAACTAGCCATGTATCACCTATGGTCATCTATATGTCCACTCCTTTTCCACATGAAAGCACCAAGGTTGTTCCTTGGAAGTATGAAATATTTGTCGCGGATAAGGAATCTGAAGAAGGGGATGAAGAGAAGAGTTTGGAAATTGTTGATGTCACGAACATTACGGGGACAAGCACAATGACTCGAAGTGGTTGAATTTATACTCCCAAATTGAAGTGACCAGTGAAGCCTCTAAGGACCCCCAACAAATGAGTTTACGATTGCAATTCCCACAAAGGAACATGATATGGTGAATTTTGATGAAGATGGTGAATTTCTAAAGATCATTAAGAAAAAAGATTACAAGGTCATTGATCACTTGCATCAAACACCTTTAAAAATATATATCTTACCCTTGCTATTGAGTTCTCAAGCTCATAGTGATGTGTTGCTAAAGGTGCTTGCTCAAGCCCATGTCACTCAAAACATAATGGTGGACCAGTTTGACGGAGTGATCGCCAATATTACAGCTTGCATGACTTTGAGCTTCAGCAGCAATGAACTGCCTGAAGAAGACAAAATCATAATCGTGCTCTGCACGTATCAATGATATGCAAAGAGGATGCTCTATCTAGAGTTCTAGTAGACTTTGGGTCTTCACTCAATGTCAGGCCTAAGTGAACACCTGCCAAACTATCTTTTCAATGGCCAATAATGAGATCAATGCACTAGTGGTGAAAACATTTGATGGGTCCAAGAGGATAGTAGTCGGAGATAAAGCTATCGATCCATATTGACCCATGTGTATTACAGATTACTTTTTAGGACTTGGATATCAATATTACCTATAGTTGTCTGTTAGGACAACCCTGAATACATGCAGTAAGGGCAGTGACCTTTACCTTACACTAAAACATGATGTTTGTCATTGAGAACAAACTCATAATCATATCTGATGAAGAGGATTTATTGATTAGTCACCTCTCCTCCTTTTGATACATTGAGGCTGATGAGGATGCTTTGGAAACTTCTTTCCAAGATCTCGAGATAGCGAATGCCACATTTGTGGAAATAAAGGACCTCATTAAAAAGGCCAACTCATTTTTTTGCATCTTTGAAGAGTTCAAAATCAACCTTTGAAAGTGGAAGTCCTGAAGGTTGGGGGCGAATAATTGATGTCTTCAAGAAGAAAGATCACTTCAGTTTAAGGTATGTGCCTCCTGTTATGAGAGAAACCATAGTCGCTACAAAGGACCTCATATGAAGCATCCAAGGGGTATTCCTCAGTACATGCTACATTTATGGTGATCAAGTTAGTTCTATTGAAGACGACACAGTGGAGGAAGAAATGTCAAATATGGTGCACCGTTGTGAAGCTGCTTTGGAAAACTAGGAGGTAATTGAGATTCCTGAAGTTTTCCCCTTGTCAAAGTTATTTTTTGTATTTTTCAAATCATTTTCTCTTCCCAAGGCTAATGGATCATGTTTTAAGGTCACTTTTACTTTCAAATCTCACCATAGTAAATAAAACACATTTTGTTCAATTCTTTTGTACATTTATTATTTTTCTTTTAAGAAAGTGGAAATCTTTTCAAACCTACAATTCTTTTTTCTTTTTGCATTTTTAAATTATCATTTTCCTTAAAGTCATCATTTAAAAACATGTAGAATAATCAATAAACCCATTGAATCCAACGCATCTACTACCACTTATAACTTTGAGCTCCCTATTTACCAAGCGAAAGAAGAGAGTGATGAAGATTGTGGTATCCTCGATGAATTAGCAAGGTTGCTTGAGCACGAGTCTAAAGCCCTTCATCTACAATAAGAGTCGGTGGAGACAATCAACCTTGGCATAGAGGAATAGAAGAAGGAGATCAAGGTCGGGACCACACTTGAGGAACGCATCAAAGAGATATTGGTCAAGATGCTATAAGAGTATGTGGATGTGTTTGCATAGTCATATCAGGATATTCTTGATTTAGAAACAAACATCATTGTGCATAAGCTACCACTTCAATCAGATTGCCCACCTGTGAAATGAAAGCTTCATAGAACAAGACCACATATGACTATAATGATTTGTGAAGAAGTCAGGCGACAATTCGATGCTAGTTTCCTAGTAGTGGAAAAGTACCCCCAATGGGTAGCCAACATCGTGCCCATGCCCAAGAAGGATGGAAAAGTTAGAATGTGTCTTGATTGTAAGGATTTAAATAAAGCTAGGCCAAAGGATGACTTTCCTCTGCCACATATTGACACTTTGGTAGACAACACTGCTAAATTTCTATCTTCTCTAGCTACAATCAAATC
This sequence comes from Lathyrus sativus, assembly GCA_963859935.3. Classification (NCBI taxonomy): domain Eukaryota; kingdom Viridiplantae; phylum Streptophyta; class Magnoliopsida; order Fabales; family Fabaceae; genus Lathyrus; species Lathyrus sativus. The sequence continues at coordinate 626,041,858 of OZ012737.1, forward strand.
AATATAGCTCCAGATGATATGAAAAAGACGACGTACATCACCCCTTAGGGGATGTTTTAATACAAAGTAATTCCCTTCGGTCTCAAAAACCTCAGGCAATTTACCAAAGAGTGATGGTCACCCTCTTCAACGACATGATGCACAAAGAGATTGAATTTTATGTTGATGACATGATCGCTAAATCTCAAAGTGAAAAGGACCATATGGACCACTTGCATAAGCTATTTGAGCACCTAATAAAATTCAGACTATGATTGAACCCAACTAAAAACACATTTGGTGTTTGATAAGGAAAGTTTCCTAGCTTCATCTTTAGTCAACGAGGAATTGAGGTAGATCTAGATGAAGTCAGGGTTATTCAAGAAATGCATGCTCCATATACCATAAGAGAAGTCAAAGGTTTCCTTGGACGATTGAATTACATCTCAAGGTTCATATACCATATGACTGCTATGTATGAACCTATCTTTAATTTGATTCGAAAAGATCAAGAAATTGAATGCAACGATGATTGCCAGAAAGCCTTTGAAAAGATCAGACACTATTTGCAAAAGCCTCTGATCCTAATTCACCTTGTTCAAGGGAAGCCACTCATCATGTATCTGACTGTACATGAAGGATCGATGGGATGTATGATCGTACAACAGGATGAAACCAATAGAAAAGAGCTTGATATTTATTACTTGAGCAAATTTTTTACTAATTGTGAAACCAGATATTCACTGTTAGAGAAAACTTGTTGATCTCTAGCATGGGCCACTAGTCATCTTAGGAAATACATCATACTACTTTGTTGGTCTCCAAAATGGAACAATAAAGTACATCTTTGAAAAGCCCGCCTTAACTTGAAGAATTTCCCATTGGCAGATGCTATTGTATGAGTATGACATCCAGTACGTCACCCAAAAGGATATCAAAGGAAGCAAATTGTCGGAATACCTTGCACATCAGCCAGTCAAAGACTACCAGACATTGAAATTCAATTTCCAGACGAAGATATTATGGCAAATGAAAGATTATGAGATCCCAGATTCCGATGAAAGACCTAAACTAGGATCTCGATGGAAGCTCGCATTTGATGGCGCTCAAATTCCGTAGTGCATGGCATTGGAATTGTTATAATCTCCCCATAAGGCGGTTACACCCCTTTTACGGCAAGACTATGTTTCGATTGCACAAATAATATAGCAAAATACAAGGCATGCATCCTGGGTATTGAAGTTGATATTGACCTCCGCATTAAAATCCTCGAGCTATATGGAGACTCAACCTTGGTAATTTATCAAGTCAAAGGAGAGGGGGAAACATGTCATCCCAAGATGATCCCATATCAAGTATACATCATGTAATTAATTGAGTACTTTGATAACATTACTTTGCATCATATTCCAAGGGAAGAAAATCAGGTGGCACACACCTTGGCAACATTATTCTCAATGTACCAAGTCATGTTCCACAATGAAGCTCTATTCATCCGAATGGATCGAAAAGACAAGCCAAGACATGGTTCTGCTCAAATGCAAGGATAAACATGAAGGATCCTTCAGATCTCATGTCAATGGTTATGCCATGGCAAAGAAGATCTTGAGAGCTGGTTATTACGGGTTGACCATGGAATCTAATTGTTTCAGCTATTCTAGAATGTGACATAAATGGCAAATTTGTGCTGACAAATTGCATGTGCCTCCAACGCTGCAGAATTTTTTAACATTGCCTCGACCTTTCTTAATGTGGGCCATCAACATGATTGGCCTCATAAAGACTAAAGCTTCCAATGGTCACCGCTTCATCGTGGTCGTCATTGATTACTTTACTGAATGGGTAAAAGCTGCTTCCTACACCAACATAACAAAGCAAGTGTTCGCCCAATTTATCAAGAAGTAGATAATATGTCATTACTGAGTTCCTAGAATGATCATCACCGATAATGGGTCGAACCTGAACAACAAAATGATGATAGAGTTATGCGAGAGTTTCAAGATTGAGCACCATAACTCTTCCCCATATCATTCAAAGATGAATGGCATTGTTGAAGCTGCCAACAAGAACATGAAGAAGATCCTGCAGAAGATGGTGAAAACCTATAAGGATTGGCATGAAATGCTACCCTTTGCACTACATGGATACCGGACATCAATCTGCACTTCAACTGGGGCAACCCAATTCTCATTGGTATATGGGATGAAAGAACTTTTCCCAATCAAAGTAGAGATACCGTGGATAAGAATCTTGATGGAGACTATGATATAGGAAGCTGAGTGGATTCAGAATCGATCTAAAAAACTAAACCTCATTGATAAGAAGAGTATGACCGATCCGTGTCATGGAAAATTGTACCAATAATGGCTCAAGAGGGCATTCGACAAGAAAGTCTTGCCTCGAGAATTCAGAAAAGGAGATCTTGTGCTCAAGAAGATCTTGCCCATACATAAGGATTCACACGGAAAGTGGACTCCTAATGGAGAATGTCCATATGTTGTAAAAAAAGCCTTATTTTGAAATGCTCTTATTCTTACAACTATGGATGGCGAAGAATTCCCACACCCTGTGAACTCTGTTGAAGTAAAAAAATACTATGCCTGACAAAAAACCTCGCTAATTCGAAAACCCGAAAGGGCGACTTAGGAATAAAATGGGTATCCTAGTGGACTGAAAACTCGAAAGGGTGACTTAGGAAAAAAAAAACATCCTGGTGGACTGAAAACTAGAAAGAGTGGTTCCGGAAAAAATTAGTGACAAAAGGAAAAGACTGCATCAGGCAAGACTGATCAACATAAGAAGAGCCAAAGTCAGGAAGATCAATCCAACTGCTCCCTTCCAAAGCAAGGTTTTGTAGAGTCATGGTTATAGGGCTAATAGCGGTTATTGTGACTCAATGTAAAATCTCTTCCCATTGACATTTTTAGTTTGTAACATTCCATGGACCTACGCCATTTGTGTGCTATCATACTATGAATAAATAAATAAAAATTCTATCAATTATTGTCATTCATGTTTTTTTCTCTATTTTTATTTGTTATGCAAAATGTCATTTATTTGTTAATAATGATATTTTGAATTTAAAAGAATAATAAACATATTTGAGAAAACAAAAATAGTTTTGACACGTGTTAGGATTAAATGGAAATAATCTATTTTCCCAAAAGTCTCAAGGTTGCAGAAGAACTCCTGGATCACTACAACAAGAATCTCCATGGCGCACAACCCATCAATCCTCCAAAAGGATATTCTTGGCTAGTGGTAATTATAAAGCTTGGTAGAATTCTCTTTTAAATGCATCTATCATAGAATAATTGATTGAGTTCTCGGTGTTAAGGGATCATAAACTCCATAAACAACCTTTGTAAAACTCCCATTCTACCTAGCGTAAGCATTTTCATATCATGATCACACATAAGAGTAAATTCAAGTTATGCATAGCCTAAGTGTACTTCGTGCTCATTTGCATTGTCTCGAGTCTCATTGTTGATTCTTATCCCTTGACCAAAATTCGGGTTGTTATTGGCATTATTTCAAAGTCCAATTGTTATTGGCATCCTTTTAAAGTCTAATTTGTTATTGGCATCCTTTCAAAGTTCAATTGTTATTGGAATCATTTTCAAAGTCCAATTGTCATTGGCATCTTTTTTAATGTCCAATTGTCATTGGAATTTTTTATAAATCTAGTTATCATTGGAACCTAAAGTTCAGTTCTCACTGGCATTCATTTTTGAAATCCAATTGTTATGGGTACCCTAAGTATGATTGTTACCCTCATTCAGATTGTTACCCTCATTCATGTTTAAAGTCTAGTTGTCACTGACACCAGTTGCAAGTCCAATTATACTTGGCATCTTTAAAGTCCATTTGTCACTGACATTCATTTCCAAAATCTAATTGTTATTGGTACTCAAAAATCGATGGTCACTCACATTCATGTTTAAAGTCCAGTTATTATTGGCGTCCTTTTCAAAATTCCAATTGTTATTGACATCTTTTAAAACTCCAGTTGTTACCGGCATCCATTTTCAAAATCCAATTGTCATTGGTACTTAAAATTCTAGTTGTCATTGGCTTCATTTCCTAAATCCAATTATTATTGGTATTTAAAGTTTGTTTGTCATTGTAATTATTAGAAAATTCCATTTTTCATTGGCACCTTTAAAGCCTTATTGTCATTGGCCTCATCTTTCAAAGTCCAGGTGTCACTGACACCATTTTCAAAATCCAATTGTCATTGATACTCAAAGATTGGTTATTACTGGAATCCCCTTTCAAAATCCAATTGTCATTGCTACTTAAAAGGCCATTTGTCACTGGAGTTCATTTTCAGATTCCAATTTCATTGGATCCTTTAAAGTCCACTTGTCACTGGCCTCATCTTTTAAAGTCCAGTTGTTACTGGCACCAATCCGTTAAAAGTCGGTTATTACCAATGCCTACTGTCAAATTCCAACTTTATTGGTACATACAGAGAGTTTATTACACTAGTTATCTTGATGTTTCCTAGAAAGTCATTTGTATGACTCTTCATTATAAGGAATCCATAGAAGTTTAGATGTTTTTCTAGTTAGAAAAATCCAATATTTTTTTCTTGATTGAATTATTTGTTAAGAATATTCAAATCCTTTTGCATGGATAATTTTCATGTTAGAAAACTCTCGAGTATTATCTTGGATGAATTATTTTCTAAGAATATCCAAAATTTCTTTTTGTATGAATTTTTTTCTTATTAAAAAACTCCCAAGTCTTGTGTTGGATGAATTCTTTGTTAAGGATCTCCAAAATCTTTGATTGAATGAATTTCTTGTTAGAAATCTCCAAAACTCTCAGGTATATTCTAAAGTGTTTACCCGTCATCTCTAGCCAGTTGATAACACTTACCTTTGAATAGTTTAACCCGGTGTGCTTGTTTATTTTTTCGACTTCATTTGCAATCACATTTTGATCAGCCCAAGCCTTTTCAATTGGCCATTTTTTATTGCAAAATTTGATTAAAACTTGTCTGTTTTTCAAAATTTTATTTGGCGTAGATCATTTTAATGCACTCATTTTTATTTTTCGAGCTTTTTCGTGTTCTATTTTTGTTCATTTTAAATCATTTTATTTTTTTCTTTTAACAAATTGCGCAGAAAAATAAATAGGATTATCTATGTATTCATTTCAATTTTATTATGTTGATTTAAAATTGTTTGAATTTTACTTGTTTTAAATGATTTAAACTCTTTTTATCTCTTAAAACTCCTAAAGGGACATTTTTGGTATTGTTTAAGTTTGTAATCCTAATTGAAGAACATAAATACTAAATTGATGTGGCATTTGAAAAAAAACTGACAAATGAAAGCATTCGCAAGGCCTTGCTTTTATCACTAAAAATCCACGTTTTGTTTTAAAAAATAGAAAGAGATTAGTGAGCTGACTCTCTCATAAAAGGAAGAACTCAGTCACGTAATCCTCTAAGAGAGCAACCTTTTTTATTTCACCTATCTAATCCCTCTTTCCTTCACCGCCACGAACTTTATATGCACCCATGACACCTAAAAGAACCATATACTTCCTCTCTTCTTTTATTTTATTTTCGCCTACCACAACACCTCCAAACCACCGCTCCACACTGCTCCCAAAAACCCATATACCAACTCATTCCCTCACCACAACACCATTGAGCCACTCTCTAATCAGCCAGTTCCACCATCTTCTTCCTCATTCCTTCCATTACCACAACCATAACTCGCCTTCCTTTTTTTCCTCCATCAACTCAGCATAAGCTTCCATTTCTACCATTACAAACCATCTACCTCCACGAACCACCGACCAACCACCCATAGCTTCCGTGAAAAAACCATTATCCTTGCAACCTTGAACCTCACCTTCAACTAGCAGTTCCAACAACCATTGTACCTGCTGGCCACCTTGTTTTTTTTCCTGGAAAAATAACACCCTTCGACAACCTTACAACTCCGACCTTAACCATCGTGTAGCATTATGTCATCTCAAACTCCATTCACATCACAAAACCCCTGCGGTTTGGGACAACCAAAATCAGCACTGTTGCAACCACCTAACGACATAGTTTAACGAAACTGCATGGTTCAGCAACACAAAGTTTCAAGCTCCACTGTTTCTGACAACTCAACAACTTAGCAGCAACAACTCGAGTTCGCTCCACTTGGTTGTCTTCCCATTTTTCTTTTCATCGCATTTTTATCATTTTGTTTGATTATTGGTCATGTTTTGCTTGCATACTTTTGATATTCAAGCTTTTGTTTCGTGCTGGCTGTTGTATTTCGGTTGCGATGACTTGTTGTAATAACTTTATAACATTGCTGTAATAATAATAAATATACAATGTGGTTGTGTTCTGTATTTTTTTCTATGTTAAATATGATAAAATCCATGGGTTCAAAATAATATATATGTTGTTACGCTATCAAAATTTCATTCGTTATATTGATAACAATTCGATGCATATGCGGGTTGATTTTGTTTGCATTTTAGCCTTACATTCTGCATGTTTGGTTGCATTATGTTGTAATTCATGCACGTTAAATTTAATTTCATTATGTGTTCATTTCTTTGAGTTGGTTTTTGTTCATATTTTGGCTCATTTGCGATGATCGCATTAAGCTTAACAAGTTATTGGCTGGTTTTAATGGTTTACGTGCAAAAATTTTTTCAATTTGGTTGTTGTTACGTTTCTATTAAATGTTGTATGCGCGTCCGGGGGTTTAGCATAGCGGTAATCCGCATTTTTTTTTGCTTTTTACCAATTCGCGCTTCGAACATGCGATTATTGCTTTCATAATATTATAGTCTTAAAAAAAAACTATAGTTTTGTTGCATTTCAAATTTTTATCTGTGGTGAGTGCATTGTGTGTTAGCAATTTGAAATTCAACTTTTGTTAAGGTACAATGACCCAACATTGTTACACCTAAGTCGAATTTGAATTATACTTTTGGTGACTTAGCTTTGCACATCATTGTTTATGTGACACCAATTCGCGTCCTTACATCATGATTTTAATCCATGCACATTTCATTTTTCTTTAATTTTTCGATTCAATTATGATGAATGTGTGTTGTAACTATTCTGTATGTGCTTGTATCCTTTTATCTTGTTGAATGCGATGTACATATTTGATTCAATTTATGTGTAGTGCTGAATTACGCCCTCTGCTAGAGTTCACGTCACTATACTAGAATCTGCAACACTCGTGATGCAATTCGCACCCTTGCATTACGTTTATAACCTCCCATTCATCCTTCAACCATTTTCATCATCGATTCAAAAAGCATATTCAAAAATCATTTACAGAACTATTTCAAAGCATTTCACAAATGCAAATCAAACGCTTGATCTGACGTTCTTTTCTCAAGCAAACAAAAAATGACTAACTTAAACAACTTTGACTTTTTTTTACAACAAAATTGAAGGAAAAACTACCTGGGTGTAATGTCCAGTCATAGTCTCGGGTATTAGACCCAAGTTGTAAAAAAGCTTGGAAGTCATAAATACTCTACGTCCAACCTAAAAATACATAAATTACATTCTAATCATTTTTCCTTTCAGCTTAACCTTCAAACCTTTTCTCAAACAAAGGATACTTCGTCTTGAGATGATACAAGACAGTGCTTCATCAACTTTTAAGTGTGAGTAAGCTAGCAAAGTTTTTTCGAAAATGTTGATATATCTATCCATTATGCCATGATGCAAACGTTCCATTCTCTACTATTTTGGATAGCAAGCAATGTTTTTTCGTAGATTGTGACAATATAGCTTTCGCTAAAATCGACCAACAAACAAAAATTTTCTACCCAAAACTACATAGACTTGAGTTCTCCATCACTCCCGGAGATACGTATGAGTAAAATTAAAAGTCTCTTCAGGCACCTGTCATATCCTAATTTTTGACCCTAAAATTCTATTTTTCGTTTTGCATCATCTACATATCGTAACATGCACTTCATTTTGCATAGTGTCTGAAATGTCAGTCAGAATAAATTTGTTGGATTTATAGACACCCCGGTCTAAATTTATTTCAAAATCTGACAAAACGATGTATTTTTCCAATATGTTTATTTCGCACTAATTATTTTAGTGTGTTCATTTTATTTTTTCAAGTATTTTTCTGTCCGACTTTTTATCTCGTTTTTTAGTCATTTTTATTTAAATAATCATTTAGTTTATTTAGATTTAATTTGATATTTAATTTTTATTTTTATTAATTAGTTTTATTTTTTATTTTTTTATTAATTTTTTCTTTTTAAAAAAACACAAATATATGATTTATAATTCTTTTTATTCTTGTCTTATTATAAAAACACAAAAAACATGATTTTTAATTCTTTTTATTTTTGTCTTATTATAAAAAAACACAAAAACATGATTTTTAATTCCTTTTATTCTTGTCTTATTATAAATTAAAAAAAAAAACATTATGTTAATTGTTATTCTAAAAAGTGTCAAACATTCTGCATGTAATTCAAGGAAAGTATTATGCAATTCATCAAAAGATGGTTCAAGATCACTAACCTCATTTTCTTCATCATCAAAATGGTGTGTGGTCATTAATGGCATGTTTGATTGATCTTCAAATAAAGATCAACTTATTTCAATGTCTTGTCATGCCACATATTCACTTTTTAATTTCCTATCATTCTTGTTATTGACTTTGATCTTGTTTTGAAGAGTAAGGCACTCTTTTGATATGACATCTTCTTCCACATTTAAAATAAGTAACTTTCTTTATTGAAGTTGATGCTTTTCTTTGACTAACTTCCTATTTTCATTTAATTCCTTAAGAATTTTTCAAAAAATTTTATTAGTGCGTCATCCTCATCATCTTTGGGTTGCGATTCTTCTTTTTTATCAATATCATGTTTAAACTTCAAATCAAGAAATTTTACTTTAACTTCATGTCTTTCACGCTTCTCCAATTTGACATGATACAATCCATGTCTTTCAAATCGATTAAGTTCCATTTCATATTTTTGAGGTTTACCAAATAAAGATGTCAAAGTCATTTTAGAAAAACTTTTCTTCCATGATCTAAGGACTTTGAGATTTAACTCATCATTAGTGAATATTTTTCCAAGTGTCATCAAATGATTTGTCGAGTGTATAAATCTCTTTTGCAAATCAAGAATACTTTCATAAGTTGCATTCTAAATATCTCATATTCTTGTAATAAAGTGTTTAGTTTGGATCTTTTTACTTCTATTATGCCTTCATGAGTTACTTTCAACATATCCCAAATATCTTTAGCTATTTTGCAACTTGGTACTTGGAAAAATTCGTCAATACCTAATGGCAATGCAAGTATGTTCTTTGCCTTCACTTTTATCTTGTCATCTTCATTCCACGATCCTTTCACCTTCGCTTGTTCTACGTTGTTTATGACCATTGTAGGAATGAATAGTATGTTTTCAACAACATCTCACATCTCTTTTCATTGTGCTTCTAAATACATTTTCACGCAAATCTTCCACAAGTCATAATAATCACCAAAAAACATTGAGATTTTTTGTTGATACAAAGAATGATTTTGCGGAAGCCATTTTTACTTAGATTGAGGCACAAGTTATCTTAACCTGCTATAATACCAATTGTAAGTATGATATGCAACCTAAGAGATAGGGGAGTTAAGGTTTCACAATTTTTATCATTTTTGTGTTATGTTCTCAATATTCTTTTGATATGAAAGAAATATGTTCTTAACAATAATGTAGAGTGCATAATTTTGAAGTGCAGAAACTAATGAACACAAGAGATATATCTTAGTTCGCTTTTCTAAATTAAGTGTATATTTAGTCCCTTCACACCTTGAAGTATTTTACACTATGTTAAATCTTTGTGCAAGCCTCACATTAAGACTTTTCTTACAATCTTTAACATAAACACCAAACCTACAGGGGACTTTGAATCAACCAAATTCAAAGGACCCTTTCACAAATATCAATCCTATGGTGGACTTTAAATCTTCCCAAATCAAAGAACCTTTGAGAACACAAACATAAAATATACTAATTTCTATTTGCAAAAACTCTCAGAAAGTGCACACACTTTATTTACAAATCAAGTCACTACATACTTGGTGATCAATTACAACTCTTGAACAAATATGAATATATGAAGTTGTTCTTGAATCAATTACAATACGCAAATTTGATCTTCTCTTTCGATGTAAAATTCAAATATAATAACCTTAAATGCTCAGAAACGTTTTTGCAATGATATGATAATTTAAGCAGAAAAAGTTTCAAGGTTTTGGATGGAGAAAAAAAACTCTTAAAATAGATTTCAATTGTAGTTTACATTTTAGTGAAAGAGGTGAATCCGAATTTTGAATGATCATTTTCTTATATATACTCTATGAAACATTTTGGATTAGTTGTATATATTTTAGATGTTTCATGAAGGTTTGCATTGGTTTAAAAAAGCAATGGTTGATGAAAGAATGCATTATGCAATTTTGAGCATTCAAAAGTTTCAAAGTAATCAAATACCTTTGCAACAAGATCAATTCCTTTTAAATTAACATCCAATTGCTTATGTAATCTTGATACTTGAATGAGCGTAGACTTCAATCTTTTAGCGGCAATCGTGTCATCCAATAACTTAGCGTATATTTAATCATTTTAAGATAACTCTTAATACTTAATGTTGATAAACATTTTCCTTTTTTTACTTATTTTTTAAACTTGAACTATTATTAATATTTTGTCTTCATAAAAACTTTATACTCAATGCTTATATTTGTTTTAAATATAGTGCTTATATATTCACTTAGGTCAGGATACAAGTTGGTGTCAGGATAGGAAGTTTTTGCTAGTCTGGATCAAAACAGGATTAAGATTCCCTTCATCTTTTTAGATGGAGGTTGATCTTAAACAAATTCCAAAAGAAGGCTAAATGATGTTGATGGGAATAATCCATGATGATCATAGTAAAACTTAATTGTGTCTTCTGCTTTAGAAAGGAAGAAGATCTTAACCATTTGTTGTTTTAGTGCCATTTTCCATCAAGATTTAGGATCAAATTCTAGGGTGGCTAGATAGGGAAGGTGACCAATCAATGGAGAGGCTAGCTCATTTGAACTTGTTCTCTAATCTCATGAAGGATATATTGTTAATCAACAGGAAAATTGTCATTTCATTTGCAATTTGTTGGAGCATTTAGATAATGAGAAATAAATTTTATAACCATAAAATTAACACCCTATTAGGGTAGTATCTTGTGAAGAAAAAAAGTCTTGTTTGTTGGATTTTGAAATGAAAAGAAAATGAAACCTCATTTTGGATGAGCTACTAGATTTGTTGTTCTAACCTTTTCTCTTTAGTCTTGCTTTATTATTTTTTCTTTTTGGGTGCAAATACTATCTTAGTTATATCTTCTTTAAGTGGTGAATGAAATGTTTCTATTTCATATCAATAATGTCTCAACGATTAAACGTTAAATTGGTTGAATTTTTCATTGATTGAAAACAATTAAACATAATTAATTATAATAATTTAATAAATTATTTACATTTTCAAAATTATAAAAATAAACTTAAAATATTTTTATTAAATGTTTAATAAATTATTATATAATTCTTTCTACTATCTTCGGTCTTTTTAGGTTTATTGAATAATCAATATATATGTATTATATAATAAATTAAATATATTAATTATTTAATAAATCTAAAAAAAATCAATTATTTTTATAAACAGAATCAAGATATTATTTTTATAAGTTTCATCCTACAGAAATAATCATATTCAAGTCAATAATTCATGAATTTTTTTAGAATAAAAGCTCCAATCCAATGATTAAAGATCTCTTCTTGTTTGATACATATAACACATTATGATGTGGATTACTTGTTGACCATTTATTCTTTGATATCCAAACCCTAAATCAACGGAAGTCAATCAAGGTTTACAAGACACCTGTAAATCTTTGAATATAAAAATATAAATAAACACACGTCATATGGAGGGCGTGAGGCACAAGATTATTCTACAAGAATTATTACTATCTCTAACCAAAGGAAGAGATGATACAAATGATTGCTAAGGTTAGGGTTTTTGTCAGATGATGAAACTTTTGTTGGACAAAGAGTGACGGCTTCATATTCCTCTTTCCTCTCTCTTTAGGGCCAATAATTTCATTTATAAATCTTCAAAGAAGTGTGTCTTTTAAGCCTTAATTCTCCTAATATACTTATTTTATTTCTATAAGTTATATATATATTATGGAGTTAGCTATTTCTTTCAACAAATTTAGTACTAGAATCTTACAAACCATCAATAATACCAAGTAATGCTAACCTTGTTTTTTAATTCATTATGCAATCAGAGTTGTTTTAAATTTTCAAAAAAAAATTGTGTAAAAAATTAAATTAAATTATGATTAAATGATACAAAAATTTTATTTAATCATATATATATTACAGTTTAATATTAAAAAAGTGTGAAGTTTTGTACAAATAGAATATATTGTACACCATTAAAGACAGCCAACCTACAATACTAATAGTGTTATTGACTCAAACCTAAGATAATATTTCTTTTTTACACATTTCATTAGTGTAATTTTGTATTATAGCATTATTTTTTTAAGTGGGTCTAGAATGTGAATTTTTGGTATGGACCCCATAAACAGTGTTGAATAAATGAGAGCCAAGTCAGCACATGAAGGTGAGCAATACATACGTGGCAAATTCTCACTTTCATGTGAGATATCATGTCTCTAAGGGGTCCGCAAATAGTATTAGTATGTTATTTCATCAATGACTATTAGAATATTTAAGGAACTAATAATTTCAACTTTATGGGAGAAAGAAAAAACTAATTTCAAACGACTATCCTTAGATTTATACTAGATATGTTTGCCGACTTGTTTATATATATATATATATATATATATATATATATATATATATATATATATATATATATATATATATATATATATATATATATATATATATATATATATATATATATATATATATATATATATATATATATATATATATATATATATATATATATATATATATATATATATATATATATATATATATATATATATATATATATATAATATTAAGAGGATATCTTCATAAATTGAAATAGTTGGCCTAGTGGTAAGGCATTCCTGCAAGAGGAACAGTATAGTCCTTTGTTCAAAATTCTTTGAGACTGTTTTGTTTTATTTTTATAATGTTTTAATATCAAAAAAAATTTAAAATTTTAAAATAAAATACAAAAGTTCTCTTAAAAAATTCAATAAAACTTTTATAAAATAGTCTTAACACATATGAAAATCTCTTAAAAATTTTGCATCCTTGATATAACGACTCTTTGGGGTCTCTTTGCAAAGTATCTTCTACATGAGCTTTCTTAAAAGCATCTACTCGAATATCACGAATCATATCTTTTAGACTATCATTCATAAATTCATCATCTTCAACTTTATGTGACATGTGTCTTTTTTATTACTTCATCATGTCATACTCATTTCGTATAATTTTGAATAATTCTATCACAACCTAAATGATTGAGTATAACGTCTATTCGATGTTTTTGCGTATGTTGGAAAATTTTACAAGGACACCAAAAAGTCTCATTTCGTTAGGAAGGTTTTTTACGCGAATTCAAGAAATTGAATCACTATATTATCATACACTTTACTTAGTTTATTGGCTCTCATCCAACTACAATCCATAATCACATACAGATTCTAAAAGTAAACTAAAAATGATATAAAACAACAATAACAATAAACAACAACAATTACAAATACCTAAAAAACAACACTACATTATACCCTAAATCTCAAAAACCATGACAATAATAGTAACAACAACAACAACGACGACAACAGCAACAACAACGACGACAACAACAATAACAACAATAACTACTACTACTACTACTACAAATACATCAACAACAACAACAACATGGAGATAGTTTTATACACCGGAAATGTGATGAGAGAGTCAAAGAAAAGGGTTGGTTTGAGGTTCGAGCTTCCTTCCTCTTTTGAGAAGATAGTGTTTCAATTCGTTAGGTGGAGAAAATAGTATTTCAGTCGTTAGGTGAGGAAGAATGGTGTTTTATTTGCTAGGGCGTAAAAAGTGAATGAAACTTAACATTTTATTGAGTGAGTAAATTATTGTTTAGAGTTTACATCTCAGTTTTCAAAAAAACCGAGAGAACATAACTGAGGTAAAAACTGCGTTAAATTTAATTAAATAAAATATTAATCAATATTTAATGTTGGTTTTTTAAAAATCTGAGCTCCTTTTGGGTCACAACCTTGGCTTGGTTCCACACCCATCCTTTGGGTCACAACCTTTGCTTGGTTCCACACTCGTTCTTTGGATCACAACCTTTGCTTTGTTCCACACTCGTCCTTTAGGTCATAACTTTCGCTTGGTTCCACACTCATCCTTTCGGTTAACCACTGTTTATCAGTTAATATACCGAAATCTTCTTAGAGTTAAACACCTTTTTTCGGTTCAATACTTTCATTCTGATTCATCACAGTCCGTCTGTTGACACCAACCTTTTTATTTTACCCACAGGATGATAATCTTCTTTTCCTTCGGTTAACCATTGCCTACCAGTTAATGCATTGAATCTTCAGTGTCCTTTACTTTGTCGCAATTCAATTCCTTTGCTCCTTTATTCTCCTGGTTTCGACACCATTCCTTGGTTTTCTCTCCGATAGAGTCATCACTTCTCTTATGTGTTCCTTAGCAGAGTCTTCCTTTGCCTTTCTTTCTTGGTTTTAACATCATTATGTTGCATTCCCTAGTAGGGTCTTGCTACCTCCTTTCGCTTTTGGTTTTGACACCGTTTCCTCTTCCTTTTCTTTCTCCGTCTTGGTTCCCTGAACTACGTAGGCTCTAACTTCCTCATTATACTGTAAGGACACATAGGCACGAGATCGCGAAATTTTGGCGAGCTACCTTTTACCTTCCACCTTCTTCTTCCTCTTTCCTGGTTCCCGAACTACGAAGCTTTGAATTCCTCATTGCACTATGAAGACACGTAGGCACGAATGCCCCAATCCTCCGCGTGCACTTCTTTCTCTCTTCTTCCTTCTCTTTTTCTCTTTCTTTCTTCTTCTATCTTTTCTTTCCTCTTTTAGCTAGAAGCCTTTAGATAGATAACTCATCCAAGCCTATAAGTAAGCAAAACGGTTCCTGTCGAGTACGACGGATGCGTGGGGTGCTAGTACCTTCCTCTCTTATAACCAACCCCGTTACTCGTTTCTCTTCCCTTTAGGTTTATCAATATTTTTTCTGTATTTTGAAACTAAATAAAGTTCGGTGGTGATTGTTGTATCTTTGAGTGTGCGAGTCACTGAGGTGTAATCCCACTAGCTTCAGCTGGCGACTCTGCTGGTGAGTCCTTGCGCTTGCAAGTTGGGGTCCCGCCTAGTTTTGTTTGCTTCCTTGCTTGTTTGGGTGTTTATCTTTATGCTTTACTCGCTTTATCTTTATGTTATTTACTGCATTTATTTACTGCTTTAAATATTCATATGTTGCGTATTCTGGATATCTGCTATTTTCTGCTGTTGTTGGGATGGGTTGTTACTTGAGAGATAAGTCCATTACCCAGGCTTAAGCGTACACACAAGAATAGAGTGGAGAGTAGTGTGGCTTGCATGGCTTCAGGCCATGTTTATTTGACACAAAATCCACATTCAGACGAGGTTTTCTTTGGAGATATTCTATCATGCGCGTCCGGTGCAGATGATAGGATGTCGACTTAGAGAACTTATGACTCTGGAGATCAATCATTGGAAATTAGTGGAGGCCTACTTGAGGGGTAATAATGTCAAACCAGAAATGGTGAACATATTATTACTGCTCGACCTGAGATCCTGAGAAGCTGAGGACCATCAGGAACCCTTGTTCAAGACTACATCACACCTATGAGGGGGATATTGGGTTTTTCTACAGAAAACCAAGACTCTTCATACCATTTTCTCTCTTATCACGTCCGACCTTTGTTCTTGAGCAGAGTTATATGCAAATCATCCAGATTATTCAGACTATGTTGGTTTCTTGCATATCATTTCATCATGTCCAATCAGTTTTTCATATGCATTAAAAATTTATTTTTGCATAAATTACATTCCATCATGTACACATATGCATGCCCTTCATCCAGAGATCAGATTCCTTACACTATCTAATTCCGCCTTGTAGTAAGACGACGACTCGACATTGCTATTTCACTTGTTTAAGCAAATCTAAGATCATGGTTGATATTGAGCAAGGGAACGCTGCCTACAAGGAGACTTTGGCTCAGCTTCAGGGCTGGATGGATCAATTCCAAACTAATATGGATGTTATTATGGAGTTCCTTCATGCTCAAAAGGACGTGCTGCTGCCACTTCTGTTGTTGTAACTGTTACTGATGCAACTGTGGTCACTCTTGTGGTGATTTCTGCTCTTGTTGTTACTTCTTCTCCTGTTGTTGTTGAAGCGCTAGTTGAGACTGTTTTTCAACCTATTGCCAACCTACCAAGGGCTCAATATGGTCCGAATAGGATGCCTACTCCTTTTCTATGGGGAATACCCCTGAATTTCACTCCTCAGATTGCTAGTGGTAGTGTCTTTGTTCTGTATCAACCTTTTGTTGCACCCACGCCCAATGGTAATTTTGTTGCTTACCCTTGGCGCATGCCTACTCCACTTCCACCTCCTGTGGTGAGTCATGATGATCATGAGATTCCTCAAACGTAGACTCCTGTGTCGACTGATGTTGAAACTCCTGAGGAAGATGAGCATGTGTATAAGGGTCCTCCTATTCATGTTCCAGTTTTATCTCAACCTTCTCAAATTGCTATTCAGAATGTCCATTCTGGAATTCCCTACCCAGGGGCATCCTCTGCTGATGTGGTTCTTCCTACTGGTTATCCGTATGGTTTTCAGATGAGTCGGAATGCTAGTCAGATGGTAAATTATGGGTTGGTGTATCTTTCTCAATTTTCTTCTCCTGGGATACCTACTTCAGCTGCATCACAACTTCCTAATCCACAAACTCTTGTCAGACCTCCCAATCATAACAAACCTTCTGATTATAAGTTGTTAGATGAAAGGATTAGAGATATCAAAGGTTATTCTGCTTTTGGCATGGAAGCCAAAGATTTGTGTTTGGTTCCTAATGTTGTGCTGCCATAGAAGTTCAAGATTCCAGAGCTGCCAAAGTACAAAGGGTTGAATTGTCCTCGCAGTCATGTGACTATGTACTGCAGAAAGATGGCGTCCTACATTGACAATGATGAATTTATGGTCCATTGCTTCCAAGATAGCTTGTCTGGAGCTTTTTTGGATTGGTATATGGGTTTAGAGCGTAGCAAGATTCTCTCATGGAGAGACTTTTCCAAAGCTTTTTTGAAACAATACAAGTATAATCTTGATTTGGCTCCTACCCGATTGTAATTGCAGAATCAGTCTCAGCACACAACTGAAACTTTCAAGGAATATGCACAAAGGTGGCACGATATGGCCTCCTGTGTGCGACCTGCTTTGTCTGACATTGAGTTGGTTGATATCTATATGGGCACTTTACAAGGGTTGTACTATGAGAAAATGGTGGGTAGTTCTTCTTTAAACTTTGCTGATATTGTGACTATTGGTGAAAGAATTGAGAACGGGCTGAAAATTAGTAGGATTGCTGGTACCGCTAGTCAACAACCAACCAAGAAACCTCAGAGCAGTTATTCAAAGAAGAATGAAGGTCAAGAAAATGTTGTGATAGCCAAAGTCTCTTCTCAGTATCAGGTTCCCATGGCTCCCTACTCGTATTACCCTTATTCTTATGTCGTTGCAGCCCATTATCAACAACCGCCATACCAGTATCATCCGCAACAACAAGTTCAGAACTCTCAGAATCAACAGCACCCACAACATCAACAATCTCAACAAAACAACAAAAATCAGCAGTATTAGAATAGACAGAACAATAACAATCAGAACAACCGCAAGCGTCTGAATTTTGACAAAATTCTTGTGCCATATACAGAGTTGTTTCCTTATCTGATTCATCAAGGGGAAATTGTTCCCAAAGAGATCGCACTTGCAATTCCTCCTTATGGTCTGAAGCATAATCTGAATGCATCATGTACTTACCATTCTGGGTACATAGGACATGCTACAGAAGAATGCATTATTTTCAAGACCAAGGTTCAAGAGCTCATTGACCAAAAATTCTTGACATTTGCTGAAGAGCATCCTAATACACAAACTAATCCCTTGCCTACTCATGGTGGACCTAGGGTTAATATGGTCAAAGGTGACGAAGGGGTTGAGTTGATCAGAGATGTCGACAAAGTGAAAACTCCGATGACTGTTGTGATCAAGAAGTTGAAGGAGCAAGGGTTATTGAAAGGTCTTCACGGGAAGTTCCAGATTTGTGATGATAATCCCAATCAGTGCCGAAGATTGAAAGGTTGTTTTCAGATCTTGATGAACCATGGTATGGTTCAGTTTTCCAAAGCCAAGTCTTTGAAAGAAGTAGCTATGGTCGAGTCATTCACAATCATGTATAGGAAGGTTCCTGCAGAAACTCCTAAGAAGAAAATATAGCATATCATTATTTGCATGCCAAAATTGTTCCCGTATCAGAATTCAAAAGAGGTTTCTTGGAAGTATGGTTCCTCCGTGTTTTCAGGGGGTTGAGAAATTCAGTTTTCAAAATCCAAAATTGTGAATGTAACTGCTACTAGAGGGATGACTCGTAGCGGACGAGTGTTTTCTCCGAAGGTCACATCTAAGTCAGTGCAAGTTCCAACTGTTGTTCATCCTAAGGAGAAATCTGCTTCAATAACCCTTGTTGTGCAACAAGGGGCATCTACCATTGTGTCAATGCCAGTCACTCTGTGTATAGATTCTACAAAGGGTAAGGAAGTAATGGATGATCAAGAATTTCTCAAGCTGATCAAGAAGAGTGATTTTAAGATTGTGAATCAGTTGGGACAGACTCCATCGAGAATTTCAATCTTATTTTTACTCATGAGTTCGCTCGCGTACAGATCAGCTTTGTTGAAGGTTTTGAATGTTGCTCATGTAATGCATGATATCCCTGTAGATCAGTTTGATAACGTGGTCGCAAACATAACTGTAAGTCGGTACTTGGGTTTTAAAATCGGAGTTGCCTTCTGAAGGAACTTCACATAACAGGGTGTTACATATCTCAGTGACTTGTATGGACTCTTTGTTATCTCGTGTTCTTGTGGATACCGGTTCTTCTCTCAAAGTGATGCCTAAGGGAACATTAAGTCAACTATTGGTATAAGGGAGCAAGATGAGGTCGGGCGCTTTAATTGTTAGAGCTTTTGACAGTTCTAGAAGGCAAGTTATCGGCGAGGTGGATTCACCCATTAAGATCAGACCGCGTTTGTTTACCATTACTTTCCAAGTGATGGTTATCAATCCTGCATATAGATGCTTATTGGGTCGACCCTGGATTCATGCCGCAGGGGCAGTTACTTCCATATTGCATCAGAAATTGAAATTCATGTTCGGCGATCAAATGGGCATCATGTGTGGTGAAGAGAATTTGCTAGTAAGCGAGTTATCATCCTTCCGATATACCGAGACTGGTGAAGGTATAACTGAGGTTCCATTACAATGTCTTAAATTCGAAGATGTCAGCTCCACTTCTGTTAATCCAAGTAGATCACCAAAAATGACCATGTCATCTGTCAAGAGTGCTATAGAGACCATTGATAAAGGTGTCTTGCCTGGATGGGGGTAGATCTTGAATGTGGTAGAGAAGCATGACCACTTTGGATTGGGTTACCATCCTGATCAACAAGCTAGCTCACGTGGTCAACAAAAGTGCAACTTGATTAAGTTCAATAGTGTTGGATTCCAGAAGAGTGATATTGTGGCAGCCATTGATGATGTTGGTCCTAGCAACCAAAGTGAAAACTTTGTACGCAAGTGTCCGCTTGGTTTCAAGCTCAACAATCAAACACCTATTGTGGTTCCCATGGTTTTTCCTACAAACATGTAATGCAGTTTACTTTCTATATCCCTCGTCTTCGCCCGAAACGAGTGGATAGCTTATAAGGGCCTCACGTTTTTAAAATATTATGTGATCAATAAATAAAAGTCTTTTTGCATTAAAATCATACTCTCTTTCCTTTCTTTATTTTGCATTTCACAAATAACAAATGGCAAAAGTTTATTTTATTTTCACCTTTCAAAATAGCTCATTATAAACATGATTCATAAACATGCAGAATAAATAAATGCATTGATAACAACATGGCAAACGTCCATTGTAATTCTAGGATTCCAATTACCTAAGTCGAAGAAGATGGTGAGGGAAATTGTGAATTACCGGATGAACTAGCAAGGCTCTTTGAGCACGAACAGAAAGAGATTCAGCCACGCAAAGAGTCAGTGAAAGTCATCAATCTAGGCACTGATGAAGTCAGAAGAGAAGTCAAGATTGGGGCATCCTTTGCTGAGCATGTACACTTCGAGTTGGTCAAGTTATTGAAAGAGTATGTTGATATTTTCGCCTAGTCTTGTCAAGATATGCCTGGGTTGGATACTAACATCGTTGAACATCACTTGCCACTTAAGCCTGAATGTTCTCTTGTCAAGTAAAATCTCAGAAGGATCAGACCTGACATAACACTCAAGATCAGAGAAGAGATAAAGAAACAGTTTGATGTTGGGTTCCTAACCACTTCTGAATATCCTGAATGGGTTGCAAACATCGTCCTGGTTCCGAAGAAAGATGGGAAAGTCAGAATGTGTGTGAATTATCAAGATCTTAATAAGGCAAGCCCGAAAGATGATTTTCCTTTGCCTCATATTGATGTCTTGGTAGACAACACTGCACAGTTCTCTGTCTTTTCATTTATGGACGGTTTCTCAGGGTATAATCATATCAAGATGTTTCCAGCTAACATGGAGAAGATCACCTTCATCACACCCTAGGGTACATATTGTTACAATGTCAAGCCATTTATTTTAAAGAATGCAGGGGAAATGTACCAATGTGCCATGACAACTCTCTTTCATGATATGATCCATAAAGAGATTGAGGTTTACGTGGACGATATGATTGCCAAATCCATAACTGAAGATGATCATCTGGGCCATCTGAAGAAACTGTTTGACAGACTCTAAAATTTCAATCTGCATTTGAATCGTGCAAAGTGCACCTTTGGAGTTCGATCTGGTAAATTACTGGGCTTTATTATGAGTCAGAAAGGCATTGAAGTTGATCCCGATAAAGTTAGAGCAATTCAGAACATGCCACCTCCTAAAACAGAAAAAGAAGTTTGTGGCTTTTTGGGCCGACTTAATTACATATCTAGATTTATTTCTCATTTGACGGTTACCTGTGAACCAATATTCAAATTGCTAAAAAAAATCAACTGGTTGAATGGAACAATGATTGTCAAGAAGCTTTTGACAAAATAAAAAATATTTGCAAGAACCATCGATCTTAGTACCTCCGGATCCTGGTAGGCCTTTAATCATGTATCTCATTATTATCGATGAATCAATGGGATGTGTACTGGTCAACATGATGACACTAGAAGAAAAGAACATGCAATTTACTATCCAAGCAAGAAGTTCGCTGATTGTGAGACCATATACTCATTATTGGAGAAAACTTGTTGTGCTCTAATCTTGGATGCTCAATGCCTAAGACAATATATGATTTGCCATACTACTTTATTGATATCCAAAATGGATCCAATAAAGTACGTATTTGAAAATCCTGTTGTCTCTGGACAAATTTCTCGGTGGCAATTGCTGTTAACTGAGTATGATATCCAACATGTTACCCAGAAAGCAATAAAAGGGAGCGTCTTGTCTGACTACCTTGCTCATCAACCCGTGGAGGGTTATCAACAAATGAAGTTTGACTTTCCTAATGAGGATGTTCTATTCATCAGAGATTATGAGACTCTAGACCCATATATAGGACCTGAATCAGGGGCGTGATGGACGCTCGTGTTCGATGGTACCACCAATGCTAATGGTCATGGAATTGGTGTTATCCTCATCTCTCTAACAGGTTTTCATATTCCCTTCACCGCCAGATTATGTTTTGAATGCACTAACAATATGGCTCAGTACGAAGCATGCATCTATGAAATTGAAGCGACAATTGACATGAGAACAAAGATTCGTGAGGTCTATAGAGATTCTACCTGGTGATTGGCCAAGTCAGAGGGAATTTTGTGACCCGAGATTCCAAGTTGGTTTCGTACCAAAAGCACATCACAAAATTGATTCCCTATTTTAATGAAATCTCTTTTCATCATATTCCAAGAGAGGAAAATTAACTAGCTGGTGCTCTTGCCACTCTGGCATCCATGTTTCAAGTCATGTGGAAAATGAAGCTCCTTCTGTCCACATTGATTATTTGAATGAACTAGCACACTATTTAGCAATAGAGGACGAGCCTAACAATAAGCCTTGGTTCTACGACATCAAAAGATATCTGAAAAAGCAGGAATATCCCGACGGTATCACTATCATTGACAAGAAATCTCTTAGACGACCATGCGTCAAGTTTTTCTTATGTGGTGGTATACTGTACAAGAGGAGTTATGATTTCGTGTTACTCAGATGTGTGGATAGACACGAAGCAAACACGATCATAAGGTCCATACATGAGGGTTGTGAGGGTATACATGCCAAAGAGCCTGATATGGCTAAGGATATCCTTCGAGCTAGTTATTACTGGACAATAATAGAGGTAGACTGTTACAACTTTGCTAAAAGATGTCACAAATGCAAAATCTATGGTGACAAGATCCGTGTTCCTCCGACTCCATTGAATGTTTTAACTTCTCCTTAGCCTTTCTCTATGTGGGGTATCAATATGATTGGGATGATCGAGCCGAAAGCTTCCAACGGTCACTGTTTCATCTTAGTTGCTATCGACTACTTCACCAAGTGGGTTTAAGCTGCTTATTACACGAACATCACGTGAAAAGTGGTTGCCAGATTCATCAAGAAAGAGATAATTTATCGCTATGGTATTCCTAGAAACATTATCACTGATAATGCAAGCAACTTGAACAATAAGATGATTATAGAGTTATGTCAAGAATTCAAGATCGAGCATCATAACTCTTCTCCATATCAAACAAAAACATCAAAAGAATTGTCCAGAAAATGGTCAAGACTTACAAGGATTGTCATGAAATGCTTCCCTTCACATTACATGGCTACAGAACTTTAGTTCGTACTTCCTCTGGGGCAACTCCGTATTCGCTTGTGTATGGTATGGAGGTTTTTCTACCTATTGAAGTCGAAATTCCTTCACTCATAGTCATCATGGAAGCATATCTTGATGAAGCTGAATGGGTCCAGTATAGATGAAACCAACTTAATCTTATCAAAGAAAAGCGCCTGACAACCGTTTGCCACAGTCAATTGTATCAGAGACGTCTCAAACGAGCTTTTGACAAGAAATTTCTTCCTCGAGCATTTCACGAAGGTGAACTCACGCTCAAGAGATATTCTCGTGTTCACTCGGATCCACACGGCAAGTGGACTCCCAATTACATAGGACCCTTTGTTGTCAAGAAGGCCTTATCAGGTAGAGCCCTAATTCTCACTACCATGGATGGGGAGGAGTTGCCACATCCCATGAACTCCGACGCAGTCAAAAAATATCATGCCTGGAAAAAAATGATGAGTAAAAAGCCTGTTAGATTGACATCCGCAAGGACAATCTACGCAAAAATGGGTGTCTCAATGGACTAAAAAAAATGTCCATGCAAAAGTCAGTGACAAAGCAAAAAAATAATAATAGCCCGCAAAGTTGAAAACCCTAAAGGGCGACTTAGGAAAAAATTGGTATCCCGATGGACGAAAAAAATAGAAAAATGTCCAGGCAAAAATTAGGGATAAAGGCATTTGACTGTGAACACTTGAGCCGATCTTCATCATAGCTGGACCTCAGGCGGCAACAAAGCAATCAAGTCATCATCAACAGACGTAAAATGTTGGGACCAAGACCTACAGTGGATGGTGGCCAACATTGTAATCAATACAAAGTCTAATTTCCCATTGCCATTTATTTTGTTTTTCAATTTATTGTAAATTTCCGCATCAAGGATTTTTGCATCCTTGTACACACCTTATGTACAAATCTTCTCGTATTCAATAAAATTCATATTTGATTTCTCATTTGTGTCTTTTCAGTATTTTTTTGCAAAATAAATGATTATTTGTGATCACATAATACTATAAAGCATTGAGAATAATAAAAAGCTAAATCAACAAAGAAAGAATTATGCATTGCATGTTTTACCGGAAATCTCTATGGGATGATCGGTAATCCTCATTGCAGGCTTGATCTCCATGGAATACTATTTTGGTTCATCGGAAGGTTGCTTCACCTCCTATTTTGCCAGCAGAACCATGATTGGTCCCAAAGCAGAGACATGTTTTCTTTTCTCCAGCAAGAGTGGGATTCTCACAACATCCCCAGCAAGTCGAAGTCGTCATTCCCTAGCAGTGGCAATGTCGCAGTTTTCTATTGTTCCCCTGAGCAGTAGGTTTCAGTTGGACCATGGTATTTGTTAGTTCCATGGTTATATGATATAGAATTGTCCATGGTTCTATGATTGGCTGAATTTTGGTAAAACATGATCCTGCACTGATGTTAAGCAGGATCTTATAACATCTCCATCTGCTGTGGTGATAGAACTGTTGTGGAGTGTTTTAATGTGAATGTCATGCTGAATGTTGTGACATCCATCACGACATCCATCTGCTGTCATGACAGAACTACTGTCATATGTGAGAAACATCAGGAGTAGTGGTGCAGTAAGAGCTAGCAGGAGCTGATAACAGAACTGTTGTCATGTAAACAGAATGTCATTACCAATATCATGACATCTGGTGCAGCATGAGCTAACAAGAGCATATGACAGAAATGATGTCATGGATGCAGAAGGAGCTAGCAGGAGCTGATGACAAAACTGTTGTCATGGATGTCATACTGAATGTCATGACATCAATGTCTGGTACAGCAGGGGCTGTTATGTTATATCTTTTGATAGAAATGTTTTGGCCCTGTTGGATATTCCTCATCAATATGTACAGGCCAAAGAGAGTCATTAGAAAAAAAGTGCAGATTTAATTAGTGTTCACAAAAAGGATCTTTGAGACTTTTTAGGGAACTATAAAACATTTGTTTCTACTGTCATGAAGAAAATTCTACAGAAGTGTTCAGTAGGGCAAGCTGAAAAGCAAGTTTAAATGAAGTTGAATGTCATGACCAATGTTATGACATTGATCGTATGACATCAGGCGTGCAGAGTTTGTTTTTCTGTTATGATACCTGATATATCTCAGGCTAAATTTCAGGAAACCTGTTATGGCTTCTTAGTTCGCTTGGTTTCACACTCGTCCTTTGGGTCACAACCTTTGCTTGGTTCTACACCCATCCTTTGGGTCACAACCTTTTCTTGGTTCCACACCCATCCTTTGGGTCATAACCTTCGCTTGGTTCCACACCCATAATTTCGGTTAACCACTATTTATCAGTTAATATACCGAAATCCCCTCAGAGTTAAACACCTTTTCTCAGTTCAATACTCTCATTCTAGATCATCAAAATCCGTCTGTTGACACCAACCTTTTTATTTTCCCCACACGATCATAATCTTCTTTTCCTTCGGTTAATCACTGCATGCTAGTTAATGCACCGAATCTTCAGTGTCCTTTACTTTGTCTCAATTCAATTCCTTTGCTCCTTTATTTTCCTAGTTTCGACACCACTCCTTGGTTTTCTCCATGATGGAGTCACCACTTCTCTTCTGTGTTCCTCAGCGGAGTCTTCGTTTGTCTTTCTTTCTTAGTTTTGACACCATTATGTTGCATTCCCTAGTAGGGTCTTGCTACCTCCTTTCGCTCTTGGTTTTGACACCACTTCCTCTTTCTTTTCTTTCTCCGTCTTGCTTCCCTGAACTACGTAGAATCTGACTTCCTTATTACATTGTGAGGATACGTAGGTACAAGATCGGGAGATCTTGGCGAGCTACCTTCTACCTTCCACCTTCTTCTTCCTGCTTCCTTGTTGTCAAACTACGGGGCTCTGAATTCCTCATTGCACTATGAGGATATGTAGGCACGAGGGCCCCAATCCTCCGCGAGCACTTCTTTCTCTCTTCCTCCTTCTCTCTTTCTCTTTCTTTCTTCTTCTCTCTTTTATTTCCTCTTTTATCTAGAAGCTTTTAGATATATAACTCATCCAAGCCTAGAAGTAAGCAAAATGTTTCCCGTCGAGTACGCCGGATGCATGGGGTGCTAGTACCTTCCTCTCACATAACTGGCCCTCTTACTCATTTCTCTTCCTTTTGGGTTTTATCGATATTTTCCCTGTCTTTTGGGAGTAAATAAATTTTGGTGATGACTCTAATGTATCTTTGGGTGTGCGATTCACTCAGGTATAATCCCACTAGCTTCACTCAACATCAACATGTTCATTAAACTTGTTGAAGTATTTATGAGGATGTTAATCTTGGTTGCAAACCTTTAAGTTGAGACCCATAGTTTTGTAACTAATTAATAATTAAATATTTTTTATCCATTAATTATTAAACGAATCTCTCATTAAAATTAACACACACACACGCGCGCACACACACACATACACACACACACACGCACAAACACACACACGCGCACACACACACATACACATACACACACAGACGCATATAATTCATAGGAATGTTATAAGATGTCTTATATTATTTTGGGTCCATCTAATAAGGTTAAACCAGTTCAAGCGGTTTTGTTAAGGAACTCTATAAACATGACACGAACAATTGGACTCTCATCAAAAGGTGGCATAGTCGATTTGATTTGCTTTCTTGGCATTGGTCGTCAGATCTGATCAGACAGCCACCTAGACCTTATGTGGGACTTGGCGGGGCCAGTTTTAATCACTCGTTGTATATAAGCCCCATTATGCACCATAAAAAAATTATTAGTTCACTCTAGAAAAGTTACATCTTTCTAACATAATTGACTTAGGTGTTAGAATGGTATCTTTGCAGGTACACCCTCACTTCATGACATTAGAGGCTTGTGCCACTGAACTCAAAAAACTCTTTCTCCTTACATCACTGATCTTTTAATCCGCGCCAGAATGGTGGTGCCGTCTATGGGAATATTTTTCCCAACATCACTAAATCCTACCTCTTATGCCAATTCAACCGCTCAATTGTTTCCTATCTTAATATCATATTAACTTTTTAGCGGTAATGGTAACATTCAATTCAACTCTGATAGAAGTGCATCGCAATGCTAATGTCGTAGGTGAAGCCATTGAAAATTTTCTTGCTCCTGCAAAACAATTATGCCTCCTCGCGTGTTAGAAGCCTGTTCGGTCCTTGTAACCTCACCAATCGTGTTATCACCTCTTACGCCAATCCTTCCACCTATTGGACTAGGCATTTTCCAAATATTGTCGACCTTCAAACCTTTCTAATAAATTATTCAAGTACAAACCTAAAAAACCTCAACCCAAGTTCATATTCCCAAACCAGAGATGTTACTGAGCCTCCAATAACTCCATAATGATCTAGGAATGCAAGGAGAAAATGAATTGATCACCAACACTTACATTATGGTTTAGCAGCAGAGTAATAAAATCAACAAGTTGCTCAAGCTCTTGTTCATTTACAATAAAAAGAACCACCACATAGAAATATCAGAGCCACACCTTAGGTTGTTCTCGACAACGTTCACTACGATGGAAAACACATATCACAGCGGTTGGAAAATGGATACTACTACGCTGGTCCAACTATTGTGAGGTAATGTGTGATTGTATGTATAATGATTTCAACCACAAACGTGAGGCCGTGATTGTATCTATATAGCGCATGCGACCTTCCACAACAGTTACTTTAAACAACTATTGTGATATTCTTTAATGCAACATATTTAACAATGGTTGTGCTAAACAACTATTGTGATATATAGACCTGAGTTTATTATAAATTATGTGGAATACCTATTTCACCAATACTCACTAAACATATAATCTTCCAATCTGCACAAGAACATTATAATATGACAAATTAAGTTATATTAGAAGAATAAGTTCACGTTCAATGCTAGACAAGAGTTCTTCAACTCCTTATCCATATTTTATTCTTTGACAGTAAGAACTTGGTTTAATGATCATAGTTCTTCAACCACCCTTGCCTTTACCTTTAATTCTTTTTGTAAAATATTATTTAATTTGCAAACAAAATTAGAGGTGGAGAGAGGGGTGGATGAAGATCTACAATCATTAAAGCAAGTTCTAACTGTCAAAGAATAACATGCAGTTAACAGTGTGAAGAATTCTTATCAAGAATTGAACTTGTACTTATTTTCTAATACAATTTTATCTATCATATAATAATTTTCTAATACAGTTTGGAACGTTATATATTCGGTAAGGGATTAGAAAAACACTCAAACCACATAATATATAATAAACTCGTCTTTTAAACAAACATTAACAACAACATTCATAAAAAACATTCATCAACAACAACCATAAACAACAAACACGATACAAAAAACATATCAAGTCATAAAATGCTTCATAAATATATCATACATGTCCCATAATAGTGTGTCAATGATGAAATAAGGATAAGCTAAATTTAGACCCACAAACTTGTGTATATTTTAACTGGATGTTATTCTAGATCTTTGACATAAGTTTGCAATGCTAACTTTAGTTTCATCCTCTTTATTGAAACAAACATCCATACCTACAAGTCAAGACAAGAAGGAAGTTCAAACATCATGAAACAAGTTATTGAAACATATTTTGAAAAAAAAAACTATAGAGAAAATGAACCTGTAAATTTCCATTGGCTAAGATTTGATGTTATGGTTTCATTTTGGGTTTTCCATATGAGAGAGAAGAGTGACAAAGTTGTTACGGTTTCGTTTTGAGAGAGACGAGTAAAACAATTGTTAGGGTTTTCTTTTGAGAGAGACAGTTGTTATGTATTGAAGCGACATATGATTTCGCTTATATATAAATAAGTATCACCTTTCATCATGATTGGTAATAAAAACCGTGGTGATATACAAGGTAAATAATATTTTTATCACGATAAATGGCTAATTATTGGTGTTGGGATTCGAACCATTTCACTTCGTGTACCTTTCACTACGGTTGATTCATTTAACCGTTGTGAGATATCCTTTAGTAAATACCAAAAAAACTGCGCCCAGAAATAAACTATTATCATGGTTAACACTATGGTCGTTGTAAAATTGGTGTTACGAAAAATCTATTTAGTAGTAGTGGTTGCCTCTCAGCACTGAGAGGATCACCTGAAAATCGACAGCCCCTGAACCATCCATCTCCTTCTCATGACTCCATTAAAGAAGGGGACAATCACACCCTCGAATACCACCAACATCATAGATATCTATATTGTCATTCACATGGAAGGAATAAATAGGGAATCAAAGCTCAAACCCTTTTCTGCACAAGGAAAATATTCTCTAGGCACATCCTTGATAGTAGGATCCCTAAATCTCTAGAAAAACTACCAAAGATCAATAACTAAGATGGGATATGGGATCCATATGAACATAATGAACACATGGATAACCTACTTGACTATCACCATGCTAGGAATACAATGAAATGTAAATTGTTCGTACTGATCCGGAAGGGAGTGGCCATGACTTGGTTTTAAAACTTACTCAATGGTTATATTACCTTCTGGAAGAAATTATGCAACAAGTTCAAGATTCAATTTACACCTAGGAAGCAAAAACCCAAGACAATAGTTATTCTTAGCGGAATCTACTAGAGAAAGAAATAAACCTTATAGGAATATATCAACATGTTCACCAAGGTAGGCATTAAAGTGGGCGGGTCAAACGACATATTAAAGTGTTAGACCTTTGAAAAGTGGTTAAGGACGGATTGCATCTTCTGGGAGAAGTTAGGATTGGAAAGAACCATAAGTATGAGTGACTTGCTAAATAAGGCCTAAACATATATAAATTGTGTAGAAATGCTCATAAAGGGAAAGGTAGAAAGAAATAAAGGAGTAAGGAGCTCATTGAATAACTGATCATCAGATTGAGACTCAAATCGGATCCGTGACAATGGAGAACGAGAACTTCAGTGAGGCCCTTATGCTAGATTTTCATCATACACTCCCTTAATACATCGAAAGAAGTGATTTTGACTTCCAAAAAGCTAAAGTGAGAAACCTCATCCCTCTTAAGGAGTCGGTCATGACCGACAAAGCAAGATACCTTTATTTTCTCAATAGACATGACCATAACATAGATGAATGCATCCAATTGAAGTATGATATTGAAGAGATGATAAAAAAAATGAAGGATAAGTAGATAAACACGTTAGGATGGGAGACGGCATACCACGAAAGAAGCCATGTCCCTGTCGATAGAAGGAATCACCAAAGAAGACAATTACGGTTGTCACAAAAGCCAAGGGAGAAGAGATAATACCAATGAATAAGAAGATGATCGAATGGTGAAGCACCAATTTATAGTTGTTATCGTAGAAGGATACAATTTCCATTCCTTCATCACTAGATTTTCCCTCGTCTAAAGGGATGAAAGAAAAGAACATTGTCGAGCTAATGACAATCAACAAAATGGAAGTATTAGCCGCTGAAGGAAAGCCAAAGAGTCATATTCTTGAATTCAAAGATAACGATAAAGCATGAGAGGCCCCAAATGAAATCTTTTCCTAGTTATAACAATGATGATGGCCAATTTTGATGTTCTGAGAATACTCATAGATAGGGGAAGCTCATGCGACATTATGTATAACAAGCTCCTTGAAAATCTAGGATTTAAGAAAGAAAAAATGTCGCCTTAGAATGGTTATGATCGATAAGAATTCAATGGCACAGTAACCCAAACACAGGTTTTAATGGAGCATATAGATCTACAATTCTTAATAGTCTCGTGAAAAAAGGTGTACAACTATATTCTAGGAAGACCATTTGCTAGAACTCTTAACATTGTGGCTTCCCCCGTCCACCTTAAGATGAAGAACCACAATTCAAATGTTGAACCTGCGACGATGTATGGTGACCTATCGGGAGCCCGACAAATACATAAAGCTTTGCAGGATAGCCAAGAGACAACATTGGCCCGAAAGAAGAAAAGGAGACGCTAAAATTCAACATCACCCACCTTGGATGACACCTAGAGAAAATGGTAATCAATCATCATAAGACAGGATCAACCTCTAAAATAGGTTAATATGATGTATTCTGATTCAAAAAATATATGAGAAAACATTAAAGAAACACTACCAGTCTAGTCTTCAAAAAAATGAGCTAAGAGGAACATTGATACAACACATAACGTCATCACAACAACTCATCTAAGAGACCTCAAATCAAATAAATTTGTCAACAAAAAGACATAATTTGCACTAATAAAACAACTGCTAGATCATTTTTTATTAAATATTTTTATTTGTATATGTTATAATTTTTAATTTTTCAACAACAACAGTAATCAAAATCAATCTAAACCCAATGAAAATAAATTGAATTTGAGAGCATGAGTTTGACTTTAAAATCAATCCGATTAGATTATCAAATTTCAAAACTAAAGAAGTTGGATTAGATAACTACAAATCCAATCTGTAAAATCCATATCTTATAAAAGCAAGCACTTGTATAAAGGATTTTAATTGATTAAAGGAAATGCTACTTTAGACATTTCTTCAAAAGGAAGTGTTATAAGAAATTAATCAAACCTATCAAAGCACTTCTATAGAAAAAGTGTTGTTTAAAGTGAAACATTATAAAGTGCTTTCTTACTGTTTAGAACCTCTACACGTTTTAGATTCTAATATTGTTCGATCTCAAAATATTATTAGGAACATTGTTGATATTTTTTGGATTTACTAGACCCAACATATAAAAGTCCTGAAATATTTTTATTTGTTTATTAAGTATCAAGTTAAATTATTGTTTCCTGTGTAAAGTGATTATAGCCGTTTATTCATATAGCACCAATTTTTTTTCGTTAAAATTTTAAAAATAACACAAAATAAACATTTGCACATGAAGTTGGACGAAGAAACCTTTATCACCACCATTTTTATTAGATCTCATCTGAAAGAAAAAAAAATCATTTATTTTTTAAAAAGTTACTTTGTTTTGACAGTTTGGTGACACGTGTCAATAAATAATATTACCAAATTACAAATGAGAAAAATAAATAAGGCTAAAAATCATTATAAAAAATGATAAATTTTCCAACAACTTCCTCTATGTATTTCATCCAACGGTCTCTTTTTTTTCTTTCTAAAAATATCACACTCTGCCTTTTTATTTGTTACTTTCCTTTTCTTTCTTTTCAGTGTTAAATTGCATAGGGTCCTCACACCTGCATTTGTTTGTATTTTTTTTTATCATGTCGGAAAAATATGCCGTGTGTGATATAGTCTTTCTTTTACTTAAACTTATCATTTATTGTTGGTGTTTCTTTTTTTAAACTTTGAATTTTTGACATGTCAAAACTCATTTGAATTGTATGAAGAAGAGACACAATTTTGATTGTCCAATAATATCTACTTATATAGGACACTTGTAGTATCTATTTTGTGGTTTCACTATTACTTAGATGACAGAGAAGAGAATACTTGACCATCTTGTGAAAGAGGGTATTTATAGAGAGACCCCAGCGCAGGGCCAACGGTCATTTGAGTTGGGCTGGATGGTCAGGCCCAACCCAAGTGATTACTAGGGCTTACGTGGCGTAGTGAAGACCAGAACGTGGTCTTCGCCCTAGTTCAACTGCTCCGTGAACTCCGGAGAGTGGGTTGACCTGCTCTTTCGGAGGTGGCCAGTTGGTTGATGATGTGTCCCCGCAGAGGGGAGCACGTGGAGAACGTGTGAGGCACACGTCTTTCTGCCCGACGGGAGAAGCGTCCTGTCCGACAGGAAATGCCTGGTCGACGCAGATGAGGGGAACTCATTTGGGCCTTTCATCAAGTATAAGTGGGTTGGGCCTTCCCGGTCAAGCAGGGGCCCAGGCCAGAACAGTTTTGGAATTGAAGGAGTCTTTGAGGATAATCGAGCAATGGATGTGTCGAAGTTGTGTGAATGTTTATGCCATGAGCTGACATGTTATTATCATGATGGCTTAATACATGACATTTATGGGATATGTGAGGCCAGAAGTATATGTATTTTAAAACCATATTTAAAAGACATTAATACCTTTGGTGCAAGGGATGAGCTGGTTTTGGACGCAAGGCTATTAGAGAGAGTCTTCAAAATACTTATCTTTATTTTGAAGTGTATATCTCGTAATTCTCGTCTTGCATTCAAACATACATTAAATACAGATTTGAGAATCATAAGTTCTTGTAACATCATCACATTTTGGGTTGCTTAACTACATGAAAAGAAGTAAACAATCTAGCCAAGTTAGTTGATAATGTAAGCTATTTTGGATATATAAAATGGTTTGAGTCATGGAAAAGATCATATTAAGGAGGAAGATAAAAAATGAGTACTAGCATCTAGCAATGCCTCTGTAAGGTTGTAGGTGGATACTTCATAGCGGTTATGAAAGTGTCCTCTACAATGGAGATATCATGAAGGTTTTGGATGATGAACTCCCATACATGCCACCTTCCTCTATGTTAGTCATCACGTTCTCTAAATCTCCCCTTATAGATGAAGTTAAAATTATTCTCAGATGTATTAAGTTGTTTCCTAAAGGAAGATCGTGTAGTGGATATGGTTAGCGAGTGCATCACATCTTAGACATACTATATAGAGAAGGTTTTATTGTGGCAAGAGATCTTTTATGTGCAATAATTTTAGTATTTAACTTATGTACAAGAGGAAGAACAAAGAAGCTGAAAAATATTACACTCGAAGAATCATGGTTTGGATTCAAACCAAGTATGAGTCATTTGATGGTGTTTGGTTCAGTGGCGTATAGACATCTTTCGAATCATATTATAAATAAGCTATATGACAAGGAAGATCAAATGATAATCTTTGGGTATCACTCAATGGGTGGTTATAAACTCCATGACACAATTAAAAATAGAATTGTAATAAGTAGGGATGTGATTTTTGATGAAATCAATGGACTAGCAACAACTCGTAATTGATTACCAGTCAACTGTAATTGGTTACCACAATGCTAGAACAGTTCTTATAGTGTTTGGAGAGCCATAAATTATAGTTGGTGAAGTCCAAGTGGAAGGAAGTGTGAGAATATTAACAAGGCAAAGAGGCATGCATGTGAGATTGCAAGATTGCGAGTTATTTTTGGATAATGAAATAAACAATAATGGTGATCTTGTTCATTTTTCACTCATGGATGAAATTGAACTTGTGAAAACAGATGAGGCATTGAGTGATCCAAAATGGATATGTGTAATGAAGGAGGAGTTGGAGTCAATTGAGACAAACAAAACATGGGAACTAGTTTATTAGCCTCAAGGAAAAAGACAATTGGTGGAAAGTGGGTGTACAAGGTGGAGGAAAATCCCAAAGGTAAAGTGATCAAGCACAAGGCCAGATTAGTGGCAAAGAGATTTTTGCAAAAAGAAGGCATTAATTTTGAAGAAGTATTTGCACTGGTGTCTATGATTTAAACCATTAGGCTAATTGTTAGAATTACGAATAACAAAAATTGATCTATCTACCGAATGGATGTCAAATCTACGCTTTCGAATGACCTAATAGAAAAAAAGAAGGGTATATGGAACAACCACCTGGTTTTGTTGTGAAAAATTAGGAATCCAAATTCTATAGATTAAGAAAGGCCTTGTATGGGGTGAAGCAAACACTAAGAGCTTAGAACAAGAGAATTGATGGGTTTCTAAAGGAGATGGGATTTTATAAATATGTATCCAAACATGGTGTGTATGTGAAGAAGGGTACGAGTAAAAGAGTGGTCATCCTATGTCTCTACGTCGATAATTTACTAATTATGCATAGAAATAAAGGTTATATTACTGAATTGAATACTGATCTAATCAAGGAGTTTGAGATGTCTGACTTTGGTTTCATGATATACTTCTTTGGTATTGAGTTTCAAAAGTCTAGAAAAGGACTGCTCGTGCATCAAAGGAGGTGTGCACTCAAGATATTGAAAAAGTTTGAAATGAAGCAATGTAATATGGTTATTATCCCTGCAGAACCAATGTTGCAGCTGCCAAAGAATGAAGATGAGAAGGATATTATTACAATGCAGTATAGGAGGCTGATTGGATAATTGCAGTACCTGTGCAATACATAGGAGCAGATTTGTGGAGTAACCAAATGCATCACACTTGACAGTAGTCAGGATAATTCTAAGATACATCAAATGTTCAATTGACTGCAGAATTTTATTTTTTGCAACTGACATAGGTAAAAGTTGCAAATTACTCAGTTATACCGACTTAAAATGGTGTGGAGATAAAGATGATAAAAATCCATTATTGGATATATCTTTACGTATGTAGAAACACCAATATGTTGGTATTTTAAGAAGGAACCAGTTGTGGATTTCTCTTCTTACGAGGCTGAGTACATTGCATTGTCTTTATGTGCATATCAAGCTGTATGGTTGGTGAACTTGATGAAGAAGTTGTGCAACAAAGAGAATGAAGTTGTGACATTAACGATAGACAACATATGTGCTATAAACCTTGCAAAGAATTCTATTGTGCACGAGAGAAGCAAACACATAGAGATGAAATTTCACTACTTGATAGAGCTTGCGAGTGAAGGAAAATTGAAGTTGGAGTATTATAAAAGTGAAAATCAAGTGGTTGTTTTACTAATCAAAGGAATGTCAATTGAAGTGTTCAAGAGGTTGAAAAAGTACGTGATTATGAAAGATTTGAATTAAGGTGATGTGTTGAAAAAAATTTAATTCAAGTGGATTTAACTGGTTACTTCAAGCCTATAATAGGTTACCACGCGTTCCAATAGCTCTGCATAATCAGTTACAAGAAATTAGTAGCCAATTACCACGTGTGCTAATGAGTTTTGTATAATAGATTACCAGAAATACGTATTTGATTACCAAGCATTATGTATTGCATATTCGATTACAATAAATACATATCCATGAGCTCGAAAATTTTGTTTTTTTTTATATTAATTAGTCTATATTACAAATACCTTATTTAGATCACTAATAAAATAATGTCCCAGTTTATCTCTTCTTTCTAACTCTCTCACTCTCTCCACACTTCTTTTTGACCCTCACTCTCTGACTCTCTCTCTCTCTCTCCACACTTATATTGTTCATTATTCATTATTGTTATCTTGTGTTATTCCTCAAGAGAGATGAATTTCATAAAGTGAATAGGATGTTTCTCTTTTAAAAGGTAGATCGTGGAAATGATATACAAATTGTATTAAATAAATGGTTAAATTTAAAATATATTTGGATGAAGAATATTTAAAAATAAAAATAATATTTTTTAAAAGGAATAATAAAGTCTTCGACAAAAAGGTGGTTATAATTTCTTTATGTTACCCATCCATGACTTATGAGTCATGACACCCCATTCCTATATATATTTCTTTGCCCTTCTCTCCACTTTCATCTGTTTCTATCATTCTTTTGAACAAGAATATGATCTGAAACTTTTGTGACGGTGTAAACACTACAATTTTTTTTTATTATTTAGTGGTTGACTTAGACATAAAAAATCATTAATATTATTAAAAGTGAATTCTTATAATAAACAACTAGATATAAATTAATTTTTAAGTAAATCCTAAAAGTATTTTAGTCATCAATTTAACTACAAATTTACTGAGACTGAAAATTCAACCAATAATTTAAATCTATAATTTACTCTTTCAATGAAAAAGATAGCGGTAAACAAACTATTTAGTGACCAAAAAATCAATTAAAAATAAAAACTAAAAAAAATAATGGCTTTTAACTTTTATTTTAAGATGATCATTAAAAAAAACATGATTTATGTTATTTAAAAAATATAATTACTTTGAAATTAAAAAAAATATGATTATTTAAAAAACATGATTTATAAAATAAAAAAATATAATTACTTTGAAATTAAAAAAAAACATGATTATTTAAAAAAGAAAAATTCTAACTTTGTACTATCTGTGTCTCCTTTATTAAAGTTGTGAACTATGAACATGATTTATGATGATCATCCTCATTTATTGAACCACATGAACCGCAGGAGCAACCATGATGATTTTATTGGTTCAAATTTGTTAGATGAATATGACTTTGTTTAATGATTTTATCTGCAGTTCTTTTTATTAGTTTATAGTTTTTTTTAATGTTTATTTGAAATAGTTTTTGAGTGTGTAATTTTTAACTATTTTTTATTTATACCTTTATTACTTTAACAAAAAATTATTCTTCAATATGTACAATTTCATTTTGTTAATGTTGAGTCCCATAATACAAAAATGAAGTTTAACTTTTAACTTAATCTAAATTACATTTTTTAAATTGAATCTATTAATAGTATATATTCAAAAATTATATAAGATGCATGTTAACGTTGAGATTTTTTTCTAACTTACTCTATAATGCAGGTTACTAAAATGCATATTCATAAAAATAAATAGGTTTATTTTAACAAATAGCAATAAAATTTGTTAAAATGGAACTATTTTTTTTTGAAAGTGTGATTTAGTAAATTTTAATTAAAAAATAATTAAATACATCTTAAAATAAATATTATTAAAATACTTTCATAAAAACAAACGGATTTACGCTAGTAAACCTATTAGTGCTCCACCTATCTAATTTCTCACCGCAACCATTATTCTATGGTCGAAAATATCACACTTTCTATCACACTCTTTATTATCACGAACCATCATCCGTGGTAAAATTATTATTTAAATTATGATGAAATATAGTTTTTGTAATGATGTACAGAATAAAAGGGCATACACAACTTTAATTGCATTCAAGTGTGTATTCTAGTCATTACGAGCAATAAAAGAATTGTAATTTATTTTATTACGCTAGTTATGATGACACATGATTTTTTGTAATAGCAAATATTTTGGCCATTTTAAAAAATATTTGTAATAGCAAGTACCTCATTATATAAAGGGAGTGTAATATTCAATAAAGAACAATAAATTTTTAGAAAAAATACATTTTGAAATTTTGAGAATATTTTGCTCTTTTGGTAATAGATTAGACTGTTATTTCATCTTATCTAGAAATCACAGTTTTTGGGGTGATCATATCTAATCATGTTTTTTAGATTTAAAATTTATGTTGCTTTCCATCTTCATATTTTTTCACCATTCTTGTATTTTTGTTTTAAATCACTATTTCTCTCCATTTCATCTTTTACAAGAAATTCAACCATTTACCATATAAAAATCATCATTGAAAACCAAAAGTTCATAAAAGTCCCTCATCAAACAACCATAACCTTGCAACAAAAAACAATTTAAAAAAAATCAAGTGCTCCATATCAGCAAAAGCCCGACTTTTTATAAACAGACAAAACACATTGAACTGAACTGCGACTACATTCATGACGAATATGTTATCTGGAATATTGCACCAAGTTATGTTGCTAGACAAGCACAAATAACATGTTTTTACTAAGGTTATTAGTTCCACTCAATTCAATTCCTTGCGAGACAAGTTATAGCCATATGTAATTAATATGCTCTAACTTTCAATCTTTTATGAATAAATAAATTACAATCATTATCTTGTGACAATATTGTCTGATATTAATATCACATAATAATTGTCAATTATATTTAAAGTTAGTAAATTTCTTATGAGTATCGATTTGTATAGTTCAATTATAGATATGTTAATGAGCTTCTTATTAAAGGCCAAGATAAGTATTGTCTACATAGTAGTTATGTTGGCCTTCAATGCTATAAGTGATGTTGAAAGGGAGGTACGTGTGTGAAGGTGAAACGAAGATTGCTCCTAAAGACACTATCTATGGCCCATTGTCTATGAAACTTACTATTGTTAACCTCAGAATTCAGAATCATTGGCTATCATAAAAAATTCAACATTTAAATAATGGAACAAGTCCTTTTTATTATTTTAATAATATGTGAGCAAAAACATCATCATATTCAATCCAAAAGAACTGATGATTTGGCAATGAGATGTCATTTTCTGTTAAATAATTTGGTGCAATTTCAAATTCCAAATCAAGAAAAAATAAAACAAAAGAAAACCACGTCCAAAGATTCTTTTGATAGCTTGAAAACGTAAGAAAATGATTTCTACAAGCATAAGCATGACCTCGAATATGATTGATTGTTATTAAGAAATAATAAGGGCCAGCATCGTATTTTTATAGGAGCTAGATGATCATGCAGAATACAGTAACATAATGATTTGGATTAAGCTCAATCAATCTTAATCAACTAGATTGTCTATGTATTAAGAAATTTAATTAGATTGCTTTAGAAAATTTAATATATTATTTAACATAATGGAACTGCGGGGGCAGGGAAAAGTATATTAATCATTTGATAAGCAACAAGGTTGACAAGTCGATGTAAGCCGCCATTGTATTGAACCTCCAAAAATAGCATGCAATTGAACATGTGCATTTTAAAGATAAAATTATTTTTAATGGGAGAAAACAAAGTCCAAAGATAACTTAAAGTAGAAAAGATCTTGTGTTCTCTAACTCGTTTTCTAATAATCAAAATATATCAACTTTACATACATTCAATTTGATAAATGGAATATTTTCTCTATCTTAAATTATAAATTGTTTTGCAAAAAATAATTATTTTAAATTATATTAGTTATTTTATAATTTAAAAAAATATTAATTTTTTTTTTCTAATATATTCTCTAATCTTCTTTCCTCAAATTCTTTTAATTTCTTTTTCTTATAAAGAAAAATATTTTAAAATCATATATAATGTATTTTTTTTGTATAAAATTAATTGTATTCTTTAATTTTTGTGAAAATTTAAAATGTCTTATCATTTAGGATCAGATATTAGGTGCTAAATCTATGAAGAACTCCACTCCAGGCTATGACAATAAATCACTAGTATCCTCATGAAAAACATCATGGAACTCACATACAACAGGAAGATCGACAACCACTACTTTGCTCTCCATTATCAAGAAAGTGAACATCACGAGCACCTGATAATCATGCTTCAAGCACATCTCTACTTGATTGGCGGATACGAATCTCGAGTACGTACTCTGTTGGGGTTTGGGAAACAATATGGTCTTGTCTTTGCCAACTATTTCTCCCTGCACAACCAATCATAAAAACTAGTTGCAACAGTAAAGCGAATAGCGGTTAACGTAAAACAAGTATCGATAGTGTTCACACACATGTCGCACACCAGAGTATAAACAAGTTCACAAAACTTATGCCGAATGAACCGACTTGCTTTGATAGCAACTATTTTACACCTTAGACTCTAAACACTTATTACATAGAAACATGCAGAAACTTTACTCAGAACAGGATGTCACATTTTCTCAGCATAAACATCTTTTTTCAATTATCATATTATATTATCGAAAATAAATAATAACAAATCAACTTTAAATGTCTCGTAAATAAAAATCAACTTCATTTCAAATCATAAAAGAAATAGTTCAATAACTCTCCTAACACAAAACAAGAAAGGTAACTCGCACCAGTGTTACACTATCAGAACAATACGCGAAAACTAAATAAACTCAAAGAGATAAATGACAAAGACTACCATTACACCATCCTCCAAAAACAAACCCTAACTAAGGATTCTCTACCTGAGTATCTGCACCACATGAGTAAAGAACAACCGATACAAACAAACAGAGGTTGAGAACACATTCATATATGTTAGTGATGCATAAAACAATAAGGATAGTGAAATTAATATTAATAATCAATCATATAAACCATCCATAGCAATAATCAATCATAAATGCGGTTATGCATGCAATGTATTCATCTCTTCTACCTTAATGCATGTGGTTGTCATAACCAAAAATTTATCCTGAGTTTTTCATAGGCATCAGGATAGCGTAATTGTTTCATT
Organism: Lathyrus sativus; assembly: GCA_963859935.3. Lineage (NCBI taxonomy): Eukaryota > Viridiplantae > Streptophyta > Magnoliopsida > Fabales > Fabaceae > Lathyrus > Lathyrus sativus. The sequence goes on from OZ012737.1 coordinate 626,082,893, forward strand.
ATATGATGCATTCTTTCTGTTAGATGATAGACTTCGATCTAGAGAGGGGGGTGAATAGATCACAAATTTAAAACCAAAAACTCTTGCCAAAAATTTGTTTTAAAAAATATACGGAACAACGAAAACAACCCGAATCGAATTGTATAACCAATCTTACTATCAAAAAGCTCGGATATGCGTAATGAAAATCATTGGAATGATAATGAACACAAATTGTTCAACAAAGATTAATTCACGAATCAATTAGATGCAAAATTATTTGTAAAACTTATTTCCAATGAACACATAGTGATAAAATACTCAAAGACAATTTATCGAACACTTTATGTACAATTGTTCATGTTTGGAAATTCGATTTGTTTTATTGATGTAAGAAGTCAATCACAATCAAAGTGATTGTCATTGTATCAACAACAATAACACTTTAAAATATAGTTGAAAACAATTTCTAATTGAGTTAATCGAAACAACAATGAAATCGATAATTTGAAAGAACAACAATTAAAGAGAAATAAAGTAATAAAGAGTCACAAAGATTTGTTAGGTAGTTCCCCAATCGGCCTCGCTATGGATACGTCTGCTCTCAATCTAAAATCGAATTAAGATACTTGCAATTAACCTTATCTTTGCAAAAATGTTTATGCGAGAGGTGATAAACTCAAACCCCACAAACCATATGGTTTGTTGTTGATTCAACCACCTCCAAACCCTTGATCAAATCTTGACCAAGTCACCAAAAATGTGAATACAATCCTCCAATCATCCTGAGCACGCACTTTATGAACCCAAGATTCCCGAACACGATTCATCATCTCGCGCTACTCTTTTGCATAGAAATCACCTTGTCCTAAGGCCTTCACTTGGTCGAATCCGTGTTGACGTGATCTTGTCCAAAACCTTCAAAACACATTGATCTTGAAGGAAAATCCCACCTTGGTTTTATTATTTGAAACACACAAAGATCCCAATCCAATATTCTCGGTAACACCAACCTAATTGGACGTTATCAATCCTAATCTAGATGGTCACTGTAATACCCCAAATTTTTCCCTAAGATTTGTCGTTTCATGTAGCATCTCATTGCATTTAAGCATGGCATTTAACTAATCACTAACGGATTGTGCAATCGTTTGATTTTTGCAGGAAAATATCATTTGACACGTTTTTAGCTCATAAAGGGTAAAATGATCATTTGTCGGCAGTTGGCTGTCAGTTGCGAATTTTGGGTTTGTAGTCAAGAAATCTGAGTCGTGGGATATTGGGGATCTGAGTCAAGGCCGAGGTGTAGTCTGAATTGTTTAATTGTGAAAGATTTGAGCAGGTCAGAATAAATTGATCCAAGTTAGTGAATTGAAGTTATCCGGAGAATATGATCGTTTGAGTTTTTCGGATAAGGGTGTTTACTTGAATTGTCAGAAGGTTTAATCGGAAGCTACGTCGGAGACAAGATTAGTCGGACAGGTTGGATAAATCATGAATTATTAGTGGTGTTTTTCATTTTAAAAATCAAAAGAACAAAAATAGTTTCATATCAAATTATCGATTTTTCATTAGTTTCACTGGATTTTTATCAAGCATATCTCATTAAATTAATTTCATTTTCTTTAATCAGTCATTATATTATTTTGTCAAGAAAATCAATTTCATTTCTAAATTGTTATTCTCTCTTCATGTTTAAATAGGTAGTTCATCTCTCTGAATAATTTTGGTTCTCATTCTTCATGTTAAATTAAATTAATTTTTATTTCAGTTATTAACAGTATTTTTTATTTTCTTATTTAAAAGACATGTTTTATAGTTTTTAGTTGAGGCATATTAAAAACAAAATTTAATAAATAAATAAATAAATAAATAATGTTATTAATATTAATATTTCTTTACAAAAAAATAAATAAATAGTTTTCATTATTTCTTACAAAAAAAACTAAAAAATAGATAATAATAAAATTACAAAAAATATATTGTTTCTGAAAATCCTAAGTCCTATCCGAATTTATCTGACGTTTCTCCGACTTTTCTTTCCGAACCTGCAAAAATAAACAAGCAAGCAAAGAAAATTTAATTGGTTAGTCGGACTCTGACACCCTCAGAACAGTGTCATCATCGGGTGTCGGGAGGGCAACAGATTATTTCGAAGCCGGCTCCCGATCCGATTCTCGGCCAATGTCCCAAATCGGCAGCATCTGTTTCTTACGGCAACCAGCAGAGAGAAAGAGAGAGATAAAAAGCTTCTGGAAAAGTGCTTATAAAAAAAATTTGGTCGGAAAAGCACTTATGGAAAAGTGCTTATTTTTGAAATTGATTTTTCCAGGAAATTAAGCTAAACACAACTTATCATTTTCCATATACTCCAATGGATCTATCAAGCAAATCCAACTTAGCAGCGACAGTTTCTGAAAATTTTGACAAGATCATCAAGTCAGTTCAAACAAATCAAATATCCAAGCCGAAAAAACTGCAGAAGAAAATCAAACCCAACGAGTTCAAAAGATTCACAGATATCAACAGCAGATCCGTCCGTTTATCAGAAACGAAAATCAAAACCGTGAATCTCTCCGATTTTTCATCCGATATTTTTGTCAATCAGTTCGTATGTATCAAGCCCACATCGCAAAATAAAGAATAGTATAAAATACATGCATCAAGATCACACGAAGAACCGGAGACAGAAAGGAAGGACCGAAGCGACGAGGCCATTATCACCGCCATTATAATCACCTTTGAAGCAGATGCGGCCGTCAAAACTCGAGGGGTTCAGAAGCAGATGCTTCATCCTCACCGCCATTATCATCACCTTTGAAACAGAAAGGAAGGACCGAAGCGACGAGGCGGCGCAATCCAAAAGTGGCGGCTCAAAGAATCACGAGGATCTGTCATTATCGCCGGGATTCAGAAACTTAGAAGCTTCATCATCATCCCGTTAAGAATAGAAGAAGAGGATCGGAATCTCGGCAACACCATCAATAAAAGCAAACGAAACCCAAAACGGAGAAGCTCTCAAGCAAGATCCACCGACGAACCGGAGACTCTAAGGTCTCGACACTGGCCAAGCCTCACCGGCGAGCGAATCCCCTTTAGCCTCAGACTTTCATCATCATCGGCCGGAACAACATCAACGGAAGCCTCTCCATCATCAACCAGGCTCGGAGGCGGCGGCGGAAACTTATCAATTTCAACGCCGGTCAAGTCCTACCGCCGGTCAAAAAAGGTGAGGACTCTTTGTATTAGAGTATTTCTGTTGTATTTTTAGGTTTACAATGGAAGAAGAGAGATGATCGAGCAACATTCAAGCGGAGAACCAAATCAGAAAGCTTTCAGATACAACAACCATGGCGGCGGCGGTACCTCTGAGGAAGAAGATGAGAATAGGGAGATAAAACCCTAAAAGAGGAAATGAACATTCAGCAAAACACAAGACCTTTTCAATTCTTTTTTTCGTTGTTTTATTTCATTATAGTTATTATTTTATTATTTTACAGTTTAATAATATTGATAATTAACATAACAATTAAGTTATAATTTATTTATTTTTTAATAAATCTAGGATGAGAAAAGTAAATATAAAACACTTTTTTGACATTTAGATTAAGCTTTTCATTTACCACAAAAGTTAAAACAAAATTCTTTTTTTCTCATAATTAAAACCTAAAACATTTTTCATAATTAAAATTGAAACATTTTTCCTATTAAACTTAAAACATTTTTTCACTAAAATTAAAATCTTTTTCAATATTAAAATTAAAACGTATTTTCAGTAATTATAACAAAAATAAAATTAAAACATTTATTTCTATCTTTTTTTTTCCATAATTAAATTCAAAGATAATTCCTCCTTTAAAGCAAAAACCAAAAAATAAAGTTCTTTAGTTGGTCGTTTCAATTTCGTCTCACCCTATTAGCTTGTTCGTCTCAGTTTATTGACATCTCATTTGCTTGTGCTATTTTTGGTTCAAATTGTAATTATGAGAGTAATTGTCGCAGTTATTTTTCTTGCATTTTTTTGCGATTTGTAATTTACGCGAGTGATCGTCGCGACGCTTTCTTTACCGCTTTCTTTACTTTCCGCACTTTATTTCTGCCGCATAATAATTTTCCATATTTTGCATGATTTACCGTTAGAACCTCTCCGAAGGAATTAGGTCTAGACGTTTGACCACCGAGTCAATAGTCTTAACCCTTTGAACATTTTAAAACCCTAATAGCCTAGGTGTCCCGCCGTGGACAAAAACACCCTTTACCCTAGCATTAGGTCAAAGAGTCGCCGTACTCTGTTTTTAGGATTTCCCGTCGTGGAACATTTAGTCAACCCTAATTTCAATTCAACATAGAAATAGGAGTTTCAAGACTCCACGTAAGCGTGTCCTTAAGATACGTTTATTCCCCATTGAAACCTTGACCACAGTCAAGAAGTTTCTAACCTCCCTTTCGAGGGGAACTACAATTACTCTAATTCCATTCCCGTCAGGATATGTAGGCACAAGATGCGACGTCTTGCCGAGTAAACTTAGGGCTAACCCTTAGGTCTTTTAGGTCACTTTATCCCTTAGCTCAATATATATTAAAGCAGATAATAAAATAAAAAAGCATACAATAAACAAAAGGTTCCTGTAGAGTACTACAGAAGTTTAGGATGCTAGTACCTTCCCTAAGCTTAACCAACCCCTTATCTAGGTCTCTCCCCGCATTGTGTTTACAATGCAAAAATAGGTTTTCCCTCTTTTGACCTTTTCCTTCGGATAAATCAAAGAGCGGTTGTGAATTGAATTATGATTCAAACTAATTAATAGTTTGGTATCCTATTTCCACGGCAACAGTCACCCAATCGAAAAATGATTATGTGTTGTTCAATTGTGTGTATGCATAGAAGAGAGGTTGAAGATGATATGAATGCTTTGTAATCTGGTTTCATTTAGGTAATTCACTAGTACCTTGCTTGAGAAAGGTGCATGTATGAGTATATATAGGTATGCGAAGAAAATTGAGCAAAAGGAATGCAATAAGTTGGAGAAAAAAAATGATATTTTTAAGATGAGAAATCGTATAAGTCGGCCTGTCAGAGTATTAGGTCGGCATGTCAAAGCAATCAGGTCGGCCTATCAAGGTCTCAGGTCGGCCTGTGAAGGTTATATGTTACATACAAGTTGACCTATGTGACGCGACTTGTGGACAGAAACTATAAGCTTCAACATTGCTCCATGGGAGCCGGCCTAGAATGTTATGTGCCGACCTATACTGAATCTCAAAATCGTATAGGTCGGCTTGCTGATGCATGTGCCAGCCTGAAAGGGCTTGACCGCCCAAAAACATGTTTTTCAAAGAAATTTTGATGCAAACTTCTTTTTCAACTTGCTGAAGTATTTAGATTTCTATGTGTTGGTGCAGGTCTATATAAACGACATTATTATAAAATCTTCCTCATCTTTTGGAAGGATTGTCGTAGATGCTCTAAGTGACCATCATTTGAGGAAGATTTTATAACAATGTCGTTTATATACACCTGCATAAAGAATAAAATCATAAAAAATTGAGTTCATGGCACATTGGTAAGTCACCCCAGCATTTTTTAAACCGAATGGCATTACTATCCACTCGTATGTGCCTAACGCACCTGGGCATCAAAATGACATTTTGGGTACACCCTCTTCAACTATAAATATTTGATTGTATTCGAAGTACCCATCAAACATACTTAAATACTCATGACTTACGGCTGAATCTGCCAGCATTTCTGCCACATGCATGAGGTACTTATCCTTAGGTGTCGCACTATTCAAATCTCTAAAATCTATGCAAACCCTAAGGGTACCATTTTTCTTTATTACTAGGACTATGCTTGCTAACCAATCGACGTGCCTGGTTGTCCTTATGAATTTTCTTTTGAGCAACCTCTCGATCTATTTTTTGATCTTCGACATCACTTCTGGCGCAAACCTCCTAGGTAGTCGCTTCACTGGCTTCTTTTGAAGCTTTATTCACAGCTTCAACTCCACCATACTTCGACATAGGCCTTGCATCTTGCTGTAATCCCATACGAAATAATCTTTGTACTCTTTCAACAACCTGACTAATTTATGCTTCACCTTTAGATTAATCTTTGTGATGATGCACGTTGGTCGTTTTTCTGCTGCTTCGCCCAGATCTATTTCCTCCAAAGGATCTTGGGCCTGCATTTTAACACTGGTTCCTAGTGGGTATTTTTCAAACCCCGATGGCTCACTGTCGTAAATGCAATCGAGCCTCTGACTTTTCGAAGCTATTGTTGGGCCCATAGGGCCTTGTCCATAGTTTTCAAAAGTTTCGGAAGTGGATTTGCAAGCCGTGTTTTAAGACAACTTAGCCTCTAGGGTCGATTTTATTTTATTCTCATCCATAAAGGTCAAAATCCGAGTCAATGCTTGTGACTAAACAAACATCTTCATCTACCAGCGCCCACCCAGTGGGGTGTGGACTTCCCTCCTCGACAGGGGCAATATCCACCTGATCTTTTTCCCAGATGAACGCATAGTTAGGGTGTAAATGTAAAAAGTGGGTTGAATCTCCTTTAGAGGTGTTGACCTCTTTTGCATCATAGCATGGCAGAATTTTTGCCAACTTCCTATCGAAGTCTTTCTTGCCAACCTTACCTATATCAGCCTTGTAGTAACTCTAGTCAGCTTCAATATTTTCCAAAATGTCATCCTCTCTCCAAATGGTCACCCTTTGGTGTAGAGTCGATGACACATCCCCAATTCCATGTATTCATTCACTTCCCAAGAGTAGGTTGTGATTTGCGTTCGATCTGATAACCATGAACAAAGTTGGCCTAGATGTCAATCCAAAAGACAAATAAACTTGGATTACCCCTTAGATATTGTTGGTTTTACCCTCATAGTTAGATAATACCATGGTGTAGGCTCTCATATCTTCATCAACCTTCCCTAACTTCTTAAACATATAGTATACCATCAGATTGATTGCTACACCACCAACTACAAACACCTTGTTGACAGCTTTGGCATCCACATTTGCCCTAATAAATAGTGGTTTCAAATGATACATCATACCAGGGTCTAGCATCTCAAACACCACTTGTTACTCCTCGGCTACTCCATTTTTCATAACATAGTAAGATAAAGGCTTCTGATTGAGATCCTCGTCCGCAGAAAAGTCTTCATCGACCTCCTCGACCTCTAACACCCGGTCGTACTCGACTGGAAGTACTGATACTTCCCACAATTAACCTAGAGGTCTCCCTTCCACTCTTCGCTGAAGTTTGAAGGTGTGAAAAGTATACAAGAAGGGGGTTGAATTGTGTTTCACGTTCTTTTTAATTTAGCTTCTAATCAGAGTTTCAGAATCAGAACTCATGTTTAGATTCTAAGTTAATTCGTTTGGCAGCGGATACAACAAAAGTAAATAAAATAACATCAGAAGACATAAAACATTTATATTGGTTCCTCCTCTAACTAAGAGTAGTCAAGTCCCCTTGCCTTACAATAGATTTTCATTATAATCACTTCATGATTACAATTGCTTATGCTTCTACATAAAACTTTTGCAATTGCTCAGACCAACTGTCTAAGACTTCCCTTACTTAGAGCACATGTCTAAGACTTAACCTTTGCTTACACCATCTGACTGAGCCACCTGCTCTTTTGTCTTCTGGTTGAGACTTCCCTTTGCTTAGAGCATGTGTCTAAGACTTCCCTTTGCTCACATCCTCTAGTCAAGCCACATGCTCTTCTGGCCATCCAGACTGAGACTTCCCTTGCTCAAGACGCACTCGAGACTTCTTGCTCCTGCCCCTCAGATGAAAACTTCCCCTTGCTCAATCAGATTAGCTGAATAAGACTTTTACAGCTCTAGCACTTAATCAATGAGACTTACGTGGCTTAAGAATCTTGGCTAAAGATTTGTTGCTTGAATCCCAATGAGACAAGACTTTTTTCTCAAGCACATAGTAGAAGGCTTAATCTAAATTACTGAAGGCTCATCATAATAGAGGACAAGGTGTACATGATACAAGTATTTGAGGTATGGGAAATCACCATAATAAAGACCTAAAACACTTAAGATTTCTAATATATATAGAGGTAAGAAATCTTAAGGATTTTATAATTACAACCTAAAACAGAAAATATGCATATTACCTAGAGTTGATATAGCCTTTCCAGAAACTTTCCGTTGACGAAATGACTTGATCAAGTGTCTTTGCTTTTACTCCATAGTATAAGAGACGTCGAAGATGTATGCATATCAGATTATGAATCCAGTGTTTAACATGTTTAACCTTTGAGTCTTCAAGAGATTTTGTACTGATAAATCCGTTGGGAGTAGACATCTGTAGAGCATGTCAACTTTTCTTGAGCCTTGCAATTTTTTAGACTCTAGTTGACAAGTTGATAAGACAATACAGCTTGCTTTCTGCAGTATGAGAAATCCACAGCTTTATCACCAACTCTGAATGGTACCAGATGCTGATATAAAATTACCAAGTGTAGTGACTCGTCTAAGTACTGAGGCCTTCAGGTCAGAGTCTATGCTAAGCCTCACTAGCAATTATTTTTCAGAGTCTGTCCTAAGGGAACATGGCAAAGAAGAAAGAAGAAGAAGGAAGCATAAAATAGAAAGATGCAAGTATGCATATGCAATGCAACACACAAGCAAAGGGAGGAAAAAGTGTGGGGTGAATACCTCCACAAGCACATCTCAACCTTTATTAATGCAAGAAAGAAATGCAAAAGGAAATGAAGAAAGCACACAATTGCACACAAAAGTGGGATGAAAACGGGAGAATAAATCCTACAACCATTCACACATCAACCACAATGCCCAAAGGAAAACCAAATGAAAAGAAATGGAACCAAGAGAAAATGAGAGAATCGGAGGCAATGTGAGTATAACAAGGAACTCACATGGGCAACTCAACCATAGGCAACCTCAAAATCATGTAAGAAACAAGCAAAAGAAGTCCTCAAGGAAGCACCACTCATGACATGCTTCAAGTACCTCCAAAGGAGGAACTAAGCTTTCTCAAATAGGATCCCAAAGTCATTGGATAGAAGTGGGGATGAGAAGAGAAGATGCACAAAACAAAAAGCACATACATCAAAAGAGAATGCAAGCAAAGGCATGGAAGAAGACCTAAGTCATTCAACACATTCAACATTTGAAGCTCAAATGGAAAGCCTAAAAAGAATGCAAACTTCAACAAGCAATGAAAAAATTTATGACCTAAAAATGAACATCCAAACACCTCAATGTGTCAACAATATGATTCAACAAGAGTTAGGAGTTCAATAGATCCATAAAAGTCATTTCCAAATCAAACTAGGTCAAACACTTGTGTGAGCTTCCCTTAGAAGTAACCTAACTTGTAAGTCACCTCAAAAATAGGAAAATGGCTCAAAAATAACTAGATAAAATACAAGAAGTACATTAATATGTTGGCAACCAGAGGCCAAAAGCACAAGGGCAATGTTCCATCAAAGCACCACCAAAAGAAATAAATCCCTAAGGTGTACCACTTTGAAATGTAAGAATCGGGGGTCACCAAAAATTGACCTAAAAGCCCAAACAAAACGCCACAAACCAGGGGCAAAATGGTCCTGTAAAATTATTCAATTCATCATGTATATGAGGAAATAATTTCAATCATTGGAGAGGAATATTGATCAAGAAACAAATCAAGAACAAGAAGGAAGCAATTTTAAATCAAATAAAAACACTTCCAAGCATTAATCCCATTTTTAATTGAAAAACAATTGGAAAATAGAAATAAAAACTCCAGAAATTATTTAACATCCTAAAGTATCTAGAAACATTTTTTTGGGGATTTTACAACACTTGGGACTATTTTTATTGGATTAAAATCAAAACAGATGTGGAACTAAAAAAAAGAAAAAGAAAATAAAAGAAAAAACGTGTGTGATGAATAGCAACATTTTTAGTTGAATTCAATGGGCCACAAGGGGAGGGGGTGTGATTAGAATCCCAGGCCCAAGATCCAAACGCTCAGGATCCAACCTCAAAACGCAGCACTTCATTTATGAGGTGGCAGTCAAAGCTCACGCCCAAGCCACTCATAGTGATCCACACCGTAGATCCAATGCAGTCAACAAGTCCACGCGCCTATGTGGCTGGCCATGTAAGCAAACGGAAGAGAAAACCAGACGCTAGAGCCACTGTGCTCCGGTCGTCTTCTCTGATCACACGACCGAAATCGCAGATGTAAATCATCACCAAATCACGTGAAATTTTATACCAAATTAATCCTCACGCAACGTAGATCACAATTCTAGAATCCAAATTCATTTTTCATTCAAGAACAGAGAGATACGAAGCATCAAAGATTCAAGCACCATAACTGAATTTCATCAAACAACAACCTAATCTATCCAGAATTTGCCTACATACATAGGACTTCAATATGCAACAAAAATGGCGTGCAATAGATGTGTATTAAGAGTGAATTCTTGAAAAGAAAATTACCTAACGGAGCCTCTCTGTTGGGGCTTCAATTATGCTCAAGTTTGCGCAAAACTATCCAGAAACGTTCAATGAAGATCAATGAAGAGAATGTTGATCTTGAATTGCTCTGAATTTGCTTGATTCTTTGATTCATGATTTCACTTTCTCCTTGAATGCTCCAACTGTGATTGAGCTCCTCTTTTACAAAATTACGTGAATGAAGCTTCAAAATTGATCAGAAGCTTTTATATTTGGGATCCGTGATAGTTTGGAGGCCCAATTTGGCCTGTTATGGTGAATTGAAGAAAATCCAAAATTGGAAGTGGAAGCTTCAAGTACACGTGCAAAATGGCTCCAATTGCCTTGTTTCTAATTCAAATCAATTGCTGGGATTGTGCTTTGATCTTGTGGATGAGAATTATCCCTTGAATTAATCCAATGGTTGATTTTGAATGTGAAGCTTCACCATGAAGTAACTTGGAATTTCACATATTTTGCACATCATAAGTCCAATTTTCTTGGTGCATTGTGTTTAGTTTGATGAAGTGAATCAAAATATGCACAAATATGGTATAAAAAGGAATTAAAATCATTTCAATTCAATTCATGACTTTAAGTTCAAATTTCCATGAAATTCCTTCACCAATCTCTTCATCCAACCATAATCCATGCCAAATTGATATTCAATGATGGAATTGAGATCATTTGAAGCAAGTTTCATGTTGGACAAAGTTCCATTTGAAGTATGCAAGATCATGAAAATGACCTATAATGGAGATGACCTATAATCTCACTTCCCAAAATACCCATGCCTTGCAAGCCTTAGAACTTGAGTTTTACAAATCAGATAAAGGACTTCTAGGACCTTTTGGAAAGCTAATATCACGAGGAACAACTTTCAAGTTTGGGTCAAAGTGATATGTGTCGCTACTCGAAAAATGCATCGCGCAACGACGGGGAGGCGAAAAAGATAGGACAGAAGAGTCGCCACTGAACTTTATTTATCCCATTAGGGGAAAGGAAAATATCGAGAAAATCTTAAGAAAAGAATGGATAAGATGGTCTCGCAACCAAGAACGGGTTCGGAAGCCGGTTATGCGAGGGGAAGGTATTAGCACCCCTCGCATCCATCGTACTCGATGGGAACCTTTTGTTTGTCGATGTGTGAATATATTTGCTTAAATATTATGTTATAAGAAGAGTGTTTCACTGGGTAAAAGAAGGGTTAGAAACAAGAAAGTTAGGAGGAAAGAGAGAACGGGGAAGAAAAGAGAAAGAACAGACTCGGTAGGACTTCGTGGTCCTAGGCCTACGTATTCTCAATAGGTGTGAGAAAGTCAGAGTCGACGTAGTTCGGGGAACTACAGATATGGGGGGAAAGTGCTCGGCAAGGATTGTGGCCCTTGTGCCTACGTATCTTTACTTGAACGAAGTAAAGAATCAGAGCAGCCGTAGTTCGGCCTACGGTGTGTTGATGTTTTTTATGGATGATGCTATCGTGCGCATTCTAGCAGTTTAGGTGTTTTGCTGCTCGCATGTGAGGAGACTTATGCGTTACCTGTTTGCGGTAGAACGGACGTAACATATCCTTTTGAAAGATTGATTAGTTTTCGCCACGCGGGGCAAGAAGTCACGTTTGATTGATTGGATTGTTTTTTAGGGGCGAGATAGGTCCTCGGATAGTAACCCCTACGGGTAGTACCCAATTCTTTATCTCAAAGTTTTTGTTATAAAAGGGGGTGGCGAACGAGGCGTCTTCGTATTGAAAGACGAGCGTCGAAACCACCCTCACTACAGTGGGCATCCCTATGCTCGGAGAAGAAGAGGTCTACACCCAATCCTCTCTCTTTAATTCAATGCAAAGAGAACTTCATTCTCTTATTAAAGATGTTTTTGGTTTTGAATGGTAAGTGCTTTGCGACAGAGAACCCTACGGTAAACGTCAGCACTCGGGATAGGAGAAGGCCTACGCCTAACCACTCCACGACCATTCAAGTTTTTGTTATGAAGAGATTTGAAAATGCACTCGGTACAGGACCGAGGTTTTAGGTGAGAAAGGTTTCGGGAAGGAGTTGTGGAAAGAGATAGGTGGTGGATGGAGGCGTGTCTTCGTATTGAAAGACGAATATCGAGACCACCCTCACTACAGTGGGCATCCCAACATTCGAAGAAGAAGAGATCTGCACCCAATCTTCTCTTTTTAATTCGATACAAAGAGAAAACAATTTATTACTGAAAGTATACTCGGTACGAGACCGAGGTTTTATGAGGAAATGTTGGAAGCGTCTTTGTATTGACAGACGAGCATCGAGACCACCCTCACTACAGTGGGCATCCCAACACTCGGAGAGGAAGAAAGTCTACACTTAATCCCCTCTTTTTAACTCAATACGAAGATGACTTGATTTTGAAAATTGTTTGACAAAGTTTTTTTTTTTTTTGAATCGAGTCGAGACAAGTAATGAAGAGAGAAAAGAGGTGGTCTCAGGTCCAACATTACCTATCAATAATTTGACTGGTAATGAATTATGGAGGTCTCGTCATCGACCAAAGCACATGAAACGAACTAAAGAGCCCGATAAAAAATGAGAAGATAAAATTAACCCTAAAAATAAAGTAATATAAACTATAATATATTCATAAACTTTTGAAAGAAATTTAGGAAGAAAATTCTAAAGAAGTATTAAAAAAAACAGAATATAAAATATAACTCGTTAAAAGCTAGAACACATAGGGTGCATTTTGAAGAATAAAGGGTGTGAAATATGCAAACACAAAATTAGGAGAGGATCATATGGGCCTATGGCCCATCACCTCTCCACCAAGAGTCAAACACGATCAAAAGGAACAAGGAGCGGGTGACGTGGAAATAACAAAAAAATCAAGGTCTTGCTAAACTAATCACTACAGGGAAAGACACTCGTATGAATCAAAAACTGTACGGGCCCAATATCAACAACACGTTAAATAATCCTCAAAGCCACAAAGATGTGGTTCATCTTTTCTGAACAACAATATTAGCACGGCGAAAAAAAATAAATAAATTAATAATCATTGTCATCACCATCACAATTTACCCAAACGCGTGAGATTAACTTCAGAATCGAGGAAGAAAACGAGACGAACGTAAAAGACGAACACCACACACCAAACCTTCTTGGATCAACAAATATTCTACAGGTTTACGCGTTTGGGTCTCCCTATGATTTCGCCTTTCTCAACCAATCGGTCACAAATGCTTCGACCGTCGCGTTTTTAAATCCATATCAAGTTCAGTCCGTTCTCGATTTGGTCAGTGATTCGATCTATCTGTTCTTCTCCTTCTTTTTCTGGTTTAAGTATAAAGAGAGGGTTTTGAGGAATGGGTTTCAAGTTTTGATGGGGTCTGGGTGTTGTTTATTGGTTGTTGGATTGAAGATTTGTTACATGTTCGTTTTTGTTTGTTGTTGGTTTCAGAAGGCGACGAAGTGTGAGGTTGGAAGTTTCGTGTAGAAAAGGCGATTATTGCTTGATGTTTTGGATCTGTTTGTGAACAAAGGTTGTGTGAGGATGAGGAAAGTTGGGCAGAGGTTCAGAAGTAGGTTTTTGTTGATTGTTTTGAAGTGATGAAAAAGGTTCAATTGGGATGAAGGTTAATTTGTTGGCTTTTTGGTCTGGTGTGTTTTCTGCAGAGTGTTGCAGGATTTTGTTGTTGATACGCAGGGCTGAAGCAAGTTTTTGGAGGGTTGTGTTTGTTGTTTTTAAGATGGCTCACGCAGGAACAGAGAGAAAAAGATAGAGTCTATTGTGAGAGAGATTAGAGGAGAGTAGGGGGTGAAGTTCAGAAGTATCAGAAAGGAAGAAGGATCTCGTTAATGATTGTGGTGAGGAATCAAATTTGAAGGAAGTGGTTGAGGTTTGGAAATGGTGGAAGGAAAAAGATTTTGAAGGTTGTAAGAGATTTCTTGATGTCTGTTGCAGATGTGAGTTGGTGGAACGAGTATCGGTTAAACGTGTTTGGTTGTATGTTTTGAAGGTTCAGCAATTGAATTTCTGGGTTGTGATGTTGTGTGTTTCAGTAAGTTGTGTTGTCATGAAAATATGTTGAAGATACAACAAGGCGTTTGGTGATTTCATAACATGAAGGTAGGTGTTATGGTAGTAAGTTGATGGGTTTGGATAGTTGATGGAGAAGATGAATGTTGAAAGAGGTGCTGTTATGGTGTGAAGAGGAAGAGTGTTAAATGGTTGGGATTATTTGATTTGAGGTTGAAGGGAAGGGATTTTGGGGAAGGATTGTTGAATGTATGGAGGAGTGTGGAAACAATATGTTGTTATTGTGAATCTGTTTGCAGATCTAGTGTATGTTTGAAAGGTTTTGAGGTGAAAAATGAGAGTTAGAAGGTTGGTGGTTAAATGGAGGGCTGATTGAAGGAGATAGACAAGACAAGTTTGTTTTTGGTTTTTTCCTGGTTGAAGTTTAAGGTGAAAGATTTATACCAAGGTTTTTATGGAATCCGAGTGATGCACAGAGTTTTTTTTTATGGTGTAACTGAGGTTTTGTTGGTTTTTGATGAGAATGGTTTTTGTGGCTTTTTGTAGTAGAAGTTGTTGTTTTGTGTGTAAGGATTATGTGCTGGTTTTGCAATGTACCGTGTGAAGCAGGTTGTAGGCACAGGCTGTAGCAGGGGGCAGAATTGCAGCATGGTGGTGCTAGCTGGTACGATTTCTGCAGGTTGTTGTCTGGTGTGAAGTGAATTTTGTAGCAGGGTAGTGGTTGTAGCTGGCATTGTCTGTGGTAGCAGAATGGCGTAGGATTTGGTCTGGTGTGGGATGGGTGCAGCAGGCTGGTTTTTTGTTAGTTTGTATAGAGCTAATGATAATTCCCAATTTGTGTAACATGTGCTTAATTTCCCTTCTTCTGTTTGCAGTTTTACAAGTCTAAGGATTGCAAATTTCTCAAATTACCGATCACCGTAACGTTGTGCTATCGGGCTTGATAGAAACCACGTCCTAGTCAAGAGAACCATCCGCGACCTTGAAGACCCTGTTGTCAATAAGGCTTGCACTTCTTCCGTACACAACTTTCGATTTGTCCTCAATTTTTATGTGAATTTTGTTGTTTTGTGGAGTTACTTTGGAATTGTGGTTTTAAATATGTGAGTGCAGGTTGGATTCTTTGTGATTGCTTGCGGATTATTGTGTATGGCATGTACTGGTGGAGGCTTTCTTGGTGAGCTGCGGTAATTGACTTTTTTAGGCTTTCTTTGATGTGGACT
Organism: Lathyrus sativus; assembly: GCA_963859935.3. Classification (NCBI taxonomy): domain Eukaryota; kingdom Viridiplantae; phylum Streptophyta; class Magnoliopsida; order Fabales; family Fabaceae; genus Lathyrus; species Lathyrus sativus. The sequence continues at coordinate 626,098,600 of OZ012737.1, forward strand.
GGTTTGGTTTTGTCATACTGTCATGTTCATTCCGTTAGGAGTTTTACCACTAACATGCCACTTTTCTTATTGTTTGAAGGTATCAAGATCTTTAATGCACCGGAAGCTGCTTGCCGGCATGCCGTTTTTGTGGTTTGCAAGCTGCGTGTATGCGACATGAACACTGGTGTGAGTTGCGTGTGAAGATGTTATCGAGTTGCTGCATTTCCCACAAGTTTGTCGCTTCTGTCAGACTTGTACATTGTGGGGTCTTGTGAATTTGTCTGCTGGCTGCGTCATTTGCAGGTCGTACATGTAACGGCCTTTGTGTAGTGGAATAACAAGCCATTCAGGACGCTCTCATGATGTTTTCACGCACCAATCCGTATACCGCGTTTTACATTCTTTTTATTCCATTTTTTCTTGAGTACCATTGTCATGTAGGTTTAAAAGATGATGATGACCTTTTCTTCTATTTCTTCACTTTGTGCAGAACATTTTCGGATGCGGCATGGTGTTGCTCGTAATTTGGTGTTTTCCCATTGGAGCTTTGTCATACGTGTATTACCGGTACGGAGCGTGGGAAGTGGATGCGCGTCCTTGCATTTGTCGTATATGAATAATACGGTTTTGTGCAGGTTGCATCATGATGGTAAATGCTGGGAGCTCCCTTCACTGCTGCTTCAGGATTCTGTTTTGTGGCTCAATATGGGGCATGGTTCACATTGCATTTTGGACGGGTAATTGTCGTAAGGTTTGTGCTTTCTTTTATGAATTCATGAAATTTTCTCCTTGTCTCTGCTAGCTATTCATGATGGTGTGGTGAATTCTACCTTGTCCTTTTTGCAGGCCTGCTGTAACTTGGGAAATAGTGTGATATTATGTGACTTATGGCCAACATGAAGCAAATCGTGGCAAACCATAGACCTCATAATTTATTACTTGTATTTGTCATTTTCTTGCAACTTGCTTGTAAATGGGCTTTTAATTTAATTTCTTTGCAAACAATTGATGATGATTTTTTGGGTTGTTTTATTGTAAATGTGAATGAGTTGGATAGAATGAAATGAGTTTCAAGTGTATGGAAGGAAATTTGTATGGATTAATGGGCTTGCACATCTTGTAACATGACATGGTGCTTCATGGGCTTTAAGACTTTATTTCTTTCGATTCGCAACCTTTAGTTATCTTGGAACAAATCGCATTCTCCGACTAAACAATGATTACTAAATCCGAACCTCACATTTCATCATTAAAATCATCCTCAAAATTTCCGCGAAAAGGAATAACATCCTGAAATAGTCCTCAAGGAGATAGGAAGAACACCATGATTCAAATTTGGATTTTAACACCTAGAGTCAATTTTTGAATGGAAATTCAAAAATTAATCACAAATTAAATCTCGATATTTTCCACATGACTGCAAAGTGTACAAATCCTTTGAAGATCATCACTCTTAAACAGTTGAATTCACCACTTTCTTGACAAATTAATTTATTCATGATTTACTGGACTTGTCACATAAACCCTAATTAAATCACCCGGAGTGTACCCAACAACCTTGATTATGAAACAAACCCTCTTGCATGACCAAAAGTAAATTGGAACCAATGAATCTCAACCAAAATTGCACTCATCTCTGGCCCGATGGCTTTATTTGAGTTTCATCTCCCCTTAGCCTATCTTAATGAAGTTGAGCTTAGACAACAAGCAAAAACATCATACTTTTTGTCAGTGGACAAATGTTCAGAATGAAAACTATACACAAGTAGGACAAATTTGGGGTATGACAGATGCCCCTATCTTATTGGCTTAGAACGAGTAAAATGAATTGTTGCAGCGTTCATTTTTCAAGGTAGAAGTCAATTAGATACAAAGAAGACCCTGAATTTGTCCAAAAGGAAAGTAAATGCTCAGGAATTGAAACATGATGGATATCTTGCAAAGGTCGCTAACACCAAAAGGATGGTAACAGAGAAAACTTGACACCCAAAGGATGACAAACTTATCATCAAAAGGATGATAGTACACTCACACATGCTGCTCTGTAATTAAGAGAAAGTAAGGGATCCCTTGCCAGAAGGGTAGCGGGAAACACGCTAGCCATGACACCAAAAAGGATGTCAGACCCATCACCAAAAGGATGATGAAGCGGAACAACACGAACCTAACACCAAAAGGATGCAAGGAGTCCATTACCAAAAGGATAATGGAAAACACGCTAGTCATGACACCAAAAGGATGCCATACCTATCACCAAAAGGATGATAGAGCGAAACACAATCAACCCTAACACCAAAAGGATGTAAGGAGTCTATTACCAAAAGGATAATGGAAAATACGCTAGTCATGACACCGAAAGGATGCCAGACCCATCACCAAAAGGATGATGGAGCGGAGACGCTAGTCATAACATCAAAAGGATGCCAGACCCATCACCAAAAGGATGATGGAGCGAAACAAAATTAACCCTAACACCAAAAGGATGATAGGAGTCCATTACCAAAAGGATAATGGAAAATACGCTGGTCATGACACCAAAAGGATGCCAGACCCATCACCAAAAGGATGATGAAGCGAAATACAATCAACCCTAACACCAAAAGGATGATAGGAGGATAAGCTTCTCTGAAGAGATTGCCACTTATCGCTGAAGATGGATAAGCTTCTCTGAAGAGATTGCCACTTATCGCTGAAGATGGATAAGCTTCTCTGAAGAGATTGCCACTTATCGCTGAAGATAGATAAGCTTCTCTGAAGAGATTGCCACTTATCGCTGAAGATGGATAAGCTTCTCTGAAGAGATTGCCACTTATCGCTGAAGATGGATAAGCTTCTCTGAAGAGATTGCCACTTATCGCTGAAGATGGATAAGCTTCTCTGAAGAGATTGCCACTTATCGCTGAAGATGGATAAGCTTCTCTGAAGAGATTGCCACTTATCGCTGAAGATGGATAAGCTTCTCTGAAGAGATTGCCACTTATCGCTGAAGATGGATAAGCTTCTCTCAAGAGATTGCCACTTATCACTAAAGATGGATAAGCTTCTCTGAAGAGATTGCCACTTATCACTGAAGATGGATAAGCTTCTCTGAAGAGATTGCCACTTATCGCTGAAGATGGATAAGCTTCTCTGAAGAGATTGCCACTTATCACTGAAGATGGATAAGCTTCTCTGAAGAGATTGCCACTTATCACTGAAGATGGATAAGCTTCTCTGAGGAGATTGCCACTTATCATTGAAGGGTCAAGTCTGTCGGAGACAAAGCATGGGGGATCGCCCATGACTTTTCTGGAGATGCCCCTGTCTAGGCTGAATGTTGATTTGAAAATTTGATTAACCACAGGGTTGAAATATGTCATGCAATACACCCATGGTTTTTTAAAAAGACGCCCTTGGCTGGGCTGAATTTTTGCTTTGATAATCTTGAATTCCATGGGAGGACCCATGGCCTTTGCAGATAATGCCCCTGACTGGGCTGCTGATTGCCTTGAAGCTCAAAGAGTTGCAAAACTTTGTGGGGGACACCCACGGTCTTGTGGAAGAATGCCCCTGATTGGGCTCAATCTTGTCTTGATATCTTCTGAATCTAGTAAGAGAAACCCACGGTCTTGCAAGAGGTGCCTCTGTCTGGGCTGATGATCTTGGAAATCTTCGTGATTGATCTTGGATCTGAGCTCGCATATGTGAATGCTTGATGATAATGATATTCCATGCAAATGCAAATGCTATCACGCGGAGATGCAAGAGCTGGGGGAGTATGATATGATTCTGGGTATGCGTGTGATGCAAGATGCTTATGAAGTCGAATGCGATGCGTATGATGCATATGATGCAGACGGGTAATTGGGAATGCAGGTGCCGACGTGGCGGACTTTTGGTAGTTGCCCATGCGGATTGGACTCTGGGTTATGTGGGAAAGTGGAGGACAAGCCTGACTTCCTGACATCGTTTTAAACTTAACAGTTAATGAACTTGCTTGAGTAGCTTGCCATGAGACGTACTCGAGATGGTCTACCCCAGAGTTTGTACCACAAATGGATTCATCATTGATTAGCCGATTCTTGTGGTAGTTGGCTCCAATGTACTCTTGGAGTAGTCTTCCCCTGAAAGAGCGTGGAAGCGACTTAACTTACCTCGATTGAACATCGGAGGGACCTATTCTTAAGTCAAAGAAACTCTGGGTGGCCTGCCCCTGATCAGTATTCTCAAGATGATTCTCTTCTGATCAACCGCTTCATGAATGATTTGCCCCATGGTCGACCGACGCCTGGGGATTTGCCTCAGACTGACTGATTTCCTGCTCTCGGATGTCAATGCCCCAGGTTTAATAGGTTATATGGTATACTTGGTTCTGGTCCAGACCGCTGAATAATCCAGTCATGCTTGATTGTTCTGTGTTGGAATTTCTTCTATGCCAACTACAGACTTGCAATTAAAAACTTGTTTGTTCACGAATGGTAATCTTAATGCAAAGTTCATGCAAGTTTTTGAAAAAATGTCGTTTATTATGTGTCGTGATAGTGACACGAATGGACCATTAGTCCAAACGTTGTGCTAACTTGATTGGTGTAAAAATAAAGCAAAGATATTGACACCAATGCTGATGATTAGCAAAAATAAGTGGGAGTCAGGTTACGCAACCTTGCGATAGTATGCTTTCAGATTAAACCTCGCCTCAATTAGGTCTTTCGAGGGTTATAACGTGGTCTGGTTCACGGTTATATAAAAACAAAGGATATTAGGCTCAAAGTATTAATTTGTACCCACCCCTTCTTCCTGATGATCTCCAGTCCTACGTTCAATTAATTCTGCACCTATTTGTCTTGACGGTGTGAGCTTGATTGTTCAAGGTTTGCTCGAGATGGAAGTCACCTTATTTTGATTTTGATGGGTGTCAGTGACCCTTTGATTTGGGTGGCCACTGAACATTATTTTGTTTTTATTGAGGGTTTGAGGACCTCTTTTGCTTTTGTTTTTGATCCCTAACTTTTGCATGGACTGATTCTGCTTGTCATATCCATCGGGATTGCCTTGATTTTTTGCCTAAGTCCCCCTTTGAGGTGTTTGACTTAGCAGGCTTATGATTTTTTTCGGATTTTGTTGGAAGATTGTGACTGCCAAGTCATGGGTCATTGATGAACAACCGTCTTGTCTTTGGATTTTGAGTGCGAGGTTGGATTAACTGAATAACTACCCTGCCCCAGGTTGAGTGTTAAGGGTTTGAATATCCGAAGGAAACTCCTACTTCTAGGCTCGAAGTGGTTGACTAGGGATTAACTCCTTATATCTCCGGTGTTTAGGGGATTTGAAACAATGCCTGTACATCATTGACGAGATTTTGTCCGAAAGCATACGGTTTGCAATTATGGGTATTTCGTTTTCGTCATCCTCCCTCCAATATTGCTAAACAACAGTGAAAAAGTGGAGTGGATAAAAATATATGTGTCTGTGATTGTGATAGGTGGAGATAATGAGCGAATGCGACATAATTAATTCGGAAAATGCATAATCATTTCATTAATGTTACCATTCAACATAACAATGTTTAAATAACAAGTAGCAATTGACAGAAAATAAACTACAAATATAAATGATAAAAGCGCCTAAGGACTGCTAATGTTGAAGATGTCTGCCAGCTTGGACCACTGGATTTTGGAGATGACCACAGGATTCTTCAATCATATTTGTTGAGTGATGAGTTGACATTGGACTAGTTTTGATGTTTGGGGGTGTTTCGGGTAAAGTTTATCGCCTTTGAATCGAGGAGATCTTGTACAATGTGCTTCAGAGTCTTGCAATTTTCAATGTCATGGCCTGGGGAGCCAGAATGGAATTCACATTTGGCATTGACATCAAATCCAAAAGGAAGAACCTCCGGAGGATCCCTCATTTCCCTAAGCTGAACGAGACCTCCTTTCAATAGGAATGGCAATAACTTGGCGTATGTAGACGGGATTGGATCAAATCTTCTTTCTGGCCTCCTCTGTCTTTGTAGACCCTGGTACTGATTTTGTCTTGGTTGATAGGATTGTTGTTGCCTGTTTGGTTGAAACACGGGTTGATTTGCTAGAATGGACAACGGCTGTTGTGGAGCGACAGCAGCAACATGGTGATAACCCTGATGAGTTCTTCCTCTGTTGGTGAACACTGCACTAGCTTCGCCTTCCCTTTTCTTAATGAAACCCTGATAAGGCTTCTTGACCCCGCTTGCAGATTCGCCTGCATTCTGAATTTTTCCCGTCTTCATGAAACTCTCTAATCTTTCTCCAGCCATGACAAGTTCAGAAAACATTGTGGAGGTTGAGGATGCTAACCGCTCAAAGATCGGTCCTTGTAGCGTGCCCATGAATAGGTCTGTCAGTTCTTTCTCCATCAGTGGAGGTTGTACCCTTGCAGCTACTCCCCTCCATCTTTGCGCGAAGTCCTTAAAACACTCATTCGGCTTCTGAGTCAAATTCTGAAGCTGCATACGATTCGGAGCCATGTCAGTATTATACTGATAATGCTTCACGAAAGCGTCTGCCAACTCTTTCCAGCTTCTCACGTTGGATCGTTCAAGGTGCATATACCATTCTAGGGATGCCTCTGTTAAGCTATCTTGAAAGAAATGGATTAGTAGCTTCTCGTCATCAGAATAGGCGGCCATCTTCCTACAGTAAGACCTTATGTGGGTCTTAGGACAACTGTTACCCTTGTACTTCTCAAAGGTTGGAATTACAAACTTTGAAGGTATCTTAACTCCGGGTACAAGACATATTTCAGCGGCATCCAGTCCCAAAACATCGGGGCCTTGCAATGTCTTCACCATCTCCTGTAAAGCGTTAAACTTCTTCTCTAATTCGGCGGTCTGTGGTCCATACGCTTCACCTGAATTCTCATAGAAACCTTCATGATCGTCGTACTGGACTTGTGTTGGGATCGTAGTACCATGAGGTTGAGTAGTACCGACTGGCGGAGGGACGGTGTTGATAGGTACGGCGCCGGCAGAAGTAGGAATTGCCCCAACAGGGGTTGGGGTGGCATCAACAGGAATTGGAATTGCACCACTTGCATTGGGAATTGCACCAGCCAAAGTCTGATTAGCGCTCCTCTCTGCTGCTTGCCTCATCTCCTCTTGACTCCTGGCCATGTTTTGAATCACCTCCATGAGTTGATTCATCTGTGTCTTCATGCCTAGCATCTCACTCCTCATAGTAGCCTGGTCTTGCTCTATCTGATCCATAACTCTTCTCTGATTATTCCTTGTATTATACCGATGTCGTGAAGTCAGCTTGCTTTACTCTTTCTGAAAGGGTAAGCGGCGTGTAAGGTCGGGTTGTAAGGAATGCAAGAAATGATGCAGAGATGCTTATGCAAATGTAATGTAATGAGCACATGATAAAAGAACAATAGCGAGATCAAAGTCATAGGTCCTGCAAAACAACAAAAAACATCTCTCCCATCGGGTAGGTTATCTACTGGTTTATAAGAGGGTATCCCAAAGGCTTTTAAACAAAGTCCCATGCACTAGCCCTCAAAATTTTTCCATCATAACGACTAGTCGTAAGACGGTAATCCTTTCAAAGAATGAACACAGAGTCATGTCTTAGCAACCTTTGGAATAAGGTTCTATAAAGGTCCTCAGAGTCACGGATTCCCACGTCGGAAATAAAGACGTCGTTACGACTACACGTAAGACATAATCATCCCAACGGGGTCTCATCTGAGCGGTGGGATTCGATCCAACTCAATGAGTCCTAAGTCTCGCAAATCAGAAAGAAACCACCTCTTAATCTTAGTGTATACTCGAAAGCTCGGTGTTGCACCCCAAAATTTGCCCTCACAATACAAGACTTTGTGTTCCAAGAAGGTTCACAAGGTTCACAAAATTCACAATTGGTCAGAAGAGTTGACAATTCCCTCAGACAATGCACCTCCTAAGCAGTGCATCCAAAACTAGAGTTTTGACTTTAATCAGGCTAAATGGACTTCCAAGACTTCAAGTGAGCTTCATAACATCTTATATGTGTATAAGAACCCCCATGTCAAGTTTCAAGACTTTTCTCAAAAGTTTGCTCAGTCAGATGATCAGATAAGTCAAAAGCAGTCAATGCAGTTAAAAGGTCAAACTGAGGTCAACTGTGGTCAAACCAAAGTCAAACTTCATGATTTTTTTTTTGCCAACATCAAAGAGAGGTTGGGTGAGAAATATTATCATAATAACTGTAATACCCCAAATTTTGCCCTAAGATTTGTCGTCGCATTTCATTGCATTTAATCAATTACTAACAAATTTGTGTAGTCGTTTGACTTTTTACAGGTAAATATCATATGGCATGCATTTTTTTCTAAAAAAGTAAAAATGGCACAATTGGCAGGAGAACATGTGTAAGGAGTTATGAGTGTGAGAGGTTGAGAGTTCGAATCTCACCTTTGTCACTTTTTTTTTTTTTTTTTTTGTTTTTTATTATTTTTACTCTAAATTTTTCTATCTTTCATTAAAAAAAATAACAAAAATAGTTTTTTATTATTATTTAATTATTATTTTCGTATTTTAATTAAATCATTTTTTAAAATATTATTTTTTTTCACTTTTTCTAAATTATTCATAAAAATATCCAAAAAATCATAAAATAAAAAATATTGAAAAAAATTTTGTTCTTTTTATAATATTTTTTATTTTAGGAATCAATAGGATTATTAGTTTTTATTTTAAGTTTATTTTAATTATTTTAAATTATTTAAATTTTATTTTTTTCTTAACTAATTATTTAGTTTGGGCTTTAAAATGGGCTTTAGGGACATTATTGACAATTTGGTGTTAACCCTAATTTGTTCCCTATATATACATGTGTTGCCTTGTTGGAAAAAAGGGGAGAATGAAAAAAACCTAAGAGGAGTGAGTGCCGTTTGCCGTTATTTAGTTTTCTTCTTCATCCATTACTATTGTTTCTTTTTCTTCATCGTTTACCGTTATTTCTTTTCCTTCATCTATTACTGTTGTTTCTTTTTCTTCATCTTTTACCGTTATTTCTTTTTCTTCATCTATTACCGTTATTTCTTTTTCTTTATCTATTACTGTTACGTTTATATATATATATATAATTTTTAAATTGTTAGAGTTTATGTATATAAGATTTTTGATCGAATTATGTCGATACGATGTTTGCACATTTGTGTGCATGACGCGTGACATTTGTGTTAGTTCGATCTGGTTGCGATGATCGCATTTTTGTGTGAGCAATAATACTATTTTTTGCTTAATTTCTTTTTCTTTGCGATAAATTTTGTTTCGTCCGATTTAGATCTGGTTGCGATGAGCGCATTTCTGCGTTAGCAACATTGTTGGGTTATTCGGCACATTTAAAATTCATTATTGCTTTATTATTATTATTATTATTATTATTATCATTATTATTATTATTATTATTATTATTATTATTATTATTATTATTATTATTTATTATTATTATCATTATTATCATTATTATTACCATTATTATTATTATTGTTATCATTAATTTATTAAAATTTGTTATAATATAAAAATCTGTTTTTTAAAATAAATAACATTAACATCTTTTCCAAATTAATATGAAAACCTATTATTTTTAAGAAAAACTTTTTTTTAGATAAATTTAAAATAATAACTAAAATCTTTTTTTTAAAATAATAACTAGAACCGTTATTTATTTTATTTTATTATTGTTCAATTCAAATTTCATTATCATATTGTATCTGCTCCTCTCATGTAACCTCGCGAACTTAACAATCGCTCTTTAAATTCTGCCTTTAAATTTCTGCTTGCATGGTTTAAATTATGACATTATCTCTCTGTTTGCATGATTCAATTATCTCACGCGTTTACTATTATTTCTGTCACATTGCACACATCCGAAGGTTAGGTCTAACTGTTTGGCCGCCGCGCCAATAGTCCGTAAAACTTCACACATTCAATTTCAAATCCTCAAAACTACAAACTACAAACCCTAATTTTCACAAATGCCTCGCCGCAAGCAAAATTACAATTTTACCCTTAGCATTAGGTCAAAGAGCCGCCGCGCTCATTTTAGGGTTTCCCGCCGTGGAATCCCTAATTTAACCCTAATTACAACTTAACATTTCAACGTAGAGATTTGGAGTTTCTACACTCCACGTAAGCGTGTCCTTAAGATGCGTTTATTCCCCTTGAGACCTTGACCACAGTCAAGAAGTTTCTAACCTCCCTATTGAGGGGAACTACGATTACTCTGATTCCACTCCCGTAAGGATACGTAAGCACAAGATGCGATGTCTTGCCGAGTAAACTTAGAATTAACCCCCTTTATTATTTATTATTGCTTATTTATATTTTATTTATCTTTGCTATTTAATTATTTGGCTTATTATTTTGTAATTGTTTCTTGGATGTAAAGTTGTTTAATTATTTAATTATTATTATGGTTAGTAATTAGGGAGTGTAACAACATGTATGTAATATTAAAATAAATTTAGATCACTTTTAAATAAAGATAATTAAAATAAACACGTCACACACGTAAGTCGATTTTAATCGCCGTCTCACTTCCTAAGGATATCCCTCAAGTTGCCTACGAATAATGGTTAAGTGGGGTGTATAAAGCAAGTCCCTCAAATAGAAAAATCATCAAAGTCCCTTATGGTTGCCTTTACGAATCGAGTCCCTTTCGAAAAATGATGATGGTCCCTTATATGTGCTTATTACATCCCACAATGGCCTTCAAAGTCAAATTGTCCCTCACATGTCCCTTAACATCCAAAGTAAGGACTACCTACTCCATTATAGTAGGGATAGTCTTACTAAAGGAAAGAATGAAGAATAAGAAAGACCTTTAAACATTAGGGTAGGTTACTCCTAGGTGCTTGCTCACTTCAAAACTGTTTCGCACTTAAACAAATTTTCAACAAGTTTTCAAACAAGTTCTTAACACATCCTTACATGGATTATTTATTAACTATTCTGAAAATTTTCTATTCACACACTACAATTTCAAAACAATTCAAAAGTGAGCTTAAGTACCTAAGAGCCCATGGATAACCATGGATGAAAAGGGTGCTAACACCTTCCCTTTTCATAACCTACCCCCCGGACCCAAAATATTCTCTAAGGTCTTTCCTGTTCTTTTATAACCTTTCCTTATGGATAAATAAAAGTCGGTGGCGACTCTTGCTATCCGCAACATTGTTTAAAGTCAGTTCTCCCACCGTGTTACAGAACTGGCGACTCTGCTGGGGATCTATTTAAGAGGGGTACCCTTAGGAATTAAGATCACTTTAAATTGTTTGCCTTGTTTGCTTTATTATTATATTGTTGGGGTGCTCTTATGTGTGAAAGGTCCTAACCCGGATCTAGTGTACCTTAGGTAAATGGCAATAGACCAAGGAAACTGTACGACGTATATCGATACGGTTGATCTGGTGGCCATAGTTAGTGCGACTTCTTGGTTGGTGCTTATATTCCTTAAGTCAAGTTGAGGATAATATTGAGGCTGCCATATGTTGTCAATGCACTAACTGACTTTTAGAACCCTAGTTAACTCATCTTGGCCTTTAGAAAGTAGTGAGGTAACCGGCTTTGGTGCAGACCGAAGTTGGTTGACACTCGATACTACGCTCATTGAGATCTTAAACTTGGAGGGTTTTGGTTGGCAAGTAAGTTGCCTTCTGAACAACCACCCTTGTGAAGGATCAATGATATTGAGATCCCTTAGAACCTGGTTACTTTTGTAGGACAGGATGAACCATCTAACTTCAGGGGAGGGTACTTGCCTTTGAACCTCATGCAAGCCTTTAAACCTAGGGCTATGGTGTGACTTGTTTGTGTGTGCCACATGTTTGTGATTGAGCATGACATCATGACATCATCATGCATCATAAGCATATCATTTTCCCTAACCATTTCAAGGACCAAAGGATTTATCTTCGTTCTTTGTTGCAGGTCATGGCTTCTGCTCGTAGAAACACCATCAGGATCAACTTTGTAGGGATACCTGCTAAGCTCAAGGAGTTGGTTTCCCTAGTGCCTGATCATTCCCAGTTCAACAAGAGACATGGTCACTTATTGGATCTAGTTACTTCAGGGTTCAGTGAAGACATGATGAGTGTGCTGTTTCAGTTCTTTGACCCTAAGCACCATTGCTTTACATTTCCTGATTATCAACTGGTTCCAACCATGGAGGAGTTCGCTAAACTTCTGGGTATACCTGTTCTTGATCAGAAGCCATTCACAGGCTTAGGGAAGGAGCTTAAACCAGAAGTTATTGCTGCAGCTCTACATCTGAAGAAGTCTGACATTGTTCTAGAGACGAGAAGTGGAGTTAAAGGTATTCTTGCCAAGGTATTAGTGGATAAAGCTCAAATGTTCTTGAAGGCTATGAGCTACGATGCCTTTGAGGAGATCTTAGCCTTATTGATTTATGGCTTAGTGTTGTTCCCCAATCCTGATCAGTTCATAGACGTTCATGCCATCAACATATTCCTGAGTCACAATCCAGTGCCTACCTTACTTGGAGACATCCTACATTCTCTTCACACCCGTACTACAAGGGCAAGAGGAACTTTGATGTGCTGCATACCTTTACTTTCTAGGTGGTTTATTTCTCACCTTCCTCGCTCAGTAATGAAGAATGAGCAAGGGTTCAGATGGTCCAAGAGGATCATGTCACTTTCTCACTCAGACATCCATTGGTGCTCCAGATCTATGGAGAATGTCACCATCATTGACCGTTGTGGGGAGTTTCCTAATGTGCCACTTCTAGGCATAAGAGGAGGCATCACCTACAACCCATCTCTAGCTTTACGACAGTTTTGTTACGCCCGGAGCGATGGTCCACATGACATGTTGATTCAGGGCATTGTGTTTGATTACGACAACGATCTTCAGGGTTACCGTCAGAGATTCATCCGAGCTTGGGGAAAGGTAAACAGGATTGACAGCAAGACACTGGAGCCTAAGTACACTATTCCTATGGAGGCTTATCTCAGATGGGTACGATCTCGTGCTCAGACACTCATGATGCCATATCCTGCCGTCCTACCAGTTACCATGGAACCTGTTGCTGAAGGAGGCACAGCTTATACCATCTTTCACCCAGACATGCCTACTGATATGGAAGACTTGCAGAGATCATGGATCCAACTGAAAGAGCAAAGGGATACTTTCGAGGCTCATTACAAAGCAAGCCAAGCAAGGATCCTAGAGCTAACAAAGCTACTTCATGAGGAACGAAACCTCAACTCATACCTCAACACAAAGAGGAAACGTCCATGGGAGACTTAAAACCCCATCTTTTGTACTTATTTCGTTTTCATTTTTTGTAAGCCTAAAAGGCAAAACAAGTTATTACTAATAAAAAGTTACTTTCTTGTTTGTTTAAGCAAATTTAAATCCTGCGGTCCTTGAAAACATTGCATATGCATTCCCATATAATTGCATCACAGGTTTATAATTGTGCACAGGTTTCTCATCTCCTCGCTGTTTATTTCAGCAATGGCTCTTGAACAATCAGTTAAGAATCTCCAGGCACAGAATGCACAGTTCCAAGAGCTGATCCTGAACCTATCCAAGGGGCAGGATGAATTGAAGACACTGCTGGCCAAGAAGACTAAGAAGGCTAGAAGGTCTGCTGGGTTGCTCAACATGGGAAGAAGGTTCAAAGGTCCTGCCAAGACCAAGGAACAGGTTGAAGACTGTGAATCTGAAGAATCTGAGCAGGAGAGAGGCAGTCTCCACAACACTATGGGGGACTCTGATTCTGAGGCTAACTACTACCATGAGCCTAACGAAGACAAATTCAAGATGCTGGTGGATAGAATGGATGCTATGGAATTACAGAAATCATCTGGGCTGGATTTTGAGGATTTGAGCTTGATATCTGGGGTGGTCATACCCATTGGGTTCAAAGTTCCTACATTTGTTGTCTATGATGGGGTCTCTTGTCCCAAATTGCATCTGAGGTCTTATGTCAGAAGAATGCAACCCCACACGGCTGATAAAAAGTTGTGGATCCATTTCTTTCAAGAGAGTTTATCTGGAGCTCAGCTAGAGTGGTATTATCAGTTGGAGAGTGTCAACATCAGAGATTGGAATGACCTTGCTGAAGCTTTCTACAAGCAGTATCAATACAATGCTGACTTAGCCCCCACTCGCATGCAGCTTCAAAGCATGTCTATGGGTGCCAAAGAAAGCTTTAAGGAGTATGCTCAGAAGTGGAGAGACTTAGCTGGAAGAGTTCAACCCCCTTTGACTGATAGGGAGTTGGTTGATATGTTCATGTGTACGCTGAATGGTCCGTTTTACAGTCATCTCATTGGAAGCTCATCATCTGGCTTCACTGAGTTGATCATGACAGGAGAGCGAGTAGAGAATGGTATCAAGAGTGGTAAGATCCAAGTGGGCACTTTTTCAGCAGGTGCTGCAAAGAAGCCTCCCACTGGGAAGAAAGAATCTAATGCTGTGTATGGTCAGCCTGATCGTAACAGAAGGCATCAGTCTGTTAGTGCAGTTCATATTTCAAATCCAACTCCTGCAACAACAGAGCAGCCTCAGGGCAACCAACAGAGGGCTAGAAGACGGTTCACGAAGATCAACATGTCAATGGCTCAGGCATTGCAACACTTGTTGAAGGCTGAACTTATTACCCTGAGGGAGGCTCCTCAGAATCCCAATGTTACCTCTCCCAAGTACAATCCCAATGCACGATGTGCATATCATTCAAACTGTCCAGGACATGATACTAATAACTGCTGGGTCTTGAAGAACAAAATTCAGGATATGATTGATGCTGGAGAAATTGAGTTTGATCCACCAGGTACTCCAAATGTGATTACAGCTCCAATGCCAAATCACGAGAAGACTGTCAACGCCATTGATGAAGATATTGATGAAGATCTGCATGTCTATTCAGTTATGGAGTTGAGCACACCATTGTCTGTTATCAAAAAGAGGTTAGTACAAGCTGGGATCTTTCCAGGTTGTCATGAAGATTGTCTATATTGTACCTATAAGCCGGATAGTTGCTTCATTTTGAGAGATGGGATTCAACGTCTCATGGGTAAATATACTATAGTGTTTGAAAGAAGACCAGCATCTGTAGAAAGTATGGTGGATCATCTGACTCAGGGTAAGAAGATTGAAGAGGTTGACATGGTTGACAAAGTACCACTAAGAATCACTTCAAAGGGTCCCATTAAAATCACTCATCAGGGCCCAATCAAGATTACTGCTGAAGGTCCTGTGAAAGTTGTTGCTGAAGCCAGAGTAGCTCCTCCGATCATTACCACTCCTGGTCCTATTCCTTATACATCTGACAAAGCTGTGCCTTGGCACTATGGGTCTGATGTTTACATCCATAGTGTCAAGCAGGAGCCTTTACCTGATATGCCTGTTGACATTGATAATATTGCTGGATCTAGCAAGATCACTCGTAGCGGAAGAGTCTTCTCTCCTCCAGTTGCTTCTAAGAGTGCAGTTACTCCTGCTGTTACTTCCACCACTGATGCTCGGGGCAAGGGTCCTGTTATTGAGCCTGTATCTACTGATGTGCCAGCTGCTGATGACCTCTCTAAGCAGATGGAAGAAGTATTGAAAATCATTCGCAAGAGTGATTATGATATTGTTGATCAGCTGGGGCATACTCCCTCAAAGATTTCTATGCTCTCCCTGTTATTATGTTCTGAGGCTCATGCCAAGTCATTGATCAAGTTTCTAAAGATGGCTCATGTACCCAGTGCAATTTCTGTGGACCAGTTTGAGAATTGTGTTGCTCACCTGACCTATGACAACGGGTTAGGATTTTCTGATGCTGACTTGACCCCTGCCAAGAGGGATCATAACAGGGCCTTGCATATTTCAATTGAATGCAGGGGCACTATCCTGTCTCATGTGCTGATAGACAATGGTTCCTCTCTGAATGTGTTGCCTAAGGAAGTCCTGAACAAGCTGAGTCCTGAAGATACGGTATTAAAGCCCAGTAATATTGTGGTAAAGGCTTTTGATGGTTCTAGAAGAGTAGTGCATGGGGAAATTGATCTTCCAATCAAGGTTGGCTCTCAGGTGTTTACCGCTACATTCTATGTGATGGATATTCGTCCTTCGTACTCATGTCTGCTTGGTCGTCCCTGGATCCATGGGGCAGGTGCAGTGACCTCCACATTACATCAAAAGTTGAGATATCCGGTGAATGGAAAAGTTGTTACTGTTTTTGGAGAGGAAGAATACTTTGTCAGCCATGTAAACACTTTCAAGTATCTGGAAGTAGAAGGTGAATACATTGAAACTCCATGTCAGTCATTTGAAGTGGTTCCCTGGGCTGTTAAGGATTGTGTGACTCCTCCTGCTGTGAAGAAGGTTCCTGTGGTCATCAGAAACCCTCCAACAATGGCAATGGCCTCCCTCAATGATGCAAAAGCTGTGGTGGAAGAAGGTGGTTGTACTATTTGGGGTCAGCTTCCTGATATTCCATACAAGTCTGACAAGTTTGGTTTGGGTTTCACTGCAGAGTCCCAGAAGGCTGTTCGTCGTGCTCGTGCTGTTCGTATCACCAATCAAGGGGTTATCAATGCCGTGGGAGATCAAGATGAAGACTACAACTTGGAGGCATGGATTTTTCCTACTATGGGTGCTGGACTCAATAATTGGAAAGCTGAAGATGTTATCCCTATCTCCTTTAGTCAGGAGTAAATACTATTACTGTGTTATGTTTTTAAATTTGTGATTTCTGGAACAATTAAAACTTTCAAGCCATGTGCCTTACCCGGGGCACAATGGTGTGCTTGTTACGGGTTGTCATTTCATTTGCATACTTCATTCAATAAAATCAGTGGACGTTTCGTTTTCGTAAATATTGTGTTCCTTGTCTTTCTTTTTCTTTTATTTTTGCTTTATCAGCTATGTGTTCTTACACACACCCACGTCACTAAAATGCAGATCCTCATCCACTCTGGATCCAGTTGATAACAGTTCTACTATTGCCAATTACAATTTCGAGAATCCGATCTATCAAACTGAAGACGGAAACGAGGACGATTGTGAAATACCTGTAGAGTTTGCTAGGTTGTTACAACAAGAAGAGAAAGCTATACAGCCACATGAAGAGCCAGTCGAAGTTGTGAATCTGGGAACTGAAGAAAACAGAAAAGAGGTCCAGATAGGGGCTGATTTAGAGGACAGTGTCAAGAGCAGGTTGATTCAGATGCTACGTGACTATGTGGAGATCTTTGCTTGGTCTTATGAAGATATGCCAGGGTTGGATACAGACATTGTGGTTCACCGTTTGCCAGTGAAAGAAGATTGTCGTCCAAAGAAGCAGAAGGTTCGTCGTATGCGTCCTGAAATGTCAGAAAAGATCAAAGCGGAGGTAATGAAACAGTTCAATGCAGGGTTCTTGGCCGTAACTTCTTATCCTTAGTGGGTTGCAAATGTGGTACCAGTTCCTAAGAAAGATGGTAAGGTACGTATGTGTGTAGACTACAGAGATCTGAACAAGGCTAGCCCTAAAGATGAATTTCCACTCCCTCATATTGATATTCTGGTAGACAACACTGCTCAGCATAAGGTATTCTCTTTTATGGATGGTTTCTCTGGTTACAATCAAATCAAGATGGCACCTGAAGATATGGAGAAGACTACATTTGTGACACAGTGGGGCACCTTTTGCTATAAGGTAATGCCATTTGGTTTGAAGAATGCAGGGGCAACATATCAGCGTGCTATGGTGGCTTTGTTTCATGATATGATTCATCATGAGATAGAGGTATATGTGGATGATATGATAGCCAGGTCTCAGAATGAAGAACAACATCTTGATCATCTGCACAAGTTGTTTGAGAGGTTGAAGAAATACAGGTTGAGATTAAATCCAAACAAGTGTACTTTTGGAGTTAGATCTGGAAAGCTCCTGGGTTTCATTGTCAGTGGAAAAGGTATTGAAGTGGATCCTGCAAAAGTGAAAGCTATACGAGAGATGCCAGCTCCCCGTACTGAGAAGGAGGTTAGAGGTTTCTTGGGACGATTGAACTACATTGCAAGATTTATTTCCCAATTAACTACCATCTGTGAGCCAATCTTCAAGTTGTTGAAGAAAGATCAGGTGATGGAATGGAATGATGAGTGCCAGACTGCCTTTGATGAAATCAAGAGATATTTGCTAGAACCTCCAATTTTAATGCCACCAGTTGATGGAAGACCCTTGATTATGTATTTAACAGTATTAGACAACTCAATGGGGTGTGTATTGGGGCAACATGACGAGTCTGGTCGAAAAGAGCAGGCAATATACTACCTTAGCAAAAAGTTTACCGACTGTGAAACAAGATACTCACTGCTCGAGAAAACTTGCTGCGCTTTGGCATGGGCTGCTCGCCGACTAAGACAATATATGTTGACCCATACTACCTTGTTGATTTCGAAGATGGATCCAATCAAGTACATATTTGAGAAACCTGCTCTCTCCGGAAGAATTGCAAGATGGCAAATGATCTTGACGGAATATGATATACAGTATACCACTCAGAAGGCCATTAAGGGGAGTGTTGTTGCTGATCATTTGGCTCATCAAGCAGTAGATGATTACCAGTCAATGAATTTTGAGTTCCCTGATGAAGACATTATGTCTGTTACCAAAGAACCTGGACAATATGACGGACCTGAACAAGGATCCCGATGGACTATGGTTTTTGATGGTGCCTCCAATGCACATGGTAATGGTGTTGGTGTTGTGATTAGTTCCCCTGAAGGTTGTCATACCCCGATTACTGCCAGACTTTGTTTCTATTGTACCAATAACATGGCTGAGTATGAGGCATGTATCATGGGTATGCAAGTTGCTATTGATATGAAGATTCAGTTCCTTGAGAATTATGAAGGATGCAGGCTTGGATGAAGATGAGTGGATTCAGACTCGACTTGACCAGATAAATTTGATTGATGAGAAAAGGTTAGCAGCCGTTTGTCATGGCCAGATGTACCAGAAACGGATGATCAAAGCTTTTAACAAGAAGGTTAAGCCAAAGGTATATCAGGCTGGTGACTTGGTAATCAAGCGTATCATATTACCACAGGGTGATCCTAGGGGCAAGTGGACTCCAACATATGAGGGACCATTTGTAGTCAAGACAGTGTTCTCAGGAGGTGCCATGATACTGACTACAATGGATGGTGAAGACTTCCCACAACCTGTAAACGCAGACATAGTTAAAAAATACTACGCATAAAAAGAGACCCGCTAGGTTGACAGGCCTAGGCAAAAATAAGGGCATCCCGGCAAACCAAAAGGGTTTGGGCAAAAATTAGGGATATATATATAAAAAGATGTACACCCGGCAAGTCGAAAACCTGAAAAGGCGGCTTGGGCAAAAAAGGGTATCCCGGTGGATTGAAAACCTGAAAGGGCAATCCAGGCAAAAGTTAGGGATTAAAGCGTATGACTATGTCTCGTTTGGATCACTCATGAAACTGCAACCAGTTGTACTACTTACTCAAGCTCAAACAGATAAAGCTCAATCCAATCGTTTCCGTCTCAACAGCAAGAAGATGAGATACTTGAGTGGCAATAGTAGAATTGAAACTCAATAGGATTATTTCCCACATAGCTGATTCTTTTTGTAAAACTTCATGACAAAATTCTCTTACTAGGGTTTATGTCTCCTTGTACAAACTTACCCGTGTATGGGTCACTTTTGATATAAATAAATTCCATCTTTTGAATCCAGATTTACTTTTACCCTATTTACATAAGCGAAACGTCCATTGGTTGTGTTTGAATATATGTATGCCTTTGAATATGATTGATGTTTACCAGAAACGCATGTATGCTTTTAATATGATTGATGTTTACCAGAAATGCATGAAAATGCAGTAATAGTATTTACTAAGGACGAACGAGGGAAGGATTTCAACGAAGCTTCGCCGGTTCATCTTTACAAGACAGTTACAAACCATCAGTAGGACTAATCCATTTTCACAAAGTCTAATCTCCCCTGGAATTTATATCCATCTCTTTTATCCTCATACGGATATACGGGAAATTACTTTCCAATAAGGGCACGATGAACGAAGACGGGATGTTATACTTATCCTACTATCAAACGAAAACGAAGGTTATCTATACCCTACTATCCCCAACAACGGGAGGTTATCTATACCTTGTTATCCCCAACAACGGGAGGTTATCTATACCTTGTTATCCCCAGCAGACGGAGGGTTATATATTCTTCAACAACGAATCGGGATTTATTTTCCTTGGCCAGCAGTTGTTATACAAGGATATCCAGACACTTCCAGCAGTGTCATAGCATACATACATCATTTACATCATACCATAACATATATGCCTATAGTACATTACCTAAGTGCATCATGTCATACATGCATACATAAAGCATAAACTAATGTTGTTATACAGAATGCTACCTTGTTTTCAGGTTAATTATCCAACAAACAATCTTATGATCTTTGGGACTGCTTTATTGTAACCTCAGGGTTACTTTATCCTCCTGATGAGCTTCTTATTACTTTGGGACTGCTTTATTGTAACCTCAGGGTTATTTTATCCTCCTGATAGCCTCTCATGACTTCAAGACTGCTTTAGAGCTACTGATTGCTCTATCCTCCTGAAATCATCCTATTACTTCAAGACTGCTTTAGAGCTATTCATTGCTCTATCCTCATGAGGTCATATTACTACTTCAAGACTGCTTTAGAGCTATTCATTGCTCTATCCTCCTGAAGCCATCTAATTATTTCAAGACTGCTTTGGAGTTATCCATTGCTCTATCCTCCTGAAATTACATTATTATTTCAAGACTGCTTTAGAGCTATCCATTGCTCTATCCTCCTGAAATCATTACTTCAAGACTGCTTTAGAGCTATTGATTGCTCTATCCTCCTGAAGACATATCACATTATTATTTCAAGACTGCTTTAGAGCTATTGATTGCTCTATCCTCCTGAAGCCATTATTACTTCAAGACTGCTTTAGAGCTATTGATTGCTCTATCCTCCTGAGGTCAGATTTATCACTTCAAGACTGCTTTAGGGTTATCATTATTGATTGCTCTATCCTCATGAAGACATGCTGTTACATCAGTATTACTCCAGACTCCTGACAGTTCTCATTATACTACTGAAGAACTTTCCCCTAGTGGCATCTTTAAGCCCACTCAATCATGTTCAACCAACCATCAATATCACTCCATGCACTGGTGAGTGCAAATTTTTGGGCTTTTGTGTTCAATCCCCTTCAACCTTCCAGGTTACGACTGGCAAATATACCAATCTAACCCCTCAGGTTTCAGAAAATTGAACAGGGGCAGCTGTTGCACCCCAAAATTTGCCCTCACAATACAAGACTTTGTGTTCCAAGAAGGTTCACAAGGTTCACAAAATTCACAATTGGTCAGAAGAGTTGACAATTCCCTCAGACAATGCACCTCCTAAGCAGTGCATCCAAAACTAGAGTTTTGACTTTAATCAGGCTAAATGGACTTCCAAGACTTCAAGTGAGCTTCATAACATCTTATATGTGTATAAGAACCCCCATGTCAAGTTTCAAGACTTTTCTCAAAAGTTTGCTCAGTCAGATGATCAGATAAGTCAAAAGCAGTCAATGCAGTTAAAAGGTCAAACTGAGGTCAACTGTGGTCAAACCAAAGTCAAACTTCATGATTTTTTTTTTTGCCAACATCAAAGAGAGGTTGGGTGAGAAATATTATCATAATAACTGTAATACCCCAAATTTTGCCCTAAGATTTGTCGTCGCATTTCATTGCATTTAATCAATTACTAACAAATTTGTGTAGTCGTTTGACTTTTTGCAGGTAAATATCATATGGCATGCATTTTTTTTCTAAAAAAGTAAAAATGGCACAATTGGCAGGAGAACATGTGTAAGGAGTTATGAGTGTGAGAGGTTGAGAGTTCGAATCTCACCTTTGTCACTTTTTTTTTTTTTTTGTTTGTTTTTTATTATTTTTACTCTAAATTTTTCTATCTTTCATTAAAAAAAATAACAAAAATAGTTTTTTATTATTATTTAATTATTATTTTCGTATTTTAATTAAATCATTTTTTAAAATATTATTTTTTTTCACTTTTTCTAAATTATTCATAAAAATATCCAAAAAATCATAAAATAAAAAATATTGAAAAAAATTTTGTTCTTTTTATAATATTTTTTATTTTAGGAATCAATAGGATTATTAGTTTTTATTTTAAGTTTATTTTAATTATTTTAAATTATTTAAATTTTATTTTTTTCTTAACTAATTATTTAGTTTGGGCTTTAAAATGGGCTTTAGGGACATTATTGACAATTTGGTGTTAACCCTAATTTGTTCCCTATATATACATGTGTTGCCTTGTTGGAAAAAAGGGGAGAATGAAAAAAACCTAAGAGGAGTGAGTGCCGTTTGCCGTTATTTAGTTTTCTTCTTCATCCATTACTATTGTTTCTTTTTCTTCATCGTTTACCGTTATTTCTTTTCCTTCATCTATTACTGTTGTTTCTTTTTCTTCATCTTTTACCGTTATTTCTTTTTCTTCATCTATTACCGTTATTTCTTTTTCTTTATCTATTACTGTTACGTTTATATATATATAATTTTTAAATTGTTAGAGTTTATATATATAAGATTTTTGATCGAATTATGTCGATACGATGTTTGCACATTTGTGTGCATGACGCGTGACATTTGTGTTAGTTCGATCTGGTTGCGATGATCGCATTTTTGTGTGAGCAATAATACTATTTTTTGCTTAATTTCTTTTTCTTTGCGATAAATTTTGTTTCGTCCGATTTAGATCTGGTTGCGATGAGCGCATTTCTGCGTTAGCAACATTGTTGGGTTATTCGGCACATTTAAAATTCATTATTGCTTTATTATTATTATTATTATTATTATCATTATTATTATTATTATTATTATTATTATTATTATTATTATTTATTATTATTATCATTATTATCATTATTATTACCATTATTATTATTATTGTTATCATTAATTTATTAAAATTTGTTATAATATAAAAATCTGTTTTTTAAAATAAATAACATTAACATCTTTTCCAAATTAATATGAAAACCTATTATTTTTAAGAAAAACTTTTTTTTAGATAAATTTAAAATAATAACTAAAATCTTTTTTTTAAAATAATAACTAGAACCGTTATTTATTTTATTTTATTATTGTTCAATTCAAATTTCATTATCATATTGTATCTGCTCCTCTCATGTAACCTCGCGAACTTAACAATCGCTCTTTAAATTCTGCCTTTAAATTTCTGCTTGCATGGTTTAAATTATGACATTATCTCTCTGTTTGCATGATTCAATTATCTCACGCGTTTACTATTATTTCTGTCACATTGCACACATCCGAAGGTTAGGTCTAACTGTTTGGCCGCCGCGCCAATAGTCCGTAAAACTTCACACATTCAATTTCAAATCCTCAAAACTACAAACTACAAACCCTAATTTTCACAAATGCCTCGCCGCAAGCAAAATTACAATTTTACCCTTAGCATTAGGTCAAAGAGCCGCCGCGCTCATTTTAGGGTTTCCCGCCGTGGAATCCCTAATTTAACCCTAATTACAACTTAACATTTCAACGTAGAGATTTGGAGTTTCTACACTCCACGTAAGCGTGTCCTTAAGATGCGTTTATTCCCCTTGAGACCTTGACCACAGTCAAGAAGTTTCTAACCTCCCTATTGAGGGGAACTACGATTACTCTGATTCCACTCCCGTAAGGATACGTAAGCACAAGATGCGATGTCTTGCCGAGTAAACTTAGAATTAACCCCCTTTATTATTTATTATTGCTTATTTATATTTTATTTATCTTTGCTATTTAATTATTTGGCTTATTATTTTGTAATTGTTTCTTGGATGTAAAGTTGTTTAATTATTTAATTATTATTATGGTTAGTAATTAGGGAGTGTAACAACATGTATGTAATATTAAAATAAATTTAGATCACTTTTAAATAAAGATAATTAAAATAAACACGTCACACACGTAAGTCGATTTTAATCGCCGTCTCACTTCCTAAGGATATCCCTCAAGTTGCCTACGAATAATGGTTAAGTGGGGTGTATAAAGCAAGTCCCTCAAATAGAAAAATCATCAAAGTCCCTTATGGTTGCCTTTACGAATCGAGTCCCTTTCGAAAAATGATGATGGTCCCTTATATGTGCTTATTACATCCCACAATGGCCTTCAAAGTCAAATTGTCCCTCACATGTCCCTTAACATCCAAAGTAAGGACTACCTACTCCATTATAGTAGGGATAGTCTTACTAAAGGAAAGAATGAAGAATAAGAAAGACCTTTAAACATTAGGGTAGGTTACTCCTAGGTGCTTGCTCACTTCAAAACTGTTTCGCACTTAAACAAATTTTCAACAAGTTTTCAAACAAGTTCTTAACACATCCTTACATGGATTATTTATTAACTATTCTGAAAATTTTCTATTCACACACTACAATTTCAAAACAATTCAAAAGTGAGCTTAAGTACCTAAGAGCCCATGGATAACCATGGATGAAAAGGGTGCTAACACCTTCCCTTTTCATAACCTACCCCCCGGACCCAAAATATTCTCTAAGGTCTTTCCTGTTCTTTTATAACCTTTCCTTATGGATAAATAAAAGTCGGTGGCGACTCTTGCTATCCGCAACATTGTTTAAAGTCAGTTCTCCCACCGTGTTACAGAACTGGCGACTCTGCTGGGGATCTATTTAAGAGGGGTACCCTTAGGAATTAAGATCACTTTAAATTGTTTGCCTTGTTTGCTTTATTATTATATTGTTGGGGTGCTCTTATGTGTGAAAGGTCCTAACCCGGATCTAGTGTACCTTAGGTAAATGGCAATAGACCAAGGAAACTGTACGACGTATATCGATACGGTTGATCTGGTGGCCATAGTTAGTGCGACTTCTTGGTTGGTGCTTATATTCCTTAAGTCAAGTTGAGGATAATATTGAGGCTGCCATATGTTGTCAATGCACTAACTGACTTTTAGAACCCTAGTTAACTCATCTTGGCCTTTAGAAAGTAGTGAGGTAACCGGCTTTGGTGCAGACCGAAGTTGGTTGACACTCGATACTACGCTCATTGAGATCTTAAACTTGGAGGGTTTTGGTTGGCAAGTAAGTTGCCTTCTGAACAACCACCCTTGTGAAGGATCAATGATATTGAGATCCCTTAGAACCTGGTTACTTTTGTAGGACAGGATGAACCATCTAACTTCAGGGGAGGGTACTTGCCTTTGAACCTCATGCAAGCCTTTAAACCTAGGGCTATGGTGTGACTTGTTTGTGTGTGCCACATGTTTGTGATTGAGCATGACATCATGACATCATCATGCATCATAAGCATATCATTTTCCCTAACCATTTCAAGGACCAAAGGATTTATCTTCGTTCTTTGTTGCAGGTCATGGCTTCTGCTCGTAGAAACACCATCAGGATCAACTTTGTAGGGATACCTGCTAAGCTCAAGGAGTTGGTTTCCCTAGTGCCTGATCATTCCCAGTTCAACAAGAGACATGGTCACTTATTGGATCTAGTTACTTCAGGGTTCAGTGAAGACATGATGAGTGTGCTGTTTCAGTTCTTTGACCCTAAGCACCATTGCTTTACATTTCCTGATTATCAACTGGTTCCAACCATGGAGGAGTTCGCTAAACTTCTGGGTATACCTGTTCTTGATCAGAAGCCATTCACAGGCTTAGGGAAGGAGCTTAAACCAGAAGTTATTGCTGCAGCTCTACATCTGAAGAAGTCTGACATTGTTCTAGAGACGAGAAGTGGAGTTAAAGGTATTCTTGCCAAGGTATTAGTGGATAAAGCTCAAATGTTCTTGAAGGCTATGAGCTACGATGCCTTTGAGGAGATCTTAGCCTTATTGATTTATGGCTTAGTGTTGTTCCCCAATCCTGATCAGTTCATAGACGTTCATGCCATCAACATATTCCTGAGTCACAATCCAGTGCCTACCTTACTTGGAGACATCCTACATTCTCTTCACACCCGTACTACAAGGGCAAGAGGAACTTTGATGTGCTGCATACCTTTACTTTCTAGGTGGTTTATTTCTCACCTTCCTCGCTCAGTAATGAAGAATGAGCAAGGGTTCAGATGGTCCAAGAGGATCATGTCACTTTCTCACTCAGACATCCATTGGTGCTCCAGATCTATGGAGAATGTCACCATCATTGACCGTTGTGGGGAGTTTCCTAATGTGCCACTTCTAGGCATAAGAGGAGGCATCACCTACAACCCATCTCTAGCTTTACGACAGTTTTGTTACGCCCGGAGCGATGGTCCACATGACATGTTGATTCAGGGCATTGTGTTTGATTACGACAACGATCTTCAGGGTTACCGTCAGAGATTCATCCGAGCTTGGGGAAAGGTAAACAGGATTGACAGCAAGACACTGGAGCCTAAGTACACTATTCCTATGGAGGCTTATCTCAGATGGGTACGATCTCGTGCTCAGACACTCATGATGCCATATCCTGCCGTCCTACCAGTTACCATGGAACCTGTTGCTGAAGGAGGCACAGCTTATACCATCTTTCACCCAGACATGCCTACTGATATGGAAGACTTGCAGAGATCATGGATCCAACTGAAAGAGCAAAGGGATACTTTCGAGGCTCATTACAAAGCAAGCCAAGCAAGGATCCTAGAGCTAACAAAGCTACTTCATGAGGAACGAAACCTCAACTCATACCTCAACACAAAGAGGAAACGTCCATGGGAGACTTAAAACCCCATCTTTTGTACTTATTTCGTTTTCATTTTTTGTAAGCCTAAAAGGCAAAACAAGTTATTACTAATAAAAAGTTACTTTCTTGTTTGTTTAAGCAAATTTAAATCCTGCGGTCCTTGAAAACATTGCATATGCATTCCCATATAATTGCATCACAGGTTTATAATTGTGCACAGGTTTCTCATCTCCTCGCTGTTTATTTCAGCAATGGCTCTTGAACAATCAGTTAAGAATCTCCAGGCACAGAATGCACAGTTCCAAGAGCTGATCCTGAACCTATCCAAGGGGCAGGATGAATTGAAGACACTGCTGGCCAAGAAGACTAAGAAGGCTAGAAGGTCTGCTGGGTTGCTCAACATGGGAAGAAGGTTCAAAGGTCCTGCCAAGACCAAGGAACAGGTTGAAGACTGTGAATCTGAAGAATCTGAGCAGGAGAGAGGCAGTCTCCACAACACTATGGGGGACTCTGATTCTGAGGCTAACTACTACCATGAGCCTAACAAAGACAAATTCAAGATGCTGGTGGATAGAATGGATGCTATGGAATTACAGAAATCATCTGGGCTGGATTTTGAGGATTTGAGCTTGATATCTGGGGTGGTCATACCCATTGGGTTCAAAGTTCCTACATTTGTTGTCTATGATGGGGTCTCTTGTCCCAAATTGCATCTGAGGTCTTATGTCAGAAGAATGCAACCCCACACGGCTGATAAAAAGTTGTGGATCCATTTCTTTCAAGAGAGTTTATCTGGAGCTCAGCTAGAGTGGTATTATCAGTTGGAGAGTGTCAACATCAGAGATTGGAATGACCTTGCTGAAGCTTTCTACAAGCAGTATCAATACAATGCTGACTTAGCCCCCACTCGCATGCAGCTTCAAAGCATGTCTATGGGTGCCAAAGAAAGCTTTAAGGAGTATGCTCAGAAGTGGAGAGACTTAGCTGGAAGAGTTCAACCCCCTTTGACTGATAGGGAGTTGGTTGATATGTTCATGTGTACGCTGAATGGTCCGTTTTACAGTCATCTCATTGGAAGCTCATCATCTGGCTTCACTGAGTTGATCATGACAGGAGAGCGAGTAGAGAATGGTATCAAGAGTGGTAAGATCCAAGTGGGCACTTTTTCAGCAGGTGCTGCAAAGAAGCCTCCCACTGGGAAGAAAGAATCTAATGCTGTGTATGGTCAGCCTGATCGTAACAGAAGGCATCAGTCTGTTAGTGCAGTTCATATTTCAAATCCAACTCCTGCAACAACAGAGCAGCCTCAGGGCAATCAACAGAGGGCTAGAAGACGGTTCACGAAGATCAACATGTCAATGGCTCAGGCATTGCAACACTTGTTGAAGGCTGAACTTATTACCCTGAGGGAGGCTCCTCAGAATCCCAATGTTACCTCTCCCAAGTACAATCCCAATGCACGATGTGCATATCATTCAAACTGTCCAGGACATGATACTAATAACTGCTGGGTCTTGAAGAACAAAATTCAGGATATGATTGATGCTGGAGAAATTGAGTTTGATCCACCAGGTACTCCAAATGTGATTACAGCTCCAATGCCAAATCACGAGAAGACTGTCAACGCCATTGATGAAGATATTGATGAAGATCTGCATGTCTATTCAGTTATGGAGTTGAGCACACCATTGTCTGTTATCAAAAAGAGGTTAGTACAAGCTGGGATCTTTCCAGGTTGTCATGAAGATTGTCTATATTGTACCTATAAGCCGGATAGTTGCTTCATTTTGAGAGATGGGATTCAACGTCTCATGGGTAAATATACTATAGTGTTTGAAAGAAGACCAGCATCTGTAGAAAGTATGGTGGATCATCTGACTCAGGGTAAGAAGATTGAAGAGGTTGACATGGTTGACAAAGTACCACTAAGAATCACTTCAAAGGGTCCCATTAAAATCACTCATCAGGGCCCAATCAAGATTACTGCTGAAGGTCCTGTGAAAGTTGTTGCTGAAGCCAGAGTAGCTCCTCCGATCATTACCACTCCTGGTCCTATTCCTTATACATCTGACAAAGCTGTGCCTTGGCACTATGGGTCTGATGTTTACATCCATGGTGTCAAGCAGGAGCCTTTACCTGATATGCCTGTTGACATTGATAATATTGCTGGATCTAGCAAGATCACTCGTAGCGGAAGAGTCTTCTCTCCTCCAGTTGCTTCTAAGAGTGCAGTTACTCCTGCTGTTACTTCCACCACTGATGCTCGGGGCAAGGGTCCTGTTATTGAGCCTGTATCTACTGATGTGCCAGCTGCTGATGACCTCTCTAAGCAGATGGAAGAAGTATTGAAAATCATTCGCAAGAGTGATTATGATATTGTTGATCAGCTGGGGCATACTCCCTCAAAGATTTCTATGCTCTCCCTGTTATTATGTTCTGAGGCTCATGCCAAGTCATTGATCAAGTTTCTAAAGATGGCTCATGTACCCAGTGCAATTTCTGTGGACCAGTTTGAGAATTGTGTTGCTCACCTGACCTATGACAACGGGTTAGGATTTTCTGATGCTGACTTGACCCCTGCCAAGAGGGATCATAACAGGGCCTTGCATATTTCAATTGAATGCAGGGGCACTATCCTGTCTCATGTGCTGATAGACAATGGTTCCTCTCTGAATGTGTTGCCTAAGGAAGTCCTGAACAAGCTGAGTCCTGAAGATACGGTATTAAAGCCCAGTAATATTGTGGTAAAGGCTTTTGATGGTTCTAGAAGAGTAGTGCATGGGGAAATTGATCTTCCAATCAAGGTTGGCTCTCAGGTGTTTACCGCTACATTCTATGTGATGGATATTCGTCCTTCGTACTCATGTCTGCTTGGTCGTCCCTGGATCCATGGGGCAGGTGCAGTGACCTCCACATTACATCAAAAGTTGAGATATCCGGTGAATGGAAAAGTTGTTACTGTTTTTGGAGAGGAAGAATACTTTGTCAGCCATGTAAACACTTTCAAGTATCTGGAAGTAGAAGGTGAATACATTGAAACTCCATGTCAGTCATTTGAAGTGGTTCCCTGGGCTGTTAAGGATTGTGTGACTCCTCCTGCTGTGAAGAAGGTTCCTGTGGTCATCAGAAACCCTCCAACAATGGCAATGGCCTCCCTCAATGATGCAAAAGCTGTGGTGGAAGAAGGTGGTTGTACTATTTGGGGTCAGCTTCCTGATATTCCATACAAGTCTGACAAGTTTGGTTTGGGTTTCACTGTAGAGTCCCAGAAGGCTGTTCGTCGTGCTCGTGGTGTTCGTATCACCAATCAAGGGGTTATCAATGCCGTGGGAGATCAAGATGAAGACTACAACTTGGAGGCATGGATTTTTCCTACTATGGGTGCTGGACTCAATAATTGGAAAGCTGAAGATGTTATCCCTATCTCCTTTAGTCAGGAGTAAATACTATTACTGTGTTATGTTTTTAAATTTGTGATTTCTGGAACAATTAAAACTTTCAAGCCATGTGCCTTACCCGGGGCACAATGGTGTGCTTGTTACGGGTTGTCATTTCATTTGCATACTTCATTCAATAAAATCAGTGGACGTTTCGTTTTCGTAAATATTGTGTTCCTTGTCTTTCTTTTTCTTTTATTTTTGCTTTATCAGCTATGTGTTCTTACACACACCCACGTCACTAAAATGCAGATCCTCATCCACTCTGGATCCAGTTGA
Organism: Lathyrus sativus; assembly: GCA_963859935.3. Classification (NCBI taxonomy): domain Eukaryota; kingdom Viridiplantae; phylum Streptophyta; class Magnoliopsida; order Fabales; family Fabaceae; genus Lathyrus; species Lathyrus sativus. Next base: position 626,129,032 of record OZ012737.1, read on the forward strand.
TAACAGTTCTACTATTGCCAATTACAATTTCGAGAATCCGATCTATCAAACTGAAGACGGAAACGAGGACGATTGTGAAATACCTGTAGAGTTTGCTAGGTTGTTACAACAAGAAGAGAAAGCTATACAGCCACATGAAGAGCCAGTCGAAGTTGTGAATCTGGGAACTGAAGAAAACAGAAAAGAGGTCCAGATAGGGGCTGATTTAGAGGACAGTGTCAAGAGCAGGTTGATTCAGATGCTACGTGACTATGTGGAGATCTTTGCTTGGTCTTATGAAGATATGCCAGGGTTGGATACAGACATTGTGGTTCACCGTTTGCCAGTGAAAGAAGATTGTCGTCCAAAGAAGCAGAAGGTTCGTCGTATGCGTCCTGAAATGTCAGAAAAGATCAAAGCGGAGGTAATGAAACAGTTCAATGCAGGGTTCTTGGCCGTAACTTCTTATCCTTAGTGGGTTGCAAATGTGGTACCAGTTCCTAAGAAAGATGGTAAGGTACGTATGTGTGTAGACTACAGAGATCTGAACAAGGCTAGCCCTAAAGATGAATTTCCACTCCCTCATATTGATATTCTGGTAGACAACACTGCTCAGCATAAGGTATTCTCTTTTATGGATGGTTTCTCTGGTTACAATCAAATCAAGATGGCACCTGAAGATATGGAGAAGACTACATTTGTGACACAGTGGGGCACCTTTTGCTATAAGGTAATGCCATTTGGTTTGAAGAATGCAGGGGCAACATATCAGCGTGCTATGGTGGCTTTGTTTCATGATATGATTCATCATGAGATAGAGGTATATGTGGATGATATGATAGCCAGGTCTCAGAATGAAGAACAACATCTTGATCATCTGCACAAGTTGTTTGAGAGGTTGAAGAAATACAGGTTGAGATTAAATCCAAACAAGTGTACTTTTGGAGTTAGATCTGGAAAGCTCCTGGGTTTCATTGTCAGTGGAAAAGGTATTGAAGTGGATCCTGCAAAAGTGAAAGCTATACGAGAGATGCCAGCTCCCCGTACTGAGAAGGAGGTTAGAGGTTTCTTGGGACGATTGAACTACATTGCAAGATTTATTTCCCAATTAACTACCATCTGTGAGCCAATCTTCAAGTTGTTGAAGAAAGATCAGGTGATGGAATGGAATGATGAGTGCCAGACTGCCTTTGATGAAATCAAGAGATATTTGCTAGAACCTCCAATTTTAATGCCACCAGTTGATGGAAGACCCTTGATTATGTATTTAACAGTATTAGACAACTCAATGGGGTGTGTATTGGGGCAACATGACGAGTCTGGTCGAAAAGAGCAGGCAATATACTACCTTAGCAAAAAGTTTACCGACTGTGAAACAAGATACTCACTGCTCGAGAAAACTTGCTGCGCTTTGGCATGGGCTGCTCGCCGACTAAGACAATATATGTTGACCCATACTACCTTGTTGATTTCGAAGATGGATCCAATCAAGTACATATTTGAGAAACCTGCTCTCTCCGGAAGAATTGCAAGATGGCAAATGATCTTGACGGAATATGATATACAGTATACCACTCAGAAGGCCATTAAGGGGAGTGTTGTTGCTGATCATTTGGCTCATCAAGCAGTAGATGATTACCAGTCAATGAATTTTGAGTTCCCTGATGAAGACATTATGTCTGTTACCAAAGAACCTGGACAATATGACGGACCTGAACAAGGATCCCGATGGACTATGGTTTTTGATGGTGCCTCCAATGCACATGGTAATGGTGTTGGTGTTGTGATTAGTTCCCCTGAAGGTTGTCATACCCCGATTACTGCCAGACTTTGTTTCTATTGTACCAATAACATGGCTGAGTATGAGGCATGTATCATGGGTATGCAAGTTGCTATTGATATGAAGATTCAGTTCCTTGAGAATTATGAAGGATGCAGGCTTGGATGAAGATGAGTGGATTCAGACTCGACTTGACCAGATAAATTTGATTGATGAGAAAAGGTTAGCAGCCGTTTGTCATGGCCAGATGTACCAGAAACGGATGATCAAAGCTTTTAACAAGAAGGTTAAGCCAAAGGTATATCAGGCTGGTGACTTGGTAATCAAGCGTATCATATTACCACAGGGTGATCCTAGGGGCAAGTGGACTCCAACATATGAGGGACCATTTGTAGTCAAGACATTGTTCTCAGGAGGTGCCATGATACTGACTACAATGGATGGTGAAGACTTCCCACAACCTGTAAACGCAGACATAGTTAAAAAATACTACGCATAAAAAGAGACCCGCTAGGTTGACAGGCCTAGGCAAAAATAAGGGCATCCCGGCAAACCAAAAGGGTTTGGGCAAAAATTAGGGATATATATATAAAAAGATGTACACCCGGCAAGTCGAAAACCTGAAAAGGCGGCTTGGGCAAAAAAGGGTATCCCGGTGGATTGAAAACCTGAAAGGGCAATCCAGGCAAAAGTTAGGGATTAAAGCGTATGACTATGTCTCGTTTGGATCACTCATGAAACTGCAACCAGTTGTACTACTTACTCAAGCTCAAACAGATAAAGCTCAATCCAATCGTTTCCGTCTCAACAGCAAGAAGATGAGATACTTGAGTGGCAATAGTAGAATTGAAACTCAATAGGATTATTTCCCACATAGCTGATTCTTTTTGTAAAACTTCATGACAAAATTCTCTTACTAGGGTTTATGTCTCCTTGTACAAACTTACCCGTGTATGGGTCACTTTTGATATAAATAAATTCCATCTTTTGAATCCAGATTTACTTTTACCCTATTTACATAAGCGAAACGTCCATTGGTTGTGTTTGAATATATGTATGCCTTTGAATATGATTGATGTTTACCAGAAACGCATGTATGCTTTTAATATGATTGATGTTTACCAGAAATGCATGAAAATGCAGTAATAGTATTTACTAAGGACGAACGAGGGAAGGATTTCAACGAAGCTTCGCCGGTTCATCTTTACAAGACAGTTACAAACCATCAGTAGGACTAATCCATTTTCACAAAGTCTAATCTCCCCTGGAATTTATATCCATCTCTTTTATCCTCATACGGATATACGGGAAATTACTTTCCAATAAGGGCACGATGAACGAAGACGGGATGTTATACTTATCCTACTATCAAACGAAAACGAAGGTTATCTATACCCTACTATCCCCAACAACGGGAGGTTATCTATACCTTGTTATCCCCAACAACGGGAGGTTATCTATACCTTGTTATCCCCAGCAGACGGAGGGTTATATATTCTTCAACAACGAATCGGGATTTATTTTCCTTGGCCAGCAGTTGTTATACAAGGATATCCAGACACTTCCAGCAGTGTCATAGCATACATACATCATTTACATCATACCATAACATATATGCCTATAGTACATTACCTAAGTGCATCATGTCATACATGCATACATAAAGCATAAACTAATGTTGTTATACAGAATGCTACCTTGTTTTCAGGTTAATTATCCAACAAACAATCTTATGATCTTTGGGACTGCTTTATTGTAACCTCAGGGTTACTTTATCCTCCTGATGAGCTTCTTATTACTTTGGGACTGCTTTATTGTAACCTCAGGGTTATTTTATCCTCCTGATAGCCTCTCATGACTTCAAGACTGCTTTAGAGCTACTGATTGCTCTATCCTCCTGAAATCATCCTATTACTTCAAGACTGCTTTAGAGCTATTCATTGCTCTATCCTCATGAGGTCATATTACTACTTCAAGACTGCTTTAGAGCTATTCATTGCTCTATCCTCCTGAAGCCATCTAATTATTTCAAGACTGCTTTGGAGTTATCCATTGCTCTATCCTCCTGAAATTACATTATTATTTCAAGACTGCTTTAGAGCTATCCATTGCTCTATCCTCCTGAAATCATTACTTCAAGACTGCTTTAGAGCTATTGATTGCTCTATCCTCCTGAAGACATATCACATTATTATTTCAAGACTGCTTTAGAGCTATTGATTGCTCTATCCTCCTGAAGCCATTATTACTTCAAGACTGCTTTAGAGCTATTGATTGCTCTATCCTCCTGAGGTCAGATTTATCACTTCAAGACTGCTTTAGGGTTATCATTATTGATTGCTCTATCCTCATGAAGACATGCTGTTACATCAGTATTACTCCAGACTCCTGACAGTTCTCATTATACTACTGAAGAACTTTCCCCTAGTGGCATCTTTAAGCCCACTCAATCATGTTCAACCAACCATCAATATCACTCCATGCACTGGTGAGTGCAAATTTTTGGGCTTTTGTGTTCAATCCCCTTCAACCTTCCAGGTTACGACTGGCAAATATACCAATCTAACCCCTCAGGTTTCAGAAAATTGAACAGGGGCAGCTGTTGCACCCCAAAATTTACCCTCACAATACAAGACTTTGTGTTCCAAGAAGGTTCACAAGGTTCACAAAATTCACAATTGGTCAGAAGAGTTGACAATTCCCTCAGACAATGCACCTCCTAAGCAGTGCATCCAAAACTAGAGTTTTGACTTTAATCAGGCTAAATGGACTTCCAAGACTTCAAGTGAGCTTCATAACATCTTATATGTGTATAAGAACCCCCATGTCAAGTTTCAAGACTTTTCTCAAAAGTTTGCTCAGTCAGATGATCAGATAAGTCAAAAGCAGTCAATGCAGTTAAAAGGTCAAACTGAGGTCAACTGTGGTCAAACCAAAGTCAAACTTCATGATTTTTTTTTTGCCAACATCAAAGAGAGGTTGGGTGAGAAATATTATCATAATAACTGTAATACCCCAAATTTTGCCCTAAGATTTGTCGTCGCATTTCATTGCATTTAATCAATTACTAACAAATTTGTGTAGACGTTTGACTTTTTGCAGGTAAATATCATATGGCATGCATTTTTTTTCTAAAAAAGTAAAAATGGCACAATTGGCAGGAGAACATGTGTAAGGAGTTATGAGTGTGAGAGGTTGAGAGTTCGAATCTCACCTTTGTCACTTTTTTTTTTTTTTTTTTTTTTTATTATTTTTACTCTAAATTTTTCTATCTTTCATTAAAAAAAATAACAAAAATAGTTTTTTATTATTATTTAATTATTATTTTCGTATTTTAATTAAATCATTTTTTAAAATATTATTTTTTTTCACTTTTTCTAAATTATTCATAAAAATATCCAAAAAATCATAAAATAAAAAATATTGAAAAAAATTTTGTTCTTTTTATAATATTTTTTATTTTAGGAATCAATAGGATTATTAGTTTTTATTTTAAGTTTATTTTAATTATTTTAAATTATTTAAATTTTATTTTTTTCTTAACTAATTATTTAGTTTGGGCTTTAAAATGGGCTTTAGGGACATTATTGACAATTTGGTGTTAACCCTAATTTGTTCCCTATATATACATGTGTTGCCTTGTTGGAAAAAAGGGGAGAATGAAAAAAACCTAAGAGGAGTGAGTGCCGTTTGCCGTTATTTAGTTTTCTTCTTCATCCATTACTATTGTTTCTTTTTCTTCATCGTTTACCGTTATTTCTTTTCCTTCATCTATTACTGTTGTTTCTTTTTCTTCATCTTTTACCGTTATTTCTTTTTCTTCATCTATTACCGTTATTTCTTTTTCTTTATCTATTACTGTTACGTTTATATATATATAATTTTTAAATTGTTAGAGTTTATATATATAAGATTTTTGATCGAATTATGTCGATACGATGTTTGCACATTTGTGTGCATGACGCGTGACATTTGTGTTAGTTCGATCTGGTTGCGATGATCGCATTTTTGTGTGAGCAATAATACTATTTTTTGCTTAATTTCTTTTTCTTTGCGATAAATTTTGTTTCGTCCGATTTAGATCTGGTTGCGATGAGCGCATTTCTGCGTTAGCAACATTGTTGGGTTATTCGGCACATTTAAAATTCATTATTGCTTTATTATTATTATTATTATTATTATTATCATTATTATTATTATTATTATTATTATTATTATTATTATTATCATTATTATCATTATTATTACCATTATTATTATTATTGTTATCATTAATTTATTAAAATTTGTTATAATATAAAAATCTGTTTTTTAAAATAAATAACATTAACATCTTTTCCAAATTAATATGAAAACCTATTATTTTTAAGAAAAACTTTTTTTTAGATAAATTTAAAATAATAACTAAAATCTTTTTTTTAAAATAATAACTAGAACCGTTATTTATTTTATTTTATTATTGTTCAATTCAAATTTCATTATCATATTGTATCTGCTCCTCTCATGTAACCTCGCGAACTTAACAATCGCTCTTTAAATTCTGCCTTTAAATTTCTGCTTGCATGGTTTAAATTATGACATTATCTCTCTGTTTGCATGATTCAATTATCTCACGCGTTTACTATTATTTCTGTCACATTGCACACATCCGAAGGTTAGGTCTAACTGTTTGGCCGCCGCGCCAATAGTCCGTAAAACTTCACACATTCAATTTCAAATCCTCAAAACTACAAACTACAAACCCTAATTTTCACAAATGCCTCGCCGCAAGCAAAATTACAATTTTACCCTTAGCATTAGGTCAAAGAGCCGCCGCGCTCATTTTAGGGTTTCCCGCCGTGGAATCCCTAATTTAACCCTAATTACAACTTAACATTTCAACGTAGAGATTTGGAGTTTCTACACTCCACGTAAGCGTGTCCTTAAGATGCGTTTATTCCCCTTGAGACCTTGACCATAGTCAAGAAGTTTCTAACCTCCCTATTGAGGGGAACTACGATTACTCTGATTCCACTCCCGTAAGGATACGTAAGCACAAGATGCGATGTCTTGCCGAGTAAACTTAGAATTAACCCCCTTTATTATTTATTATTGCTTATTTATATTTTATTTATCTTTGCTATTTAATTATTTGGCTTATTATTTTGTAATTGTTTCTTGGATGTAAAGTTGTTTAATTATTTAATTATTATTATGGTTAGTAATTAGGGAGTGTAACAACATGTATGTAATATTAAAATAAATTTAGATCACTTTTAAATAAAGATAATTAAAATAAACACGTCACACACGTAAGTCGATTTTAATCGCCGTCTCACTTCCTAAGGATATCCCTCAAGTTGCCTACGAATAATGGTTAAGTGGGGTGTATAAAGCAAGTCCCTCAAATAGAAAAATCATCAAAGTCCCTTATGGTTGCCTTTACGAATCGAGTCCCTTTCGAAAAATGATGATGGTCCCTTATATGTGCTTATTACATCCCACAATGGCCTTCAAAGTCAAATTGTCCCTCACATGTCCCTTAACATCCAAAGTAAGGACTACCTACTCCATTATAGTAGGGATAGTCTTACTAAAGGAAAGAATGAAGAATAAGAAAGACCTTTAAACATTAGGGTAGGTTACTCCTAGGTGCTTGCTCACTTCAAAACTGTTTCGCACTTAAACAAATTTTCAACAAGTTTTCAAACAAGTTCTTAACACATCCTTACATGGATTATTTATTAACTATTCTGAAAATTTTCTATTCACACACTACAATTTCAAAACAATTCAAAAGTGAGCTTAAGTACCTAAGAGCCCATGGATAACCATGGATGAAAAGGGTGCTAACACCTTCCCTTTTCATAACCTACCCCCCGGACCCAAAATATTCTCTAAGGTCTTTCCTGTTCTTTTATAACCTTTCCTTATGGATAAATAAAAGTCGGTGGCGACTCTTGCTATCCGCAACATTGTTTAAAGTCAGTTCTCCCACCGTGTTACAGAACTGGCGACTCTGCTGGGGATCTATTTAAGAGGGGTACCCTTAGGAATTAAGATCACTTTAAATTGTTTGCCTTGTTTGCTTTATTATTATATTGTTGGGGTGCTCTTATGTGTGAAAGGTCCTAACCCGGATCTAGTGTACCTTAGGTAAATGGCAATAGACCAAGGAAACTGTACGACGTATATCGATACGGTTGATCTGGTGGCCATAGTTAGTGCGACTTCTTGGTTGGTGCTTATATTCCTTAAGTCAAGTTGAGGATAATATTGAGGCTGCCATATGTTGTCAATGCACTAACTGACTTTTAGAACCCTAGTTAACTCATCTTGGCCTTTAGAAAGTAGTGAGGTAACCGGCTTTGGTGCAGACCGAAGTTGGTTGACACTCGATACTACGCTCATTGAGATCTTAAACTTGGAGGGTTTTGGTTGGCAAGTAAGTTGCCTTCTGAACAACCACCCTTGTGAAGGATCAATGATATTGAGATCCCTTAGAACCTGGTTACTTTTGTAGGACAGGATGAACCATCTAACTTCAGGGGAGGGTACTTGCCTTTGAACCTCATGCAAGCCTTTAAACCTAGGGCTATGGTGTGACTTGTTTGTGTGTGCCACGTGTTTGTGATTGAGCATGACATCATGACATCATCATGCATCATAAGCATATCATTTTCCCTAACCATTTCAAGGACCAAAGGATTTATCTTCGTTCTTTGTTGCAGGTCATGGCTTCTGCTCGTAGAAACACCATCAGGATCAACTTTGTAGGGATACCTGCTAAGCTCAAGGAGTTGGTTTCCCTAGTGCCTGATCATTCCCAGTTCAACAAGAGACATGGTCACTTATTGGATCTAGTTACTTCAGGGTTCAGTGAAGACATGATGAGTGTGCTGTTTCAGTTCTTTGACCCTAAGCACCATTGCTTTACATTTCCTGATTATCAACTGGTTCCAACCATGGAGGAGTTCGCTAAACTTCTGGGTATACCTGTTCTTGATCAGAAGCCATTCACAGGCTTAGGGAAGGAGCTTAAACCAGAAGTTATTGCTGCAGCTCTACATCTGAAGAAGTCTGACATTGTTCTAGAGACGAGAAGTGGAGTTAAAGGTATTCTTGCCAAGGTATTAGTGGATAAAACTCAAATGTTCTTGAAGGATATGAGCTACAATGCCTTTGAGGAGATCTTAGCCTTATTGATTTATGGCTTAGTGTTGTTCCCCAATCCTGATCAGTTCATAGACGTTCATGCCATCAACATATTCCTGAGTCACAATCCAGTGCCTACCTTACTTGGAGACATCCTACATTCTCTTCACACCCGTACTACAAGGGCAAGAGGAACTTTGATGTGCTGCATACCTTTACTTTCTAGGTGGTTTATTTCTCACCTTCCTCGCTCAGTAATGAAGAATGAGCAAGGGTTCAGATGGTCCAAGAGGATCATGTCACTTTCTCACTCAGACATCCATTGGTGCTCCAGATCTATGGAGAATGTCACCATCATTGACCGTTGTGGGGAGTTTCCTAATGTGCCACTTCTAGGCATAAGAGGAGGCATCACCTACAACCCATCTCTAGCTTTACGACAGTTTTGTTACGCCCGGAGCGATGGTCCACATGACATGTTGATTCAGGGCATTGTGTTTGATTACGACAACGATCTTCAGGGTTACCGTCAGAGATTCATCCGAGCTTGGGGAAAGGTAAACAGGATTGACAGCAAGACACTGGAGCCTAAGTACACTATTCCTATGGAGGCTTATCTCAGATGGGTACGATCTCGTGCTCAGACACTCATGATGCCATATCCTGCCGTCCTACCAGTTACCATGGAACCTGTTGCTGAAGGAGGCACAGCTTATACCATCTTTCACCCAGACATGCCTACTGATATGGAAGACTTGCAGAGATCATGGATCCAACTGAAAGAGCAAAGGGATACTTTCGAGGCTCATTACAAAGCAAGCCAAGCAAGGATCCTAGAGCTAACAAAGCTACTTCATGAGGAACGAAACCTCAACTCATACCTCAACACAAAGAGGAAACGTCCATGGGAGACTTAAAACCCCATCTTTTGTACTTATTTCGTTTTCATTTTTTGTAAGCCTAAAAGGCAAAACAAGTTATTACTAATAAAAAGTTACTTTCTTGTTTGTTTAAGCAAATTTAAATCCTGCGGTCCTTGAAAACATTGCATATGCATTCCCATATAATTGCATCACAGGTTTATAATTGTGCACAGGTTTCTCATCTCCTCGCTGTTTATTTCAGCAATGGCTCTTGAACAATCAGTTAAGAATCTCCAGGCACAGAATGCACAGTTCCAAGAGCTGGTCCTGAACCTATCCAAGGGGCAGGATGAATTGAAGACACTGCTGGCCAAGAAGACTAAGAAGGCTAGAAGGTCTGCTGGGTTGCTCAACATGGGAAGAAGGTTCAAAGGTCCTGCCAAGACCAAGGAACAGGTTGAAGACTGTGAATCTGAAGAATCTGAGCAGGAGAGAGGCAGTCTCCACAACACTATGGGGGACTCTGATTCTGAGGCTAACTACTACCATGAGCCTAACAAAGACAAATTCAAGATGCTGGTGGATAGAATGGATGCTATGGAATTACAGAAATCATCTGGGCTGGATTTTGAGGATTTGAGCTTGATATCTGGGGTGGTCATACCCATTGGGTTCAAAGTTCCTACATTTGTTGTCTACGATGGGGTCTCTTGTCCCAAATTGCATCTGAGGTCTTATGTCAGAAGAATGCAACCCCACACGGCTGATAAAAAGTTGTGGATCCATTTCTTTCAAGAGAGTTTATCTGGAGCTCAGCTAGAGTGGTATTATCAGTTGGAGAGTGTCAACATCAGAGATTGGAATGACCTTGCTGAAGCTTTCTACAAGCAGTATCAATACAATGCTGACTTATCCCCCACTCGCATGCAGCTTCAAAGCATGTCTATGGGTGCCAAAGAAAGCTTTAAGGAGTATGCTCAGAAGTGGAGAGACTTAGCTGGAAGAGTTCAACCCCCTTTGACTGATAGGGAGTTGGTTGATATGTTCATGTGTACGCTGAATGGTCCGTTTTACAGTCATCTCATTGGAAGCTCATCATCTGGCTTCACTGAGTTGATCATGACAGGAGAGCGAGTAGAGAATGGTATCAAGAGTGGTAAGATCCAAGTGGGCACTTTTTCAGCAGGTGCTGCAAAGAAGCCTCCCACTGGGAAGAAAGAATCTAATGCTGTGTATGGTCAGCCTGATCGTAACAGAAGGCATCAGTCTGTTAGTGCAGTTCATATTTCAAATCCAACTCCTGCAACAACAGAGCAGCCTCAGGGCAACCAACAGAGGGCTAGAAGACGGTTCACGAAGATCAACATGTCAATGGCTCAGGCATTGCAACACTTGTTGAAGGCTGAACTTATTACCCTGAGGGAGGCTCCTCAGAATCCCAATGTTACCTCTCCCAAGTACAATCCCAATGCACGATGTGCATATCATTCAAACTGTCCAGGACATGATACTAATAACTGCTGGGTCTTGAAGAACAAAATTCAGGATATGATTGATGCTGGAGAAATTGAGTTTGATCCACCAGGTACTCCAAATGTGATTACAGCTCCAATGCCAAATCACGAGAAGACTGTCAACGCCATTGATGAAGATATTGATGAAGATCTGCATGTCTATTCAGTTATGGAGTTGAGCACACCATTGTCTGTTATCAAAAAGAGGTTAGTACAAGCTGGGATCTTTCCAGGTTGTCATGAAGATTGTCTATATTGTACCTATAAGCCGGATAGTTGCTTCATTTTGAGAGATGGGATTCAACGTCTCATGGGTAAATATACTATAGTGTTTGAAAGAAGACCAGCATCTGTAGAAAGTATGGTGGATCATCTGACTCAGGGTAAGAAGATTGAAGAGGTTGACATGGTTGACAAAGTACCACTAAGAATCACTTCAAAGGGTCCCATTAAAATCACTCATCAGGGCCCAATCAAGATTACTGCTGAAGGTCCTGTGAAAGTTGTTGCTGAAGCCAGAGTAGCTCCTCCGATCATTACCACTCCTGGTCCTATTCCTTATACATCTGACAAAGCTGTGCCTTGGCACTATGGGTCTGATGTTTACATCCATGGTGTCAAGCAGGAGTCTTTACCTGATATGCCTGTTGACATTGATAATATTGCTGGATCTAGCAAGATCACTCGTAGCGGAAGAGTCTTCTCTCCTCCAGTTGCTTCTAAGAGTGCAGTTACTCCTGCTGTTACTTCCACCACTGATGCTCGGGGCAAGGGTCCTGTTATTGAGCCTGTATCTACTGATGTGCCAGCTGCTGATGACCTCTCTAAGCAGATGGAAGAAGTATTGAAAATCATTCGCAAGAGTGATTATGATATTGTTGATCAGCTGGGGCATACTCCCTCAAAGATTTCTATGCTCTCCCTGTTATTATGTTCTGAGGCTCATGCCAAGTCATTGATCAAGTTTCTAAAGATGGCTCATGTACCCAGTGCAATTTCTGTGGACCAGTTTGAGAATTGTGTTGCTCACCTGACCTATGACAACGGGTTAGGATTTTCTGATGCTGACTTGACCCCTGCCAAGAGGGATCATAACAGGGCCTTGCATATTTCAATTGAATGCAGGGGCACTATCCTGTCTCATGTGCTGATAGACAATGGTTCCTCTCTGAATGTGTTGCCTAAGGAAGTCCTGAACAAGCTGAGTCCTGAAGATACGGTATTAAAGCCCAGTAATATTGTGGTAAAGGCTTTTGATGGTTCTAGAAGAGTAGTGCATGGGGAAATTGATCTTCCAATCAAGGTTGGCTCTCAGGTGTTTACCGCTACATTCTATGTGATGGATATTCGTCCTTCGTACTCATGTCATCTTGGTCGTCCCTGGATCCATGGGGCAGGTGCGGTGACCTCCACATTACATCAAAAGTTGAGATATCCGGTGAATGGAAAAGTTGTTACTGTTTTTGGAGAGGAAGAATACTTTGTCAGCCATGTAAACACTTTCAAGTATCTGGAAGTAGAAGGTGAATACATTGAAACTCCATGTCAGTCATTTGAAGTGGTTCCCTGGGCTGTTAAGGATTGTGTGACTCCTCCTGCTGTGAAGAAGGTTCCTGTGGTCATCAGAAACCCTCCAACAATGGCAATGGCCTCCCTCAATGATGCAAAAGCTGTGGTGGAAGAAGGTGGTTGTACTATTTGGGGTCAGCTTCCTGATATTCCATACAAGTCTGACAAGTTTGGTTTGGGTTTCACTGCAGAGTCCCAGAAGGCTGTTCGTCGTGCTCGTGCTGTTCGTATCACCAATCAAGGGGTTATCAATGCCGTGGGAGATCAAGATGAAGACTACAACTTGGAGGCATGGATTTTTCCTACTATGGGTGCTGGACTCAATAATTGGAAAGCTGAAGATGTTATCCCTATCTCCTTTAGTCAGGAGTAAATACTATTACTGTGTTATGTTTTTAAATTTGTGATTTCTGGAACAATTAAAACTTTCAAGCCATGTGCCTTACCCGGGGCACAATGGTGTGCTTGTTACGGGTTGTCATTTCATTTGCATACTTCATTCAATAAAATCAGTGGACGTTTCGTTTTCGTAAATATTGTGTTCCTTGTCTTTCTTTTTCTTTTATTTTTGCTTTATCAGCTATGTGTTCTTACACACACCCACGTCACTAAAATGCAGATCCTCATCCACTCTGGATCCAGTTGATAACAGTTCTACTATTGCCAATTACAATTTCGAGAATCCGATCTATCAAACTGAAGACGGAAACGAGGACGATTGTGAAATACCTGTAGAGTTTGCTAGGTTGTTACAACAAGAAGAGAAAGCTATACAGCCACATGAAGAGCCAGTCGAAGTTGTGAATCTGGGAACTGAAGAAAACAGAAAAGAGGTCCAGATAGGGGCTGATTTAGAGGACAGTGTCAAGAGCAGGTTGATTCAGATGCTACGTGACTATGTGGAGATCTTTGCTTGGTCTTATGAAGATATGCCAGGGTTGGATACAGACATTGTGGTTCACCGTTTGCCAGTGAAAGAAGATTGTCGTCCAAAGAAGCAGAAGGTTCGTCGTATGCGTCCTGAAATGTCAGAAAAGATCAAAGCGGAGGTAATGAAACAGTTCAATGCAGGGTTCTTGGCCGTAACTTCTTATCCTTAGTGGGTTGCAAATGTGGTACCAGTTCCTAAGAAAGATGGTAAGGTACGTATGTGTGTAGACTACAGAGATCTGAACAAGGCTAGCCCTAAAGATGAATTTCCACTCCCTCATATTGATATTCTGGTAGACAACACTGCTCAGCATAAGGTATTCTCTTTTATGGATGGTTTCTCTGGTTACAATCAAATCAAGATGGCACCTGAAGATATGGAGAAGACTACATTTGTGACACAGTGGGGCACCTTTTGCTATAAGGTAATGCCATTTGGTTTGAAGAATGCAGGGGCAACATATCAGCGTGCTATGGTGGCTT